>OX336421.1:1933736-2554087 GCA_946903255.1 Schistosoma spindalis | reverse complement strand
TCTCCACAACATTCCCACAGATGTATGAAAGGCTTGAAAGTGTTGTCTCTGGCAAAATATACTTTCGATATTTTCAAATGTTCCGATCTCTTGGTGAGTTTTATCAAATTGGATAAGTAAACAATGAATTTGACTAGGTGTCCTAATCCATAATGTACACAAGAATCATTTACTAATTGAATGCTCAAGAACATGGAATTCGTGGATAGGAGTATTCGTTACATTGTACATATCGGAGTAATAATAATAATACTAAACAGTTTGGTGTGAGAAAAAGTGAAATAAGTAGGGGTAGTAGTAGTAGTAGTAGTAGTAGTAATAGTAGTAGTAGTAGTAGTAGTAGTAGTGGTAGTAGTAGTAGTAGTAGTAGTAGGAGGAGAGAGGAGGAGGAGGAGTGTAGTAGTAGGAGTAGTTGGAGTAGTAGGAGTAGTAGTCTTAATAGTAGTGGTATAATACAAGGACCAATGGTTTAGAAGGGAATAAGTACGTAAAACCGATTTAACACAGCCCCATAACCCCACAAAGACAGCATGTCCTTCTTTATTCTTATTGACTAGATATTTAATGTGAAGGCATTCAGAGATGACAATGGTAAAGTTTGCTCCAACCTCAATCTACACTCTACTGCTCAAATGTCTACTTCCAATAGATATATGCTTGAGCAGGTCAGATGTTATTTGGTGTTAGAATCCAGGAATCATTAAGGATAGCTTGTGCACTACTTGAATGGAGTTCAGAGACAGATAAGATAAATTGTATGATAATATTAAAGGTAATAAAGGAGTCATGGAATTAAAAAATTGATAAGATGGGTTACGTAATAATTGAATAGAATTTGAATAGTTTACGTGATTTAAGAGGATCAAGTGAGTGGGAATGTGTGAATGAAAGGGTGGTTCAAGAATTCAGTAATGGGGTAGAAATATACCACAAACTAAATATTAACTAAATAAAACTAATAATCAAAAAACAACATACACAAACAAAAAAATTGAATTATCAGGGTGGGTAGTAATAAGTTTACTACTGTCTCTTTTTCAATATATAGATCCGGTTTAAGTTTTCTTATTGTGATCGCTTCAATGAAACGGAGAGCAGCCATACTTCTTTGTCTGCTAATAATCTTAAAAGTATGAGAAATGTCTACGGTATGTCCGGTGTGAAGTAAATGCCGAGCTATTGCACCATTGAAACACCTAGTCCCTCTCAGCTTCAATTTCTTTGGAACATGCTCAGAAATGCGAACATGTACTGTTCTCTTGGTTCTTCCAATGTATGTGCTTTGGTAAGTACATGTAAATTGGTAAATGCAATTGGAGCTACTGAGAAATTGCCAATTTTAGTTTGTTTGAATGAGCAGTTTGTTTCCCATAACATCGTCAGTTTTGCGGCTGGTTAGGTCACATTCGACACGGAATCGATTCTGTGATTAACTATTCCGATAATTTCATCTCGTTTGAAGCGTAAGTATAAGAGGCAAGTTTTCTTTCCCACTATATCATACTTTACCCGAGGGTTGGTATTTGTATATGTATGGATGAATTTCTCCAGATATGCATTTTCACGTAGGAAATTATTGATGAGAACAATTTCTTCTTCCAGGCATTCGTTTGAGCAAATTTTACGTGCGCATTCAAAATAGATTACAAAAAGGGTACTGTACGAACCCACCATAAATAATGGTCCTGTTCCCACTTGTTCCACAGAATTCTGTCATCATCAGTGAAAAGACGAACACGGAATCGGTCTCTACTCAATTGTCAATCTTAGGATGTATTATGCTGAATAGAGATGTGTAAGTCCAGCTCTACCGAGTGAAATTGAATGAAATGAGATCAATTGATTGAGTGGCACTTTTTGTCAAGTTCATTTCATTAAAAGTGGATCATATTTCTTCTGCCTCTGAGTGTATTTCTGGATGATTCAAACGTTCGTTTTCGTTGACACAATCTGAAATAGACTATTATTGCGATGGGATCTTTAATATTTGGTATGGATATGTCTACTGTTGAGTTTGTTGTATTCCTTATATTGTTCATATTCCAATAGAGTTTTATATATTACTCTATACTACTTATCAGTATTTAGTAGACTGTTTCATTACCCATAACTATCTTCTATTCAGATATACTGATATGCGTTTTGTTAGAGAATATTCTCGAGTACATCCATACACGGAACACATTCAATTTATTCATTAATACAATCATGTCACATCAGTGTTTGCAATAGGTATTTCAAGTTCCAGTGTGCGAGTTGAACGTTCGTTTGAATGTAACGAATTCCATATTGTGGCCTTTTTACTTCTCATGTTCACATTGTCTTTCACACTAACATATCATATTGTATATCGTTACATGTAGATATAAGTCTGTTTTGAGATGCTTTGTTCTCTGAATACACGAGAACCTGACAAATATCTCAATTGTCATGTTTGCCTTTACAAATAAGGCTTTAGTGCCTTCCACTGAATTCTCTTTAAAATTCACTACATGAAATATGTCCGTTTGATGATAGGTTGAACAGATGATATCATGAATTACTGCTTCATTCAAATGTTTCATTTAATACAGTCCGAGTATTCACAATCGATACTGTGAGATCTTCGATTAGTTTAGTTAATGATGAAATCATTCCATTCACATTCAAACAATTGAACGGCATTTAAACTAATCCACTTCCCCAATCAACGATTTTCAATTTCTTTTAATGAAGTTCCACAATCGTTAGAAACTACACAACATTGTGGAGTGCAATATGCAAACTCATTATCCACCAGTCTCTCATGCTGTAGAGAGTATGATAAGTAAGTAATGTAAAGTAAGATGAACACTACAACTGACCATCTTGCCCTGAGAAAGCTTTTCGAATTCTCAATAGGAAAATCCTATCAACAACCACTCTCCAGACTCATCACATTGAACTGAACACTTCTCAATCCAACCTGTTTACATGTTCTTGAGCATCCAATTAGTAAATGATTCTTGTGTACATTATGGATTAGGACACCTAGTCAAATTCATTGTTTACTTATCCAATTTGATAAAACTCACCAAGAGATCGGAACATTTGAAAATATCGAAAGTATATTTTGCCAGAGACAACACTTTCAAGCCTTTCATACATCTGTGGGAAATGTTGTGGAGAATTTCCCTACATCATGTGTGAACAGGGAACAAGCATGCTTGCTAAACAATAACAATCATACAACTAACCCGTGTAGTGTTTATGAGAAGAACACAGTGTGTTGTTTACACATCTACTCAATGTTTGTAAACACAAAATATGCACAACACTGATACATAAACAACGAATTGTAAACTGAATGGAATACGTGCATGGGAATATACGTCACATTGTTCAAGTCCGAGTGATAATAATAATAATAATAATAATAATAAACAGGTTGGTGTGAGATAGAGAAATGAAGTGGGGATGGGGTTGTTGGTGAATAATGTGAATGAACAAACATGATAAGTAGAAGAGTACAAATTGCATTCCATGAATGGATGCAGTTGTTTATTTACAAAATGATAATCAGAATAACAATAACAGATGAAGGTCAAGGTGATGGTAGAGATATGATGGGTAGTCTGTCATTTGTAAAGGGATTTTCAGCTTCATCTGATGTTTGATCAGAAGTTCCGTTGTGTTAAGGAGCTTCAAATAATCGACTGTTGTCAAACGTGACTGGGTTCAATGAAAAAGAAACGCTGGAATACAGTTGTTAGTTAGTTGTGTGAGTTTATCTTCCAACATCGAATATCACCCTGAACACAGAACTGTAGAAATGAGAGTTGGACTGACTTTACGGAACACACATATTTCATTCATTCCGTTTGTCTAACAGGATGAAATTATAACCACGAATGAAAGACTGTACATTTTAACATTTCTCACAAACATGAGTGAACTGGTTGGAAATAGATGTCTGCATTTCATATTCAAACATGTTAATCGTGATCCAACATCATAATTATGGTTGGTGAATTTTCACAGGTTCTATCACTTCAGAGTCAAGCCAATTTAAGTCTCATAATCTAGTTGTGTATGCATATGTGGCAACATACGTATTCCAGCTCAAAATACTCATTCATCGTTATGGGAGTTGTTCTATCTTGAGCAAGCCTTTTGTGTATGCTACTTATATCAACCGACATAATTGGTATGTAGTATGTAGTATGTAACATCAATGAACAGTGGAATGACTGGCACCGGATGCTTGACAGGATCGAATAGAGGAGAACGGGAATGTCGACAGAGACTGATCACGGAACAATTGATGGAACAAGTATGCATCAAGGGTAATTAATGCATGGTTTGCATATTTCACGAAGACACTGTAATTTTGTATAACATAGTGTATTGGTTTGTTCATCTGATTGTTTATTTACTACAAGCCTACATAGTCAAGATTACTGCTGTGATGCCATTCATGTATGTATGATGCTTGCAAACAGTCAATGAACATGTATATCAGTATAACTGAATGTTAATCGTATACAGAATAATTCATTTAGAATGTGTCATATTGTGAAGCTTGATGAGGCCTGTTCAAATCACACTGACAAGTGTCGATTGACAGGAAAACTGGTTACAAGCTGTCAAATTCACTTTCTGCAGCAATCCAATGTGGAAACTGTGTTCAATCAATATTGAGTCACCATGACTAATGGCACTCTTCAAACTTGATTTACAGCAGTTAGTCATCAGTAGTGAGATTATAACATATAGTCAGTCTCTACTCAGTAGTCAATCTTGGAATTTGTTATAGTGAATAGCGATATGTAAGTCGTTTCTTGTAGTCATATTGACGGTTGTTTGTAATTGAAGGCACCATATAAGAGAAGGAAACCGCTCAGGGAAATGATAAAATCGTCCGTTATAACGGATGATGCAAAGTGATTGACGAGGACAATTTGGATAATCATTCGTCACTGTTGTTTGCACACTGAAAACTAGTATCAAACTCGTGAACTGCAAAGTTCATTTCATTGAACTTTCAGGCAAAGTGAAAACGCTGATCTCAGACAACATATTTGAGGCTTACTGTAGAAGCGGTCGTCATGTAGGAAGCAGTTATCATGATAGACATGTTGGTGACAAACATCAGTAAGTCGGTTCAACATAATAATGTTTAACGAGAATGCAACAGTGAATCAAGCAGAAACATCAGTGATGAGCAGATCAACAGCGAACCGGAACAACAGTTAATTGCGCATGCAAATGACAGAGTATTCTCAGTAGCTTTTACGACAACATACAAGTAACGTAAACATGGTTACGCTTACATTCACAGAAATTCACAACAAACCGGTTCACCTCAAATGAGAGTATTTCACAAAACCTTGTGGACACACTTGAATGTGTGAAGCGATTCACTGATGCTTAAACAGTATTCGTTTGACTTGTTCAGCCGAAAGTCTCATTGCATAATGAGTTTTCTTCATCCAGTCATCACCACATAACTTGAGAGCTGTCATTTAATTTGCTTCATTCTATATTCGTGTAAAATTTCAGAGTGTAATTCCGTGTAGTTCGGTGTAGTTCGGTGTAGTTCGGTGTAGTTCGGTGTAGTTCGGTGGCATGGTTTGCATTCATCCAACTGGTCAGAATTGAATGAATTACTGTGAGTAGCCACCCGATTGGTCAATTTGTCGACATGCAAAATCCCACCAATCAATTGATTCATCTCCATTATATAAACAGCAGCAGCAATAGTTGTGAGCAAGTGATTATTACTGTTGAACATCACTTCATTTCTTATGCCAATCATGTTACATCAAATGACTGAACATTCGTTCATTATCACTGTGTACATTTCAGTTTATCTTTTCAATTGCTTTCACACACAAACAAATGTGACAGATAAGTTCACATTGTTATCCTCATGTGAGCAGTGCCCGAAATGTAACACAAATAATATGCACTGCAACTACTCACAATGGATGAGCAGATTGGGAATACCAAATCAGACATTTTATGAAAAATACTGGTTGGAGAGTGTCGAAACCAAATCAGACTGCTTTACTCAATGCCGATCTTCTCCTCAATGTAACTTATACACACATGAAATTGTAAGTTTCAGATGTGTTTTACACTTTGTTTGAACATGTAAGTAGGTATGACAGAGAGAGAGAGAGAGAGAGTGAATTGTACTAGTGAAGTGAATTCCGATTTGTTTCCGGTTTTCAACTGTGTGATGCTAGATGTCACTTCATGAGCATTGAATAATGCAATGTGGATGATGCCTTGTTATCATAATCAAATCAACTGTGTTGTATATATTGTACATTGTTGCTAAGCTCTGAGCAATGCTATACTATTCATTTTATACCGAAACGCACATCATCATCTCTCTCTCCCTCTCTCTCAATATGAATTGTGATATATCACCTCATTGTCAGACGAAACTTAACTCAATTCATATCTCACATTTCAACAGAATAGTTGACAATCAAACCAAACTAATAAACCGAATTGAATGAAGGTCTAGTTGATGACAGGTCGATTTATTTCTTCAATGTTTCCTATGTTCGTCTTGTATGCAGATTAGTTAGTGCTGAGGTGAACGAACTAGTTGTGAAACGGTTGTCTAACACTGCTCACTATCTCACTTGTGATCAACAAATCCAGGAACCAACTGTTCACTCACTAAACACCGATTCATCATTACGTTTAATAATAATAATAATAATAATAATAATAATAAAAATGATAGTTATGAATTCGACATTTCCTCTTCCATAGTACAGTAGTTCCTTGTTCATCACAACTTCCCTATAATATTGTTTCTCAAAATACTTCCGACAGTTACGTAACGTCCGGTCCACTTCATTGTCTCCAATCAATCTGAAAGAAATCAACCTATTCTGTTCTTATTGAAGATATTGTTGCTTGTACATGACAAGCATCGGTCGTTGTTTCAGTGTACTGAGAGTTTCAATCAACTATTTAGTGTTGAATTTGGATTATTATGATTATTGGATCGAATGGTACATTTCCAGCATTTGATGTATGAATTCAATGTATAAGTTGAATTGCAATCTCGTTTAATCTCGGTCAATCTCGTTTAATCTCGTTTACAGCTCGAACCGAAATGGTGCGATCTATATTCTGGACTGATTGAACACGCAACGATAAATATGAATTCACGTAAACATGTGACTGGAGGAAGAGTGTGCTGTTGTAAGTTGAAATCATTTTTATGTTCATGGTAATAATGAGGAATGAGGAATTATTCCTACATCAATAATTAGGTCCAGTATATTATGGTTTGTATCATTAAGGGTAGTTGTGTTGTTGTATTCGGTGAACTGAAGTGACACATATCATTCGCAGATATGTAGTTGGCATAAAGAAAGAACTGAGTGTTTTTCAATGTAAAGTTGATCGGTAGATCTGAGATACTGTTTCCTAATCAATGTACTGTGTGTCAACGGTCCATAGAAATATCAGGCAGTCAGTCAGTCAGTCAGTCAGTCAGTCAGTCAGTCAGTCAGTCAGTCAGTCAGTCGGTAAACAACATGTGACGGACGCTACTGAATAGTGTTAAGTGAAGTTTAGGATTGACAGTGTGTATAGTTGAAGTGCCAGACAACATTCTCGCAACTTCAGATATTCTAATCAGCTTTAACTGTCGAATTCCTCATAAACATCACCAACCACAATGTTTTGAAACTTCTCTCTTCGAAGCATCTCCTTCCACCAATATGTTTCAATAGTTGCTTGCTTGGCATATCTGTAGTTCCTCGAATGATTAGTCTATACACTGAAATGATTGAATGAGTCAATAAGGCTGATTGGACAAATTCCAATTGATTGTGAAAAGAGAATTGTCAAGAGTACACGGTGAGTTATGTACAATTCACATAATACTGCTGATTGCAATCACTCAGCATGATTCCATTTCATATTAGACTAATTTGTTAGTGATTATCTATCAGTGAAATGTAACATGTTAGTGAATATTTCACTGCAGTTTTATGTTTGCGTAATTGGTTTGCACTAATGTAAGTCAATCATCTATGTACATCGGTAACGCCTTCAAACCATTTTCCCTTTTACATTCTTCGTCTTCTTCTTCTCCTTCTTTTTCTTCATCATCATCTTCTTCTTCCTGTTCTGCTTCATCTTACATTGTAAATGTTTATGTTCATTCATTTAATGACCAGTGTACTGTACTGTACTGTACTGTACTGTACTGTACTGTACTGTACTGTACTGTGCTGTACTGTTCTGCATTGTACTTCACTATGTCAGACATTCTGTAACGAAATGTAAATAAACTATTTACTTGTTGTGTACCGAGTGTTCTTCTTTCAAATAAATCACTGAACATTCAATGTTGATTTTGAATGTTCCAAAAGATAATGATCTGCATTGTAATTGATAAGATGATGAAGTTGAGTATTGTTGATGGATAACACTGAAATATGTGTGAACAATGTGAAGAGAAACTGAGGTGAAAATGTAGTTGATTGTAGAACGAGTAGGTGATGTGGTGAGAATTTCTCTATGAATGACACCAGTTGACTGATTTCTTGAAATGGAACACTCAAATCAACCAACCTACCAGTGCATCTGACGAAACCGATCGTCATCATCATCATCATCATCATCATTATCACCATCATCGGAATCATTCCGTTCACTTGTTTTAAGGGAACTCGTATATTATTTATATAACCGATGATATGAAGCAATAGAGAGATATATTCTTGTATTGATCAGCTCACCACAGTTCAAATAAGATGATCATTTACATGATGTGGAAACCTCTTTGAAATCTACTAATTGACAAATGCCAATCAAGTGTGTGTTGTGCTGATGAGCCATGTAAACTACATCTACTCAACAGTGTGTTAAGATTTGTAGTTGGGACAATGAGAAGTGATACGTGCACTTCGTTACATGAACTATACACTTGGTAAAGATAAGTCAGAAATATTTTTACAATGGATAGATAGATAGATAGATAAATAGATAGATAGATAGATACATAGATAGAAAGATAGATAGATAGGTAGATAGATAAATAGATAGATAGATAGATAGATAGATAGATAGATAGATGTGTGGATAGATGTGTGGATAGATAGATAGATAGATAGATAGATAGATAGATAGATAGATAAATAGATAGATAGATAGATACATAGATAGAAAGATAGATAGATAGGTAGATAGATAAATAGATAGATAGATAGATAGATAGATAGATAGATAGATAGATGTGTGGATAGATGTGTGGATAGATAGATAGATAGATAGATAGATAGATAGATAGATAAATAGGTGGATATTTCTGCGGTCTTTATTGTTGTTGTTGTTGTTTGGTGAACGCGTTCACACAAACATGTACTTCTTCCCATTGAGCAAAATTGCACATTCGACATGTGCTATTTCTCATATTGTGTTTCACACTGTAATTCAGTGTTTGTTTATCACTGTTTCCCTCACAGTTCATTCACAATTACACCCTGTGAAATTCAATCTACAACAAGGTCTTGCAATCAGATTGGATTGAGATCTGTCGACTTTAATGTGATGAGACTTGAGCGTGGTAATGATAGGGTTCATCTATCCAGAATTCGGAAAGCTTCCAGTGGGTAAAATGATCGGTTGTAGTGTACAGAAGTTCATTGCCGGGATTGTTGAAGTGAGCGAATAATTTAACGGATGAATACAGGTGAATCGTACTGTTGAGTTTTTCGAATCGTCTAAGTCACCCGATCGAAGTGCGCGTAAAATCGAAGTTCTCAAAATAACGGTTTGTCCATAACAGAAGTTCTTTATTTGATAATATACGACAACTAGTTACAAATACCAACTCGTGAGATGTTTATGTGGTTTTACGCGTCTGCTTGTCTGGAATGAAGAAGGGCTTCCTGTCAGAGTTACATAAAGAATAATTACAACATACAATAGTGGAAAATAGAGCTGTTAGCTGTGTCTAAACTTGGCAACAGTTTGTCAACAGACAAAAACCGAATCAACAGCGAGCAATATTGAGACCATTTGACATGGTTATTTATTCTCTGGAGTGGGGCCTTACACTGAGTTACGACACATCAGAAAATCTTCATTTCACTACTCATTCGGATATCTACAAATACATGAATTTATTTATAATATGGGAATAGTTGCGTGTAGAAAAGGACCAAACAAATACACGCAGTGTGAATAACTGCTCAAACGATTGAGATAAATTAATGATAATGGTAAATATAATAAATGTTATAAGTATATGTCAATATTTCAGAATATGACACGACCAACCTGGCGTGACAACAGACGCGTGAAAATTGCTAGGCATACAACCACTTACTGAATATTATTAAGTAGTATAAAACAACAACCAAAATAGTCGAAGGGAAATCAGGACGTGAAACAGACTTAACACCGAACCCTAAACACAACATGGCATTCCTTATTCTCACTGACTGGACATTTAACGTGAAGACATCCCCTGAATAAAATGGTACAATTTGCTCTAACCACAGTCACTCTGAAAGTCTCTCTACACTCCACTACTCAATCCACGTGAAACAAATTTACTAATCTAAAGCGTAAAACGTAACTTGGTTTATTGAAATATTTATTTATTCGACAGACTGTAGTAGTGATTGGGCAGTGAAAGTATTCTAGACAAGTGCATCAAAGGAATAAGATGTCGACATAGAATGTAGTGGGAGTAGGCTTGTTACTTACTTACTTACGCCAGTGTCCGGCCAGCGGATCTGAAGTATTTTGCGTAGACAACTGTTAATAAACAACTGTATCTTTTGGACGATGGATTTCGTAGTTTTCCAGGTTTCCGCCCCATACAGTAGAACTGTCTTGATATTTGTATTGAAAATTCTGACTTTGGTGTTGGTTGCCAATTGTTTTGAGTTCCAGATATTCTTGGCGACCAGCAAGTGATGATCTGATGCCATATCAGCTCCTCTCTTTGTTCTCACGTCCTCCATCGTCCTCCTGAACTTTTTGTTGATGCAGATATGGTCGATTTGGTTCTGTGTGCTGTGATCCGGTGAAGTCCATGTGGTTTAGTGTATGCGTTTATGTGGGAATATAGTGCCGCCTATGACTAGTTTATTGAAGGCACATAGATTTGCAAATCTCTCACCATTTTCGTTCCTTTCTCCCAGTCCGTGTCGTCCCACGATCTCTTCATATCCGGTGTTGTCAATTCCAACCTTGGCATTTAGGTCTCCCATCAGAATAGTCAGGTCTTTTGTTGGGCACTTCTCGACGATTGACTGCAGCCTATCGTAGAATTGATCTTTAGCGTCTTCATTGTAGTCATTGGTAGGCGCGTAGCATTGGATGACGTTCATTGTAATCCCCGTTTTCTTTGTTTTGAAGGAGGCTTTGATGATCCTTGGTCCATGAGATTCCCATCCCATAAGTGCATTTTGTGCTTGTTTGGACAGCATCAATGCAACTCCTTGTGTATGTGGAGCATTTTCTTGTTCATGTACGGAGTATAACAGCAGCTCCCCTGAAGCTAGTCGTTGTTGTCCGACTTGCGTCCAATGTGTTTCACTGATCCCAAGCACCTCTAAATTGTATCTCCTCATTTCCGCAGCAATTTGGAAAACTCTCCCAGTCTCGCACATTGTGCGAGCATTCCATGTACCCAAATAAATGGTTGCTCTGGTTGTCAGAAGGGGCATCGGACTCGTGACTTCCGAAGAAACTCGGCTTTCATCATGAGGCGTCATAATTCTTCTAAACGAAGACCTCCTGACTCCCAGGGCAGAGTTTAAATGGTTTGAATAATTTTTTCTGATTGGCGTTGTTTTAGCGAGTTAGTTTTCTACGGGATGGGGTCGCTAACCCCATGCCCAACTCTCCTCCTTTATCCAGGTTTGGGACCGGCAGGACCCGCCGGAAAAGGGACTCCAGGCGGAGTTGAGTAGGTTTGAGAAACGTACAAATGATTAGAATGGTATAATTTTACTGACTCATATCCAATGATATCTGTCGTTTACATCAACGACCAATAATCATGTGAATGTGAACTTATTCATTTCTGAAACAAATATAAACTACTCGATAACGATGCAATTGTTTAGTTTTATGACTGTATTGTGAAACACAGTTCAGCATGTTATAGGCATCAGTAAGTACAATGTACACAAGATCATTGAATCTCGATTACTGTGTATTCATCGATGTATACGATGCTTGCAAATAGTCAATGGGAATATCTCACTTTAAGTGGAGATTGATCGTTAACATGTGCAATATCGTGTAGCTTGACGACGCCTGTTCAAATCACACAGACAATTGTCAAGTGACATGAAATCTAGTTACACGTTTACCTATCCACTCGTCTTAATAATCCAGTGAAGAAACTCTGTACAATGAATATTCGGTCACCATGACCATTGGTCCTGTTCCCACTTGTTTCACTGAATTCGCTCATTAGCACTGACATGACAAACACGGAATCGGTCTCTACTCAGTAGGATACGAATTCAAATACTTGACGAATGATCCATTACATGGAGTCAGAAAATGTGAATACGGACACTTATGGATGAGTTAGAGCATTTTCAGGGTAATTGGCTCCTATACTTCTTTAGTATAAGGCACCTACCTACAGATCGAGAGATTGGTGTGTATTTCGAGCAGCCAAACTCTGAAACAACTAATCAGTATCCGACTGTGTACTTCACTGAACTTCAATAGTTTACTTATCAAACTGGCTGGAATCTCAAACACAAATGATGTCTCCTAACGTCATAACATACAAATCGATTTCGGAATAGGTTGTCAATGAAAATTTGAGCAAACATGCAATGGAATGAAGTCGACTGGTAATTTCGAAAGACACAAGTGTAATAAATAAAATGCTAAACATATTCATCACATCATTGGACAAGATAAAACACACTACATTCTTTAATTGTAGCACTGAATTCAATAAGGTGAACAGCTGGACACGAAGAAGCCTTGAAGCAAGTGAAATTGAAAGAAATGTGATCGATTGGTTGAGTCGAATATTTTGTCAAGATCATTTCACTCAAACTGCATCATATTTCTTCTACACTTGAGTATACGTCTGACTGATTCAAACCGTCATTTTCGTTGATAGTATGTGAGTGAGACTATTCATGCGATGGTATGTTTAATATTTGTAATGGATCTGTGTTCTGTTGAGTTCGTTGTATTGCTTCCATTCATCTAATTCGACTAGAGTTTTGTATATTTCTCTACACTACTACTTATGAATATTGAGTAGTCCGTTTGATTAGCGAAAACACTGTTGTGTGCAAACATGCAGTTGTCAGTGTAAAAGGATGACTATGGGAACTGTTCTATATTGAACTAGCCTTCGGTGTATGCTACTTATATCAACCGACATAATTGGTATGTAGTATGTAGTATGTAACATCAATGAACAGTGGAATGACTGGCACCGGATGCTTGACAGGATCGAATAGAGGAGAACGGGAATGTCGACAGAGACTGATCACGGAACAATTGATGGAACAAGTATGCATCAAGGGTAATTAATGCATGGTTTGCATATTTCACGAAGACACTGTAATTTTGTATAACATAGTGTATTGGTTTGTTCATCTGATTGTTCAATTACTACAAGCCTACATAGTCAAGATTACTGCTGTGATGCCATTCATGTATGTATGATGCTTGGAAACAGTCAATGAACATGTATATCAGTATAACTGAAGGTTAATCGTGTACAGAATAATTCATTTAGAATGTGTCATATTGTGAAGCTTGATGAGGCCTGTTCAAATCACACTGACAAGTGTCGATTGACAGGAAAACTGGTTACAAGCTGTCAAATTCACTTTCTACAGCAATCCATATAAAAGACCGAGAATCGCTAATGACAATCAAGAGACAAATAAACAATTATGTCTGACTCAATCACGTTGTGAATACAATCATTATGCATGCTACATGCATTGACTATAAAATGCAGATGTCGATTTCCAATCAACTAGACTGTTGTTTGTGAGAACATCTCTCGTGCTCACAATTTCGACCTGATCATCAAAAATAGTAAAACTAACATCAGTATGATGTGAATACATCATCTGACTAGATTTCGTATAGCCATAGTTCAAGGAAATAACTTGATATAAGCGTCGAATATTTGTAAGACTACTGAAATAGTTGTCATGACAGTGCAGAGATCAATATGAATTCGATGACATAGTGTATTGGTGTTCATTTTATGTGATCTGTCAACCTAATCAGTGATTAGAAATGATCATTCGAGTGGTTACTTTCACTCAGATTCACTCACACATTTCGCATATCATCATCTTCAAATGATGATTACAGTCTCACTTGTATATGTATTACGAACGGATCACATCAAAATGACTGAGATATAATGGGTAAGAGTTGTGGACACGTAGCACAAATCAGTAATGCCAGTTGTGTGGTATACTGGAGATGCCTGAAATCGAAAAGATGAACATCATGGAACATATTGGCTTAACTGGTTCTGGACATCTCCGATCATCCACGAAATGTTCAAATCGACTCCTCAATCCTATCCTCCCTTTCACATCAATGATGATTTGTCACAACACAATTGTGATATATTTGATGATCTCCAATATATAAACAGTATGGTAGCACTGAACAACTTGTAATCAGTGAATATAGATTTGAAATACGACTACAATGGACGTGAATCGGGATATTATTTTGAACCAATAGTTCATTTCGACAGATTCCTCATTCTATCTTCATCCTAGTAATATTGACTGCAGAGCAAACACACTCATTTCCTACTTTTCTTCATCCATCCATCCATCCATCCACATATGTCCATCTCTATCTATCTATCTATCTATCTATCTATCTATCTATCTATCTATCTATCTATCTATCTATCTATCTATCTATCTATCTATCTACCTATCTATCTATCTATCTATCTTCGGATAATATGTGGACTGTAACATCAACTATGCAATGATCATCGGTTGATTCTCACTGTACTCAGTCTATTTTAGATAAGATTTACACAGTTGTCTGCTCATCATTACTTAGTGTTATTTGGAATACGCAAAGTGAATGTACACTGTAGAGTTATGCCTAATCCATTGTAAAAATCTTTCTGACTTATCTTTACCAAGTGTATAGTTCATGTAACGAAGTGCACGTATCACTTCTCATTGTCCCAACTACAAATCTTAACACACTGTTGAGCAGATGTAGTTTACATGGCTCATCAGCACAACACACACTTGATTGGCATTTGTCAATTAGTAGATTTCAAAGAGGTTTCCACATCATGTAAATGATCATCTTATTTGAACTGTGGTGAGCTGATCAATACAAGAATATATCTCTCTATTGCTTCATATCATCGGTTATATAAATAATATACGAGTTCCCTTAAAACAAGTGAACGGAATGATTCCGATGATGGTGATAATGATGATGATGATGATGATGATGATGACGATCGGTTTCGTCAGATGCACTGGTAGGTTGGTTGATTTGAATGTTCCATTTCAAGAAATCAGTCAACTGGTGTTATTCATAGAGAAATTCTCACCACATCACCTACTCGTTCTACAATCAACTACATTTTCACCTCAGTTTCTCTTCACATTGTTCACACATATTTCAGTGTTATCCATCAACAATACTCAACTTCATCATCTTATCAATTACAATGCAGATCATTATCTTTTGGAACATTCAAAATCAACATTGAATGTTCAGTGATTTATTTGAAAGAAGAACACTCGGTACACAACAAGTAAATAGTTTATTTACATTTCGTTACAGAATGTCTGACATAGTGAAGTACAATGCAGAACAGTATAGCACAGTACAGTACAGTACAGTACAGTACACTGGTCATTAAATGAATGAACATAAACATTTACAATGTAAGATGAAGCAGAACAGGAAGAAGAAGATGATGATGAAGAAAAAGAAGGAGAAGAAGAAGACGAAGAATGTAAAAGGGAAAATGGTTTGAAGGCGTTACCGATGTACATAGATGATTGACTTACATTAGTGCAAACCAATTACGCAAACATAAAACTGCAGTGAAATATTCACTAACATGTTACATTTCACTGATAGATAATCACTAACAAATTAGTCTAATATGAAATGGAATCATGCTGAGTGATTGCAATCAGCAGTATTATGTGAATTGTACATAACTCACCGTGTACTCTTGACAATTCTCTTTTCACAATCAATTGGAATTTGTCCAATCAGCCTTATTGACTCATTCAATCATTTCAGTGTATAGACTAATCATTCGAGGAACTACAGATATGCCAAGCAAGCAACTATTGAAACATATTGGTGGAAGGAGATGCTTCGAAGAGAGAAGTTTCAAAACATTGTGGTTGGTGATGTTTATGAGGAATTCGACAGTTAAAGCTGATTAGAATATCTGAAGTTGCGAGAATGTTGTCTGGCACTTCAACTATACACACTGTCAATCCTAAACTTCACTTAACACTATTCAGTAGCGTCCGTCACATGTTGTTTACCGACTGACTGACTGACTGACTGACTGACTGACTGGCTGACTGACTGACTGACTGCCTGATATTTCTATGGACCGTTGACACACAGTACATTGATTAGGAAACAGTATCTCAGATCTACCGATCAACTTTACATTGAAAAACACTCAGTTCTTTCTTTATGCCAACTACATATCTGCGAATGATATGTGTCACTTCAGTTCACCGAATACAACAACACAACTACCCTTAATGATACAAACCATAATACACTGGACCTAATTATTGATGTAGGAATAATTCCTCATTCCTCATTATTACCATGAACATAAAAATGATTTCAACTTACAACAGCACACTCTTCCTCCAGTCACATGTTTACGTGAATTCATATTTATCGTTGCGTGTTCAATCAGTCCAGAATATAGATCGCACCATTTCGGTTCGAGCTGTAAACGAGATTAAACGAGATTGACCGAGATTAAACGAGATTGCAATTCAACTTATACATTGAATTCATACATCAAATGCTGGAAATGTACCATTCGATCCAATAATCATAATAATCCAAATTCAACACTAAATAGTTGATTGAAACTCTCAGTACACTGAAACAACGACCGATGCTTGTCATGTACAAGCAACAATATCTTCAATAAGAACAGAATAGGTTGATTTCTTTCAGATTGATTGGAGACAATGAAGTGGACCGGACGTTACGTAACTGTCCGAAGTATTTTGAGAAACAATATTATAGGGAAGTTGTGATGAACAAAGAACTACTGTACTATGGAAGAGGAAATGTCGAATTCATAACTATCATTTTTGTTATTATTATTATTATTATTATTATTAAACGTAATGATGAATCGGTGTTTAGTGAGTGAACAGTTGGTTCCTGGATTTGTTGATCACAAGTGAGATAGTGAGCAGTGTTAGACAACCGTTTCACAACTAGTTCGTTCACCTCAGCACTAACTAATCTGCATACAAGACGAACATAGGAAACATTGAAGAAATAAATCGACCTGTCATCAACTAGACCTTCATTCAATTCGGTTTATTAGTTTGGTTTGATTGTCAACTATTCTGTTGAAATGTGAGATATGAATTGAGTTAAGTTTCGTCTGACAATGAGGTGATATATCACAATTCATATTGAGAGAGAGGGAGAGAGAGATGATGATGTGCGTTTCGGTATAAAATGAATAGTATAGCATTGCTCAGAGCTTAGCAACAATGTACAATATATACAACACAGTTGATTTGATTATGATAACAAGGCATCATCCACATTGCATTATTCAATGCTCATGAAGTGACATCTAGCATCACACAGTTGAAAACCGGAAACAAATCGGAATTCACTTCACTAGTACAATTCACTCACTCTCTCTCTCTCTCTCTCTCTGTCATACCTACTTACATGTTCAAACAAAGTGTAAAACACATCTGAAACTTACAATTTCATGTGTGTATAAGTTACACTGAGGAGAAGATCGGCATTGAGTAAAGCAGTCTGATTTGGTTTCGACACTCTCCAACCAGTATTTTTCATAAAATGTCTGATTTGGTATTCCCAATCTGCTCATCCATTGTGAGTAGTTGCAGTGCATATTATTTGTGTTACATTTCGGGCACTGCTCACATGAGGATAACAATGTGAACTTATCTGTCACATTTGTTTGTGTGTGAAAGCAATTGAAAAGATAAACTGAAATGTACACAGTGATAATGAACGAATGTTCAGTCATTTGATGTAACATGATTGGCATAAGAAATGAAGTGATGTTCAACAGTAATAATCACTTGCTCACAACTATTGCTGCTGCTGTTTATATAATGGAGATGAATCAATTGATTGGTGGGATTTTGCATGTCGACAAATTGACCAATCGGGTGGCTACTCACAGTAATTCATTCAATTCTGACCAGTTGGATGAATGCAAACCATGCCACCGAACTACACCGAACTACACCGAACTACACCGAACTACACCGAACTACACCGAATTACACTCTGAAATTTTACTCGAATATAGAATGAAGCAAATTAAATGACAGCTCTCAAGTTATGTGGTGATGACTGGATGAAGAAAACTCATTATGCAATGAGACTTTCGGCTGAACAAGTCAAACGAATACTGTTTAAGCATCAGTGAATCGCTTCACACATTCAAGTGTGTCCACAAGGTTTTGTGAAATACTCTCATTTGAGGTGAACCGGTTTGTTGTGAATTTCTGTGAATGTAAGCGTAACCATGTTTACGTTACTTGTATGTTGTCGTAAAAGCTACTGAGAATACTCTGTCATTTGCATGCGCAATTAACTGTTGTTCCGGTTCGCTGTTGATCTGCTCATCACTGATGTTTCTGCTTGATTCACTGTTGCATTCTCGTTAAACATTATTATGTTGAACCGACTTACTGATGTTTGTCACCAACATGTCTATCATGATAACTGCTTCCTACATGACGACCGCTTCTACAGTAAGCCTCAAATATGTTGTCTGAGATCAGCGTTTTCACTTTGCCTGAAAGTTCAATGAAATGAACTTTGCAGTTCACGAGTTTGATACTAGTTTTCAGTGTGCAAACTACAGTGACGAATGATTATCCAAATTGTCCTCGTCAATCACTTTGCATCATCCGTTATAACGGACGATTTTATCATTTCCCTGAACGGTTTCCTTCTCTTATATGGTGCCTTCAATTACAAACAACCGTCAATATGACTACAAGAAACGACTTACATATCGCTATTCACTATAACAAATTCCAAGATTGACTACTGAGTAGAGACTGACTATATGTTATAATCTCACTACTGATGACTAACTGCTGTAAATCAAGTTTGAAGAGTGCCATTAGTCATGGTGACTCAATATTGATTGAACACAGTTTCCACATTGGATTGCTGCAGAAAGTGAATTTGACAGCTTGTAACCAGTTTTCCTGTCAATCGACACTTGTCAGTGTGATTTGAACAGGCCTCATCAAGCTTCACAATATGACACATTCTAAATGAATTATTCTGTACACGATTAACCTTCAGTTATACTGATATACATGTTCATTGACTGTTTCCAAGCATCATACATACATGAATGGCATCACAGCAGTAATCTTGACTATGTAGGCTTGTAGTAATTGAACAATCAGATGAACAAACCAATACACTATGTTATACAAAATTACAGTGTCTTCGTGAAATATGCAAACCATGCATTAATTACCCTTGATGTATACTTGTTCCATCAATTGTTCCGTGATCAGTCTCTGTCGACATTCCCGTTCTCCTCTATTCGATCCTGTCAAGCATCCGGTGCCAGTCATTCCACTGTTCATTGATGTTACATACTACATACTACATACCAATTATGTCGGTTGATATAAGTAGCATACACAAAAGGCTTGCTCAAGATAGAACAACTCCCATAACGATGAATGAGTAGTTTGAGCTGGAATACGTATGTTGCCACATATGCATACACAACTAGATTATGAGACTTAAATTGGCTTGACTCTGAAGTGATAGAACCTGTGAAAATTCACCAACCATAATTATGATGTTGGATCACGATTAACATGTTTGAATATGAAATGCAGACATCTATTTCCAACCAGTTCACTCATGTTTGTGAGAAATGTTAAAATGTACAGTCTTTCATTCGTGGTTATAATTTCATCCTGTTAGACAAACGGAATGAATGAAATATGTGTGTTCCGTAAAGTCAGTCCAACTCTCATTTCTACAGTTCTGTGTTCAGGGTGATATTCGATGTTGGAAGATAAACTCACACAACTAACTAACAACTGTATTCCAGCGTTTCTTTTTCATTGAACCCAGTCACGTTTGACAACAGTCGGTTATTTGAAGCTCCTTAACACAACGGAACTTCTGATCAAACATCAGATGAAGCTGAAAATCCCTTTACAAATGACAGACTACCCATCATATCTCTACCATCACCTTGACCTTCATCTGTTATTGTTATTCTGATTATCATTTTGTAAATAAACAACTGCATCCATTCATGGAATGCAATTTGTACTCTTCTACTTATCATGTTTGTTCATTCACATTATTCACCAACAACCCCATCCCCACTTCATTTCTCTATCTCACACCAACCTGTTTATTATTATTATTATTATTATTATTATCACTCGGACTTGAACAATGTGACGTATATTCCCATGCACGTATTCCATTCAGTTTACAATTCGTTGTTTATGTATCAGTGTTGTGCATATTTTGTGTTTACAAACATTGAGTAGATGTGTAAACAACACACTGTGTTCTTCTCATAAACACTACACGGGTTAGTTGTATGATTGTTATTGTTTAGCAAGCATGCTTGTTCCCTGTTCACACATGATGTAGGGAAATTCTCCACAACATTTCCCACAGATGTATGAAAGGCTTGAAAGTGTTGTCTCTGGCAAAATATACTTTCGATATTTTCAAATGTTCCGATCTCTTGGTGAGTTTTATCAAATTGGATAAGTAAACAATGAATTTGACTAGGTGTCCTAATCCATAATGTACACAAGAATCATTTACTAATTGAATGCTCAAGAACATGGAATTCGTGGATAGGAGTATTCGTTACATTGTACATATCGGAGTAATAATAATAATACTAAACAGGTTGGTGTGAGAAAAAGTGAAATGAGTAGGGGGTAGTAGTAGTAGTAGTAGTAGTGGTAGTAGAAGTAGTAGTAGGAGGAGGAGGAGGAGGAGGAGGAGTAGTAGGAGTAGTAGGAGTAGTTGGAGTAGTAGGAGTAGTAGTCTTAATAGTAGTGGTATAATACAAGGACCAATGGTTTAGAAGGGAATAAGTACGTAAAACCGATTTAACACAGCCCCATAACCCCACAAAGACAGCATGTCCTTCTTTATTCTTATTGACTAGATATTTAATGTGAAGGCATTCAGAGATGACAATGGTAAAGTTTGCTCCAACCTCAATCTACACTCTACTGCTCAAATGTCTACTTCCAATAGATATATGCTTGAGCAGGTCAGATGTTATTTGGTGTTAGAATCCAGGAATCATTAAGGATAGCTTGTGCACTACTTGAATGGAGTTCAGAGACAGATAAGATAAATTGTATGATAATATTAAAGGTAATAAAGGAGTCATGGAATTAAAAAATTGATAAGATGGGTTACGTAATAATTGAATAGAATTTGAATAGTTTACGTGATTTAAGAGGATCAAGTGAGTGGGAATGTGTGAATGAAAGGGTGGTTCAAGAATTCAGTAATGGGGTAGAAATATACCACAAACTAAATATTAACTAAATAAAACTAATAATCAAAAAACAACATACACAAACAAAAAAATTGAATTATCAGGGTGGGTAGTAATAAGTTTACTACTGTCTCTTTTTCAATATATAGATCCGGTTTAAGTTTTCTTATTGTGATCGCTTCAATGAAACGGAGAGCAGCCATACTTCTTTGTCTGCTAATAATCTTAAAAGTATGAGAAATGTCTACGGTATGTCCGGTGTGAAGTAAATGCCGAGCTATTGCACCATTGAAACACCTAGTCCCTCTCAGCTTCAATTTCTTTGGAACATGCTCAGAAATGCGAACATGTACTGTTCTCTTGGTTCTTCCAATGTATGTGCTTTGGTAAGTACATGTAAATTGGTAAATGCAATTGGAGCTACTGAGAAATTGCCAATTTTAGTTTGTTTGAATGAGCAGTTTGTTTCCCATAACATCGTCAGTTTTGCGGCTGGTTAGGTCACATTCGACACGGAATCGATTCTGTGATTAACTATTCCGATAATTTCATCTCGTTTGAAGCGTAAGTATAAGAGGCAAGTTTTCTTTCCCACTATATCATACTTTACCCGAGGGTTGGTATTTGTATATGTATGGATGAATTTCTCCAGATATGCATTTTCACGTAGGAAATTATTGATGAGAACAATTTCTTCTTCCAGGCATTCGTTTGAGCAAATTTTACGTGCGCATTCAAAATAGATTACAAAAAGGGTACTGTACGAACCCACCATAAATAATGGTCCTGTTCCCACTTGTTCCACAGAATTCTGTCATCATCAGTGAAAAGACGAACACGGAATCGGTCTCTACTCAATTGTCAATCTTAGGATGTATTATGCTGAATAGAGATGTGTAAGTCCAGCTCTACCGAGTGAAATTGAATGAAATGAGATCAATTGATTGAGTGGCACTTTTTGTCAAGTTCATTTCATTAAAAGTGGATCATATTTCTTCTGCCTCTGAGTGTATTTCTGGATGATTCAAACGTTCGTTTTCGTTGACACAATCTGAAATAGACTATTATTGCGATGGGATCTTTAATATTTGGTATGGATATGTCTACTGTTGAGTTTGTTGTATTCCTTATATTGTTCATATTCCAATAGAGTTTTATATATTACTCTATACTACTTATCAGTATTTAGTAGACTGTTTCATTACCCATAACTATCTTCTATTCAGATATACTGATATGCGTTTTGTTAGAGAATATTCTCGAGTACATCCATACACGGAACACATTCAATTTATTCATTAATACAATCATGTCACATCAGTGTTTGCAATAGGTATTTCAAGTTCCAGTGTGCGAGTTGAACGTTCGTTTGAATGTAACGAATTCCATATTGTGGCCTTTTTACTTCTCATGTTCACATTGTCTTTCACACTAACATATCATATTGTATATCGTTACATGTAGATATAAGTCTGTTTTGAGATGCTTTGTTCTCTGAATACACGAGAACCTGACAAATATCTCAATTGTCATGTTTGCCTTTACAAATAAGGCTTTAGTGCCTTCCACTGAATTCTCTTTAAAATTCACTACATGAAATATGTCCGTTTGATGATAGGTTGAACAGATGATATCATGAATTACTGCTTCATTCAAATGTTTCATTTAATACAGTCCGAGTATTCACAATCGATACTGTGAGATCTTCGATTAGTTTAGTTAATGATGAAATCATTCCATTCACATTCAAACAATTGAACGGCATTTAAACTAATCCACTTCCCCAATCAACGATTTTCAATTTCTTTTAATGAAGTTCCACAATCGTTAGAAACTACACAACATTGTGGAGTGCAATATGCAAACTCATTATCCACCAGTCTCTCATGCTGTAGAGAGTATGATAAGTAAGTAATGTAAAGTAAGATGAACACTACAACTGACCATCTTGCCCTGAGAAAGCTTTTCGAATTCTCAATAGGAAAATCCTATCAACAACCACTCTCCAGACTCATCACATTGAACTGAACACTTCTCAATCCAACCTGTTTACATGTTCTTGAGCATTCAATTAGTAAATGATTCTTGTGTACATTATGGATTAGGACACCTAGTCAAATTCATTGTTTACTTATCCAATTTGATAAAACTCACCAAGAGATCGGAACATTTGAAAATATCGAAAGTATATTTTGCCAGAGACAACACTTTCAAGCCTTTCATACATCTGTGGGAAATGTTGTGGAGAATTTCCCTACATCATGTGTGAACAGGGAACAAGCATGCTTGCTAAACAATAACAATCATACAACTAACCCGTGTAGTGTTTATGAGAAGAACACAGTGTGTTGTTTACACATCTACTCAATGTTTGTAAACACAAAATATGCACAACACTGATACATAAACAACGAATTGTAAACTGAATGGAATACGTGCATGGGAATATACGTCACATTGTTCAAGTCCGAGTGATAATAATAATAATAATAATAATAAACAGGTTGGTGTGAGATAGAGAAATGAAGTGGGGATGGGGTTGTTGGTGAATAATGTGAATGAACAAACATGATAAGTAGAAGAGTACAAATTGCATTCCATGAATGGATGCAGTTGTTTATTTACAAAATGATAATCAGAATAACAATAACAGATGAAGGTCAAGGTGATGGTAGAGATATGATGGGTAGTCTGTCATTTGTAAAGGGATTTTCAGCTTCATCTGATGTTTGATCAGAAGTTCCGTTGTGTTAAGGAGCTTCAAATAATCGACTGTTGTCAAACGTGACTGGGTTCAATGAAAAAGAAACGCTGGAATACAGTTGTTAGTTAGTTGTGTGAGTTTATCTTCCAACATCGAATATCACCCTGAACACAGAACTGTAGAAATGAGAGTTGGACTGACTTTACGGAACACACATATTTCATTCATTCCGTTTGTCTAACAGGATGAAATTATAACCACGAATGAAAGACTGTACATTTTAACATTTCTCACAAACATGAGTGAACTGGTTGGAAATAGATGTCTGCATTTCATATTCAAACATGTTAATCGTGATCCAACATCATAATTATGGTTGGTGAATTTTCACAGGTTCTATCACTTCAGAGTCAAGCCAATTTAAGTCTCATAATCTAGTTGTGTATGCATTTGTGGCAACATACGTATTCCAGCTCAAACTACTCATTCATCGTTATGGGAGTTGTTCTATCTTGAGCAAGCCTTTTGTGTATGCTACTTATATCAACCGACATAATTGGTATGTAGTATGTAGTATGTAACATCAATGAACAGTGGAATGACTGGCACCGGATGCTTGACAGGATCGAATAGAGGAGAACGGGAATGTCGACAGAGACTGATCACGGAACAATTGATGGAACAAGTATACATCAAGGGTAATTTATGCATGGTTTGCATATTTCACGAAGACACTGTAATTTTGTATAACATAGTGTATTGGTTTGTCCATCTGATTGTTCAATTACTACATGCCTACATAGTCAAGATTACTGCTGTGATGCCATTCATGTATGTATGATGCTTGGAAACAGTCAATGAACATGTATATCAGTATAACTGAAGGTTAATCGTGTACAGAATAATTCATTTAGAATGTGTCATATTGTGAAGCTTGATGAGGCCAGTTCAAATCACACTGACAAGTGTCGATTGACAGGAAAACTGGTTACAAGCTGTCAAATTCACTTTCTGCAGCAATCCAATGTGGAAACTGTGTTCAATCAATATTGAGTCACCATGACTAATGGCACTCTTCAAACTTGATTTACAGCAGTTAGTCATCAGTAGTGAGATTATAACATATAGTCAGTCTCTACTCAGTAGTCAATCTTGGAATTTGTTATAGTGAATAGCGATATGTAAGTCGTTTCTTGTAGTCATATTGACGGTTGTTTGTAATTGAAGGCACCATATAAGAGAAGGAAACCGTTCAGGGAAATGATAAAATCGTCCGTTATAACGGATGATGCAAAGTGATTGACGAGGACAATTTGGATAATCATTCGTCACTGTTGTTTGCACACTGAAAACTAGTATCAAACTCGTGAACTGCAAAGTTCATTTCATTGAACTTTCAGGCAAAGTGAAAACGCTGATCTCAGACAACATATTTGAGGCTTACTGTAGAAGCGGTCGTCATGTAGGAAGCAGTTATCATGATAGACATGTTGGTGACAAACATCAGTAAGTCGGTTCAACATAATAATGTTTAACGAGAATGCAACAGTGAATCAAGCAGAAACATCAGTGATGAGCAGATCAACAGCGAACCGGAACAACAGTTAATTGCGCATGCAAATGACAGAGTATTCTCAGTAGCTTTTACGACAACATACAAGTAACGTAAACATGGTTACGCTTACATTCACAGAAATTCACAACAAACCGGTTCACCTCAAATGAGAGTATTTCACAAAACCTTGTGGACACACTTGAATGTGTGAAGCGATTCACTGATGCTTAAACAGTATTCGTTTGACTTGTTCAGCCGAAAGTCTCATTGCATAATGAGTTTTCTTCATCCAGTCATCACCACATAACTTGAGAGCTGTCATTTAATTTGCTTCATTCTATATTCGTGTAAAATTTCAGAGTGTAATTCGGTGTAGTTCGGTGTAGTTCGGTGGCATGGTTTGCATTCATCCAACTGGTCAGAATTGAATGAATTACTGTGAGTAGCCACCCGATTGGTCAATTTGTCGACATGCAAAATCCCACCAATCAATTGATTCATCTCCATTATATAAACAGCAGCAGCAATAGTTGTGAGCAAGTGATTATTACTGTTGAACATCACTTCATTTCTTATGCCAATCATGTTACATCAAATGACTGAACATTCGTTCATTATCACTGTGTACATTTCAGTTTATCTTTTCAATTGCTTTCACACACAAACAAATGTGACAGATAAGTTCACATTGTTATCCTCATGTGAGCAGTGCACGAAATGTAACACAAATAATATGCACTGCAACTACTCACAATGGATGAGCAGATTGGGAATACCAAATCAGACATTTTATGAAAAATACTGGTTGGAGAGTGTCGAAACCAAATCAGACTGCTTTACTCAATGCCGATCTTCTCCTCAGTGTAACTTATACACACATGAAATTGTAAGTTTCAGATGTGTTTTACACTTTGTTTGAACATGTAAGTAGGTATGGCAGAGAGAGAGAGAGAGAGAGAGAGAGAGTGAATTGTACTAGTGAAGTGAATTCCGATTTGTTTCCGGTTTTCAACTGTGTGATGCTAGATGTCACTTCATGAGCATTGAATAATGCAATGTGGATGATGCCTTGTTATCATAATCAAATCAACTGTGTTGTATATATTGTACATTGTTGCTAAGCTCTGAGCAATGCTATACTATTCATTTTATACCGAAACGCACATCATCATCTCTCTCTCCCTCTCTCTCAATATGAATTGTGATATATCACCTCATTGTCAGACGAAACTTAACTCAATTCATATCTCACATTTCAACAGAATAGTTGACAATCAAACCAAACTAATAAACCGAATTGAATGAAGGTCTAGTTGATGACAGGTCGATTTATTTCTTCAATGTTTCCTATGTTCGTCTTGTATGCAGATTAGTTAGTGCTGAGGTGAACGAACTAGTTGTGAAACGGTTGTCTAACACTGCTCACTATCTCACTTGTGATCAACAAATCCAGGAACCAACTGTTCACTCACTAAACACCGATTCATCATTACGTTTAATAATAATAATAATAATAATAATAATAATAATAATAAAAATGATAGTTATGAATTCGACATTTCCTCTTCCATAGTACAGTAGTTCTTTGTTCATCACAACTTCCCTATAATATTGTTTCTCAAAATACTTCCGACAGTTACGTAACGTCCGGTCCACTTCATTGTCTCCAATCAATCTGAAAGAAATCAACCTATTCTGTTCTTATTGAAGATATTGTTGCTTGTACATGACAAGCATCGGTCGTTGTTTCAGTGTACTGAGAGTTTCAATCAACTATTTAGTGTTGAATTTGGATTATTATGATTATTGGATCGAATGGTACATTTCCAGCATTTGATGTATGAATTCAATGTATAAGTTGAATTGCAATCTCGTTTAATCTCGGTCAATCTCGTTTAATCTCGTTTACAGCTCGAACCGAAATGGTGCGATCTATATTCTGGACTGATTGAAC
Organism: Schistosoma spindalis; assembly: GCA_946903255.1. NCBI lineage: Eukaryota > Metazoa > Platyhelminthes > Trematoda > Strigeidida > Schistosomatidae > Schistosoma > Schistosoma spindalis. The sequence goes on along the minus strand of OX336421.1, from coordinate 2,526,114 downwards.
ACGCAACGATAAATATGAATTCACGTAAACATGTGACTGGAGGAAGAGTGTGCTGTTGTAAGTTGAAATCATTTTTATGTTCATGGTAATAATGAGGAATGAGGAATTATTCCTACATCAATAATTAGGTCCAGTGTATTATGGTTTGTATCATTAAGGGTAGTTGTGTTGTTGTATTCGGTGAACTGAAGTGACACATATCATTCGCAGATATGTAGTTGGCATAAAGAAAGAACTGAGTGTTTTTCAATGTAAAGTTGATCGGTAGATCTGAGATACTGTTTCCTAATCAATGTACTGTGTGTCAACGGTCCATAGAAATATCAGGCAGTCAGTCAGTCAGTCAGTCAGTCAGTCAGTCAGTCAGTCAGTCAGTCAGTCAGTCAGTCAGTCAGTCAGTCAGTCGGTAAACAACATGTGACGGACGCTACTGAATAGTGTTAAGTGAAGTTTAGGATTGACAGTGTGTATAGTTGAAGTGCCAGACAACATTCTCGCAACTTCAGATATTCTAATCAGCTTTAACTGTCGAATTCCTCATAAACATCACCAACCACAATGTTTTGAAACTTCTCTCTTCGAAGCATCTCCTTCCACCAATATGTTTCAATAGTTGCTTGCTTGGCATATCTGTAGTTCCTCGAATGATTAGTCTATACACTGAAATGATTGAATGAGTCAATAAGGCTGATTGGACAAATTCCAATTGATTGTGAAAAGAGAATTGTCAAGAGTACACGGTGAGTTATGTACAATTCACATAATACTGCTGATTGCAATCACTCAGCATGATTCCATTTCATATTAGACTAATTTGTTAGTGATTATCTATCAGTGAAATGTAACATGTTAGTGAATATTTCACTGCAGTTTTATGTTTGCGTAATTGGTTTGCACTAATGTAAGTCAATCATCTATGTACATCGGTAACGCCTTCAAACCATTTTCCCTTTTACATTCTTCGTCTTCTTCTTCTCCTTCTTTTTCTTCATCATCATCTTCTTCTTCCTGTTCTGCTTCATCTTACATTGTAAATGTTTATGTTCATTCATTTAATGACCAGTGTACTGTACTGTACTGTACTGTACTGTACTGTACTGTACTGTTCTGCATTGTACTTCACTATGTCAGACATTCTGTAACGAAATGGAAATAAACTATTTACTTGTTGTGTACCGAGTGTTCTTCTTTCAAATAAATCACTGAACATTCAATGTTGATTTTGAATGTTCCAAAAGATAATGATCTGCATTGTAATTGATAAGATGATGAAGTTGAGTATTGTTGATGAATAACACTGAAATATGTGTGAACAATGTGAAGAGAAACTGAGGTGAAAATGTAGTTGATTGTAGAACGAGTAGGTGATGTGGTGAGAATTTCTCTATGAATAACACCAGTTGACTGATTTCTTGAAATGGAACACTCAAATCAACCAACCTACCAGTGCATCTGACGAAACCGATCGTCATCATCATCATCATCATCATCATCATCACCATCATCGGAATCATTCCGTTCACTTGTTTTAAGGGAACTCGTATATTATTTATATAGCCGATGATATGAAGCAATAGAGAGATATATTCTTGTATTGATCAGCTCACCACAGTTCAAATAAGATGATCATTTACATGATGTGGAAACCTCTTTGAAATCTACTAATTGACAAATGCCAATCAAGTGTGTGTTATGCTGATGAGCCATGTAAACTACATCTGCTCAACAGTGTGTTAAGATTTGTAGTTGGGACAATGAGAAGTGATACGTGCACTTCGTTACATGAACTATACACTTGGTAAAGATAAGTCAGAAAGATTTTTACAATGGATTAGGCATAACTCTACAGTGTACATTCACTTTGCGTATTCCAAATAACACTAAGCAATGATGAGCAGACGACTGTGTAAATCTTATCTAAAATAGACTGAGTACAGTGAGAATCAACCGATGATCATTGCATAGTTGATGTTACAGTCCACATATTATCCGAAGATAGATAGATAGGTAGATGTGTGGATAGATAGATAGATAGATAGATAGATAGATAGATGTGTGGATAGATAGATAGATAGATAGATAGATAGATAGATAGATAGATGTGTGGATAGATAGATAGATAGATAGATAGATAGATAGATAGATAGATGTGTGGATAGATAGATAGATAGATAGATAGATAGATGTGTGGATAGATAGATAGATAGATAGATAGATAGATAGATAGATAGATAGATAGATAGATAGATGTGTGGATAGATCGATAGATAGATAGACAGATAGGTAGATAGATAGAGATGGACATATGTGGATGGATGGATGGATGGATGGACGAAGAAAAGTAGGAAATGAGTGTGTTTGCTCTGCAGTCAATATTACTAGGATGAAGATAGAATGAGGAATCTGTCGAAATGAATTAGTGGTTCAAAATAATATCCCGATTCACGTCCATTGTAGTCGTATTTCAAATCTATAATCACTGATTACAAGTTGTTCAGTGCTACCATACTGTTTATATATTGGAGATCATCAAATATATCACAATTGTGTTGTGACAAATCATCATTGATGTGAAAGGGAGGATAGGATTGAGGAGTCGATTTGGACATTTCGGGGATAATCGGAGATGTCTGTTCCTGTTGAACGATCATTCTTATAATGTCCAGAACCAGTTAAGCCAATATATTCCATGATGTTCACCTTTTCGATTTCAGGCATCTCCAGTATACCACACAACTGGCATCAAGCTTCACAATATGACACATTCTAAATGAATTATTCTGTACACGATTAACCTTCAGTTATACTGATATACATGTTCATTGACTGTTTCCAAGCATCATACATACATGAATGGCATCACAGCAGTAATCTTGACTATGTAGGCATGTAGTAATTGAACAATCAGATGAACAAACCAATACACTATGTTATACAAAATTACAGTGTCTTCGTGAAATATGCAAACCATGCATAAATTACCCTTGATGTATACTTGTTCCATCAATTGTTCCGTGATCAGTCTCTGTCGACATTCCCGTTCTCCTCTATTCGATCCTGTCAAGCATCCGGTGCCAGTCATTCCACTGTTCATTGATGTTACATACTACATACTACATACCAATTATGTCGGTTGATATAAGTAGCATACACCGAAGGCTAGTTCAATATAGAACAGTTCCCATAGTCATCCTTTTACACTGACAACTGCATGTTTGCACACAACAGTGTTTGCGCTAATCAAACGGACTACTCAATATTCATAAGTAGTAGTGTAGAGAAATATACAAAACTCTAGTCGAATTAGATGAATGGAAGCAATACAACGAACTCAACAGAACACAGATCCATTACAAATATTAAACATACCATCGCATGAATAGTCTCACTCACATACTATCAACGAAAATGACGGTTTGAATCAGTCAGACGGATACTCAAGTGTAGAAGAAATATGATGCAGTTTGAGTGAAATGATCTTGACAAAATATTCGACTCAACCAATCGATCACATTTCTTTCAATTTCACTTGCTTCAAGGCTTCTTCGTGTCCAGCTGTTCACCTTATTGAATTCAGTGCTACAATTAAAGAATGTAGTGTGTTTTATCTTGTCCAATGATGTGATGAATATGTTTAGCATTTTATTTATTACACTTGTGTCTTTCGAAATTACCAGTCGACTTCATTCCACTGCATGTTTGCTCAAATTTTCATTGACAACCTATTCCCAAATCGATTTGTATGTTATGACGTCAAGAAACATCATTTGTGTTTGAGATTCCAGCCAGTTTGATAAGTAAACTATGGAAATTCAGTGAAGTAAACAGTCGGATAATAATTAGTTGTTTCAGAGTTTGGCTGCTCGAAATACACACCAATCTCTCGATCTGTAGGTAGGTGCCTTATACTAAAGAAGTATAGGAGCCAATTACCCTGAAAATGCTCTAACTCATCCATAAGTGTCCGTATTCACATTTTCTGACTCCATGTAATGGATCATTCGTCAAGTATTTGAATTCGTATCCTACTGAGTAGAGACCGATTCCGTGTTTGTCATGTCAGTGCTAATGAGCGAATTCAGTGAAACAAGTGGGAACAGGACCAATGGTCATGGTGACCGAATATTCATTGTACAGAGTTTCTTCACTGGATTATTAAGACGAGTGGATAGGTAAACGTGTAACTAGATTTCATGTCACTTGACACTTGTCTGTGTGATTTGAACAGGCGTCGTAAAGCTTCACGATATTGCACATGTTAACGATCAATCTCCAGTTAAAATGAGAGATTCCCATTGACTATTTGCAAGCATCGTATACATCGATGAATACACGGTAATCGAGATTCAATGATCTTGTGTACACTGTACTTACTGATGCCTATAACATGCTGAATTGTGTTTCACAGTACAGTCATAAAACTAAACAATTGCATCGTTATCGAGTAGTTTATATTTGTTTCAGAAATGAATAAGTTCACATTCACATGATAATTGGTCGTTGATGTAAACGACAGATATCATTGGATATGAGTCAGTAATATTATACCATTCTAATCATTTATACGTTTCTACAAGACTACTCAACTCCGCCTGGAGTCCCTTTCCGGCGGCTACTGCCGGTCCCAAGCCTGGATAAAGAGGAGGGTTGGGCATGGGGTTAGCGACTCCATCCCGTAGAAAACTAGCTCGCTAAAAAAACGCTATTCAGAAAAAATTATTCAAACCATTTAAACTCTGCCCTGGGAGTCAGAAGGTCTTCGTTTAGAAGAATTATGACGCCTCATGATGAAAGCCGAGTTTTCTCGGAAGTCACGAGTCCGATGCCACTTCTGACAACCAGAGCAACCATTTATTTGGGTACATGGAATGCTCGCACAATGTGGGAGACTGGGAGAGTTTTCCAAATTGCTGCAGAAATGAGGGGATACAATTTAGAGATGCTTGGGATCAGTGAAACACATTGGACGCAAGTTGGACAACAACGACTAGCTTCAGGGGAGCTGCTGTTATACTCCGTACATGAACAAGAAAATGCTCCACATACACAAGGAGTTGCATTGATGCTGTCCAAACAAGCACAAAATGCACTTATGGGATGGGAATCTCATGGACCAAGGATCATCAAAGCCTCCTTCAAAACAAAGAAAACGGGGATTACAATGAATGTCATCCAATGCTACGCGCCTACCAATGACTACAATGAAGACGCTAAAGATCAATCGTCGAGAAGTGCCCAACAAAAGACCTGACTATTCTGATGGGAGACCTAAATGCCAAGGTTGGAATTGACAACACCGGATATGAAGAGATCATGGGACGACACGGACTGGGAGAAAGGAACGAAAATGGTGAGAGATTTGCAAATCTATGTGCCTTCAATAAACTAGTCATAGGCGGCACTATATTCCCACATAAACGCATACACTAAACCACATGGACTTCACCGGATCACAGCACACATAACCAAATCGACCATATCTGCATCAACAAAAAGTTCAAGAGGACGATGTAGGACGTGAGAACAAAGAGAGGAGCTGATATGGCATCAGATCATCACTTGCTGGTCGCCAAGAATATCTGGAACTCAAAACAATTGGCAACCAACACCAAGGTCAGAATTTTCAATACAAATATCAAGACAGTTCTACTGTATGGGGCGGAAACCTGGAAAACTACGAAATCCATCGTCCAAAAGATACAGTTGTTTATTAACAGTTGTCTACGCAAAATACTTCAGATCCGCTGGCCGGACACTGGCGTAAGTAAGTAAGTAACAAGCCTACTCCCACTACATTCTATGTCGACATCTTATTCCTTTGATGCACTTGTCTAGAATACTTTCACTGCCCAATCACTACTACAGTCTGTCGAATAAATAAATATTTCAATAAACCAAGTTACGTTTTACGCTTTAGATTAGTAAATTAGTTTCACATGGATTGAGTAGTGGAGTGTAGAGAGACTTCCAGAGTGACTGTGATTAGAGAAAATTGTACCATTTTATTCAGTGTATGTCTTCACGTTAAATGTCCAGTCAGTGAGAATAAGGAATGCCATGTTGTGTTTAGGGTTCGGTGTTAAGTCTGTTTCACGTCGTGATTTCCCTTCGACTATTTTGGTTGTTGTTTTATACTACTTAATAATATTCAGTAAGTGGTTGTATGCCTAGCAATTTTCACGCGTCTGTTGTCACGCCAGGTTGGTCGTGTCATATTCTGAAATATTGACATATACTTATAACATTTATTATATTTACCATTATCATTACTTTATCTCAATCGTTGGAGCAGTTATTCACACTGCGTGTATTTGTTTGGTCCTTTTCTACATGCAACTATTCCCATATTATAAATAAATTCATGTATTTGTAGATATCCGAATGAGTAGTGAAATGAAGATTTTCTGATGTGTCGTAACTCAGTGTAAGGCCCCACTCCAGAGAATAAATAACCATGTCAAATGGTCTCAATATTGCTCGCTGTTGATTCGGTTTTTGTCTGTTGACAAACTGTTGCCAAGTTTAGACACAGCTAACAGCTCTATTTTCCACTATTGTATGTTGTAATTATTCTTTATGTAACTCTGACAGGAAGCCCTTCTTCATTCCAGACAAGCAGACGCGTAAAACCACATAAACATCTCACGAGTTGGTATTTGTAACTAGTTGTCGTATATTATCAAATAAAGAACTTCTGTTATGGACAAACCGTTATTTTGCGAACTTCGATTTTGCGCGCATTTCGATCGGGTGACTTAGACGATTCGAAAAACTCAACAGTACGATTCACCTGTATTCATTCGTTAAATTATTCGCTCACTTCAACAATCCCGGCAATGAACTTCTGTACACTACAACCGATCATTTTACCCACTGGAAGCTTTCCGAATTCTGGATAGATGAACCCTATCATTACCACGCTCAAGTCTCATCACATTGAAGTGGACAGATCTCAATCCAATCTGATTGCAAGACCTTGTTGTAGATTGAATTTCACAGGGTGTAATTGTGAATGAACTGTGAGGGTAACAGTGATAAACAAACACTGAATTACAGTGTGAAACACAATATGAGAAATAGCACATGTCGAATGTGCAATTTTGCTCAATGGGAAGAAGTTCATGTTTGTGTGAACGCGTTCACCAAACAACAACAACAACAACAATAAAGACCGTAGAAATATCTACCTATCTGTCTATCTATCTATCTATCTATCTATCTATCTATCTATCTATCTATCTATCTATTTATCTATCCACACATCTATCTATCTATCTATCAATCTATCTATCCACACATCTATCTATCTATCTATCTATCTATCTATCTATCTATCTATCTATCTTCGGATAATATGTGGACTGTAACATCAACTATGCAATGATCATCGGTTGATTCTCACTGTACTCAGTCTATTATAGATAAGATTTACACAGTTGTCTGCTCATCATTGCTTAGTTTTATTTGGAATACGCAAAGTGAATGTACACTGTAGAGTTATGCCTAATCCATTGTAAAAATCTTTCTGACTTATCTTTACCAAGTGTATAGTTCATGTAACGAAGTGCACGTATCACTTCTCATTGTCCCAACTACAAATCTTAACACACTGTTGAGCAGATGTAGTTTACATGGCTCATCAGCACAACACACACTTGATTGGCATTTGTCAATTAGTAGATTTCAAAGAGGTTTCCACATCATGTAAATGATCATCTTATTTGAACTGTGGTGAGCTGATCAATACAAGAATATATCTCTCTATTGCTTCATATCATCGGCTATATAAATAATATACGAGTTCCCTTAAAACAAGTGAACGGAATGATTCCGATGATGGTGATGATGATGATGATGATGATGATGACGATCGGTTTCGTCAGATGCACTGGTAGGTTGGTTGATTTGAGTGTTCCATTTCAAGAAATCAGTCAACTGGTGTTATTCATAGAGAAATTCTCACCACATCACCTACTCGTTCTACAATCAACTACATTTTCACCTCAGTTTCTCTTCACATTGTTCACACATATTTCAGTGTTATCCATCAACAATACTCAACTTCATCATCTTATCAATTACAATGCAGATCATTATCTTTTGGAACATTCAAAATCAACATTGAATGTTCAGTGATTTATTTGAAAGAAGAACACTCGGTACACAACAAGTAAATAGTTTATTTACATTTCGTTACAGAATGTCTGACATAGTGAAGTACAATGCAGAACAGTATAGCACAGTACAGTACAGTACAGTACAGTACAGTACAGTACAGTACACTGGTCATTAAATGAATGAACATAAACATTTACAATGTAAGATGAAGCAGAACAGGAAGAAGAAGATGATGATGAAGAAAAAGAAGGAGAAGAAGAAGACGAAGAATGTAAAAGGGAAAATGGTTTGAAGGCGTTACCGATGTACATAGATGATTGACTTACATTAGTGCAAACCAATTACGCAAACATAAAACTGCAGTGAAATATTCACTAACATGTTACATTTCACTGATAGATAATCACTAACAAATTAGTCTAATATGAAATGGAATCATGCTGAGTGATTGCAATCAGCAGTATTATGTGAATTGTACATAACTCACCGTGTACTCTTGACAATTCTCTTTTCACAATCAATTGGAATTCGTCCAATCAGCCTTATTGACTCATTCAATCATTTCAGTGTATAGACTAATCATTCGAGGAACTACAGATATGCCAAGCAAGCAACTATTGAAACATATTAGTGGAAGGAGATGCTTCGATGATGCAAGTTTCAAAACATTCTGATTCGTGATGTTTATTAGGAATTTGTTAGTTAAAGCTGATTAGAATATCTGAAGTTCCGAGAATGTGGTCTGGCACTTCAACTATACACACTGTCAATCCTAAACTTCACTTAACACTATTCAGTAGCGTCCGTCACATGTTGTTTACCGACTGACTGACTGACTGACTGACTGACTGACTGGCTGACTGACTGACTGACTGCCTGATATTTCTATGGACCGTTGACACACAGTACATTGATTAGGAAACAGTATCTCAGATCTACCGATCAACTTTACATTGAAAAACACTCAGTTCTTTCTTTATGCCAACTACATATCTGCGAATGATATGTGTCACTTCAGTTCACCGAATACAACAACACAACTACCCTTAATGATACAAACCATAATACACTGGACCTAATTATTGATGTAGGAATAATTCCTCATTCCTCATTATTACCATGAACATAAAAATGATTTCAACTTACAACAGCACACTCTTCCTCCAGTCACATGTTTACGTGAATTCATATTTATCGTTGCGTGTTCAATCAGTCCAGAATATAGATCGCACCATTTCGGTTCGAGCTGTAAACGAGATTAAACGAGATTGACCGAGATTAAACGAGATTGCAATTCAACTTATACATTGAATTCATACATCAAATGCTGGAAATGTACCATTCGATCCAATAATCATAATAATCCAAATTCAACACTAAATAGTTGATTGAAACTCTCAGTACACTGAAACAACGACCGATGCTTGTCATGTACAAGCAACAATATCTTCAATAAGAACAGAATAGGTTGATTTCTTTCAGATTGATTGGAGACAATGAAGTGGACCGGACGTTACGTAACTGTCGGAAGTATTTTGAGAAACAATATTATAGGGAAGTTGTGATGAACAAAGAACTACTGTACTATGGAAGAGGAAATGTCGAATTCATAACTATCATTTTTATTATTATTATTATTAAACGTAATGATGAATCGGTGTTTAGTGAGTGAACAGTTGGTTCCTGGATTTGTTGATCACAAGTGAGATAGTGAGCAGTGTTAGACAACCGTTTCACAACTAGTTCGTTCACCTCAGCACTAACTAATCTGCATACAAGACGAACATAGGAAACATTGAAGAAATAAATCGACCTGTCATCAACTAGACCTTCATTCAATTCGGTTTATTAGTTTGGTTTGATTGTCAACTATTCTGTTGAAATGTGAGATATGAATTGAGTTAAGTTTCGTCTGACAATGAGGTGATATATCACAATTCATATTGAGAGAGAGGGAGAGAGAGATGATGATGTGCGTTTCGGTATAAAATGAATAGTATAGCATTGCTCAGAGCTTAGCAACAATGTACAATATATACAACACAGTTGATTTGATTATGATAACAAGGCATCATCCACATTGCATTATTCAATGCTCATGAAGTGACATCTAGCATCACACAGTTGAAAACCGGAAACAAATCGGAATTCACTTCACTAGTACAATTCACTCTCTCTCTCTCTCTCTGTCATACCTACTTACATGTTCAAACAAAGTGTAAAACACATCTGAAACTTACAATTTCATGTGTGTATAAGTTACACTGAGGAGAAGATCGGCATTGAGTAAAGCAGTCTGATTTGGTTTCGACATTCTCCAACCAGTATTTTTCATAAAATGTCTGATTTGGTATTCCCAATCTGCTCATCCATTGTGAGTAGTTGCAGTGCATATTATTTGTGTTACATTTCATCCTGTTAGACAAACGGAATGAATGAAATATGTGTGTTCCGTAAAGTCAGTCCAACTCTCATTTCTACAGTTCTGTGTTCAGGGTGTTATTCGATGTTGGAAGATAAAATCACACAACTAACTAACAACTGTATTCCAGCGTTTCTTTTTCATTGAACCCAGTCACGTTTGACAACAGTCGATTATTTGAAGCTCCTTAACACAACGGAACTTCTGATCAAACATCAGATGAAGCTGAAAATCCCTTTACAAATGACAGACTACCCATCATATCTCTACCATCACCTTGACCTTCATCTGTTATTGTTATTCTGATTATCATTTTGTAAATAAACAACTGCATCCATTCATGGAATGCAATTTGTACTCTTCTACTTATCATGTTTGTTCATTCACATTATTCACCAACAACCCCATCCCCACTTCATTTCTCTATCTCACACCAACCTGTTTATTATTATTATTATCACTCGGACTTGAACAATGTGACGTATATTCCCATGCACGTATTCCATTCAGTTTACAATTCGTTGTTTATGTATCAGTGTTGTGCATATTTTGTGTTTACAAACATTGAGTAGATGTGTAAACAACACACTGTGTTCTTCTCATAAACACTACACGGGTTAGTTGTATGATTGTTATTGTTTAGCAAGCATGCTTGTTCCCTGTTCACACATGATGTAGGGAAATTCTCCACAACATTTCCCACAGATGTATGAAAGGCTTGAAAGTGTTGTCTCTGGCAAAATATACTTTCGATATTTTCAAATGTTCCGATCTCTTGGTGAGTTTTATCAAATTGGATAAGTAAACAATGAATTTGACTAGGTGTCCTAATCCATAATGTACACAAGAATCATTTACTAATTGAATGCTCAAGAACATGGAATTCGTGGATAGGAGTATTCGTTACATTGTACATATCGGAGTAATAATAATAATACTAAACAGTTTGGTGTGAGAAAAAGTGAAATAAGTAGGGGGTAGTAGTAGTAGTAGTAATAGTAGTAATAGTAGTAATAGTAGTAGTAGTAGTCGTAGTAGTAGTAGTGGTAGTAGTAGTAGTAGTAGTAGTAGTAGTAGGAGGAGGAGGAGGAGGAGGAGGAGGAGGTGTAGGAGTAGTAGGAGTAGTTGGAGTAGTAGGAGTAGTAGTCTTAATAGTAGTGGTATAATACAAGGACCAATGGTTTAGAAGGGAATAAGTACGTAAAACCGATTTAACACAGCCCCATAACCCCACAAAGACAGCATGTCCTTCTTTATTCTTATTGACTAGATATTTAATGTGAAGGCATTCAGAGATGACAATGGTAAAGTTTGCTCCAACCTCAATCTACACTCTACTGCTCAAATGTCTACTTCCAATAGATATATGCTTGAGCAGGTCAGATGTTATTTGGTGTTAGAATCCAGGAATCATTAAGGATAGCTTGTGCACTACTTGAATGGAGTTCAGAGACAGATAAGATAAATTGTATGATAATATTAAAGGTAATAAAGGAGTCATGGAATTAAAAAATTGATAAGATGGGTTACGTAATAATTGAATAGAATTTGAATAGTTTACGTGATTTAAGAGGATCAAGTGAGTAGGAATGTGTGAATGAAAGGGTGGTTCAAGAATTCAGTAATGGGGTAGAAATATACCACAAACTAAATATTAACTAAATAAAACTAATAATCAAAAAAACAACATACACAAACAAAAAAATTGAATTATCAGGGTGGGTAGTAATAAGTTTACTACTGTCTCTTTTTCAATATATAGATCCGGTTTAAGTTTTCTTATTGTGATCGCTTCAATGAAACGGAGAGCAGCCATACTTCTTTGTCTGCTAATAATCTTAAAAGTATGAGAAATGTCTACGGTATGCCCGGTGTGAAGTAAATGCCGAGCTATTGCACCATTGAAACACCTAGTCCCTCTCAGCTTCAATTTCTTTGGAACATGCTCAGAAATGCGAACATGTACTGTTCTCTTGGTTCTTCCAATGTATGTGCTTTGGTAAGTACATGTAAATTGGTAAATGCAATTGGAGCTACTGAGAAATTGCCAATTTTAGTTTGTTTGAATGAGCAGTTTGTTTCCCATAACATCGTCAGTTTTGCGGCTGGTTAGGTCACATTCGACACGGAATCGATTCTGTGATTTACTATTCCGATAATTTCATCTCGTTTGAAGCGTAAGTATAAGAGGCAAGTTTTCTTTCCCACTATATCATACTTTACCCGAGGGTTGGTATTTGTATATGTATGGATGAATTTCTCCAGATATGCATTTTCACGTAGGAAATTATTGATGAGAACAATTTCTTCTTCCAGGCATTCGTTTGAGCAAATTTTACATGCGCATTCAAAATAGATTACAAAAAGGGTACTGTACGAACCCACCATAAATAATGGTCCTGTTCCCACTTGTTCCACAGAATTCTGTCATCATCAGTGAAAAGACGAACACGGAATCGGTCTCTACTCAATTGTCAATCTTAGGATGTATTATGCTGAATAGAGATGTGTAAGTCCAGCTCTACCGAGTGAAATTGAATGAAATGAGATCAATTGATTGAGTGGCACTTTTTGTCAAGTTCATTTCATTAAAAGTGGATCATATTTCTTCTGCCTCTGAGTGTATTTCTGGATGATTCAAACGTTCGTTTTCGTTGACACAATCTGAAATAGACTATTATTGCGATGGGATCTTTAATATTTGGTATGGATATGTCTACTGTTGAGTTTGTTGTATTCCTTACATTGTTCATATTCCAATAGAGTTTTATATATTACTCTATACTACTTATCAGTATTTAGTAGACTGTTTCATTACCCATAACTATCTTCTATTCAGATATACTGATATGCGTTTTGTTAGAGAATATTCTCGAGTACATCCATACACGGAACACATTCAATTTATTCATTAATGCAATCATGTCACATCAGTGTTTGCAATAGGTATTTCAAGTTCCAGTGTGCGAGTTGAACGTTCGTTTGAATGTAACGAATTCCATATTGTGGCCTTTTTACTTCTCATGTTCACATTGTCTTTCACACTAACATATCATATTGTATATCGTTACATGTAGATATAAGTCTGTTTTGAGATGCTTTGTTCTCTGAATACACGAGAACCTGACAAATATCTCAATTGTCATGTTTGCCTTTACAAATAAGGCTTTAGTGCCTTCCACTGAATTCTCTTTAAAATTCACTACATGAAATATGTCCGTTTGATGATAGGTTGAACAGATGATATCATGAATTACTGCTTCATTCAAATGTTTCATTTAATACAGTCCGAGTATTCACAATCGATACTGTGAGATCTTCGATTAGTTTAGTTAATGATGAAATCATTCCATTCACATTCAAACAATTGAACGGCATTTAAACTAATCCACTTCCCCAATCAACGATTTTCAATTTCTTTTAATGAAGTTCCACAATCGTTAGAAACTACACAACATTGTGGAGTGCAATATGCAAACTCATTATCCACCAGTCTCTCATGCTGTAGAGAGTATGATAAGTAAGTAATGTAAAGTAAGATGAACACTACAACTGACCATCTTGCCCTGAGAAAGCTTTTCGAATTCTCAATAGGAAAATCCTATCAACAACCACTCTCCAGACTCATCACATTGAACTGAACACTTCTCAATCCAACCTGTTTACATGTTCTTGAGCATTCAATTAGTAAATGATTCTTGTGTACATTATGGATTAGGACACCTAGTCAAATTCATTGTTTACTTATCCAATTTGATAAAACTCACCAAGAGATCGGAACATTTGAAAATATCGAAAGTATATTTTGCCAGAGACAACACTTTCAAGCCTTTCATACATCTGTGGGAAATGTTGTGGAGAATTTCCCTACATCATGTGTGAACAGGGAACAAGCATGCTTGCTAAACAATAACAATCATACAACTAACCCGTGTAGTGTTTATGAGAAGAACACAGTGTGTTGTTTACACATCTACTCAATGTTTGTAAACACAAAATATGCACAACACTGATACATAAACAACGAATTGTAAACTGAATGGAATACGTGCATGGGAATATACGTCACATTGTTCAAGTCCGAGTGATAATAATAATAATAATAATAATAATAATAAACAGGTTGGTGTGAGATAGAGAAATGAAGTGGGGATGGGGTTGTTGGTGAATAATGTGAATGAACAAACATGATAAGTAGAAGAGTACAAATTGCATTCCATGAATGGATGCAGTTGTTTATTTACAAAATGATAATCAGAATAACAATAACAGATGAAGGTCAAGGTGATGGTAGAGATATGATGGGTAGTCTGTCATTTGTAAAGGGATTTTCAGCTTCATCTGATGTTTGATCAGAAGTTCCGTTGTGTTAAGGAGCTTCAAATAATCGACTGTTGTCAAACGTGACTGGGTTCAATGAAAAAGAAACGCTGGAATACAGTTGTTAGTTAGTTGTGTGAGTTTATCTTCCAACATCGAATATCACCCTGAACACAGAACTGTAGAAATGAGAGTTGGACTGACTTTACGGAACACACATATTTCATTCATTCCGTTTGTCTAACAGGATGAAATTATAACCACGAATGAAAGACTGTACATTTTAACATTTCTCACAAACATGAGTGAACTGGTTGGAAATAGATGTCTGCATTTCATATTCAAACATGTTAATCGTGATCCAACATCATAATTATGGTTGGTGAATTTTCACAGGTTCTATCACTTCAGAGTCAAGCCAATTTAAGTCTCATAATCTAGTTGTGTATGCATATGTGGCAACATACGTATTCCAGCTCAAACTACTCTTTCATCGTTATGGGAGTTGTTCTATCTTGAGCAAGTCTTTTGTGTATGCTACTTATATCAACCGACATAATTGGT
Source organism: Schistosoma spindalis (assembly GCA_946903255.1). NCBI lineage: Eukaryota > Metazoa > Platyhelminthes > Trematoda > Strigeidida > Schistosomatidae > Schistosoma > Schistosoma spindalis. The sequence goes on along the minus strand of OX336421.1, from coordinate 2,510,690 downwards.
ATGTAGTATGTAGTATGTAACATCAATGAACAGTGGAATGACTGGCACCGGATGCTTGACAGGATCGAATAGAGGAGAACAGGAATGTCGACAGAGACTGATCACGGAACAATTGATGGAACAAGTATGCATCAAGGGTAATTAATGCATGGTTTGCATATTTCACGAAGACACTGTAATTTTGTATAACATAGTGTATTGGTTTGTTCATCTGATTGTTCAATTACTACAAGCCTACATAGTCAAGATTACTGCTGTGATGCCATTCATGTATGTATGATGCTTGGAAACAGTCAATGAACATGTATATCAGTATAACTGAAGGTTAATCGTGTACAGAATAATTCATTTAGAATGTGTCATATTGTGAAGCTTGATGAGGCCTGTTCAAATCACACTGACAAGTGTCGATTGACAGGAAAACTGGTTACAAGCTGTCAAATTCACTTTCTGCAGCAATCCAATGTGGAAACTGTGTTCAATCAATATTGAGTCACCATGACTAATGGCACTCTTCAAACTTGATTTACAGCAGTTAGTCATCAGTAGTGAGATTATAACATATAGTCAGTCTCTACTCAGTAGTCAATCTTGGAATTTGTTATAGTGAATAGCGATATGTAAGTCGTTTCTTGTAGTCATATTGACGGTTGTTTGTAATTGAAGGCACCATATAAGAGAAGGAAACCGCTCAGGGAAATGATAAAATCGTCCGTTATAACGGATGATGCAAAGTGATTGACGAGGACAATTTGGATAATCATTCGTCACTGTAGTTTGCACACTGAAAACTAGTATCAAACTCGTGAACTGCAAAGTTCATTTCATTGAACTTTCAGGCAAAGTGAAAACGCTGATCTCAGACAACATATTTGAGGCTTACTGTAGAAGCGGTCGTCATGTAGGAAGCAGTTATCATGATAGACATGTTGGTGACAAACATCAGTAAGTCGGTTCAACATAATAATGTTTAACGAGAATGCAACAGTGAATCAAGCAGAAACATCAGTGATGAGCAGATCAACAGCGAACCGGAACAACAGTTAATTGCGCATGCAAATGACAGAGTATTCTCAGTAGCTTTTACGACAACATACAAGTAACGTAAACATGGTTACGCTTACATTCACAGAAATTCACAACAAACCGGTTCACCTCAAATGAGAGTATTTCACAAAACCTTGTGGACACACTTGAATGTGTGAAGCGATTCACTGATGCTTAAACAGTATTCGTTTGACTTGTTCAGCCGAAAGTCTCATTGCATAATGAGTTTTCTTCATCCAGTCATCACCACATAACTTGAGAGCTGTCATTTAATTTGCTTCATTCTATATTCGTGTAAAATTTCAGAGTGTAATTCGGTGTAGTTCGGTGTAGTTCGGTGTAGTTCGGTGTAGTTCGGTGGCATGGTTTGCATTCATCCAACTGGTCAGAATTGAATGAATTACTGTGAGTAGCCACCCGATTGGTCAATTTGTCGACATGCAAAATCCCACCAATCAATTGATTCATCTCCATTATATAAACAGCAGCAGCAATAGTTGTGAGCAAGTGATTATTACTGTTGAACATCACTTCATTTCTTATGCCAATCATGTTACATCAAATGACTGAACATTCGTTCATTATCACTGTGTACATTTCAGTTTATCTTTTCAATTGCTTTCACACACAAACAAATGTGACAGATAAGTTCACATTGTTATCCTCATGTGAGCAGTGCCCGAAATGTAACACAAATAATATGCACTGCAACTACTCACAATGGATGAGCAGATTGGGAATACCAAATCAGACATTTTATGAAAAATACTGGTTGGAGAGTGTCGAAACCAAATCAGACTGCTTTACTCAATGCCGATCTTCTCCTCAGTGTAACTTATACACACATGAAATTGTAAGTTTCTGATGTGTTTTACACTTTGTTTGAACATGTAAGTAGGTATGACAGAGAGAGAGAGAGAGAGAGAGTGAATTGTACTAGTGAAGTGAATTCCGATTTGTTTCCGGTTTTCAACTGTGTGATGCTAGATGTCACTTCATGAGCATTGAATAATGCAATGTGGATGATGCCTTGTTATCATAATCAAATCAACTGTGTTGTATATATTGTACATTGTTGCTAAGCTCTGAGCAATGCTATACTATTCATTTTATACCGAAACGCACATCATCATCTCTCTCTCCCTCTCTCTCAATATGAATTGTGATATATCACCTCATTGTCAGACGAAACTTAACTCAATTCATATCTCACATTTCAACAGAATAGTTGACAATCAAACCAAACTAATAAACCGAATTGAATGAAGGTCTAGTTGATGACAGGTCGATTTATTTCTTCAATGTTTCCTATGTTCGTCTTGTATGCAGATTAGTTAGTGCTGAGGTGAACGAACTAGTTGTGAAACGGTTGTCTAACACTGCTCACTATCTCACTTGTGATCAACAAATCCAGGAACCAACTGTTCACTCACTAAACACCGATTCATCATTACGTTTAATAATAATAATAATAATAATAATAATAATAATAAAAATGATAGTTATGAATTCGACATTTCCTCTTCCATAGTACAGTAGTTCTTTGTTCATCACAACTTCCCTATAATATTGTTTCTCAAAATACTTCCGACAGTTACGTAGCGTCCGGTCCACTTCATTGTCTCCAATCAATCTGAAAGAAATCAACCTATTCTGTTCTTATTGAAGATATTGTTGCTTGTACATGACAAGCATCGGTCGTTGTTTCAGTGTACTGAGAGTTTCAATCAACTATTTAGTGTTGAATTTGGATTATTATGATTATTGGATCGAATGGTACATTTCCAGCATTTGATGTATGAATTCAATGTATAAGTTGAATTGCAATCTCGTTTAATCTCGGTCAATCTCGTTTAATCTCGTTTACAGCTCGAACCGAAATGGTGCGATCTATATTCTGGACTGATTGAACACGCAACGATAAATATGAATTCACGTAAACATGTGACTGGAGGAAGAGTGTGCTGTTGTAAGTTGAAATCATTTTTATGTTCATGGTAATAATGAGGAATGAGGAATTATTCCTACATCAATAATTAGGTCCAGTGTATTATGGTTTGTATCATTAAGGGTAGTTGTGTTGTTGTATTCGGTGAACTGAAGTGACACATATCATTCGCAGATATGTAGTTGGCATAAAGAAAGAACTGAGTGTTTTTCAATGTAAAGTTGATCGGTAGATCTGAGATACTGTTTCCTAATCAATGTACTGTGTGTCAACGGTCCATAGAAATATCAGGCAGTCAGTCAGTCAGTCAGTCAGTCGGTAAACAACATGTGACGGACGCTACTGAATAGTGTTAAGTGAAGTTTAGGATTGACAGTGTGTATAGTTGAAGTGCCAGACAACATTCTCGCAACTTCAGATATTCTAATCAGCTTTAACTGTCGAATTCCTCATAAACATCACCAACCACAATGTTTTGAAACTTCTCTCTTCGAAGCATCTCCTTCCACCAATATGTTTCAATAGTTGCTTGCTTGGCATATCTGTAGTTCCTCGAATGATTAGTCTATACACTGAAATGATTGAATGAGTCAATAAGGCTGATTGGACAAATTCCAATTGATTGTGAAAAGAGAATTGTCAAGAGTACACGGTGAGTTATGTACAATTCACATAATACTGCTGATTGCAATCACTCAGCATGATTCCATTTCATATTAGACTAATTTGTTAGTGATTATCTATCAGTGAAATGTAACATGTTAGTGAATATTTCACTGCAGTTTTATGTTTGCGTAATTGGTTTGCACTAATGTAAGTCAATCATCTATGTACATCGGTAACGCCTTCAAACCATTTTCCCTTTTACATTCTTCGTCTTCTTCTTCTCCTTCTTTTTCTTCATCATCATCTTCTTCTTCTTGTTCTGCTTCATCTTACATTGTAAATGTTTATGTTCATTCATTTAATGACCAGTGTACTGTACTGTACTGTACTGTGCTATACTGTTCTGCATTGTACTTCACTATGTCAGACATTCTGTAACGAAATGTAAATAAACTATTTACTTGTTGTGTACCGAGTGTTCTTCTTTCAAATAAATCACTGAACATTCAATGTTGATTTTGAATGTTCCAAAAGATAATGATCTGCATTGTAATTGATAAGATGATGAAGTTGAGTATTGTTGATGGATAACACTGAAATATGTGTGAACAATGTGAAGAGAAACTGAGGTGAAAATGTAGTTGATTGTAGAACGAGTAGGTGATGTGGTGAGAATTTCTCTATGAATAACACCAGTTGACTGATTTCTTGAAATGGAACATTCAAATCAACCAACCTACCAGTGCATCTGACGAAACCGATCGTCATCATCATCATCATCATCATCATCATCACCATCATCGGAATCATTCCGTTCACTTGTTTTAAGGGAACTCGTATATTATTTATATAACCGATGATATGAAGCAATAGAGAGATATATTCTTGTATTGATCAGCTCACCACAGTTGAAATAAGATGATCATTTACATGATGTGGAAACCTCTTTGAAATCTACTAATTGACAAATGCCAATCAAGTGTGTGTTGTGCTGATGAGCCATGTAAACTACATCTGCTCAACAGTGTGTTAAGATTTGTAGTTGGGACAATGAGAAGTGATACGTGCACTTCGTTACATGAACTATACACTTGGTAAAGATAAGTCAGAAAGATTTTTACAATGGATTAGGCATAACTCTACAGTGTACATTCACTTTGCGTATTCCAAATAACACTAAGCAATGATGAGCAGACAACTGTGTAAATCTTATCTAAAATAGACTGAGTACAGTGAGAATCAACCGATGATCATTGCATAGTTGATGTTACAGTCCACATATTATCCGAAGATAGATAGATAGATAGATAGATAGATGTGTGGATAGATAGATAGATAGATAGATAGAAAGATAGATAGATAGATAGATAGATAGATAGATAGATAGATAGATAGATAGATGTGTGGATAGATAGATAGATAGATAGATGTGTGGATAGATAGATAGATGTGTGGATAGTTAGATAGATGTGTGGATGGATAGATAGATAGATAGATGTGTGGATAGATGGATAGATAGATAGATGTGTGGATAGATAGATAGATGTGTGGATAGATAGATAGATAGATAGATAGATAGATAGATAGATAGATAGATAGATAGATAGATAGATAGATAGATAGATAAATAGATAGATAGATAGATAGATAAATAGATAGATAGATAGATAGATAGATAGATAGATAGATAGATAGATAGATAGATAGATAGATAGATAGATAGATAGATAGATAGATAGATAGATAGATAGATAGATAGATAGATAGATAGATAGATAGATAGGTAGATAGATAGAGATGGACATATGTGGATGGATGGATGGATGGATGGATGGATGAAGAAAAGTAGGAAATGAGTGTGTTTGCTCTGCAGTCAATATTACTAGGATGAAGATAGAATGAGGAATCTGTCGAAATGAACTATTGGTTCAAAATAATATCCCGATTCACGCCCATTGTAGTCATATTTCAAATCTATAATCACTGATTACAAGTTGTTCAGTGCTACCATACTGTTTATATATTGGAGATCATCAAATATATCACAATCGTGTTGTGACAAATCATCATTGATGTGAAACGGAGGATAGGATAGAGGAGTCGATTTGGACATTTCGTGGATGATCGGAGATGTCTGTTCCAGTCGAACAATCATTCTTATAATGTCCAGAACCAGTTATGCCAATATGTTCCATGATGTTCACCTTTTCGATTTCAGGCATCTCCAGTATACCACACAACTGGCATTACTGATTTGTGCTACGTGTCCACAGCTCTTACCCATTATATCTCAGTCATTTTGATGTGATCCGTTCGTAATACATATACAAGTGAGACTGTAATCATCATTTGAAGATGATAAGATGCGAAATGTGTGAGTGAATCTGAGTGAAAGTAACCACTCGAATGATCATTTCTAATCACTGATTAGGTTGACAGATCACATAAAATGAACACCAATATATATCAGTAGATTGAATAATACAAAACACATACATCATATTTGACATAGTGAATATCAATTATTCAATTCATATTGATCTCTCAATTGTCATGACAACTATTTCAGTAGTCTTACAACTATTCTACGCTTATATCAAGTTATTTCCTTGAACTATGACTATACGAAATCTAGTCAGATGATGTATTCACATCATACTGATGTTAGTTTTACTATTTTTGATGATCAGGTCGAAATTGTGAGCACGAGAGATGTTCTCACAAACAACAGTCTAGTTGATTGGAAATCGACATCTGCATTTTATAGTCAATGCATGTAGCATGCATAATGATTGTATTCACAACGTGATTGAGTCAGACATAATTGTTTATTTGTCTCTTGATTGTCATTAGCGATTCTCGGTCTTTTATATGGATTGCTGTAGAAAGTGAATTTGACAGCTTGTAACCAGTTTTCCTGTCAATCGACACTTGTCAGTGTGATTTGAACAGGCCTCATCAAGCTTCACAATATGACACATTCTAAATGAATTATTCTGTACACGATTAATGAATAAGTCGATAGATGAAAGCACATTTATTTTCGTTAATAAATAAAGCAGATTCGACTGTGTTTGGCTGCTCGAAATACACACCAATCTCTCGATCTGTAGGTAGGTGCCTTATACTAAAGAAGTATAGGAGCCAATTACCCTGAAAATGCTCTAACTCATCCATAAGTGTCCGTATTCACATTTTCTGACTCCATGTAATGGATCATTCGTCAAGTATTTGAATTCGTATCCTACTGAGTAGAGACCGATTCCGTGTTTGTCATGTCAGTGCTAATGAGCGAATTCAGTGAAACAAGTGGGAACAGGACCAATAGTCATGGTGACCGAATATTCATTGTACAGAGTTTCTTCACTGGATTATTAAGACGAGTGGATAGGTAAACGTGTAACTAGATTTCATGTCACTTGACAATTGTCTGTGTGATTTGAACAGGCGTCGTCAAGCTACACGATATTGCACATGTTAACGATCAATCTCCACTTAAAATGAGATATTCCCATTGACTATTTGCAAGCATCGTATACATCGATGAATACACAGTAATCGAGATTCAATGATCTTGTGTACATTGTACTTACTGATGCCCATAACATGCTGAACTGTGTTTCACAATACAGTCATAAAACTAAACAATTGCATCGTTATCGAGTAGTTTATATTTGTTTCAGAAATGAATAAGTTCACATTCACATGATTATTGGTCGTTGATGTAAACGACAGATATCATTGGATATGAGTCAGTAAAATTATACCATTCTAATCATTTGTACGTTTCTCAAGCCTACTCAACTCCGCCTGGAGTCCCTTTTCCGGCGGGTCCTGCCGGTCCCAAACCTGGATAAAGGAGGAGAGCTGGGCATGGGGTTAGCGACCCCATCCCGTAGAAAACTAACTCGCTAAAAAGCGCTAACCAGAAAAAATTATTCAAACCATTTAAACTCTGCCCTGGGAGTCAGGAGATCTTCGTTTAGAAGAATTATGACGCCTCATGATGAAAGCCGAGTTTCTTCGGAAGTCACGAGTCCGATGTCCCTTCTGACAACCAGAGCAACCATTTATTTGGGTACATGGAATGCTCGCACAATGTGCGAGACTGGGAGAGTTTTCCAAATTGCTGCGGAAATGAGGAGATACAATTTAGAGGTGCTTGGGATCAGTGAAACACATCGGACGCAAGTTGGACAACAACGACTAGCTTCAGGGGAGCTGCTGTTATACTCCGTACATGAACAAGAAAATGCTCCACATACACAACGAGTTGCATTGATGCTGTCCAAACAAGCACAAAATGCACTTATGGGATGGGAATCTCATGGACCAAGGATCATCAAAGCCTCCTTCAAAACAAAGAAAACGGGGATTACAATGAACGTCATCCAATGCTACGCGCCTACCAATGACTACAATGAAGACGCTAAAGATCAATTCTACGATAGGCTGCAGTCAATCGTCGAGAAGTGCCCAACAAAAGACCTGACTATTCTGATGGGAGACCTAAATGCCAAGGTTGGAATTGACAACACCGGATATGAAGAGATCATGGGACGACACGGACTGGGAGAAAGGAACGAAAATGGTGAGAGATTTGCAAATCTATGTGCCTTCAATAAACTAGTCATAGGCGGCACTATATTCCCACATAAACGCATACACTAAACCACATGGACTTCACCGGATCACAGCACACAGAACCAAATCGACCATATCTGCATCAACAAAAAGTTCAGGAGGACGATGGAGGACGTGAGAACAAAGAGAGGAGCTGATATGGCATCAGATCATCACTTGCTGGTCGCCAAGAATATCTGGAACTCAAAACAATTGGCAACCAACACCAAAGTCAGAATTTTCAATACAAATATCAAGACAGTTCTACTGTATGGGGCGGAAACCTGGAAAACTACGAAATCCATCGTCCAAAAGATACAGTTGTTTATTAACAGTTGTCTACGCGAAATACTTCAGATCCGCTGGCCGGACACTATAAGCAACAACCTACTGTGGGAGAGAACAAATCAGATCCCAGTGGAGGAAGAAATCAGGAAGAAGCGCTGGAAGTGGATAGGACACACATTGAGGAAAGCACCGAACTGCGTCACAAGACAAGCCCTCATATGGAATCCTCAAGGTCGAAGGAGGAGAGGAAGACAAAAGAATACGTTACGCCGAGAAATGGAGATAGATATGAGAAAAATGAACAAGAATTGGATGGAACTAGAAAAGAAGGCTGAGGACAGAGTGGGTTGGAGAATGCTGGTCGGCGGCCTATGCTCCATTCGGAGTAACAGGCGTAAGTAAGTAAGTAAACATTTACAATGTAAGATGAAGCAGAACAGGAAGAAGAAGATGATGATGAAGAAAAAGAAGAAGAAGAAGAAGAAGACGAAGAATGTAAAAGGGAAAATGGTTTGAAGGCGTTACCGATGTACATAGATGATTGACTTACATTAGTGCAAACCAATTACGCAAACATAAAACTGCAGTGAAATATTCACTAACATGTTACATTTCACTGATAGATAATCACTAACAAATTAGTCTAATATGAAATGGAATCATGCTGAGTGATTGCAATCAGCAGTATTATGTGAATTGTACATAACTCACCGTGTACTCTTGACAATTCTCTTTTCACAATCAATTGGAATTTGTCCAATCAGCCTTATTGACTCATTCAATCATTTCAGTGTATAGACTAATCATTCGAGGAACTACAGATATGCCAAGCAAGCAACTATTGAAACATATTGGTGGAAGGAGATGCTTCGAAGAGAGAAGTTTCAAAACATTGTGGTTGGTGATGTTTATGAGGAATTCGACAGTTAAAGCTGATTAGAATATCTGAAGTTGCGAGAATGTTGTCTGGCACTTCAACTATACACACTGTCAATCCTAAACTTCACTTAACACTATTCAGTAGCGTCCGTCACATGTTGTTTACCGACTGACTGACTGACTGACTGACTGCCTGATATTTCTATGGACCGTTGACACACAGTACATTGATTAGGAAACAGTATCTCAGATCTACCGATCAACTTTACATTGAAAAACACTCAGTTCTTTCTTTATGCCAACTACATATCTGCGAATGATATGTGTCACTTCAGTTCACCGAATACAACAACACAACTACCCTTAATGATACAAACCATAATATACTGGACCTAATTATTGATGTAGGAATAATTCCTCATTCCTCATTATTACCATGAACATAAAAATGATTTCAACTTACAACAGCACACTCTTCCTCCAGTCACATGTTTACGTGAATTCATATTTATCGTTGCGTGTTCAATCAGTCCAGAATATAGATCGCACCATTTCGGTTCGAGCTGTAAACGAGATTAAACGAGATTGACCGAGATTAAACGAGATTGCAATTCAACTTATACATTGAATTCATACATCAAATGCTGGAAATGTACCATTCGATCCAATAATCATAATAATCCAAATTCAACACTAAATAGTTGATTGAAACTCTCAGTACACTGAAACAACGACCGATGCTTGTCATGTACAAGCAACAATATCTTCAATAAGAACAGAATAGGTTGATTTCTTTCAGATTGATTGGAGACAATGAAGTGGACCGGACGCTACGTAACTGTCGGAAGTATTTTGAGAAACAATATTATAGGGAAGTTGTGATGAACAAAGAACTACTGTACTATGGAAGAGGAAATGTCGAATTCATAACTATCATTTTTATTATTATTATTATTATTATTAAACGTAATGATGAATCGGTGTTTAGTGAGTGAACAGTTGGTTCCTGGATTTGTTGATCACAAGTGAGATAGTGAGCAGTGTTAGACAACCGTTTCACAACTAGTTCGTTCACCTCAGCACTAACTAATCTGCATACAAGACGAACATAGGAAACATTGAAGAAATAAATCGACCTGTCATCAACTAGACCTTCATTCAATTCGGTTTATTAGTTTGGTTTGATTGTCAACTATTCTGTTGAAATGTGAGATATGAATTGAGTTAAGTTTCGTCTGACAATGAGGTGATATATCACAATTCATATTGAGAGAGAGGGAGAGAGATGATGATGTGCGTTTCGGTATAAAATGAATAGTATAGCATTGCTCAGAGCTTAGCAACAATGTACAATATATACAACACAGTTGATTTGATTATGATAACAAGGCATCATCCACATTGCATTATTCAATGCTCATGAAGTGACATCTAGCATCACACAGTTGAAAACCGGAAACAAATCGGAATGCACTTCACTAGTACAATTCACTCTCTCTCTCTCTCTCTCTCTCTCTGTCATACCTACTTACATGTTCAAACAAAGTGTAAAACACATCTGAAACTTACAATTTCATGTGTGTATAAGTTACACTGAGGAGAAGATCGGCATTGAGTAAAGCAGTCTGATTTGGTTTCGACACTCTCCAACCAGTATTTTTCATAAAATGTCTGATTTGGTATTCCCAATCTGCTCATCCATTGTGAGTAGTTGCAGTGCATATTATTTGTGTTACATTTCGGGCACTGCTCACATGAGGATAACAATGTGAACTTATCTGTCACATTTGTTTGTGTGTGAAAGCAATTGAAAAGATAAACTGAAATGTACACAGTGATAATGAACGAATGTTCAGTCATTTGATGTAACATGATTGGCATAAGAAATGAAGTGATGTTCAACAGTAATAATCACTTGCTCACAACTATTGCTGCTGCTGTTTATATAATGGATATATAGATAGATAGATAGATAGATAGATAGATAGATAGATAGATAGATAGACAGATAGATAGATAGATAGATAGATAGATAGATAGATAGATAGATAGATAGATAGATAGATAGATAGATAGATAGATAGATAGATAGATAGATAGATAGATAGATAGATAGATAGATAGATAGATAGAAAGATAGATAGATAGATAGATAGATAGATAGATAGATAGATAGATAGATAGATAGATAGATAGATAGATAGATAGATAGACAGATAGGTAGATATTTCTACGGTCTTTATTGTTGTTGTTGTTGTTTGTTGAACGCGTTCACACAAACATGAACTTCTTCCCATTGAGCAAAATTGCACATTCGACATGTGCTATTTCTCATATTGTGTTTCACACTGTAATTCAGTGTTTGTTTATCACTGTTACCCTCACAGTTCATTCACAATTACACCCTGTGAAATTCAATCTACAACAAGGTCTTGCAATCAGATTGGATTGAGATCTGTCGACTTTAATGTGATGAGACTTGAGCGTGGTAATGATAGGGTTCATCTATCCAGAATTCGGAAAGCTTCCAGTGGGTAAAATGATCGGTTGTAGTGTACAGAAGTTCATTGCCGGGATTGTTGAAGTGAGCGAATAATTTAACGGATGAATACAGGTGAATCGTACTGTTGAGTTTTTCGAATCGTCTAAGTCACCCGATCGAAATGCGCGCAAAATCGAAGTTCGCAAAATAACGGTTTGTCCATAACAGAAGTTCTTTATTTGATAATATACGACAACTAGTTACAAATACCAACTCGTGAGATGTTTATGTGGTTTTACGCGTCTGCTTGTCTGGAATGAAGAAGGGCTTCCTGTCAGAGTTACATAAAGAATAATTACAACATACGATAGTGGAAAATAGAACTGTTAGCTGTGTCTAAACTTGGTAACAGTTTGTCAACAGACAAAAACCGAATCAACAGCGAGCAATACTGAGACCATTTGACATGGTCATTTATTCTCTGGAGTGGGGCCTTACACTGAGTTACGACACATCAGAAAATCTTCATTTCACTACTCATTCGGATATCTACAAATACATGAATTTATTTATAATATGGGAATAGTTGCGTGTAGAAAAGGGTCAAACAAATACACACAGTGTGAATAGCTGCTTCGCGCTTTCACATATGCATCAGATCCACCGTGCTCATCGATGGTGCTGCCCAAATGTGTAGAGGATTTTACATCTTCTAAATCCTCTCAGTCAATTGTGATTGGATTGTTGCATGCTGTGTTGTATCGGAGAACCTTGCTTCTACCTTTGTGTATATTAAGACCTATTGCTGCTGAGGCTGCTGCTACACTGGTCGTCTTCTCCTGCATTTGTTGTTGTGTTTGCGACAGAAGAGCCAGATCATCTGCGAAGTCTATATCCCGTGTTTCCCTTCAGATGTTGACATCTTCATGATCCAGTCGATCACCAGGAGAAAGAGAAAGGGTGAGAGTAAGCAACCTTGCCTGACACCGGTCTTTACCTCGAAGGAGTTTGTCAACTGTCCTCCATGCACGATTTTGCAGTTTAATCCATCATAGGAATTCCGTATGATATTGACTATCTTCTCAGGCACGCCGTACTGTCGAAAAAGCGTCCATAGGGTTGTTCTTTCCATGCTGTCAAATGCTTTTCGTAGTCAATGAAGTTGATGAAGAGTGATGAATTCCATTCAATTGGTTGTTCCGCAATGATCCGTAGAGTTGCGATTTGACCTGTACACGATCTATCTTTACGGAATCCTGCCTGTTGGTCTCGAAGTTGGGCGTCTACGCAGTCCTTCATCCTGTTTAACAATACCCTGTTGAAGACTTTTCCTGGTATTGAAAGAAGAGTGATTCCCCTGTAGTTGTCACAGTTCGCCTTTCTTTGGTATTTTGACTAGAAGTCCTTCTTTCCAGTCTTTTGGTACCTGTTCCTCATCCCAGATCTTTCTGAAGAGAGTTTGGAGTATCCTTGCAGTTGCCGCTACGTCTGCTTTCAGTGCCTCTGCTGGAACGCTGTCTAGTCCTGCTGCTTCGCCACTCTTGATTTGTCTGATAGCCATGCTGATCTCTTCAATTGTTGGTGGGCCAACATCAATCGGGAGGTCCGTGAGTGCTGCTTCGATGTTGGGTGGGTTCAGTGGGGCTGGTCGATTCAAGAGTTCTTTGAAGTGTTCTACCCACCTGTTTCGTTGTTCTTCAATGTTGGCGATTATCTTGCCTTCCTTGCTTTTCACTGGTCGTTCTGGTTTACGGTGATTTCCAGAGAGTTTCTTTGTTGTTTCATACAGTTGTCTCATGTTTCCTTCTCTGGCAGCCTTTTCCGCCGTCAATGCCAAATCTTCCACATATTTACGTTTGTCAGTTCTGATGCTCCTTTTCACTTGCTTGTTTACTTCTGTGTATTCAGCCTGTGCCTTGACTTTTTCTGTTCTTGTTCGACTGGTATTGATTGCTGCTTTCTTGTTCCTCCTTTCTTGAATCTTATCCAGTGTATCGACCGTGATCCAATCCTTGTGATGGTGCTTCTTTTGGCCCAGAACCTCATGACATGTTGAAGTGATTGCCTCTTTTATCTCTTTCCAGTTGCTCTCCATAGTAGTTCCTTCTCCATTGAGTAGATCATGAAATTCTTGGAACTTATTGCTGAGGGTTATCTTGAATTTATTGAGTTTGTCAGTATCCCGAAGAAGAGCCATATTAAATTTTTGTGATATTGTCCTCCCCGTTGTCCAGTGCCTCAAGAGTTTCAATTTCATCCTGGCGACTAGCAAGTGATGATTTGATGCCATATCAGCTCCTCTCTTTGTTCTCACGTCCTCCATCGTCCTCCTGAACTTTTTGTTGATGCAGATATGGTCGATTTGGTTCTGTGTGCTGTGATCCGGTGAAGTCCATGTGGTTTAGTGTATGCGTTTATGTGGGAATATAGTGCCGCCTATGACTAGTTTATTGAAGGCACATAGATTTGCAAATCTCTCACCATTTTCGTTCCTTTCTCCCAGTCCGTGTCGTCCCATGATCTCTTCATATCCGGTGTTGTCAATTCCAACCTTGGCATTTAGGTCTCCCATCAGAATAGTCAGGTCTTTTGTTGGGCACTTCTCGACGATTGACTGCAGCCTATCGTAGAATTGATCTTTAGCGTCTTCATTGTAGTCATTGGTAGGCGCGTAGCATTGGATGACGTTCATTGTAATCCCCGTTTTCTTTGTTTTGAAGGAGGCTTTGATGATCCTTGGTCCATGAGATTCCCATCCCATAAGTGCATTTTGTGCTTGTTTGGACAGCATCAATGCAACTCGTTGTGTATGTGGAGCATTTTCTTGTTCATGTACGGAGTATAACAGCAGCTCCCCTGAAGCTAGTCGTTGTTGTCCAACTTGCGTCCGATGTGTTTCACTGATCCCAAGCACCTCTAAATTGTATCTCCTCATTTCCGCAGCAATTTGGAAAACTCTCCCAGTCTCGCAGATTGTGCGAGCAGGCGGAGTTGAGTAGGCTTGAGAAACGTACAAATGATTAGAATGGTATAATTTTACTGACTCATATCCAATGATATCTGTCGTTTACATCAACGACCAATAATCATGTGAATGTGAACTTATTCATTTCTGAAACAAATATAAACTACTCGATAACGATGCAATTGTTTAGTTTTATGACTGTATTGTGAAACACAGTTCAGCATGTTATGGGCATCAGTAAGTACAATGTACACAAGATCATTGAATCTCGATTACTGTGTATTCATCGATGTATACGATGCTTGCAAATAGTCAATGGGAATATCTCATTTTAAGTGGAGATTGATCGTTAACATGTGCAATATCGTGTAGCTTGACGACGCCTGTTCAAATCACACAGACAATTGTCAAGTGACATGAAATCTAGTTACACGTTTACCTATCCACTCGTCTTAATAATCCAGTGAAGAAACTCTGTACAATGAATATTCGGTCACCATGACTATTGGTCCTGTTCCCACTTGTTTCACTGAATTCGCTCATTAGCACTGACATGACAAACACGGAATCGGTCTCTACTCAGTAGGATACGAATTCAAATACTTGACGAATGATCCATTACATGGAGTCAGAAATGTGAATACGGACACTTATGGATGAGTTAGAGCATTTTCAGGGTAATTGGCTCCTATACTTATTTAGTATAAGGCACCTACCTACAGATCGAGAGATTGGTGTGTATTTCGAGCAGCCAAACACAGTCGAATCTGCTTTATTTATTAACGAAAATAAATGTGCTTTCATCTATCGACTTATTCATTAATCGTGTACAGAATAATTCATTTAGAATGTGTCATATTGTGAAGCTTGATGAGGCCTGTTCAAATCACACTGACAAGTGTCGATTGACAGGAAAACTGGTTACAAGCTGTCAAATTCACTTTCTACAGCAATCCATATAAAAGACCGAGAATCGCTAATGACAATCAAGAGACAAATAAACAATTATGTCTCACTCAATAACCATGTCAATACAATCATTGTCCATGCTACATGCATTGACTATAACACGCAGATGTTATTTTCGAATCGACTATGCTGCTATTAGTGAGAACATCTTTCGTGCTCACTATTTCGACCTGATCAACAAATAGCAAAACTAACATGAGCATGATGTGAATACATCATCTGACTAGATTTCGTATAGTCATAGTACAAGGAAATAGCTTGATATCAGTGTAGAATATTTGTAAGACTACTGAAATAGTTGTCATGACAATTGAGAGATCAATATGAATTGAATAATTGATATTCACTATGTCAAATATGATGTATGTGTTTTGTATTATTCAATCTACTAATAAATATTGGTGTTCATTTTATGTGATCTGTCAACCTAATCAGTGATTAGAAATGATCATTCGAGTGGTTACTTTCACTCAGATTCACTCACACATTTCGCATATCATCATCTTCAAATGATGATTACAGTCTCACTTGTATATGTATTACGAACGGATCACATCAAAATGACTGAGATATAATGGGTAAGAGTTGTGGACACGTAGTACAAATCAGTAATGCCAGTTGTGTGGTATACTGGAGATGCCTGAAATCGAAAAGGTGAACATCATGGAATATATTGGCTTAACTGGTTCTGGACATTATAAGAATGATCGTTCAACTGGAACAGACATCTCCGATCATCCACGAAATGTTCAAATCGACTCCTCAATCCTATCCTCCCTTTCACATCAATGATGATTTGTCACAACACAATTGTGATATATTTGATGATCTCCAATATATAAACAGTATCGTATGGGGGGGGGGGGGGGGGGGGGGGGGGACTGAACAACTTGTAATCAGTGAATATAGATTTGAAATATGACTACAATGGACGTGAATCAGGATATTATTTTGAACCAATAGTTCATTTCGACAGATTCCTCATTCTATCTTCATCCTAGTAATATTGACTGCAGAGCAAACACACTCATTTCCTACTTTTCTTCATCCATCCATCCATCCATCCATCCATCCATCCATCCACATATGTCCATCTCTATCTATCTATCTATCTATCTATCTATCTATCTATCTATCTATCTATCTATCTATCTATCTATCTATCTATCTATCTATCTATCTATCTATCTATCTATCTATCTATCTATCTATCTATCTATCTATCTATCTATCTATCTATCTATCTATCTATCTATCTATCTATCTATCTATTTATCTATCTATCTATCTATCTATTTATCTATCTATCTATCTATCTATCTATCTATCTATCTATCTATCTATCTATCTATCTATCTATCTATCTATCTATCTATCCACACATCTATCTATCTATCCACACATCTATCTATCTATCCATCTATCCACACATCTATCTATCTATCTATCCATCCACACATCTATCTAACTATCCACACATCTATCTATCTATCCACACATCTATCTATCTATCTATCTATCCACACATCTATCTATCTATCTATCTATCTATCTATCTATCCGCACATCTATCTATCTATCTATCTATCTATCTATCTCTATCTATCTATCTATCTATCTATCTATCTATCTATCTATCTATCTACCTATCTATCTATCTATCTATCTATCTATCTATCTATCTATCTATCCACACATCTATCTATCTATCTATCTATCTATCTATCTATCCACACATCTATCTATCTATCTATCTATCTATCCACACATCTATCTATCTATCTATCTATCTATCCACACATCTATCCACACATCTATCTATCTATCTATCTATCTATCTATCTTTCTATCTATCTATCTATCTATCTATCTATCTATCTATCTATCTATCTATCCACACATCTATCTATCTATCTATCTATCTATCTATCTATCTATATATCTATCCACACATCTATCTATCTATCTATCCACACATCTATCTATCTATCGATCTATCTATCTTCGGATAATATGTGGACTGTAACATCAACTTTGCAATGATCATCGGTTGATTCTCACTGTACTCAGTCTATTTTAGATAAGATTTACACAGTTGTCTGCTCATCATTGCTTAGTGTTATTTGGAATACGCAAAGTGAATGTACACTGTAGAGTTATGCCTAATCCATTGTAAAAATCTTTCTGACTTATCTTTACCAAGTGTATAGTTCATGTAACGAAGTGCACGTATCACTTCTCATTGTCCCAACTACAAATCTTAACACACTGTTGAGCAGATGTAGTTTACATGGCTCATCAGCACAACACACACTTGATTGGCATTTGTCAATTAGTAGATTTCAAAGAGGTTTCCACATCATGTAAATGATCATCTTATTTCAACTGTGGTGAGCTGATCAATACAAGAATATATCTCTCTATTGCTTCATATCATCGGTTATATAAATAATATACGAGTTCCCTTAAAACAAGTGAACGGAATGATTCCGATGATGGTGATGATGATGATGATGATGATGATGACGATCGGTTTCGTCAGATGCACTGGTAGGTTGGTTGATTTGAATGTTCCATTTCAAGAAATCAGTCAACTGGTGTTATTCATAGAGAAATTCTCACCACATCACCTACTCGTTCTACAATCAACTACATTTTCACCTCAGTTTCTCTTCACATTGTTCACACATATTTCAGTGTTATCCATCAACAATACTCAACTTCATCATCTTATCAATTACAATGCAGATCATTATCTTTTGGAACATTCAAAATCAACATTGAATGTTCAGTGATTTATTTGAAAGAAGAACACTCGGTACACAACAAGTAAATAGTTTATTTACATTTCGTTACAGAATGTCTGACATAGTGAAGTACAATGCAGAACAGTATAGCACAGTACAGTACAGTACAGTACACTGGTCATTAAATGAATGAACATAAACATTTACAATGTAAGATGAAGCAGAACAAGAAGAAGAAGATGATGATGAAGAAAAAGAAGGAGAAGAAGAAGACGAAGAATGTAAAAGGGAAAATGGTTTGAAGGCGTTACCAATGTACATAGATGATTGACTTACATTAGTGCAAACCAATTACGCAAACATAAAACTGCAGTGAAATATTCACTAACATGTTACATTTCACTGATAGATAATCACTAACAAATTAGTCTAATATGAAATGGAATCATGCTGAGTGATTGCAATCAGCAGTATTATGTGAATTGTACATAACTCACCGTGTACTCTTGACAATTCTCTTTTCACAATCAATTGGAATTTGTCCAATCAGCCTTATTGACTCATTCAATCATTTCAGTGTATAGACTAATCATTCGAGGAACTACAGATATGCCAAGCAAGCAACTATTGAAACATATTGGTGGAAGGAGATGCTTCGAAGAGAGAAGTTTCAAAACATTGTGGTTGGTGATGTTTATGAGGAATTCGACAGTTAAAGCTGATTAGAATATCTGAAGTTGCGAGAATGTTGTCTGGCACTTCAACTATACACACTGTCAATCCTAAACTTCACTTAACACTATTCAGTAGCGTCCGTCACATGTTGTTTACCGACTGACTGACTGACTGACTGACTGATATTTCTATGGACCGTTGGCACACAGTACATTGATTACTTCATATTTCACCTTTCAGTTGATGGAGATTATATCAATTTCGCCTTGTAAACGTCACTTACTTAGATTGAAAACATACTTACTGATCACCAGTAGTATGTTATCACCCATAACCGAATTCATTTCATGGAGAGACTATAAGTTATGGACGAGCCAATCAGAAGCGTTTTAGAGAGTTCAAGGTAACGGCGCCAGCATACGATCGGTTCACAGGGAATTTTGTACAAAACTTGATAATCAAACGGCTATAACAAATAAAACGGCCAGACTTTAATTTTTGGACGAATCATTCAGGTATAAGATAACAGATCTCGGATTTTAACGCGAAAGCCTTTCATCCATTTGACTAAATAGATTTCTGGCATTATAGCTGATGTCAGTTTGTAATGAAAACCACATATTTAATTCCTAACTAAGGCAAATTATGATAATCATCGCGAACTGGATTATAAAAGCACCAGTGACACTTGCTGAAGTCAAGTACGACAATATTTAGGGATGTTTGGAGAGCGAACAGACTACTACATAGGCTTGGTTATGTGCATCGTGTCGTTATCCACAAGCGGCATTTTGTGCACGCAACAACTGGAGTGCACATGAACAATATTGAAGCTGTGTGGTCGAGGCTGAAAGAGTTTTTGAGACTTTTTTATGGCTGAAGAAGCCGACAATTCTGTAGCCATATGGATGATTTCCTCTGATGCATGCATTAAGATTTTAGAACCGCGGAACCTCTTGCTAACTTTGACAAGTATTTGAACCACGTATACAGAGTGTATCCACTTTATTTCTTTGGTTTTCTATAATACATTTTTACTCTATACTTCCTGTTTTCTGAATGGCTAATATAATAAAAGTCACTTAAAATTCGTTCAAAGGTCGTCCATAAATTAGAGTCTTGCCCATTACATTTATAATATTGACTATACATATGTGTGTTCATATATGCACATCTTACATGTAGTTTATCGTTTATCACGAAAACTAATCATCGTTAGCTTTATTCAATTTTATATTTTTGGTACAATATAGAATTCGCAGTATAAATTACTTCAGCACGTTTCCGTTTCTTACTTCTTGATTGATCCTGACAACAATTATTAAGTGGTAGCCAGCTACAAGTTGGCAGTTCGGGAATCGATATTCAAATATTGAACATTCATTTTGTTGCATAATGCCAGTAATCACAATGACTCTGATTGATGCTTTTTTACGGAAGGTTGTGCGATTAACGAACATAATGATATGTTGAAACAATGAAAAATAGACAACTTGTTAAAATATTCAGAGAGTAAAAGCTGGCGCCCCATATGTTCAAGTACGCAATAACAATAACAACAACAACAGCAACGGTAAAAAAAATAATAAAACACAATATTTTGCTAATGCGGAATGACCACTTGAACCGATGCATGTATGTGCCTGATCCTACGTTGTAGCTGACTGACTGACTAACTGTAACATATACATATTCGTATTATGCTCAACTGAAACTGTTGTTGAATATCAAACATTGACTTCATTTGGATTTCGTTACTGTTATGGTCTGCGGCTGATTCCTGACAAAAATCATCTTCACAAATCACTTATTCATTACATGAGATCGGTTGGAAGTTAATTTGTCAATACTGAAATCCCTTTTCCCTCTGTTCCACTTCTTGAATTTAAACATTCAAACAAGTTCTAGAAACATCTCTGTTCCACCAAAGAAATACCTTTTCATTTCTCCAGTGTAAACATTTTATTATTTTTTATAATTGCATACATAATTGTGTACAGATCAACCACTGAGAGCAACCATTCGTGGTAGACGTATTCACCAGCTATGAAATAAAACAAAAAACAAATGGACTTGTAGCGTGGTGTCGAGTTGAGCTTGACTATGAACACCGCTACAAGACTACGTGCCAATTAACTAATAAGATCCCCGTAGGCCAATATAAGAAGACAGATGATGGCTGTAGTCGAGATGTATTTGTTGGCGATCTCGTGGTATCGAAAGAATACCGAGATCGTGCCAAAGGAGTACAAGCGTGGTTACTGAGCGTAACCGAATTCGTACAAGTTCAAAGTCAACGGGTAAGTAAGTGTAATGGCTTTCATTAGCACACTTAAACAAACGAGCACAGTAAAACAGTCACTGGTACAATTGGTTATAATAATAATTGTTTTCATCGAACCAATGGCGTTCTGTTGACAAAAGTAGGTCACTACAGACTAATGAAGAGTTTCCATATTGAATGAGTTAACTAATGCTGAAAGTAATAAAGTTATTTATCCTATATATGTTGATGAACATCATTCGTAGGAGGTCGTATTTCCCATTCATGTTATGGATAAGATATCAGTGTTTGGAACATTCAGTAGTTGGTTTACATCTAACTGACTAGTATGAAATAGAACTGTATGAGCACCATGGATGTCAGTACACTTAAGAATCCGAAATTATCTCTTTCAAATACTGAATGCTTAGAACATTCTTCACGATACATCTAATACACTGACCATAGAATATTGTCTTATCAATTTGTAATGAACATATTGAAACATGATAAGTAAGAGTAATTTGCTTTAATGAACCATTCAATGAAAACAATGAACATTGACGACTGTTTAAATCAAGCTGTTTTTTATTTATTTGAATTAATTCTATAGTCTGTACTAGTTGTGATGATCTTTAACAAGTATTGTTAGTTTATGTTTAAAATGAGATTTTATATTAAGTTTATTGTGTGATTAGATCTTCCAAGCACTAGTGAAATAAGTCAACGGTGAACTGATCGATAATTGGAATACTGATTGAGGAATAGAAGGAGGTGATATTCATTGATATTGCAGTACATGATGAATTAGTGACCACATCACACAACAGTTGATCTAGTCATTTACATACATTTCATAATCAAGATACTAAATTAGGTTGTCTGGTCATCAACACGTATCATATCAGATTGAAATAATTCATCTCAATTGAAATTCATACTTCTGAAGTAGTGGTTTATCACTATTCAGTGGTTTTTGTTTGTGTCTACGATGTGAGTCTGCCTTTCTCATACAAGATGTTCTTGTTACGACAATATGAATTTACTTTTATTCAAGATCATACGTTTTATTGAAAATGTCTCCATCCAAATCTGGCCAGAACTGAAATTATAAAATGAAACCGACATTTTCAGTTTTGTTCAGTGGAATTCACAGTTGATATAATTGTGCAAAATATGTTTGAAGCAAGATGCAGGTTGACTGATTTTACAGAACGTTCAAATGCTTTGATTCAATTTTAGTCAACAGTCTCCACTAATCTAAATGGTAATAATACCGTTGAGGCTAACTCTACACTCGTTAGACTTGATTTCTTGCATCTTGGTGTTGAATTGAATGCTACGACGAGAACATCATACATCTTGATTTGAACAGTCATACGACATTCAACGAGTCAGTGAGTTTTTCTAACTAAAACATCGGTTCAATGGTTATGATATTATTGATAAAGGTTTTCCAGTGGTTGCATGTTTACATATCTGGTTGATCAATCAATCCATAGTGAAAGCGACTCATTGTCAAACCAATCAACGAACATCATAGAACACGACTACCAGATGATAATGTACACTATATTTTAATGAAAATGACTATCTAATGACATAACATAACAGCTCACTTTCAACAAGATGTTACAATGAATAACATGCGTTGAAGATCCTTTCACATTTCATCCACATACATACACACACACAATTGAAATGCATCTATTGAATGAACTTACACGTATATATACTGAATTCATGCTTAATAGTATAGAAAGTATGAACTGTTTCATCGATCTTCTGAATAACTATAATGAATACAAAACGATAGGAAAGTCAACAGATTATTTGGGTTCGTGAATAGTGAAATGAAGAAGACAAACACGTATTGGAAACAACTTCTAATACAACACATTCATGTTAATTGAAGCTATTGATAATACAACTACTATTATAGGCAAGTGACTCTATCTTACACTGATCTTATTTCACTACAAATAACCGAACAAATTGTTGGGGTATTCAGAAAATACCCCAGAAATTATCTAATGCCATTCCTGAATGAGAAGTAGTGTCATTTCCCCATTGGTCAACATTCTTCCAACGTGTCATCTCCTTATTGGTCAATATTTATTTGTGTCATTTTCTGAAGGTTAAATCTTATACAAATGTTACTTTCTATTTTATGGTACGATGTAGTCTGTTTGATTGCTATATAAACAGAGTATGTTTGAAATATAATGATTCATATCTCCGAGGCTGAGACTTGTGTTCTGGACTCAATTGGCTGGGCTAGACAGGGAAGCAGCACCAATCAGGACTCTAGGCTGCTCACACGTATTTTGTGCGTCACTGTTTCGATCGATAATAGGCTGCTCTCTAATAGGCGGATCACACGTTATAACACAAATATTAAAGAATTGTCATACCTTCAATATATTGTGGCGGTAGATTGTCGTAACAATTTGAACCATTGCGACTAGCTATCTCCACTGTCCAAATGAGAAAAGTGAGTAAGTTGAAGTAAACAAGCAACGATAAGATAAAATTATGTCAAACTAATGCTGGTTGAGTTAGTTATGCAAACCACATATTATGTTGTGTTCACAGGTTTGTACACAGAGTAACTGGAAATATGTTTGTGCAGTGATATTTGAAAAGAATCCGGTACGTCAATGATAGACACAATTGTTCAATGAGGGATCAAATAAAGTACACTGGGTCCTCCTCTTATCTAATAAAAAGTTAAACACAAGTTAGTAACGAGCAGTGTGATCACTTGCAGTATGAAGTCATCTGTGCTATCGTATTTGACGTTGTTACTAAATAATAGGTGCGTGTATTTTCAACTCAGTTTGCAACCAGTTGCACATCTCACTGTTAACCACAGATAATTCATCTTCTCATCCACTGACTACTACACTTTTATTGTCAGAACTTATTTCAACCTCACATGTTCCCATAATCATCGTAATGGAATTGTCATTTCTCAATCATCATTTCACTGAATATGTAAGTGACACTGAAATTGCTCGTACAAGTTGAAACGGAAGACTTGCAAAATGACGTCAATTGATCAGGTAGAAAATCGTTAATACTCAATCCTCTAGATAGCATTGGTGGTTTTGCTTCTCTGTCGGCATTCTATTGTCAGTACCGATCTAAAGAGCTTTAGTAAACTGCATAATGTCGAGGAATACAAGTGTGAAAAATAGATCTCTTACTTTGATGATGCTTCATTTGTTTTCCGAAACAGTCCATCAATTCAGTAATGTTATGGTTGGTAACTACGGCTGGTAAAGTGGACAAATATGAAACATTCATCGAATTTCTAAATAGATCACCCTATTCAAAAGTGTAATTAACTGTCTGAAAGTATCTCTATCTTATATGAAAGTTGAATTGTTCACAGATTATTGATGTAGAATCGAGTAAAGTGAAAACTTACGACTTTTAAACTTGTTGAAACGAATGAGCTTCATAGCATCTGAAATGGTATAATTAAAGAATTTGATCTTATATGGATACATTAAAGGTATTTTGAAATACACAAAAAAGACTCATTCAATACAAATAAAAGTACGAATCTTCCACAGTGGTCATTTTCAATCAATCAACGTAATATCAGGAATCTGTTGAAAACTTCGAGTGATTAGTCGGAATCAGTCTTCGTTTACACAAATCATTTCACAGATTCACCATTTTTTCCATGTATCCCATTCAATAACTTAACAATATTCATTTCATGGTTTCAATAATG
Source organism: Schistosoma spindalis (assembly GCA_946903255.1). Classification (NCBI taxonomy): domain Eukaryota; kingdom Metazoa; phylum Platyhelminthes; class Trematoda; order Strigeidida; family Schistosomatidae; genus Schistosoma; species Schistosoma spindalis. The sequence goes on along the minus strand of OX336421.1, from coordinate 2,485,453 downwards.
GTCAGATGTAGTCTAAAGATATCTGTCATCAATCATAAGTAATCTGTTCATTTTCATTATCTCTATCAACCAAATAACATTTCCACAATCTAACACAGAAATCATTGATCTACAACATACTAAGTGTCATAGACACTTCTATGACTCATCAACCAATCGAAATGATAGATGGAAAGTATGAATGTAAATACATTTCACACCATCACCGTGTTATGTTTGTGATTAATGACGGTGATGAGAACGTGTTTCAAGTGAAGCATTTACTTCAGCTGAATATTTCCAGTTATTATCTATTGGAATTTAATACAATAACACAGTACATGTCGGAGCATAATGAAGTCAATTCTATTAATACTGTCTGGTAATTCAGTTGATTACCTGAGGTACATTGGATATTCTTCCATGGATGAAACACTGGTTCACACCATATTAATTTCTTTATACATGCATAGTTCAGTTTGTTGTTGATTTATTTACTTTTACTGAATTCTTATGTCTAAACAGTTGAAGAATAATGGTTAGGTCGATGAGTTTTTCTTCAACATTACACTATGTCGCATTCACAAAACCTTTGATTTCAACTAAGTTTAAGTGTCTTCTATATTTCTTGAAGTTCGTATATTGAAATGATAACATTCTATTTTAATCAAACAAGAGTACTGATCAATATTCGATCGACCTATTTCAATAAAATCATTTTCAGAAGCGAATTTTTATCATCACCGATTGAAACATTAAAGCGATGCTTGACATCAATTATCACTTGATATGCACAATCACAAATCACGTTTAATCCAGAAACTTTACGGTGAGCACGTAACATTGAAACCGTTGGTCTTTGTATTCACAATAATCAGATTAGTGAGGTGTGCCAGAAACTGATCAAATTAACTTGGCATATCTATTTATTTTAATGGTTCCATGAAAATGGCTTCAGATTGAACAGCTTTTGTAAAGTCTACCTATTTAGTGATGATGATGATGATGATGATGATGATGATGATGATGATGATGATGATGATGATGATGATGATGATGATGATGATGATGATGATGATGATGATGATGATGATGATGATGATGATGATGATGATGATGATGATGATGATGATGATGATGATGATGATGATGATGATGATGATGATGATGATGATGATGATGATGATGATGATGATGATGATGATGATGATGATGATGATGATGATGATGATGATGATGATGATGATGATGATGATGATGATGATGATGATGATGATGATGATGATGATGATGATGATGATGATGATGATGATGATGATGATGATGATGATGATGATGATGATGATGATGATGATGATGATGATGATGATGATGATGATGATGATGATGATGATGATGATGATGATGATGATGATGATGATGATGATGATGATGATGATGATGATGATGATGATGATGATGATGATGATGATGATGATGATGATGATGATGATGATGATGATGATGATGATGATGATGATGATGATGATGATGATGATGATGATGATGATGATGATGACGATAACGCTTATCATCCACTGAACATTTATTTGAATATGTGATTGAAAACCTTCATTTGTTTAAATATCCGATTATGAAAGGTTTGAAATTTTGGCAAAAGATAGGATGAAACCGTTATTGGTGAGTTTATCAGACTTCCATTGATGATGATGTAGACGGAATGTAGATCCTGATTTCCATCGAATATATTGTGTTGACAAATCACATAAAATTAATCTCATGGATCCGAATGTTACTTATCAGACGAAGAACAAGTCACGTACTAAATATGTCATTTTTTCAAACGTCGAATGAACGGAATACACACAAATAGAGAGATGAAGCCAACAATCTTCGTACGAATGCAAAAGTTCACTATTTGAATTCAATACATTACAGGGATAAATATATTATTCATCCAAAATCCTGTAAAGCTTATATTCTGGGTTACAAAAGAGAATCCACCACACTACAATAAATTTCAACAACTTTTATTGAATCAAATGGAAAGTAGATTGTTGCCCGTAACATACTAATGAAGGTTCTTTGTCCTTGTTTGCTTTCATGTAACAGGCGTTGACATTCGATCACTAAATTTAATAATAATTTGATCATTTCAATATTTTTATTCGATAATCTACCTTCATTAGACTGTACACCGTGATTCTTCAAATCCGCATTTATTTCCGCTATGAACAAATACATTTCATAACAACAGTATCATAGTATAGTATAGGAATATAGAGGTGTGGTTGGATTTAATGATTTCAAATCGACTACTGGCTTCATTTAAACAATCGTTTAAAGACAGTAAGCAATGGACACTTGCTGTGCAAACTGATTCCTGACTATCAGTGATTTTTTATTTCTATACTGCTAGCAATACAGAACTATACAAACTGCATTATATTCAACTTTGTTACAAATTGTTTAAACAATGCCTATACAGATGCCACTACATGAAATTACATAATTCATTCCTTGTTTTTCTGTCTTCAACGTACATCCATATTAGTTTCATCACAATATACCCTAGTCTTGAACCTATTATATCTAAACTGCTAACGCTCAAATCATTCATCAAATGTTTCAAATCTCAGCGGTTTATATTGCATTATTTGTGAATACAGAGTGGAGTGTGGCTCACAAAACCATGAAAACATCCTTCTCAACTCCAGTCAGGGAAGAGTGAATTGAAGAATACTTTCAAATGCAATGTTGTCAACTCAGAATGATCCACTAAAATCCCTTGCACAGACCATCCTGTCAAATGAACATAATCGATAGTCTTCCAAACTGTTATAAAGGGACGAAGATTGTCAAGGTTTAAACTTTCAAGACTATTTTTCGATTTATTATCATTGTTGTCATTTTCACTGTATAATTGGTTGTTACTTTCCGACATTAAACGCAACGTAAGATTTCAGTGAATCGTTTAACTATTTCTATGCGTTTCATAATTGACTTAGAGACAACAGAGAACTGATCTGATTTCCGTTTGTATTTTCTGAATGTGTACAAGGGGTAGATGGAGATCGAGGACTAATAAGCTTTAAATCGGCGACTGTGGTTCATTGGTCAGTAAGTCAAGTCGAGAAGTATGTCACTGGTCCAAGCGACGGAGTAGCACATGAAATCGATCAGCATGCCAATCCCAAACATACTAGCGATTTCAAGACACAACACCTACGTGAGGCTGTACGCATGAACAACAAGCAACTTCACATGTACACTGTATACATGCACATGTGAAATCAACCGTTATTTATTGCTCACAACCGTATTTCTACAGTTTACTGGTTCTCTGGACAGATATTCTATCTATCAAACGCACTCCATGTTTTGTAATTTTGACTCATTTAGTCATGTCCTGGAATCGACCTGTCAATAGAAACTTCACAACCAGAAATACCACTGAAATTTATAGGGTCAATTATGATAATGTTCAATCAATTCATGGATTCAGCAAATTTGAGATATTCGAATGATTGACGTACCAATTAGCTGCTTCATAACAGGTCCCGTGTTTTGTAAATTCATGTCAAGCAATTTCAATTCATCTGTGAAGAAAGTACAGAAACGTTTGTCTTGACTTAAAAACTTATCTCATTTTATCACTTAAAATCAATATGGGGAAATATTTCCTTAATGGCTCACAGTTACATGCAATTATCCGAGATATGAATGTTGTATCTGCAATCACTCAAATAATAAGTGAAAGTATGTAGTAAATTGGGCAACATAGATGACTGATTATAGATAATGATTACTTCCTACCATAGAATGATAAACAGTCTTCATACAGAGCTGATTATGTGAATGAAACCCTCGATGTCTGAAAGATCTAGATCAGTATCTGTAATGTAATGTGATTTGTGATCTACAGTAAACGAGGATAACAACATAACATGATTTCAGCTGCTAAACAATATTAAGTCTTGAATGAATGATTAAGTGATTAAGGGAGATAAAGAAATGGTAACTTACTTTCATTATCTTCTATTATTCTTTTAACTTGATCTATATCAATTTGTGAAGATTTCGCTTCTAGATATCGGAAAGATTCACGATCATAAAAATGTATCCTGTGGAAGATGGTAAACTTGATGTGTGTGTGTGTGTGTAATGACCACATGATTGAACGTATCACTTGTATATGCCTATGGAAACATAACTAACTACATTTGCTGATATAAGTAAATGTGACTTAAATAAAGTATAATCACTTCGTCAATTGAGGTTATAACTACTGCATACCATTACAGGAACTAAACATTGTTAGCTTACCGGTACTTAGAGTTGAAACAACTTTTCCGTCGTTATAATGGTAAGTCTTGACTTATATATGTTATGATTTTGACGTGCGGCTTACGATCACGTGACTTATACACCAATCAGAATACGGCTTATACGAATATTCGCACTATGACAAGACCAATGACGTTCAACCGGTCTGAGCAGTCTAGCGTCCTATTGGGTCCTACGTCCTTCTAACCCGTCCTCTTGAGTCCAGAACACAAAAGCAGCTTCCGAATCAACCAAAATCGAACCAAATCATTTATTTCAGATATACTCGGTTTATATATCAATCAGGCAGACCACAACGTACCATAAAATAGAAACTAACATGTGTACACAAATAAGCCAAAAAGTGGCTGTGAATGTGGGAGACCGTAATTAATAAACTGAGCATAATTTAGGGACAGTAAATCGTACAGTGATAAATTATAGGTCAAAGTGAAGCTTATGATAAGGGGAATATAAATATACATAACCTAACTAATGAATAGTTATACCGTAAGAATATATAGATAATATTAGTCAATTAATGTCTCAGAAATTACTCGTGATTTAATCTTCGCTCGGATATAACAATATAGCCAATCATTTCAAACATGACAGTTATCATTCATTATGCTTGTTTGACGATGACATAATTCCTTTTAAGTTTACTCAGTTGTAAATTGAGAACAATCAAAATATGATCCAGTTGTCTAAATGCATCCTACTTATCATGTGACATGAATCTTAAATGTTCTTAGCCATGATTAGTTTATAATGTTGAGAGGTTCGTGACCAGTATTAAATGACTGTTCTGTGTTATCTGCTTTCCTTTATTTTGCCACCTCATAATTGATCAAAAAACACATTACTATAGTCTTGTGGTGATTAAGATTATCATGAGTATTATCTCATTCGAAAGATTATCATGGCATTCGTATTCGTCCTTGACATTCATACGTTAAGTTTTGTTTCCATCGTCTGACTTCTATGGTGTTTTGTTGTTAAGTAGTTCAGTTTTTAATGGGATGACACTAACCAATCGGATTTAAACTTTGGCATTTACATCCTTTCGGATTACGATCAAATTCTAATCATAAATCCATTACTGAATGAAATCATTGAAAACATTCCATCTTGTTGCCACACAACTTATTTTATATCAATACAGAGACATTTACTCACTAACTCACTAAACATATAATACAAAGTTATTGTAATTATTAGCTTATACTACCTTACAAAATGAATGGAACTGATGTGACAAACCAATTGTTTTCTTGCTAGTTGATACGTATGAAATGTAAATTATCAAAATGACTTGGGGCTATGCACTAATCACAATGTTTTCAATGACAGCAAGCATGAGATTCATGCGTAATGAGTAATTGCAGGTGATATTGTATGAAGTACAAACTGTTGCTTCATGGCCATGTTAACTGTAAATAGTCAAATATATTTGAAGTCAATATTGGTGAGATACTATACACTATGAATACTTGAACACACTCACCCTTTTGTATGGTTATACACAATAACAGAATAATGATGATACAATTGTATGCCATGGAATGAAGTACGTCTTTCCTAATAAAACGAAGCGATCACTGTCATTTTATATAGTGAATACAAAACAGAAAGGTATTCACCAATCACATTTTGATAAATACAGTCAAATATTTGAATAACGATGTATGGCGTTGGTGATTTCGATAATCCATCTTGATAGTCGTTCCACATATAGAAAACACCCACACTCATATAGATCGGAAGTATTTCTGTGATCATATGAAGTGATTGAAGTTTATCTTTTGTTATTGAGCTTCATTTAATGAATGATTGTGAACAAGAAAAAAAGAACAAAACCAGACTAGTTCTATCTTGGATGCGCTAATTCTGTCTGATCAACACTGATATACTCACAAGAGTCTACACAAAAGTCTATAAAAAGATAATTAGACTGAAGCAAATATTTTGTCTCAATTAGCTGTTCATCAAGGCTATATGGAGATAGTTAGGTTTTACAAATGGGTAGAAAGTCAATACCATCTAGATGATGGTGAGCCAATTTAACACTTGAATAAGTGAAATCTCAACTGAAGTGTGTTTCCATAATCACCTAATTACCACAACTAGTTACATAAGAGACACAATGGAAATGAAAATTGCATGTAGATGATGTTAATGATCTTTTCATTACCGGTGACAATTTTGATTCGTTTTCAGTAGGATTGGTGCAATAAAAATCAACAATAAGGTAGAATGTGTCCATGCCAAGTTTGAACGTAGTAGATTCAAATACATCGAGCATTGGATAGAAAGTGAATAACCGAATTCGACTATTTATTTTCTCTGAAGAAGTGGCTAACACTTAGTCACGAAACGTCAAACATACCTTCTTCTACTCATTGGGATATAACACTATTAAACAACAGGATTATTATATAGGTTATACACAATTAGAATTAGAAACTAATATGGTAACAAAATCGAATTGTGTATGATGTTATAAGAAAAGAAAGCATTCTGAATAATGTGATAGTACTTTTGTGAAATCCCCGAGTAAATTCATCGGCTTTACAAACTTTTCCACTTTATGGACATTTAGTCTTATGAAATGTATTTCTATGGTTTCTAGAGCATATAACAGTTGGATTCGAAAAACTGTGATAAGGACCTGACATAAATGCGATTGGTCACCACCCAGTGACCAATCAATTGTGGATACGAGTTGATCATATGTTGACTACAAATATTTGAAATACTCTTGGTCATTTGACCTAACCAAAGCCAAAACTTAGTTTTAGAACCAACTGTATTGTTGATAACCAAAAGCCAATATCTACAACTTTTTGTTGGCCACTTAAACTGTAAACTTAGACCCTACTCCTTTAGAGTAACTAGATGTATAGTTACACTATATTGCAAATTGACCATGCAAAGCCGCCAACTTAGCTGTTTTCAACTCATGTTCACAGAGAAAAGTTAATTATCCAGTATATGTATAATTATACCCTTAGATTTCTTATGTGTTATATATATATGGTATAGCGGATGCTATTTATAAAACGTAAATGATCAGATCTGGTTCTTTTTGGGTCATTCCTACTGTCTTGGATTCAAAATCTTCATATGCTGATAACAGTCCTATATTTGCATTAACCGAATTTTGACAGTGTGTGCCTGTTGTTTGAATAGCTAAGCATACATATTTTAATGCGTTTGATGGCAACAATTCATCTTTATCCTATATCGCTTTTTGTATTTTTCTTTAACTCATCTCTCAATTTCCAACAGCTCATAATTACTGTGAGAAATTTCGGCAAATGTAAAGCCGAGATCATCAGCTTACTGACTTGCAAAAGTTGCGGAGTCGGAATTTACCCCCCAAAAACTTCATAAATCAGGTTTAGTTTCTTCATGTACAATTAATCGTAATTAGCTTATTCAGATCCGACTTTAGCTTTGAATCTACATTATTGCTACTCAGTTTTAAACTTTCATGGAGCTTTCATTGATTTATCTGAAGGCGGCGAATTTCATCAAACACATAAAAATGAAGTTTAAAAACACAGTTTGCCAATTTTACACGTATATTTTCAATCTCACACTATCCAAGCTAATGTTGGTACTTCTAAAGTAGAACTTCGATTTAGGTCGTGAGTGGTGTATTAATGATTCAAGGAAAGTTAGATCCAATGTTTGGTCACTTTTCCATAGCAACAATTCACATATATTATCTTGTAGACGAATATCTGACCATCACTGAAACAACTTTGGTATTGTCAGCTGTTCCTTGAGAAGTTTTAAATTCTTTGATTACTTATTTTTCGTTTGCCATCATCCTTCTAACTAGTATTCTGCTACATAAATTGTTGAGCTATCTATTAAATAATGAGACAACTACTCTTATTACATTCAGTAATCCTCTTAGGAAACAATCTTGTTATAACGACAACGATGTTGACATACTAATGCTAATATACCGATTTCATTCGATTGCCAATTTAAAAGCGAGTTAATTAACGTCCAATGTGCGCTTGTTTTCACCTATTTTTCTCCATACTACTGAAGAATCTCCTACGATTCACTATGATTGCTTTTTCATTATGGTGTTCTAATTGGATTGAAACTTTCGTATGACTCTTTTGAATCATGCGTGCACCTATTATTTGGTCGATAAGTGTTTTATCATGAATATGTAGACAATGCAACACTTCAACGTTGTTTCAAATTGGTTTCAATGCTCTTTTAGAAAATGTAGGGGTTGGTTATAGCCCAGTTATTCAACGATCAAACTTTCCACTACAAATCTTCTCCAAAGAACTCTGAAGGCTTATATAGATCTGAATCCCATATATGCCCAGCGTTTCTATCCACATACTTATGTTATGCAGTCACCGGTAGTTTTATTGATAATTCCATTAGATTTCAAAGTTTATCCGCCTTTTTTTCAAATCCACGTGGTTGGACTATCAGGATAAATAAGAAACTACATGAACCTAATCTCAACATAAGTCATGCCATTTTTCTCAATCCATAATAAGCACTAAAGATTCTACAATCAGAAACTTCGTTTGAACTAATTATAAATTGATAGCAAACGGTAATATCTATTCTTATTACCTTATGGTATAGTTTGTTTGATGGAGCTAAGTACCCACATATATTCCTACTTAAAATCTTGAATCACTATTCAGAATATAACAAATCACCAAGCTAAACTTATCCGACATGTTGCTTTATCACCCAGATCTATCACCGAATTACAGAACCTGAAATAACAATAAAATTGACGAACAACTAATCGATTTTCATGAGAGTATTCACTGAAATCTAAGTTTATTTCGATTATTGTATCTATATTACCATGAGTGAGTGTCTAAAGTGTAACTCATTCGTTTAGGCGGTTACAGTAACCAACATTCTGGGAAAAGACGAGAAGGGCAGTGAATCATCCTCTTCTCAACTTTTCGGTAAATAACGAAAAATGTCTACTATACTACAATCACCGATTCGATCATCAACCCGCTAGGAACAAAAGTTTATTATTTACTTGTAAGTTAAAGTGAATATTACGTGAAACTAATTGTTAAAGAAGAACTTATGGTGATTACTCATACAAAATTACTTTTTCTATAACGTCTACAGAAACCTCAGGTGTATTCATTGTTTATATCTAAAAATTATTCCCATATTTGTTAGTGAAGGCTGCCAAATTGCACTCCGAGTATTGTAAACAAATCTGGGAAATGTGAGTCCGGATAATTTGCTTCCAGTATAGCTTTTTGCTTCGAGAAACATCCCAACTATGTTTCTTGGAGGCATGTGTAATTTGCGCGACGACTCGTTTTCATCTAGATTCAAAACTTCCCTCACTTTATATGCTATATTCTGAACAGACTGTGTGGAATGATCAATTTACCTTAATAGCTTCAAACTCAGTCACACCTAAATGAGGAAGCGTTGAAGAGTGAATATTAATCAGACTGCGACCATCAATCTGATTTTCAGTAAAGCATTCCTAATAAAGATGTATTAGTACAACACATATTCAACCTTGTACTGCGAATATCCAATGTTTTCAATCCAAGAAGCAACTTGATTAACATCCCAAAGTAAAGCTTTTGGGATTTGAGTGCTATTACAGATTTCGGCGAAACTCATCACTATCAATGCGGAATATCGAATTTCCGCCACTCATATCTACGGCTACATCCCAAGATCCAATATCTTTGCGACGATTTTGAACTTTTGTGGCTAGTACTACTACAAAATTAAATCATTCGTCCTGACTTTTGGACGAACTTTGATAATTCATGTAGCATATGACTACGCAGTCGTTTTCGCCTTCATAGGGATTTGCAGCCTTCAGCTCCCAACTTTGGGGAAATTTTGGGGAGCTTTGAGGAAATTTTGGGGAAATCCCCAAAATTAAACAGCCTTCTTCAAAGTTTGGGGAAATTTAGGAAAAATTTTGGGGACATTTCCAACGTTTGGGGAACTTCTTCAGGTCTGGGAAAATTTTGAGGGTTTTGAGCCATTTCCACAAAGTTTACTATAGCGGCTTCCCCAAAATTTTCCCCAAAGTTGGGAGCTTGATATCTTATATACATGAGCCTTTGAATCTACGCTTACACGCCTTGTTTGTTCTTGTGTAACTCATTATTTTATCCAGTTCCCTTCCCTTTGTCTTACTAAGTAGTAACTATATTGAGCTATATCAGCGATATTAGTGGGTATTAAAAGGGAGTTGACACGCATGCCAAATTATCATTTTCAATATCTGTCTGATCAAAAAAATGCATAGAATAAATTATTTCTACTAAATCCTTATTTGACTACTTATTACCGCCGTCATCTAAACAGAGTTAACCTAGGTGTAGTAGATGGAATAAAATGGATAGTTAGTATTCTAATACCAAATACTGTCCAGGTACCAGACAGCAAATTATATTTTTGCAATATTAATGGTTATAAAATTCCGTGAACAGAAACAAGGGGAACAAAACAGTCATAATCAGCAAGTGAAAATTTTTGCGCAAACAATGTGAAATGACAAAAGATGATAATGATGGTGGTAGTAATAATACCTTAGAGAGTACTGGGAATGATGCGATTGTTCTATATTGGGTTTGATCTTTCTTATCTTCTCCCTCTAACATAGTTAGAAAACACACTGTTGCACTTGTCTGAAAGTTACTGTAAAACCGGTGAATGGTTAAACAGATCACACACCGTTGAATTAATGATTTGATCCATTGCTTCACAATTATAAAGTGGATGATATCACGTTCAGGCGATATTTCCGATAGTCACTATTTCATTCTCTATAATACTAAACCAGGAATCAAGCAGATGATTCTCAAAACGTTCTCTGGTTTAGTATGATGAAACGTTCCGCACTCGTTTCGCGGAACTGTCCATTATGAAGAGAGATATTAGAGATTATTACGTAATGTAGCACATTCTTGTCCATATCAAGAAACATCTGGACATTATGTATATTGACTCAAGTTCCCATAACCCATCATCGCAAAATGATGAAATTATCTAGACAAATGAAAAAATGCTGAGATAATAACAATGTCAGTGGTAATAAAGAACTTGAGGCATCAAAAATAAAATTCAGGTACGAAATGTAAATGAGTAAATCGAAAACACAAGACAAATTTGAGGAATTCAGAAGTTCAGAATTTGGAGGAAGACAAAGTATGGATACACATGAGCCATGCCATTCAAAGTCTTTAACTATTGTTTACGATAATCACGCTGAACACAACAAGGTAGTTTACAGCTGTTGACATGGCCAAGTCTAATTGTCGATGACTTCATACACCGATACCATGTTTTGGTTTTGGTTCCTCTAGCTTTCTCCCAGCCGACCTCTTCAACTGACAATGTTGCCCCGTCGAGATAAGCAGCATTTGGGCATACGTAATACATGTCCCAACCACCTCAGTCGATCTACCATCTTTATGTAGCACCCTATTCCTGACTCAGATATTGCTTACTCTGTGGTTCTAAGTTACACCAGCAAGGCTTGAAACTATCTATATTAGAGTAGATTACCAGTAAATTATGAATATCATCTGTTCTCATTTAACATGCTTTTTACCCATGAAGTAGACTGGACGAACTTCTGTGCAGTAAATTCATCTTTTTGTCTCTAGATCGATATCTTGTCTATACGACGAGTGACACTAGTTGACTCACGATCGACAGAGTCGAACGCCACTTTAAGGCCATTGAATGCACCTATAGTCGAACCTCATGGAGTGTGTCTTCTCTAGGATCTGTCGGAGGGTGGATATCCTGTCTATATATTCACCTCTATTTCCGAGATACTTTCACTGAGAGCCGTATTTTTCTATCAGTTTTCTTGATAAGGTTGAACAGTTGTGTACTGTTACATATCTCTGCTGTCTTTTCCATCTCTTCTGCTTTCGCTTCACATTACTGCTCGCAATCACTACATAGGCTTCCGACCAACCTATGTTCAAGCTCTCTATGATCCTCATCGTGTTCACAGTCAGATGATGTGAGTTTCCAATGATCTGTCAGTTCTCTAAACTCCTCTGAAATCCACTGATATTTCCTAACCATTTCGTTCAAGTGAGTAGTGAATATCACTGCAGTTTCCACAAATTTCTGGATACCATACTAAGGTAATTCGGAGTGGATATCATTTTTACGGTTGACCAGCTCGTGTAGCTTTATACTGAAATGTATTCCTAACGGTCTAATGGTTAGCTTGTGCTGGAAGTGCTTCTCTAACTATAGCTATCCCACACGCAGTAGGATACGGAATATAGGTGCTCAACCCGGAGTATGATCTGAGTATAAACGTGTATAATAGAATGAGCGACAAACTTCAATAGAGCCTCTCCAACTATGGCTAATGGTTTTGTGGTCTATTTGAGTCCATCGATGAGTCGACTGTGGGGCCGCCACTCTAGATGATGTTTCTCCTTATGTTTAAGTTGGGTGTTATCTATAAGTAAACGCTATCCGAACATAACTGCAGCAGACGGTCGGCATTATCTGATCTTCGAGCTACGACGCCGTATAACCTGCCTAAGTGCCTTTCAGTTTGGTTTAGCCAACCTAAGTGAGCACAGACATCGACCTTCACTAGTGCTACATCAGAGCGTTTAGCATTTCGCAAGAGATTGGATAGCTTCCTGTTATATATTGAGGTGCCGCCGAGTAGAGAGCAGTGAGTATCGACCGGATCAAGGACGCGTAAAACACGTGCGAGCGGCCTAGAATTCTGATTGTCCCTGCTTTCCGCCTAGCCCAGCCAGTTAAGTACAGAACGCCAGTCTCTGTCTCTGCGATATGAATCGTTATATTTCAGACATACTGAGTTTATATACCGATCAAACAAACCACAACTCAGCATACAATAGAAAATAACACTTGTACAATATTTGACCAAATGTGGCTGTGAATGTGGGAGGCAGTAACTAATAGAGAGGTCATAATTCTAGAATGGTAAAACGCATAATAATGGTTCGTACGTCAAAATAAAGCTTATAATAAAAGGAACATGAATATGAATAGTTTAGTTAATTAACAGTTATACGAAAGAAATATACGTGTAGTATTGGTCCACAAATCGATCCCAAAATTACCATTCATTATTCTTGTCGGGACATAGCACTTCCTATAACATTCATCTTTAATTTCGTCAGATCTGCAATCAGTGGGAGCGTAGGCAGAGACAACCGAAAGTCAACAACATGTGTCCCTAGCTTTTCGAGATTCTACTGTCATGTTTAGTCGAATAGCGCATAGTCCACTATTTACTGGAATCCAGTCTAGCAAAACCTGTTCTACTATAGAGTTTAGTGCTGTACCTACATCATCAAGTTCACACTAAGCAGATGTTTGGCCTCCAGATACTCGAAAAGTAAGTTATGCCGGTTGATAATGTTTGTATGTTGAGGCCAAATGAATGATCGCATTTGTATCCTGTATGCACGTCTCCCAAACACAGCATACATGGATGGCAAGAGGTTCTAGAATCTTGGCTTAAGAAGTCTGTTATCGTATTCGACAAAGGGTCCAAACTTCAACATCTGCAACAAGTAGTTCTGAGCTTGATGATTTCGTGAAAATCTGTGTACACTATGAAGATGTGTTTTATGTCTCAACTTTTAATTACAATCAGTATTTTTCTAATCTTCTTTCTCATCGATCATGTTGCTACTTTTTTGTCTCTGGATGTAGTGTCTTCAAGTATGACAGCTGGAGTTCATAGACATTTTCATGTGTTGCTTCAATGTCCAGTGAGTTTAGTAGATTTGATCTGTTGAAGAGTTCTTCAATTTGCTCCGTTCACGTGTCTCTCAGTTTTTGAATTTCGATCACTGTCTTCTCTTTTCTGTCCTTGATTGACCGCTCTAGCTTGAAAAATTTCCCCATTAATCTATTCGCTTTATCACATTATTGATTTATAATTCCTTCTCTTCAAACCGTTAATAATAGACACACGTATTTTCGCTGGTCGGATTTAACATTCCTCTCCACTGTCTTGTTCGCTGCTGTGTATTTGGCCTGTGTTTTGGCTTTCTATGCACTTGTCCGGTTGTTGATGATTGCTGGCATCCTCCTCTTCCCTTCTTGCATCCTGCCCAGGGTTTCTGAGGAGATCCATCCAGCATGTTGATGCGACATGAGGTCCAGACCCTCCCAACACGTTGAGGTCATTGCTTCTTTGCTCTCCTTTAATTTGTTCTCCATGGTTGGTTCCTTTCCTTTAAGTAGGTCTTGTAAGGCCTGGAACCTGTTACTGAGATATATTTTGAGTTTGTCAGTATCTCGAGGGTATACTGTATTAAACCTTCTTAATGCAACTTTTCCCGTTGTTCAGTACTAATTTGACTTTAGTTTCATCTCGACAGCCACCAGGTTATCTAATCCATATTAATACGCTAGACAGGATTGACTACTTATTCATATTTCGACAGATATACACACTCACTGCGACCATAATTACTCACGAGTATTTTTATGTTGACCTAACACCAGCTGATAAATCATTTTGTCCTAAAATGTAATGAGATTCCATTGAAGACGCATTACTGCGATCACTAGTTGAAGCAACCTGATATTGCAGTGCAGTGATTTGTTGAATGCATTTTATGTAGATGTTACGAAAATATTGATCTATGTTTAGTGATTATTTGTTACTGCAGAACTCAGGCTAAAACAAATTTAAGTAGTATGTATCTGGAATTGGAAGTAAGATTCTTACTGACGGAAAAGAAATAAAAACAAAGAGCAGTGGATGTAACAAACGAAATAGAATAACAATGGAATTTGTAAGGAACAATTCAAGGATGATCTGCAAGTAGGGAGAACTTCGTGACATTCCGTCTTGCGTGCAATATTGATCTCATGACAAGAAGGGTAATCGTAACACGTTATAATTCAAATATTTCAAGGTTGTACTATAAAAGCCGTTAGAATTTGATTTCAATTCAAGAAGCACAAGGTACATTATAAAATGTACTAACAAATAACTACTACATAGTCACACTTATGCAACTATTTGGTTGCCGAAATCGAAATACAATTCTGACTTATCGCCTGTATGACGGTACAATAAAGACGTTATTTTCTAAGGTGTAGTGTCAACGGGCCCCAGTCAAATCACCAGGTAAACAGGTCACTAAGTGTTCAGTTTGCAGATCCTTATCAAGGACAATAGAGGCTCATCAATGAACTAAGTTTGTACGGCAGTGATTGTCTTGCACTTCTGTAACCTGTTAATACTAATACATGATCTTGCCTATTGAGAGCATATATTCTAACCAATCACTTAGAAAGTTGATTCACCTGTTTATCATGATCCACGTCAAGTATAAACCACAAGAAGTTCTTTTGAAGTAAGCTAGAAAGTCACACCATTCCTACTCAATTAGAATAGCCCACGAGTCATCGATACAGATACCCTACATCCGCGTTGTACAATTTTATAACACGAAGGTCTTAACAATAACATCATAGAATAAGCCCAAAAACCAGAATATTAAAAGTATGCAAAGTAATTTCCACTTAAAATATATTATACAAATTCTGCATACAAATAAACAGAACATAAGTTAACTTAATGATGAGTTCAAAGTTGGAGAGAGAAAAACACCCCACCGAACACAAGTTATTGATTATTGAAATAATAAAAATAGAAAAAAAAAACTAATGAATAAACACAAATAAATTCAAGTTAATTCAGAGAACAATTCTGTAGGAACATCTTGATGATGATGATGATGATGATGACGATGATGACGATGAATGATAATTTGGTAAATGTAAATATGGTTGATCATCTATAGTTAGTAAATTATCTACGCGATGTACCACCAAAACCTAAAAGAGTAAAAAGAAAATACAGGAAAAAAATTGAATAGGTACACAGATAAACAAATTAACTACTCTACATACACACACATAAACAAAAACCAACATTAGTATATTACCCGATGATATATGAGTTTCCGGTGAAGGAGTTCGTGAACGACGATCATGTGTAAAATGTGTATTTGAAGAATTATAATGTATATCTGAAAAACTATTTCCATTTCGAATAAATGATTCTTCTTCAGTATAAATTGGATTAGTTCGTGAACAACCACTGAAACTATTACCAGGATTGGTATTTGATCTAGATCCCATAAAATAACCTCCAAGAAATCCAGCACCTGCAGCCAAACCATTAGATAACCATGAAGTGGATTGATCGTTTGATTTATTCCAATTCCATCGAGAACGTGATTGAGATGAACCCATAACATTCGATGTCCAACCGTATTCTGGAGGTGCAGATGGAGCTTGACGTCGTCTTGTATAATTATCTTCATCATCTGACGAAACAAGAAAATTAATCCACGATACAATGAAAAAATGTCTTCAGTATGTTTAAATACTAAAAAGTTCAATGATAATACTTGATAGTAAATATCAGTCATTCATACACAAGGCAAAATATAGCATGCAAACGTCTATCAACTACAGCTGTCATACTTGAAGTCACCACATCCAGAGACAGGAAGGTAGCAACATGATCAATGAGAAGGAAGATTAGAAAAATACTGATTGTAAGTAAAAGTTGAGACATAAAACACATCTTCATAGTGTACACAGATTTTCACGAAATCACATATTTCTATACTCATACGTCAATGTCGAGTCTCACAACCAATTTTTCCAAGTTCTCAAGTGAAAATCGCAACTTGTAAACACGACTGAATAACGAATGGAAAAGTAATCAACCAAAAATATTGGGATAATATTACAGTGCATATTTACAGAATTTATGGTCCGAGGGTGAAGACGTTTTGCTGACTGCAAAAGGATGTGACAGCAGTAAGATGGTTACCTCAGACAATCACAATCTGCAGCGATTCTGATTTCGCAAGCAGTGAAGCTAGCACTCCAGAAACTTCCTATAGAAGGTCTCCAGAACCATCGCTGATTCAGCTTCTTTTTCAGGTCCCTCAATAACTCCATCCGTCCACGGTGTAGGTAGATGTGAAATGGCACACACATTCTTGCAACTAACACTAATCAAAATCATCCTGTCCACGACCAAATCCATCACTCGTATCTTAATAATTATCCCATTCACACGACTGACCCTTCCCCCTTATCTTTATCACCACGTGTCACCAATGCTGATGATTCGGGTTCACGCAATGTTACACCTAGTCTCCTGAAACCAAGTTCAGAACTACTTATTGTAGATGTTGAAGTTTGGACCCTTTGTCGAATACGATAACAGACTTCTTAAGTCAAGATTCTAGAACCTCTTGCCATCCATCTATGCTGTGTTTGGGAGACGTGCATACAGGATACAAATGCGATCATTCATTTGGCCTCAACATACAAATATTATCAACCGGCATAACTTACTTTTCGAGTATCTGGAGGCCAAACATCTGCTTAGTGTGAACTTGATGGTGTAGGTATAGCACTAAACTCTAAAGCAGAACAGGTTTTGCTAGACTGGATTCCAGTAAATAGTGGACTATGCGCTATTCGACTAAACATGACAGTAGAATCTCGAAAAGCTGGGGACACATGTTGTTGACTTTCGGTTGTCTCTGCCTACGCTCCCACTGATTGCAGATCTGACGAAATTAAAGATGAATGTTATAGGAAGTGCTATGTCCCGACAAGAATAATGAATGGTAATTTTGGGATCGATTTGTGGACCAATACTACACGTATATTTCTATCGTATAATTGTTAATTAACTAAACTATTCATATTCATGTTCCTTTTATTATAAGCTTTATTTTGACGTACGAACCATTATTATACGTTTTACCATTCTAGAATTATGCCCTCTCTATTAGTTACTGCCTCCCACATTCACAGCCACATTTGGTCAAATATTGTACAAGTGTTATTTTCTATTGTATGCTAAGTTGTGCTCTGTTTGATTGGTATATAAACTCAGTATGTTTGAAATACAGCGATTCATATCGCAGAGACAGAGACTGGCGTTCTGGGCTTAACTGGCTGGGGTAGGCGGAAAGCAGGGACAATCAGAATTCTAGGCCGCTCGCACGTGTTTTACGCGTTCTTGATCCGATCGATACTCACTGCCCTCTACTCGGCGGCACCTCAATATATAACAGGAAGCTATCCAATCTCTTGCGAAATGCTAAACGCTCTGATGTAGCACTAGTGAAGGTCGATGTCTGTGCTCACTTAGGTTGGCTAAACCAAACTGAAAGGCACTCAGGCAGGTTATACGGCGTCGTAGCTCGAAGATCAGATAATGCCGACCGTCTGCTACAGTTATGTTCGGATAGCGTTTACTTATAGATAACACCCAACTTAAACATAAGGAGAAACATCATCTAGAGTGGCGGCCCCACAGTCGACTCATCGATGGACTCAAATAGACCACAAAAACATTAGCCATATTTGGAGAGGCTCTATTGAAGTTTGTCGCTCATTCTATTATACACGTTTATACTCAGATCATACTCCGGTTTGAGCATCTATATTGCGTATCCTACTGCGTGTGGAATAGCTATAGTTAGAGAAGCACTTCCAGCACAAGCTAACCACTAGATCGTTAGGAATACATTTCAGTATAAAGCTACACGAGCTGGTCAACCGTGAAAATGATATCCACTCCGAATTACCTTAGTATGGGATCCAGAAATTTGTGGAAACTGCAGTGATATTCACTACTCACTTGAACGAAATGGTTAGGAAATATCAGTGGATTTCAGCGGAGTTTAGAGAACTGACAGATCATTGGAAACCCACACCATCTGGCTCTGAACACGATGAGGATCAGAGACAGCTTGAACGTAGGTTGGTCGGAAGCCTATGTAGTGATTGCGAGCAGTAATGTGAAGCGAAAGCAGAACAGATGGAAAAGACAGCAGAGATATGTAACAGTACACAACTGTTCAACCTTATCAAGAAAATTGATACAAAAATACGGCTCTCAGTGAAAGTATCTCGGAAATAGAGGTGAATATATAGACAGGATATCCACCCTCCGACAGATCCTAGAGAAGACACACTCCATGAGGTTCGACTATAGGTGCATTCAATGGCCTTAAAGTGGCGTTCGACTCTGTCGATCGTGAGTCAACTAGTGTCACTCGTCGTATAGACAAGATATCCATCTAGAGACAAAAAGATGAATTTACTGCACAGAAGTTCGTCCAGTCTACTTCATGGCTATAAAGCATGTTAAATGAGAACAGATGATATTCATAATTTACTGGTAATCTACTCTAATATAGATAGTTTCAAGCCTTGCTGGTGTAACTTAGAACCACAGAGTAATAGGGTGCTACATAAAGATGGTAGATCGACTGAGGTGGTTGGGACATGTATTACGTATGCCCAAATGCTGCTTATCTCGACGGGGCAACATTGTCAGTTGAAGAGGTCGGCTGGGAGAAAGCTAGAGGAACCAAAACCAAAACATGGTATCGGTGTATGAAGTCATCGACAATTAGACTTGGCCATGTCAACAGCTGTAAACTACCTTGTTGTGTTCAGCGTGATTATCGTAAACAATAGTTAAAGACTTTGAATGGCATGGCTCATGTGTATCCATACTTTGTCTTCCTCCAAATTCTGAACTTCTGGATTCCTTAAATTTGTTGTGTGTTTTTATTTTACCAATTTACATTATCTCCCTGAATCGTATATTCTATGCTTAATCTTTCTTATTACCACTGACACTTTTACTATCCCTACCATGCTAATGGGTTATGATAACTTGAACTGTCACCACCTACCTACATGGGTCATTTCAACAATCACTGTTTTCATGGACTTCAAGTTTGGTCAATATCCATTTCTTTCCAACAGTACTGAACCAACCACTATAGCGTGTCAATGTAATTGGTGGATGGGCACATGTTATACAGATCCTAACCATTTCAGTTGATAAACATTCACTAACTCATCTACGGATTTACTATCCTTACCCAGTATTGTTTAACCTCCGAGTTTTTAACTTCGTGATTTAAAAATATACAAGCAATGCTTCAAAGATATCTATGGTGAAATAATAGTAGGCTATGAATACCCTCTATTTTTGTAAATACCACATTTAGCAACCGTAAAGTAGTGATTTAATACAAAGTAAACTCGTCATTGAGTTGGTAGACCAAAATCTCACCTACCCCGCCAGTAGCCTAAGCTGACAAACACTAACAAAACTCTCTGAATTTATACTAAGATTTTATTAGTCACCCATCATGACAGATGAGAACTTCCAACAGTAATGGGTTAATGTCAAAGACTTTTAAAACTGAGCAAAATAACGAATCAGTATATTACAATTTATTAATATTACCAGCTCTATATATATTTATCTCAGGGAAATAACAATAAAAGTTGACAAAATGAACTAACCAACAAACTAACTATATTAATTCATAATAGAACTTACCATTGAAAATTGTCTCATCATAAGATGGAGGTGGTGGTCGTTGTTGTGACTGTGAAAAATCGAATCCAGTTGGTGGGATATACTCGCATGGAAATGTAGAAGGTCTAATGATATCATGTACATTGAAAATAGAAAAAGAGAAACAGTATGATTAGGATCAATTTTTATTGACAATATAACTGAACGTATCCGAACATTCATTGTCATTCATATTACTTTATGTAATCATTTATTTATTTATTTGAACACATAAACATTGGTACAAGGGAGCACCAAATACGCATATGCCACATAATAACAATGATTAGTTATCATTGACTTGTGTGAGGGATGTAATACTATGCGTGTGCCCAAACAGAACCAGGTGGTTTTCCTAAGGGCCCACACTCCAAGCCTTTCACTTGATCCATAATGCAATGGATTAATGTTAACAGATGCAGTCCTATGTAAGACGGTGACTAACAATGGGTTTATACTCCATTTGTTCGCTCAGGATACTAGAGCCCATGTGCACCATTGGTTGGAATTCAGGTTTTTTAACTCCCCTAGATGGACCCTCCATATCCACCAACCCAGTTAAGGCGTTGGATATTCGTTTTTTGTTGAGTGGAGTAGTATCTACAACTACTAACTAATAAGAAAAGCTTAATCGAAATAAGAAAAATTGCAATAAAAAGATCAACTATTTGTACATACATTCTTAATTTGTTTAAACAATAAAATAATTCTATTCACCTATGGTTATTTTCACAGAAGTAGCTGGTTTGGGCAAGCATATAGAAAGTGTATATACATCAGTAGTATACTCAGACAATTGTACAACAAAACAGTAGTATTATTTTCGCTACTGAGATAAGAATCATTTTGGATAACATACAAACACAAGGATACTCTTTGCTATACGTCAACAGACATGACATAGAGGGTTCAAACACAAGTTGAAGTATATGTATATAGATACACCTAAGGAATAAATAAGTTAAGTGTAGGACCTGGAACATATATGGACCTACGTCAGTCCAAGTTGTCACCCAGTATCAGCACACCAAGATGAATACTAAAATGGCAGAAGTAGGAGTAGCATTTGTAGTGAAAGTCTATGCATGGACGATATGATTTAAGGAATTGATTCACGGAATAGAACATATCTGGTAATTGTGAAACTCAGGAGTGGAGTTAGTTAGATCGATTCTGAACCATGACGCCTAACATTTTAAAACAGTAAACAAGATGACCCGGTTAACTTCAACCAGGAATTCTGTACTCATCAACACTATTTAGTCCAATATTTAATGACTTCATGAACTGATATCATGTCTTCATTTTAACAGACCATGTTCAATTTATCAAATCAAATCTATGTCATTTAATACCTACAATCACAATACAGTATTTAACAAGAATAAACACATAAATTGGGTTATTAAACCATTAACATTAAAAAAGGAATCAAATAATTCATTACCTAATACAAAAATACCATATTATAACAGCTAATACAATCAATCCAATAATTATAAAATAGCCAAAGTTATTTTGTGCATGTGTATACACTTTTTCAAATGTTCTAAAATATATAAGAAAAGAAAACTTTAAATAGATAAAGAGAAGAAATAAGTATAAACATAAGTATTATAACTGCTTGTGTTTTCTATATGTTTTCTCTTTATTCCCATTTTATTTTTGTATACTACATTATACTACTTACTAGTATTCAGTAATCAGTTTAAATTCGAATAAATTAAAGGGTATCTTGTTATGTTTGCCTGTTATCACTTAGATATATGTCTAAATAATTGCAAAAACTGATAACACTCAATCTATTTATTTATTTAAGTGGTTGAAAAAAAAGCAAAATAGTTTACTACATATATGAAACTAATTTATGAGTGATGAATTTTCGGACGCCTAAGTAAGACTTGTGAACTGCAAACATGAGAGAATCAAGCTGGCTTCAGACCTGGTCGTGGATGCATAGACCACATATTCACCATTCGTCAGGTTCTAGAACACAGGCATACTTATCGGCGTCTGACAATGGTGGTCTTCCTTGACTTAAAAGCAGCATTTGACTCTGTAGACCGAGAGGTTCTGTGGCAGTGTCTGTCATTGAAAGGTGTACTTCAGAAGTACATAAACCTTGTGAAGGCTCTTTACTCGAACACTAGTCCACTTTCTCCACTTTTGTTTAACTTCATTATAGATCTACTGATGGAAATAACGCTCTCATCAACTCACTTCTCGGGCATCGATCTCCTACCAGGAGGTCAACTTATCGACTTAGAATACGCAGATGACATAGTCCTGTTTGGTGAAGACGCTGATGAAATGTAGAGTCTTTTGGTACCACTGAGCAACAATGCCAGAATGTTTGGGATGCGCTTCTCTCCCTCTGAATGCAAGTTGTTGCTTCAGGACTGGTCTTCGTCAACACCTGAACTAAGGATACGGAGTGAAGTAATCGAACGCGTTGACAACTTCACTTATCTTGGAAGTCTGATCAGCCCTAATGGGTTGGTGTCTGACAAAATCACAGCACGGATTCGAAAAGCTCGTTTGGCCTTTGCCAACTTACGTCACCTATGGCAAAGGTGAGATATCCGTCTATCAATTAAGGGACGAGTATACTGCGCGTCAGTTCGTTCCGTTCTACTATACGGCTGTGAAACATGGCCTTTAAAAATAGAAGATACTCGTTAGTTACTAGTATTTAACCACAGATGCCTTAGAACTATTGCTGGTATCTGCTGGGATCACCGGGTAAGTAATAGTGAAGTTAGACGTAGGGCATTAGGGAATGATGGTGTGACGACGGACCACGGGTAAACTCGAGGAAGCTATAAGAGGCTCAGAAGGAGCCGAAGATATTCCAGCCAATCACCGTTAGCAAGAATATTCTAGAATCCCTACGTGTAGCTTCCCGATTGGACAAGGCTAATAACCCCCTGTATGCGGATTGGAGGACTATAATGATGATTTTTTTTCTTACTAAAACTATAAATACCTGACAATTTGTACCCATAATTGACACTGTTTGGAATAACATTCCTTTCACTAGTCTTCTGTCTTCTCTTTGCGACTTGGAAGGGTTTGGGCGTTCGTGTGTTCAGTTGTACGCGTTATATCAAGTAAATCAACCATTTCTAGATATAACAGATGGTAAATCAGTTGATGAGGTTGTGAATCATCATCGACTGAAATGGTTAGGCCAAGTATTGCGTATGCCTAAACACCGATTACCACGACGCGCAATGCTAACCGGTGTTACGGATAACCGAAGAAAGTTAGGGGCGGTCAAACCAAAACGTGGTATCAGTGCTTGAAGTCACTAACTTCTAGTCTGAGCCATGTTGGTAGATGCAGACTACTTGGTTGGGGTCCGCGTGACTATTGTAACCAATGGTTGGAGACTCTTGGTGACATGGCTCATAATCGATGACAATGGTGTAAGTGTATACACTCTTTGTCTCCTCTCAAACTATGAGATTAAAACTGCTTCATATCTTTCTTTCTACGAACCTATTCTTTCTTCCTGTACCATGTCGTTATATGCAATGTTTTATATATTACCACCATTGAATTAACTAGTCACGCGGACCCAACCAACTAGTCTGCATCCACCAACATGACTCACACTAGAAGTTAGTGACTTCAAACAAACATTTAAGATCAAAATGTATAGTAGAATAAAGATTAAAAAACAATTGAAGATGAATAGTAACAACACCTAATTAGCTGTCAAACAATAATTGGAATAAGACACTAGTGTAACGCAGGAAAATGATAACTGTTTAGATTGATTTAATAATGGTACGTTCAATAAATACGCGAACCGTGGTCATAAAGGCGTTGTTGCATAATATTTATGGCACATTATTCTTATACCTAACAAAATACTCTCCATCTGTGAAAATAAACTTGCTGCATATTCGTTTTCATTTCTCAAAGCGTAATAAAATGCCCTCAGAAGGCACAATTTCTGATAGCCTCGTCGTTTCATGTTTCGCTAGAATAATGTATAATTATTTGAACATTGAAATCAGTGATAAGAAAGAAAAAGAAACTTCACATGTTTAGTGATTTCATTAACACACAAAATTGACCAACACCTTGTTTTAATGTTTTTTTACGACACTTACTAGAACGCTTGACCTATTTGAGAAGAACCGTTTTTTAAGGCATGTTAGTGACATGAACAGTCCTTAATATTTCATATCCTCTGAGTTTTGAACATGTTTCACCAAAACAGTTTGTACCGTGGCCCCTATGGATTTATTTAATGGATCATTCAACATATATATGAACAGAATATAACCAATTATTCAAAGTAAAAGACGTTAATGCAGAGGAATTAAATCAAGATGAACTAAAAATAAGTGCTTTACCAATACCTTTAAACCAATGTAGAATGTTTGACACAATGGTTATAGCACTTTCTTTTAGACTGCTAGAGATCACAGGGTTGCACCCTGTTTCACTTAATTTGAACAGAAGAAACAATTACAATTAAAGCAGAACCTAAGATGAACGCTTACACATGTTATATTAGTACAGTAAAATATAAAATTTACAATCCTTAAAAACATAGTGTGAATAAAAGTCAAGTGAACATTAGTTTCTAATAAAAGGATTGAATTATTCCCAGTTGAATCAATCATGATATCTGGTAAATACTTATTCATATAATAATAGTACTAGATATTGATTTTATTGACAAACAGTACAAAAAGTAAACACACAATTAGTGGAAAATAGATATACCATAATTTATCGATATAACTTGTGACCTATGTGCCCTGTTAATGTTATACGAAAAAATGATACGTATAGTATTAGTCCAGAAATGGATCCTAAAAGTTACCATTCATTATTCTTATCGGGATATAACAGTTTGTGATGACAATAAATAGGAATTAAAATTTCAGACATTTCATAACTTGGTATAACCCACTTCTTCAGAGTAAATAAGTAAATAACCAGATTAAATGGAGACAATTTTAAATGGTATAGAGCAACAAGACAGAATACTTGAATTAATCAAAATACACTTGATTACGTCTATGTTATGTCATTTTTAGATAAGGTTATTATGTGACATAACCGTGTACACTATGACGTGTGTCAATGGGTGCATAAAACGTGAAATTAGTAATATGAAGCATAGATTATTTCTATTTAAGCGCTAATAACAAAAAGTTCAGAGAGGGGATCTCTTTCTAACGAATTATTGCTTTGCACTGTTTAAAATTATGCTCCTATCCAATTTAGATATGTATTTATTTACTCTGAAGAAGAGGCTTACACTAAATTACGAAACGTCACAAATTTTCATTTCCACTTTTTGTAATATCACAAATACGTCAGTATTTTATTATAAACATCCCAAAAGTGTCCGGTTTATTTGAAATTAACAATTCCAAACTTATTAATGATACATACCTGTGATATCTTTTCTCCCGAGTAGAACCTCGTACATTTAGTTCGTATTCCAGCTTTTAAAAAAAAATAGAAAGACTAAAATTTGGGTAGACATAGTTCCCTTTATCATTTTGAAAAGGGCAAGAACAAAGATTCTAGCAGAATTTGGGTAGATATAGTTGAACTTTATTTGCCAAGGATTTTAATACCAAATAGATGGCTTCTGATAAGGCCATTTTGTTCTCCATAACTCTTATAACAAAGATGTAGTTTATCTGTTCAAGGCATTGCAAGTACGTAGCATGATGGTTAATTTGTTTTTTTATTTTCATTTAAATACATAAACATTGGTACAAGAAGGCACCAAATAGATATGCGCCACATAAATCATTCCATTTATGTGAGAGCTGAGATACTACCCGCGTGCCTAAAACGAACCACATGGTTTTCCTAGGGGACCACACCCGGAGCCTTTCATCTAAAGGTCTAATCCACAAGGCAGTCGAGTAACATAAGGAGATTCACTCCCATGGTTGCTGATGACCAGCGATTGGTTCATACACCATTTGTTCCCTTAGGATCCTGGAGTTCATGTACACCATTAGTTTGGAATCAGGGTTTCCCAACTCCCCTAGGTGGATCTTCAATATCCATCGACCCAGTTAAAGCGCTGGACGTTCGCTTATCGTCCTCAATTTCGTAAACAATACCCCAATGGAAAGCAGTGAGTAGGACTTCCCTGGCAGTGGTTGTATGCACGTGGCCACTTGAGAGCGTTTCGAGAGGGAGCTAACTCTCCTTATTCTCACCCGTAAAAGGGCATTTGGGGGCTTAAACTATGATGGTTAATAAAACACATGACTGATTCTTACCATAAATTTATACATAAATACTGTCTTTCTGATAGCCATGTCGAAGCGTTCAAATAAATTATTTCATTTCAAATTAATACAATAAACTAATGTGGTCAAAAGTACAAAAGTATAACTAGTACATTTTGTGAATCATTCAGTGTAATTCTAAAATATACTTTATGAGGGTAAAAGCGTAAGCAACACCATTTACATAATGTCAAGTAGATTTAGATTAAGTAGCTAAAATTCTAAGAAGCAGAGTGATTTTTATTATTTGAAGACAAATTTCACATCTTAAACAAATCGCCAAAAGACTTAACAGACTAAATAACCCTTAATTCTCGATAATCTAAGCTAACCCCAACTGATGATTTACCATGCATGCTCATATGGTAGTCGATTATTTAGATGAGTTCCTCAAATTACTTGAATGCAGTGAAGATAAGCAAATGTCAAACAGTCGAACCCATTCCCACTGACATATCAGTGCTAAATATACACGAAACATTACGGCTTAAACTAGGTAATCCATAAACTTTTTCAGATTGAGCAAGTCTGACGTGAAATAAAGTTAAGACATCTACACCACTAAGTGATAAGAACACATTAATTAGTCTCGCCGAAATGTAATTCGGTTGAATTTTCATAGACTAATCCTACTAATAATCGTAGCGTTATATCAATACAAGAAAATCGAACACTGAACATATACCAAACTCGACAAATTGTGTTTTATCCTCATAAATTATTTTAAAGAAGTTAACAACGTTATTCATTTGAATAACCATCTAATAAATAAGCAAATGAAAGTGATGGCTGACATAACCACTGACTCCCACACCAATTGCAATCTAAGTTATCTGAATATCAATCTACATATCGCACAAATGAAACAGAAACCTAGTGAGAGCAACATATAAGTTTAGACTAACTTTACCACACACTTTGTAGAAAATGAGTATCAAGACACTCAGTCGATAGGCTAACACTTCAACAACTATGCATCTAATAGGAAAATAGGACTGTGTAACAAAACCCTGAACGACTACTCTGGTTGTCTTAAAGCTAATAAGCAAACCAAAAACTGAAATAAGCGTTATTTTACGCTGAAAAAATGTTTTCCCGAGCCTGCAGTTATATAAAGTAGGTAACAGGACATTTTATATGGAGACAGAAACATTAAAATACTTACAGCGCACGAGCCATGAACAATATGCTCGTCCTCTGGGTAGTCATAGCCTTCACAGTTAACGTTTATGGCTCCAAAGGAAACACTCTTATCTAGTTCAGCTTTGCATTCCCACTGAACATCACGACCATCGAATCCACGATTATAACACTGGACAACCTTAGGGTAATACTGGGGATGTTTGAAACCACTCCCACCAACACATTTAAGCTGAAAAAATATTCATGAACCACCATAGCTTACCTGTGGCAATCTATAACCTTTTCTTGACTGGGCAAATTTATCATGATATAAGGTTATGACGTCTACATCTCGAAGTAATATGCGATTTGATTTAGCTAAACCAGTCAAAACTGAACAAACTTTTCAATCATACCTTCACTGAAACAAAGACACAGAGTAAGGAGAACTAGGGAGAACAACATCCTGGAAATTGAAAATGACGTGTAATAACATCCGCGCGTAACTTGTCCTTGGACTTTTTTGGACGTATAGGTCACCATTCGAAATTAAATTCATCAGGTTATTTATTTTACATGATTTGACATCCTTCCTGAATCTAACAACGTCTCTTTCACTCTAACCTGACCTCACATTTGATTTTAGACACTAGTTGCTTGACGGATCATCTGTTGGGTTCTACATTCTCCCGTATGCGACTCAGGGAGGGTGTGTTCAAACTTTCTAATATGAGCGTCTGGTCAAGTCATTACTATGAGAAGAACCAGATTTCGCTTAAAAGCATGATGCAATGTTTCGACTTGAAACAAATTATCCCAAAAACTACCATCTTGCCCCTTATGCAACATTCAACGGACCATGATGTATACGGCTTCTTTTCATTCTGCATCAAGACCTTTTCGGTTTCTCCATCTATTATCAAAAAAGCCCTGCTAAGTTAATAGATTCACTTTGCGACAAGTTCCAAACTTACCAAATATTTAGGCACTGTCACCTTAGTGGACTAGAAATACTATTAATTTCAGCCTACGTATGAGATGTAAAGAGAGAAGAATCGCGGAATAAAAATAGCCAGAGAGTAATGTGTCCGTTTCCATTATGAAGCTGCCCCAAACCACTCGAACAAGATTTATTTAATTTAGAAGACATCTTCAAATCGTTGTGAGGGTAAAAGTTTCTACCTAAGGACCACGAAAACAAATTTTTCAACAAGAAAGTGGTAATTTGATTTTTATAGTTATACATACCAAACAAAAAATGTGATAGTTACCTGCTAAATTTGTGAAACCCCGAATGTAGAACTGACGAGCAAAAGAATGGCCGAAATGTCGACATTTGAGGGTCAAAATCACATAACGCAATGACATAAGGAGTTTAGGTACCTGTCAACTGAAAATAACAGCTATATTTTTGGCGCATTTGAACCATCTATAGTCTAAAGTACGTGGGCAAAGTCTATTTTTTCATAAAAATGTCAAGTTCTCTTCCCCTCAGGCTTGTAAAAGACCCTTACATGCTCGAATGCGTGAGATAATATATATGTATTCATAGTGAAAACGCAATAATACTGAACACTAACCAAATGATTCCTCAAGTTGGATGTACCTTATCTTAAGGTTTGCTCATATAGATCCCGAATAATGGATCGACAATAGTGATTGTTATTAAACACCGACACCAGAACATCGTGACTGCTGCATGGCTTAGCCATGAAAGAGCGATATACTCTTGTACACCTTTCATCTTAAATCCATTTTACCGGTGATATTTTGTATGTTCGTTAAAGGTTCTTGCAAAGATCTTATACACCTCGCCCGCTACGAACGGATAAACTTAGATAGGCAGTTATATGAATAGGAGGTAAGTTCATACAGACTGACCAGTTACATCGTTGACAGTCAAAAATTAAATAAGGCCTAACAATTTAACAGCATAGATAAGTTCATTAATGGCAATTACAGCCCTAATTCCCAGACATAAGAAAAACGTTGATCGATTAGTCGTTAAGTAAATTGGTTAGTGACAGTTCTTACACCACTACTTGGTCATTCCGATTCAGTGAACCCAAAAAAGTCGGAAATGCTGAACTTCACTGCCGAATCCAATGGATCAGATCTGCAGCGATCCTTGTTCTGTAGACCTCTCACAAGACACTTTCTATCCAGT
Source organism: Schistosoma spindalis (assembly GCA_946903255.1). NCBI lineage: Eukaryota > Metazoa > Platyhelminthes > Trematoda > Strigeidida > Schistosomatidae > Schistosoma > Schistosoma spindalis. The sequence continues at coordinate 2,455,119 of OX336421.1, read as the reverse complement.
GTTCTGACATGGTTTGGACGTCCCTAATGAACGGCTTCACCACCTGTAATTCGTTGTTTTAATACACATCGAAGAGAGAAAATGATAGTCATACAAAGTTGCCCGTTAAAGAAATTTATTAATCACATGCAGAGGAGCTGAAATGCTATCGATCCTTTTTTGCACGATCTTTGAAGTCAAGTATATAGTTGCCGAGAAGACTTACATTCAAAATGTAACACCTAGGGAACGTCCAAGATGATGAAAGCAGGAACAGTTGGTCAGTCTTGCCTGAATCAGCCTTGCGGGCATGGTCGTCTGTGTAACAAATCCCTATCATATTAGAATATACTATGCTATCTTCAGCCCGAACATGTTCTTCATAAGTGCTGATTGTTACGTACGACGAGTCAGGACAGACAATGAGGTGAGCTTTGTGTAAGATCATATAGATAAAGCAGTCACTTCATATCAATTCAACGAGTTTAATATTGAGTCTATAATTATAGTAACAAAGTGTACTGGTGCGAACTAGACCATAATTCTATGAAGCAAGTAAACTTATTCGATCTGGCACAAACTCACGAAATTCGTCCATAATTCAGCAGGATACATATGATAAATATCGACTGATTAAAATAAGGAATTAATAAAATCTGAATTGATATTGTGATACCTCAGTCCTAGCAACTAGTTGTGTCAGTCGCGTACGTTTAGTTAAACATAAAGTAGCATGATTGGTTGTGGTACGCGACAAAACACATCAACTTATCCGAGTCATATGCATCTACTCTAAACAACTATTACATTAGATCAGACGGGTTTTTTCTGTCAATAGAAGAAACCACGCTTTACATTTCTGAAATCGTTTTCTGTCCTGAGGGGTTCAATCGGAACTGTCAGGGAAATTAATCAGTAGAATTGCCAGTTGGGTGGGCGCTAAGTAAAACTTCACCTCATAATGTAATGTTTGTTAGACAACATACCGCACACTCAACCTGACTAAAATATGCAAATTAAAAATAAAACTAACAAAATCAGTCAAAAACCTTGCACAACCAACCTATAATGCCATTGCTACCAATATGACGACAACTACCCATATCAATATGAGTTAATGAATAGGTTTCTATTTTAGTATTGCAATGAGTACAGCCTTTATAATATTTTTCAAAAACGGCATCGCGCCCACGTTATATGCCTGCTTCAAATACAGTATTATTGCGTTAGCATTCGTGTCGTTCTAAGTATTTGTGCAACACAACTTCTTACGATCATAGTTACCATAAAGTAGATTTGGGGAACGCTTGGTATGAGCAGCGACATACATTACAACCCAGAACTGTACGGAAGGGTGTGTTAAGCGTATACAGAGACCAGTAGCATTTGTAGTAGTGCCTGTACGGATGGAAAATGGTGAGATTATTCAGACCTGCTGCTTTTTGGATGTCGGACCAGATACCTCCCTCATTGTCGATGATTTGACTGATGAGTTAAGCTTCGATGGAAACCAAAATTGGTATCTCTAAAGACTCTTAGTAATGAATCGTCATTGGTATCCAAAGAGGTCTATGTGGAGTTGCACTCGATACATTTTTCGTCATCCGTTAAGGTCCAGAAAGTATTGACAGTCAAAAAACTACTGTCAGTTTACAGGACTGTGCCAACGGCGCATCAAATGGCATCCTGGTCTCACTTAAAAGACCTGAGTTTCCCGAGAGTAAAAGATGAGAATGTTCACCTAATGATTGGGTGTAACGCACCGGGTGTACATGAGATGAAAGAGATAAGAACCGGAAAGACAAATGAACCGCCTACTGTGAGGACTATGTTGGGTAGGACTATGTTCTGCCCTTATGAGGAACTTCGTGAAAGCAACCGCGTACTTAATTAACTCTCGGCTAAGGAGGAATTAGAAGATATGTTTGAACAATTGTACTCAAGTGAATTTAAAGACCCATTTGGTCGTACTCCATCGATATCTGTGGAAGACTGTAAAGCATTCAGCTCCTTATCAAATTCAGTGCAAAAGTTAAATTTCCACTGTCAAATGGCTCTGCCTTGGATGCACGAACACAAATTACCTAATAATGAGAAATTAGCAGAACGTAGACTTATTCGATATACGAAGTCGCTCCAAGACTATGTGAATGCCATGACTCAGTATATAAAAAGAGATTACGCGGAAAAAGTAAACGATAACAGCTGTGATGGACGAATCTTTCATCCTCCTCATCACTCCGTCTTCCATCCCAAGAAGCCTAACAAGTTAAAAACAGTGTTCGATTGTGCAGCTCAGTATGCTGTGACGTCTTTAAACAAGAATCTTTATTCTGGGCCTGATTCAGTCAACAACTTAGTAGACGTTTTCACCGGGTCCGGACAACGATCAATATGTCTTATGTCGTGCATTGAAGTCGTGTTCCATCCAGTAATAATTCTGGTGCATGATCAAGATGTTCTTAGGTATTTGTGACGGCCAGGTGGTGACTTAGAAAAAGAGCCAGAGGTCTAGAGAATGAAAGTCCATCTGTTCGGAACAACCTCGTCGCCATGTTGCTCCATGTTTGCTTTGCAGAAGACGATTTCTAATAATCAAAACAGATCTCCCAGGATTGTTACGCAGGCTAATAAGGAACAGTTCTATGTAGACGATTTATTGATAACTTTGGATGCTATAGAAGAAGCCAAACTGATATGTTCACATTCACTTGATATTGTTTTACTTGAATCTTCCCATTGATGTTTAGGACTGCAACTGATCAGTCTCTCTGGGTTCGAGTCTCAGAGTGAACATCAACTCAGATGCAGATACATCCAGCTGACGAGTCCCAAATAGGACGAAACGCGCGTCAAACTGGATTCCACTGCTAGCCACTATCCATCTTTGCTTATAATGCTCGTAAATTAAGGCAATATCGAGGCAATACGCACAGTATGCACATATGTCAATATGAGAGACTGATCAATTGCAGTCCTAAACATCAATGGGAAGATTCAAATAAAACAATATCAAGTGAATTAAACTTCACCCCATTGCACAAGCAAGTGGCTATCAGGACTCAGTAGCTAAGTAGATGACGCGATGGCGTTTGAAGCGGACGGTACTGGGTTCGAGTAGTCGCGGAGTGAACATCAACTCTGAGATGAAGGTTCATCCAGCTGATGAGTCCCAAATGAGACGAAACGCGCGTCCTGCATTCCAGTGCTAGCCACTATACATCTTCGCTGATATGCTCACATTTCAAAAGACCCTCTTAACTTAAATAAATGGACTTGTAACTATGTTGAAGTTTTGAAGTTCATTTCAGGGGAAGACCAGAAAAGAGTGGAAAAGAAAGTCATCAAGCTGAAACTCAAGGCACCGAAAAAGCCAAAGGCCACTGTAACAAAGAAGCCAAAAACTGAGACTCTGAAAAGCAAGCAACACTTATTCGCCGTGGTATTGTACGTGGTGTTGAGAAGAGTGCCTTTTTAGGAGTTATGGACAAAAGTAGGGATGCACCTGGTAGCTTTAAAGGAGCAAACTCTAGTGTTAGACAGATTATGTGTAGTTGGACCGAGAACAAGATAGCGAATGCCCCTTTAGAAAGAGGTAGTGAATGGTGGTTCAAGCTTCCGAGAGCTAGTAATCGAAGCAGCGTTTGGGAACGCGTCATAAGACCAATTAGAAGAACTCTAAGTGCGCTTCTATTTCAGAACACGTTGATAGATGAAGCTTTACAAACGTTCTTGACTGAAATGAGTAGAAGTCTATTGTGTTAAGTCATTGTCGAACAGGAAAGCCATGTCCCTGACGGGTGGATTCGTACAGCAAAGTTGAGAATGGCAAATGAAGGAATTGTTCGGTATGTACGAAACATATACCTACTGGAAGACGGTTATCTTACGGTGAAGACGACCCAAGACGTTGGATGTAGTGCGCGTTTCGGGAGGATTGTAAAATCTGGTCGATAAACGGACCCACCAATGCTAAACCACCAAGTTGACTTTCTTTGGCGTTGTATGACTGTGTCTTGTTTATTCATCAATCACAATTTTATGTTCATTATAAAACAATATTCGCCATGTTTAGTTATTTTTTCCATCTTCCAGTTACTGTTCAGTACGTTACTTATCTCTTTCCTTTCCCTGTTTAACAGACTGTACTGTTTATTTTGTTTACTAACTGTAACGACCGAACTACCGGTATTCAGGCTGAACGCAGGACTGACGAACCAAAACGTATTTGAATGGGTCAGACTCGATCTTCTGTATAGCTCGCCAAGCGTTTTTGAGACACTCGTATTAAATTATATCAAAACACAAATTCTGTGCTCAATTTATACGGTTCTAATTTAAGAAATAGAACAAATTATATCAAAAATACAAAATACCTCAAACAGTAAAGCCTGTACTATACAATCAGAAGCTTCTCTAACGCAAAGTAGTGCGCTAAACAATAAAAGAAACAATCAATACCAAAGGATTTGATACCTGAGAATCAACAAATATATTCTCAACAAAGGGTATCAAATATCTAACTGCAGGGATTCCAGAAATCCTTCCAAGCAGACAGTCAAAAGGTTGACAGTCACACTGAATCACGCCGTGACCTTGAGCTTAGTCAAACAGGACTTCACTGTCAATAGTCCGGCAACATGTAATAAAAAAAGGTAACAAAAAGATAAGTTTTTAATCAAAATCACATAATAAAAGCTCAAACGAGATATGAACAAAGGTTACAATATGTGACATGGAGAAGAAACAAATAAATGAAAATACTGTTCAACAAAAAAGGCTGTGGAGGGATTTTCGTAGTTCTCTTTGCGTTACACTAACAGTGTTAATTTATGTCTTAGAAACAGGTAAAGTTTATCGAGCCAAATAGCTTGCTTGTTCTTACATTGACTAAACCAAGACTCTGTGCTCGACAGTCTAGAGAATAGCTTAAAATTACACCCGTAGGAAATTGCATCCTACACAACTTTCAAAATCTTTAAATTGTCATATACCACGTCAACCTACATGTTGACCTAGGTTACACATGCGTTACATAATATCTTCTTTGTCATTCGAATTCAATAATTGGTGGAACCACCTTTAGAAATTTTCACTAAACCCATCGTCGTCATTACTATACGTATTCAGGTTTATGAATTGATCTGTCATATTAGTTGACGAACTTGGGTACTATCACACTGCACTAGTATGATAACCATACTATAAGATAGTTGTTGGTGAAAATCTAAACTTCGGGGCCTACTATTAGAATCAAAACTATTTAGACAAATATTTTCGAATTGCAATTCGCAATATAATCAGGCAGCTTAGATTCATTTGTAGTGGCATTGAGCCCTAGCTACACAATCATTAAAGCTGAATACGAGACAATATGGGAAATGGACATTCAACATTTAACGCGGAGAAAAGCCTAACGCTGAAGAAGTCCGGAAGAGTGAATTGAATTAATTCGAATTGGTCGGACGGCATGGCTCGGCCTTGCAGGCGTGGTCGATCTGTATAACTTGCTTCTACTCATATTAAATATATTGTTCTATCTCTGACCTACGCTTGTTCTCCATCATATATTTGTAATTTATTGGGAATCATTACAAAGATTTGATTTGATAATTTTGAGTAAATTGAGCGTTGGGTATATTGTTATAAATAAATAATATATTTGTAATATCCCGATGAGTAGAAAAATTAGATTTTCTGACGTCTCGTGACTTAATGTAGACTGTAGCGATAAATAATTCCCCAAAATAAATAGCTCTGTAAATTTTCGATATTGGATGCTGACCACAGTTTTAGTCTACTCATCTAGCTGAAGGCGCTCGGTCAAGCATCCGCACCAGATCACGTGTGGAAACGCCGTGCTCAACATCTGCCGCAATCACTAGCCAGATTAGTGCGAACGATCCTCGATATATTGATAGCTTATCAAATATATCTTCGATTTCCTCGCTTCTGCCTTTTGATTTTACTTGGTGGATGCGCTTCATATTAGGTGTTACTCGTTAAAGCGTTGTCAAACTCCGAATACCTGCGGCATCTTCAACACTTTGATTAATTTAAATTCGTTTATTTATTCTCTGAAGAAGTGGCTTACATTAGGTCACGAAACTTCAGAAAGTCTAATTTTCCTACTCATTGGGATATTACAAATGTATTATTTATTTATATATTGGCAATTGTTACGATGCGATGAGTCAGTATGTATAATTATGTGACTTCCACGTAAGATCTTACAGGCAGTCACGGTTTGCCTTGACAGACAAAGTCCTCAAATTGTTGACAATAATGAAATATTTCACTTCCCATTCGTGTGCTCATACCATTGCTTGCACCAACCACGATATATGTGTATACATATATACATACATACCAAACAAAATGGATGAATATGAGCCAGGATTTTAAACAACAATTCGAACGAACAAACGAAAATTCTTCCACCATCCCACCCTCATTTACCTTCGCGAAAAACTAACATTTCGACCCACTGACAGAAATTGGGATGCTGGGGTAACATTCAATACAGCTACCATCTGATTCGAATAGATTCTACGTAATGAGGGGGGTTGTTGTAATCTCGACGATTATCTCGTCACTTCTCCAATGCTTATTAAAAACCAAAGGTGTGGGGCAATGCGTTCCTGGATGTGGTAGTAAACCCAAGTACCAAGGATTCTGTTTTGTCAGTAGCAGTACATGACCAACAAATAATAAATATTAATATTATGTTATTACCAGTTAGCAGACCTGTCGAGAACGAAAAAATTCCCCTTTACTCCAGTGTAATCGACTTGCTTAACAAGGGGTTGATCACACTATCATAGCAATGATTGCAATCAACTAAATATATTGATGTTTTGACCATCTGTTTCAGCTTCCTTTCTTGTGTAAATTTGCATCCATTAAAGCCTGTTTTACAGCAACAAAGCTATACTGACTTAGTTTTTGACAATACTTTGTCCAATGTGATACTTTATTCGGTATAAAATTTTTCTATTTTAGTGTAGTGTTTGTTCAAGTTAAGATGTTTGTACATTAAATCCACATGAACCATGCTCAGCATGACATTCAGCATGTGATCTGAATAACTCTTGGTATTTTTCATATATGTGATTTCATTTTAATTATTATTCATAATGGATGTACAGTCAATATATAAACGAGTGTATTATCGACTGAAGTTGTTGCGTGTTTTAGGTTTAGTGAGTCTTCATTTGTATCAGTCTTAGTGCTCGCACTTCGCCTCGTGGGAATGCAGTGGTTCCTGATTTTACATGTAGGAGTAATAAGTGATTACGACATAAAAATTGGCAGCGATCAGACATATCGCTTAGCTAGTCCCTGCTTAAGATGTCACAGATATTCCAGGCTTAATGAAGCTTAGGTGCGCAACACTGTTTTATTCGGAGGACGTCAACCCAGTCAAATTCGAAACCAGGATTTGATCATTTCGTAGATATTTTATCAATTTTGTCGATATATTGAGAAGCGCTTGATCGAAGCTTGACAGGGATACTTAGAACGGCATACTCTCTCGCGATCTATAAAGAATGTGTGACCGGATGCACCCAACGAGAGTGTGTCCAGTAAAACCAACCGGGACAGTGTCAGCGTCAAAGACAGAATTACTAATTTTGCGGACTTAGTTACCGTACATTTGATATAACAAGATAAACAATTGAAGAAACTCACCCAAACTCAATCATACGACACGTTGTTTTTTAGTACAAGCTAACTAGTAAGCACCTGAATAACATCCACGACACCTGACGAATCCATATTGCACTTCTCTAAGTAATGGCTTTCAGGTATTCTTTGCAATAGAAGTTAATATCTGCAAACAGTGACATCAATATCAAGTTACTGAGCATACTAGACGACCAGTCTCAATCGTGCAAAATGTAGAGTTAAGGATAACAAAAACTGGATGTTGTACATTGTAAATCAGTGTTTTATTGCTTCATACATTGTTATTACCTTTTTGTCTATATTCAAATAAGGTAATACGATATCGCGTTCCAAAATTGACATCGAGTTGCCTATCTATGTTTATTGGGATTATTACTTTCCACCATGATCGTCTTTAATGTGCTAACTACTCGGTCCTCCACGGGCCTTTCCTCAAGACAATATGCACAATAAAACACGTGTTGTTATATACAAGGGAACTATTTACAAATATAAAGTAAGTTAATCATTTTGCTTTCATCCAGTCATTCAACATTTTATGTCTTGGCACCCATTCTTTAAGTTAAAATCTCAAAGTCTGGTGCACCTACTTAACTAAAAAATTACTGTGCTCATCTTTAAAATATATTCAGTATACCAAGGGAAACAAACATGTAACTCCGAGGAATGAAACTTTCTGAATTTCGTCATTCATGCTGTCGGATTCGGTTTAAACCACTGTTAGTCTTCTCAGGGTTCTGGAATTTTAGTAGGGACCACTGCAGTAATTCAGACATGTCCAAAGGTTTACATTCTGTTTCTTAAGAAGAATGGACTTTAATAGCTACCTCACAATGAAATGATAGTCGAATGATGTTATGAGATTTTTACTGTCAGTGATCTTCGTGCTACCTGCAAAGTTATCATTGCACAGTTTGAGAGGTCGTAGTGCTTTGAGCTAAAAAGCGTTAAGGTTTGTATAAGACGGTGACGAATCACATACTACCGATCATGCAGAACATTTGAAGTACAGTGCATTTTGTTTATTAGTGTTTGATAATTAGATCAACTGACTTACACTTTTTATACTAATTCAGACTTGTTTTAAGAATTTCGCTCCATATTCTACAAAAATGAGTCCATATTCTAAATAAATGGCTTCCGAATTTTTGTTATAATCGAATCATAGGTGAAAAAGCTATTGTTCATTGGGGATCACTCCGGGGTGGTTTTTATTAGGTAAACAAAATAAGCAAGGGATAAAGTCATGCCACGTGATCCAGCTGAACCTTTTCACTTAAACTGTCCATCTATCTAGCAAATGTCCGGCGCTTTAACCGGGTTCGTAGACACGGAGTCTACCTAGGGGAGTTGGAAAACCCTGATTCCTAACCAATGGTGCACATGGGCTCCAGTACCCTCAGGGAACAAATGGCTTAGGAACCAATCGTTGGTCACCGACTACCATGGGACTGCATCTCCTTACGTTACTCCACTGCCTTGAGGATCAGACCTTTAGGTCGAAGGCTCCGGGTGTGGCCCTCTAAAAAAGCCACCTAGCTCTGTTTGGGCACACGAGCAGTATCACTGCCCTCACACAAATCAAATGAGATATATAAAGCGCTACTTAGTTTCATCTATTTAATTCTAACCCGCCAATGCAGTTTCCATGTATCTTCTACAAATACAAAAATTTTTAATTTTAATATCCTAAGGAGTCCAAAACTAGAAAAAACAGTAACTGTGTGGTTTTATTTTAATCGTCCCTCATTGTTAATGTCTGTCTGGTAGTTGTATTTAAAACCACAATCTTTTTAAATGAAATAAACCTTTTACAAGTTCATAATTTAAATAAATAAACTTTTGCTCATTAGGCCAATGAAATGTTAGCTACTTAAAGACTTGATGGCTTTGATGTCGATCTTGCGTGAGGTTGCGTTACTGAATAGACCTAAACCATGACGAAGTAACTGTCCATTGCACTGGTTTTTATGAATTTTTTTATACAGTGTTTGTCTAGAAAGTAATCTATGTTTAAATGATCAGTTAACTGAGTGAAAGTTCGACTGTGATACCTGTGTTATAGAAAATAGGATCTATTAAAAACCTTTACCTTCTGAACAAGATGTATATGCATATATATAACATCTGAATATTTACCTCACTGTATAATATAATTTCTGGAAGAGTACTCTCAGACTATCACCAATGTGATGAGTCTATTAATAAAATTATTTTGCTCAGTAAATACCTTACGCCCAATATGACGTTTGCTGATTGTTTTTAACCACCTTCACCTAAGTCTATTTCATTGAATCTGAATCTGAAAAACAGTTAGTTGTATTTGAAATGTTTTAATCATCTAACCATCGTTTGGTTTTTGAAGATATCAGTAACAAGAATTTAGAATATCAAATATAACATTTTATAATTCTAATTTCTTTTTAGTATTAAATAGCCACACAAAAATCTTTTTGTGTGATTTTAAAGCTTTTTTTTAACAAATTCAAAACTCTACACAACAAAACGATTCATTATTATCTAACAGATTTCTACATTTCTTACTTACGCCTGTTACTCTCAATGGAGCATAGGCCGCCGATCAACATTCTCTAACCCATGCATAATCAGTTTAATTTCAGTAAAATGATAATTCCAAAGTGTATGTTGTTATGGTTTAGGTATTATACATTACTTATCCTAATTTTTTATTGGAGAACTTTAAAATTCTTGTTTCTTTCGATGTAGTGTTACATAAATTCCAGAGAAAACCTATTTACTAATCGAATAACTACGGAATATGGCCTAATATTTCTTTTTCAGTCATCGATTTTATGTAAGCTCTATGTGCTTAAAGTACCTCTAAATAAAAAAATTCACCAAATCAAATGTATGAATGAAACCAGTTTCTTATGATTAGATCTACAAAAGTAATTGACATTTACCAAAAGCTGAAGTTTATTTACGGTTTAAAAATAATGTTTTTATGTTGACCTTCAAACTAAACCGTGAGCGTAAATGCAGACTGATTGATTGAAATTTGCAGGATCATAATGACCAATGGTTTATCTTCAAATATGTGTTTCTCTCGGTAAACTGATTCATTCTCCTCGAATATTACTTATGGACAATACACTGACTACAACTACAACAACCACTATTACTAGATACAATAATCACGCGAACCGCAAACAGGTAGTCTCTACCTATCTATCTACATGGGTCAATTCAACAGTCACTGTTTTCATGAACTTAATGTCATATCTTAGTTTGATCACCACTTAATTCCTTGCAGAATACTCTTACACGAGTCATTTTCGCATTTTGCTAGCTCATCAAGTGATTTGCCATTCTTATCTAGTACTCTGAATCCAGCCTCAGAATTGCTAACTCGATAGTCCCAACATTTATGGACAACAATTTGAAAACATCTGTGATCGAATGATAGTAAGACATAAATATCTCGTTTTTGAATACCACGTTTCACACTGCAAAGTGGAACAGAATTAGCTTCTGAGCAGTATACTTGTCATTTAGTTGAGAGACGAATATCTCACCTACGCGATAAGTGATTCAATTTTGTAAAAATTAGTCGAGATTTAGTTAGACACTAACCCACCTGGGTCAGTGAGACTTTCAATATAAGTGGAGCGCTTTACACACTCAATTATTTTACTCCCTATCACAAGTTTAGCTGTTGACAAATGCCAATCCTGGAGCAATACCTTTCATTTAGGGGGAGCAAGACGCATCCGAAACATGTTAGCACTATTGTCTACAATGATCACGAAACTCTTCATCTTTTTAGTATCGTCATCAAACAGAACTATGTCATCTGCATATTCTATGTTTACAGGCGATTCTCCTGGTATAGAATCAATTCCTGAAAAGTTAGATAATCAGAATATTATTTCAAAAATATTTCAAAATTAAAATTAGGGAAAACTGACAACCCTAAAGAACACCACTTGAAGTTGATAATTTCTTTGACAGTTTACCATAAGCTCTTCTTCATCAATTGGTGTTCCAGTAGAGAACTTTTACAAGGTCAAATATAATAATAATTTGCCATAATATATAATAATAACCTTTTATAAAGTTACAGTCATTTAGAGGAACAAGGAAATAAGTGGTTTCTACGACTGAGAAATATTTATCATAAACTGCATAATTCTAATCTCAATAAATAAAATAAAATAGTTACAATCATTATAAGCAGAGATGGATAGTGGTTAGCAGTGAAGTCTAGGACGCCTATTTCTTCCTATTTGGGACTCGTCAGCTGAATGTATCTGTATCTTAAAGTTGATGCTCACTCTAGGACTCGAACTGACAAATAACTAAGATTTATGTTGAGTGATTTACGTCAAATAATCAATAAGTTATGACATCGTGTAGAACAAAAATCAGCTGAGTATATTCGGCAATATTTTTTTATTGATATCATGTTATTGTTACCGTTGCCAGATAGAGTAAAAACTTGACAATTAAAACAAATTATATGTTTGTCAATATATTTTTTGACTGAATGATTGACATTATCATATTACCAATAATAATAGTAATAATATGAAGTGAGTAACTATTAATTTGTTTAATAATTGAATTCAGGAGTCAATAAAATGCTATATCACTATGAAAAACCTGGAAGCACTGAACGGCCATTTCATGCCGAATCAGTGGTCTATAGATTATGTGTTTGGACGCAAGACTGACATGTCCTGAGTTGAAGTCTTGGGTGTGGGATCGTGGATGGGCACTGATGAGGAGTCTCATACTGAAACGAAACGACGTTTCAGGGCTTCCAGGTTTCCCCTGGTGGTCTACATTCAATTAACTCATGATCTAAACTACTAAAATTACAATCATATCTACAAAACCCCTATCTAAATATTGATTTGTTGTTTTAAATTAATTCACCGTAAACCTAACGTCAAGTTTATTTGTGTATGATTTGTGGCTAATGTCAACTTACTAATCAAGATAACATACTGTTAATCATTTCTTCCAACTTCTCATTCTTTATACATTCATGCCTATTTTTATTTCATAATTTGTAGGTTTGTATAAAACAGTGACAAATGTTTTCTGTTTAGTGGATTAGTTTGATGATGTTGATAAAATGATCCTATATGATATACATTTTGATTATATTTGATAATTTTAAATAATATCAGCATAAAGTTTTGTGAAGACTATTTAGTTGGACAACTGTTGAAAGTCCGAAAATATTGAACGGTTGTTTCATACTAGTATGAGATTCCCCGGCAGTGTGCAATAATAACTCCACTGAAAAAAGTCAGGCATAGCTCCTTCGGTTACACGCGGAAATACTTATTATTTAGACCATTGTACTTGAATTTAATAGTGTGCAAATCTAGCTTCAATCAATCTATGATATTACATAATCATCTTCCATTATTTCTGGTCTATACCTTTCTCATATCTAACTGTTAAACAGTTAACTAATCAATCGTCACGAAATTAACTTGATGATTGGATACTGATGGATAAATCTTACTTACGCCTGTTGCTCTCAATAAAACATAGGCCGCCGATCACCAACTGCCACCTCCAACCCACTCTGTCCTGGGACTTCCTTTCTAGTTCTATCCAATTGTTGTTCATTTTTCTCATATCTGTCTCCATTTCTCGGTGTAATATGTTCTCTGGTCTTCCTATCCTTTTTTGACCTTGAGGATTCCATGTGAGAGCTTGCCTTGTGACGCAGTCGGGTGCTTTCTTCAATATGTATGCCATCCATTTCCAGCACTTCTTCCTGATTTCTTCTTCCACTGGAATCTGGTTTGTTCTCTCCCACAATAGGTTGTTACTGATAGTGTCTGGCTAACGGATCTGAAGCAGTTTGTATAGACAACTGTTAATAGGCCCTTGTATCTTCTAGATGATGGCCTTTGTAGTACTTCAAGTTTCCACCCCATTACAATAGAACTATCTTGACATTAGTATTGAAAATTCTGACTTGGTGTGTTGTTTTGAGTTCTAGATGTTTTTATGGATAAGTAAAACATAAAATATGCAAAGAAAGTGTAAAATAGAATTTTACAAACATTGTACTATTTTTACTTTGTTCATTCATAAGTGTTACAACCTTTTTTTTGTTAAATTAAATTAATCAATAAGTTTAGTTTTAACTTTATTCAATAGAGATATTATGTGTTTAATGGTTGAAAGAAATATAACTGATATATGCTAATTAGAGTAAGGAATTTCACAAGTTGGTTAGAACAATCTAGTTTAGTTTTATTAGAGAATATATATTTACATATACTCTTTTAAAATTTGTATTAGTCTATCATTACAATCGTTTCAATGAAGGAGTCCCACAATAGAACGAAACGACCGTCCAGTGCTTCCATAGTTTTCATGGTGGTCTAGCTTTAATTGACTCATGATCTGAACTATTAAATTCAAGTGGTTGTTTACACACAAAAAATGCCTATCTTGTGTTTAGTTATTGTCTTAATATTTTCAGTCGTAGTACATGGAGTATATCGATGAACTTCAATGAATGTAAGCGTATTTCTAGACAATAAGAAAACGTAGCTTATGAATACATTTATGTCTTCTTTTCTGTTTTGAAACTGCAAAGATCTCGTCTATATAGCTATAAAACATTCGTTTTCTTTCCCTCAAATGCTCTGGTACGGCTGACAGTGAGGAGAGTTAGCCCTCCTTCTCGAAATGCTCTCAAATGGCCATGTGCATACAACCATTGCCAGGGAAGTCCTACTCACTGCTTTCTCACACTACAGGTGTTGTTTACGAAATGGAGGGTACGATAAGTGAATGTCCGGCGCTTTAACTGGGCTGATGGATATTGAAGATCCACCTAGGGGAGTTGGGAAACCATGATTTCAAACCAATGGTGCAAATAGACTCCAGGATCTTGAGGGAACAAATTGCGTATGAACCAATCGTTGGTCATCAGCAATCGTGGGAGTGAATCTCCTCACGTTGTCCCACTGCCTTGTGGATTAGACCTTTAGGTCAAAGACTCGAGTTGTGGTCCCCTAAGAAAACCACATGGTTCGGTTCGGGCACTCGAACAGTATCACAGCCCTTACACAAATCGAATAATTTATGTGGCGCATATCTTTTACCTATGTTTATGTGCTTAAATATAATGAAATAAAAAAGCACACATTGCTCCTAGTTAAGGATTTAGGAATAGGGTTAACTTGTATCTCATATACGATCGATGTAGAAAGAATGGAACATTGTATTTGATTGATAAGAATTAATGAGTTGTCGATACTCTTGACTAACATTCGATTAGTCTTAGTTGGGGTATGCCTATTCTGTATTGGATAGTCTTGATATAACCATTTTATCACAAATTTTATTGAAGTGATACATTGTGGTGTATCCTGGATTCCACTATTAGTCATCATTCTTCTCTTCTATAAAAACTGAGCACTCGGTAGATTAACACTATGATTTTCAGTCAGTCAGGAACAACGTGTAACTTCGTACGTACGTACATCAGTTCGAGTTTCCATACCACATCAGCACAAAGATACAATTGTCGATTGAAATCTCACAGTGGTACAGCTAGTAAAATTATAAGCAGTAATCGGAAAGATTAGGGTTTGAAGATGTTATTTAAGGAGTATAATCCAGTTAAATAAATTTGGAAAGAGAAAAAATAGGGGACATGAAGAATTCAGAACATTGGAATTTGGAAGAACATAAAGAGTGGAGGAACCCGCACCATTACAAACGATTTTGAGCCATGTCATTCAGAGTCTCTAACAATCGGTTGCTATAATCTGGAGGATTTGTGCCATGTTTTGGTCTGGCCGCCTCTACCTTTCTTCCAACCTACTCCTACACCATAAAACATTGCACATCGAGGCATTCGGTGGTTGGGCATACGTAACACATATCCCATTCACTTCAACTGACTAAGTTTCACTACTTCATCAATTGATTTTCCATCCTTACCTAGTACCCGTTTCCTAACAACTGAGTTGCTTACTCGGTGGTCCCAGGATATACGAGCAATGTTTCGAAGACACCTATGATCGAATACTAATAGTCTACGAATATCCTCTACTTTTACAACCATATAGTAGGACGAAACGCACCGTTGCGCAGTTAATCCGTCCTTTGTTTGTTAGACGAATATCTCATCTAGGCCATAAATGACGCAAGTTGGCAAAAGTTAGTCGAGTCTTCTGTATCCATGCTAAGATTTCATCACACACCAGACCACAAAAGCTGATGAAACTCCCAAGATAAATGAAACAGTCAACATGCTCAACTACTTCACTCCCCATCATTAATTCTAGTTAACATTTTTAGCATTATACAAATTTATTTCCACTGCCTATTTCACATTTCAATATAGACAAGTTATTCAAGTAAAGCATTGTCTTTTTTAAAATTCATCTTGTTATGCTAATGCGGTATAGCAACTTGGACCGATGCATATACGTGCCTGGTCCTACGTTGCAGCTGACTGACTGACTTCATTAGATCGCTTATGATTTAGTAAACTGTTAATAAAATGATTCCTTGAAGAATTTACTATATACAAAAGACATTAAAACAAATAAAAATAGAATGATTCATATGTTATATAAAATCTATACTAAGAAAATAAATAAGTATTTATTACTTATCAAACTGTTACTTTCATTCTATGGTGGTAACATCATGAATATCTGTAGCTGTCACCTAAATATTATTCAATTAGTTGTATCTAAGATTGTTTTGAGGTTAATGGTTAATTTTATCGATCATGTCCAAATAAATATTTCATTTACTTAACACAATATAAATTATGGTATACTATTAGTCTTTAATCAAAGATTTTGAACTTCAGATTCAAGAACTGAACTCGTTCATTTTGTCCTCTGATGCTTCTAAAAGTACCTTCACATCATGAAGTCATTTAAATAGATCTTCCATAACAACAGTTATAAATGCATGACCTTTAAGACAGTATTTCAAGAGAGAAAGTAAACTCTTTTCATTTCGTCAAGATTGAAGTATTTGAAGCAAGTATACAATATAGAGTGATTGAATGGAATTCATCACTCTTTATCAACTTCATTGACTACGAAAAAGCATTTGATAGCGTAGACAGAACAACACCATGGAAGCTTCTTCGACACTACGGCGTGCCTCAGAAGATAGTCAATATCATACGGAATTCCTATGATGGATTAAACAGCGAAATAGTGTATGGAGGACAGATGACAAAGTCATTCGAAGTAAAGACCGGTGTCAGGCAAGGTTGATTACTCTCAGCCTTCCTCTTTCTCCTGGTGATCGACTGGATCATGAAGACGTCAACATCTGAAGGGAAGCATGGGATACAGTGGACAGCTAGGATGCAATTGGATGATCTAGACTTCGCAGATGATCTGGCTCTTTTATCGCGCACACAACAACAGATGCAGGAGAAGACAACCAGTGTAGCTGCAGCCTCAGAAGCAATAGGTCTCAATATACACAAAGTGAAAAGCGAGATTCTCTGATACAACACATCATGCAACAATCGAATCACACTTGACGAACAAGCTTTGGAAGATGTAAAAACCTTTACATATTTGGACAGCATCATTGACGAACACGGTGGATCTGATGCAGATGTGAAGGCGCGGATTGGCAAAGCAAGAGCAGCATATTTACAACTGAAGAATATCTGGAACTCAAAACAATTAGCAACCAACACCAAAGTCAGAATTTTCAATACAAATGTCAAGACAGTTCTACTGTATGGGGCGGAAACCTGGAAAACTACGAAATCTATCGTCCAAAAGATACAGGTGTTTATTAACAGTTGTCTACGCGAAATACTTCAGATCCTCTGGCCGGACACTATTAGCAACAACCTACTGTGGGAGAGAACAAATCAGATCCCAGTGGAGGAAGAAATCAGGAAGAAGCGCTGGAAGTGGATAGGACACACATTGAGGAAAGCACCGAACTGCGTCACAAGACAAGCCCTCATATGGAATCCTCAAGGCCGAAGGAGGAGAGGAAGACAAAAGAATACGTTACGCCGAGAAATGGAGATAGACATGAGCAAAATGAACAAGAATTGGATGGAACTAGAAAAGAAGGCCCAGGACAGAGTGGGTTGGAGAATGGTGGTCGGCGGCCTATGCTCCATTGGGAGTAACAGGAGTAAGTAAGTAAGTATACAATAAAATAGTGAATTATAGGAATCATTGAAAGAACTGAAAATTCTTCATTCAATTACCTATATGTGATTATGAATATGTATTGTTAAAAATTCTAATCTAGATTGACATATAACATATTTCAGTTAGTTGATTACTAGTAATAAATTTATCGCTGAATACCATCCGATCTGGTAGAGTAATGTACAGTCAGGAATGTTTGATAGATTTATTCTTGCTTAATTGATGAACAAAGAATATCAAACTAGTTTGAATAAAGATTTCAAAGTTAGCTACCATATTCTAGTAAATTTATCACATAGTTTATGAATCCATGTTTTGTATACTGTTAAAACTATAGAAATTCACATTCAAAAGCTTAACGTTTTGTACTTAAAAGTAGTATATTCAACCTCTCCTTTTCTCTCTCTATACTTTGGACATTGATATAAAAGAGGGTTTTAACTGAACTTTGATGAACTTTATTTCTTTTAAAAAAATATTTTCTAATTTCCTTCATTTCTTTAGTATTTACATCATTCCAATAGTCGTTATTTGGTTCTTACATAATTATGATAAAATATTATCGAATCTGTCAACCGATTAATTACATGTTTTCACTGTATGCAAATAATTATTGAAGTTAGACATTAACACGATTAGATGCAGGCTTAGTGGTCTAGTAGGTTAAACGGTCGCATGCGAGACCAATAGGTCCTGTGTTCGAATCTCGCGAGACGAGACCGTGGTTACGCACCGCTGAGGAGCCTCACAATAGGACGAAATGGCCGTCTAGTGCTTCCAGGTTTTCAATAGTGGTCTAGCTTCAATTGACTAATAATATCAACCATTAAAATTACTATTATATCCACACAAAAAAAACCTAAGTAGTTATTTAGCTTGTTACGATTAACACCTCCTCTTCTGGTCACTTAGTCAACCATACGACACTATTTTCATCAATACTTATAATATTATAAATTAATGCCGTTGAAATCATGAACCGTTCTAAGTTAGACCACCATTGAAAACCGGAAAGAAGTGTTGATCTATTTCGTCCTAGAAGCACATTAGATGCCAATGCTGTTGTGCATCACAATATAGTGTTCAACTTGGAAAAGGGTAAGAAGTATGTTCGATACTCTTTTCTGAACTATACTTTTTGCTTTTGATTCTATACCAAGACAACTTTTACTTAACAAGTTAATCAGCGTCAACACTGACAGCTGGATAACCAACTGGCTATGTTCCTACCTTTCTGGAAGAGAACAGTACACTGTGTTTGGAGGAAAGTCTTCAACGTCTTTACTGTCTCATGAAAGTTTGTCACAAGGAGCTGTTCTTTTACCTCTTGTTCTCTTTTTTTCTGCATGATCTGCCATCTTCCACAGTAAACACTTTTGTGAAATATGCGAACGATGTCACTGTATGTATGCCGATTTCTACCTCTACAACCTATACAAATGAATGAGTTTTTGTCTCGTATTGAATGGTGATCTGCTGTTAATTGTCTCATACATAGTCCATCTAAATGTCAAGCTGTTAACTTTAACCTCAGACATGAATAGTACCTAAACACCATGTTGGAATCCCATAATACTTGTGCTATTGGAGACTCTTTGATAAACACTGTGTCGAAGGTCCATTATCTTGGTGTTACCTTTGCCTTTGATCTCTCTTAGTCTTCTCATGTTGTTGTTATTGAAGAAAGTTTTCTATCTGACTTACTGCATGTTAGACCACTGTCAAAAACCTGGAAGCAATGTATGTCCGTTTCGTCCTATTGTGGGACTCCTCATCAGTGCGTGTCCACAATCTCGTTTGCGAGATTCGGACCCCGGGCCAACAGTTTTGCGCGCGAACACTTAACCTACTAGATCACTGAGTCGGTATTCAACAGTATTAATGTTTAACTTCAACCAATCCACAAAATTGGGCTACCATCTTCCATTATACTGAAGTAGATACCTGTCTCTACCCGACTTGGATTAGCTCCATTAGTCACAGTCTAACATCAATCTGTTCATGATCTCAATCAATAACTTAATCATCTCTACAACCCTATACTGATAAGAAAGCTAGTTATCAGTTTTATTAGTTTTTCATTCTACATTATATTTAAAATTAATATGTAATCCGATTTTTTAACATACTTCTCTCTACGATCGATTGTAGACAGTGATTATATGTTTTGATACAATAAATTATATGTGATTGGTTCGTTATCACGTTTTTCTTTATTTAATTTTTTTTTCTTTTCAATTGTCCTCAAATAACCTTTGGGTCATTAATACAGAAAATGTAAAACATAAACTTTATAAAGGTCATTGTTATTTATTGTTAATCATAGAATAATGAAAAGTATTTTAATTGTTTAATCAAATTCATTTATTGATTTCAATGGAAACATGATATATAACTTTTGTTTAAGTGTTGTCTCTATCTTGAATCTTGTATAGAATATGATCATTATGAATGGATTTTGATTAGGGTAGATTAAAAATTGAAGAATACTCCATTCTACAACATTTAGAGTCTCCCCGATTAGCTCTTGACCACTAAACCAGTAAATCGGTTGTCTAATTCATACTTAAATTTCAATAATACAACTAACATCAGTTTATGAAGAACACTATCTCTATAGATTAAACGATTCTCAACAAAAATTCAATATCAATACTATAATCGTGTGATTATTGATGAGTTCTAGAAGCACAATAAGAAGTTGTGGCTATTGGAGTTCAGCAATATCAGGAGAGAAACATTCATCAACAGTGGGATTTTATGATCGTAATAAGATAAATTACAAATTATTATCAAAACGGGTTTTGTGGAGATTTTAGTAATTTTCATGAATCACTGGTGTATTTCCTAGAGTTCTAGTGAGAAGACATGACCAATAGAGTACAGGAAGGTCTGTTGTGAGATAATAACTCACTGAAGACAATAGTGGATGGTGGCGCAATTTCGTGGATTGGTTGAAGCTAGACATTAACACCGTTAGATACTGGCTCAGTGGTTTAGATGTTAAGCGTTCGCGTGCGGGACTGATAGTTCCTGTGTTCGAATCTCTTGAAACGAGATCGTAGGATGCGCACTGCTCAGCAGCCCCATACTAGGATGAGACGATCGTCCAGTGTTTCCAGGTTTTCCATGGTGAGCTAGCTTCAAGTGATTCATGGATTCAGCTATAAAATTACAAATTCCTTAAAGTTTTTAATGATAACAAGTAGTAAATTAGTTTTGTAAAAATCATAAAATTGTCATGGTTTTTAAATCACGAACATAAGCAGTAGAGTTCAGCCATGTTAGATGTGAGACAGTATGCAATGGAAGATAGTCGCGCAATATGGTGATTTGATTGAACATAGATATTAACACTCTTCGAATCCCAACTCAGTGGTCATAAGTTTAAGTCTTGGCCACTGAGAAAGAAGGTCCTATTTTGGAAACCTTTTTGGTGAGATTGTGATTGACAACTGCTGGATACTCCCATATTAAGATGAAACTTCTGTCTACTGCCTCCAAGTGTTTAATGGTGGTCTAACATCAGTTAGTGATTTAAAAATATTAAATTAATTATTGAACTCCCTTAAAAGATGTAAGGGAAATTCTTTTGACACATTGTACAATCAGCAAGAAAACTCAACCATTATTGCATCGTAGATTGGATAGACTTAATAGTAAATCCTCCGATGTAATGTAAATATATGGCGGTTTACATCTAACTTTTAGCTACGCTTTATGTTGGGGCACCATAAGAAGCAACACATGTAGGAAAATTCAGAAAAGAGAAGAATAAAAGGGCCGATAACTAGATCAGACAATAGAATCCACTTACATTTAATCCTCAAAAACAATCGACGATCTAATGATCAGTCAATCAGTCAGTAACAACGTGGAACTTCGTACGTACGTACATCAGTTCGAGTTGCCATACCGCATTAGCACAGAGATTCAGTTATCGATTGAAATCCCATAGTGGTACAGCTAGTAGAAGTATAAGCAGTAATCGGAAAGATTAGGGTTTGAAGATGTTATTTAAGGAGTATAATCCAGTGGAATAGATTTCGAAAAAAAATAAAGGACATTAAGAATTCAGAAGATTAGAGTTTGAGAGAACACAAAGAGTGGATGCATCTGCACCATTGCAAACAATTTTGAGCTATGTCATTCAAAGTCTCTAACAATTGGTTGCTATCATCTCGCGGTCCTCAACCAGGTAGTCTACATCTACCAACATGACTCAGTCCACTTGTCAGTGACTTCATGGATTTGTGCCAAGTTTTGGTCTAGCCGCCCCTAGCTTTCTTCCAACCTACTCCTACACCAGAAAACACGTCGGGGCAGTCGGTGGTCGGGCATGCGCAACACATGTCCCAGCCATCTCAACTGATGAAGTTTCACCACTTCATCAATTGATTTTCCATCCTTATCTAGTACCCGTTTTCTAAAAACTGAGTTGCTTACTCGGTGGTCCCAGGATATACGAGCAATGTTTCGAAGACACCTATGATCAAATAATAGTAGCCTACGAATATCCTCTACTCCTACTGGCCATGTTTCACTGCCATAAAGTAGGACGGAACGAACTGCTGCGCAGTAAACTCGTCCTTTGGTTGATAGACGGATATCTCGCCTACGCCACAAATGACGCAAGTTGGCAAAACTAGTCGAGCCTTCTGTATCCGTGCTGAGAATTCGTTCACACACCAGACCACCAAGGTTGATGAGACTTCCAAGATAGGTGAAGAGGTCGACATGCTCAATTACTTCACTCCCTATCAAAATAATATCAGAATATTAAAAAGCAATATAACTGTTTTCAATAACTTGATCACATTAAACTCTACAATTATACAATATATTCAACCTCTATGTTTTACTTTAGTCAACAATTAGATCACTATATACCTAAACTAACCATTTTAAAACTATAAATCCACAATTCCTTTTATGTTTATTACTGACCTTTCCTATTCTTAATTCACATATTGATCTTTCTCAATCCATAGTAACTGCTTATTATAATCAGCTGGATAATACCTGTATTTTTACATATTATATTCATACAATATTATTATTATTATCAGCATTCACCATACGAAATTTATCCTACTTGTTATATCCTAGTGAAGATTAAACTAAGGGTAACTTCTAAGAACTATTTATGGACTAATATGATGCGTATTCTCTTATTGTATAACTACTCAGTAACTAGATCATGTGTATCTTCATTCCACTTATTATAAGATTCATTTTGACCTATCGATTTTTATTATACGATATATTGTTCTTAAGTTATACTCAGTTTATTGATTATAGTTTCCCATGTTCTCAGTCACTTTTTGGCTTGATCTTGTAGAAATATTATTTCCTATTTTATGCTGTGATCTGGTTGGTCCGTTTAGTTTGTATATAAACTAAAGTATGTTTGAAATAAATAATTTGCATAGTGGAAACTGGCATTAGTGTTCTGAACTCAACTGATGCATCTAAGAGGATAAAAGAACCAATAAGAACATTAGGTTGTTCATACCGGTCGATAAGTCATTGGTTTGGCACAGTGCTAAGATTGTTTATGTTGTACTTCGATTGGCGAATAAATCACGTGATAATAAACTAGGTTGGAACGTAGAGTTGCTAGGCCTTGAAGAAGATCTTAGATTTCCGGTAAAGAGTAGAATTCAATCATGTCAGGTGTGAGACTTGATATCATCAATTGAAATGGATAATTATAGGGCAGCATCTTTAACTAACTGAAGTTCGAAATGTAAGCTATTGGGTACTAGTTCAGTGGTTTGACAGTGAATTTTGTAGATGAAAAGTGATAAATAGTCCGATATACATTGACTGAATAATGGTCCAGTATTTATTGGTTTTTCAATAGGAAACTAGCTAAAGCTCTCGATTATATAAGTATATTTCTGCCTGTCAAGTGAAAAACCCGGGCACAACTATCGGTCTGAAAGTCAGCTTTTTATCTACTACTGTTTGAGCAACCTGGTGATGTTATTAGCCCTCACACTTAGAGTGTAGCTCATAATCAAGTATCTAGTGAATGAGTGATTTTAATTTTTGATTGAAGCTGAAGTCAGTCCATAATAAAAACTGTAAAGAACATAGGATTTGGTGATGATTAGAAGAAACATTATTGAATGCCCCCAAATACCCTGGTATGGCCGAGAGTGGGGAGAGTTCGCTCTCCCTCTCCAAATGCTCTCACATGATCACGCGTATATAGTCTCTGTCAGGGAAGTCCTACTCACTGAATTCTCGTGGCATAACTGTTGTTTACGAAAATGAGAGGACGAAAAGCGAATATCCAGCGCTTTAACCGGATCCCAAACCAATGGTGCACATGGGCTCCAGTATCCTGCCTGTGGGAACAAATGGCTTATGAACCAATCGTTGGTCACCGGCTACCATGGGACTGCATCTCTTTACGATGCTCCACTGCCTTGTAGATCAGACCTTAAGGTCGAAGGCTCGGGGTGTGGTCCCATCACACAAATTAAATGAGATTTGTGTGGCGCATATATATTTGGTGCTTCCTTGTACCAATATCTATGTGTTAAAATAAAATAAAACATTATTGAATATATCCCATCCCATTGAATGCTATTCTCGTAGACTAAATGTATCTTCATTTTAAATTACTTTCCAAAATTTAATTACCTACAAGAAGATCCTCTCATTCAAGTAAATGGTTGAAATTGCTGAAGGCCACTTTACTTAACAGTATGGGATTGCGGAGATTATTAAGTTTTTGATTCAGATCACGAATCGATCGATTTTAGACTACTATCGAAAACGTGGAAGCACTGGACTCCCGTCTCGTTCTTGTATGGGACTTCTCAGTAGTACCCACCCAAGATCCCACATGCGGGACTCGGACTTAGGATCTTCAGTCTCGAGTTCGAGCGCTTAACCTCTAGACCACTGAACTGGCATCCAACGGTGTTAATTTTTAACCTCAACTAATCCACGAAATTACGCGGCAAACTTTCATGTTATCGAGGTAGATATCTGTCTATATCCGACATGGATTAACTCCGCTGGTCGCGGCTTCTCACTAGAACTCCAAGAATTCTCTCATGAAGCTAGTCACTAGTGTGTATATAGTAATTGTCAGTATGGAGTTTTTCAGATTATTAAGTTTTTGATTGAGATCATGAATCGATTGATATTAGACTACTTTGGTATCATTCAGAGGTCGTCCATTAACTATAGTCTAGCCAAGTTGGTTTGTACAATATTATAATAAAGACTCAAAAAAAAATTGTTCGCAATATTTTGTACGTGAATTCAGCTAAACTTATCCTGGATTAATTGAAGTTGGACTTGTACACCAGTGGTTGCCAGCTCAGTAGTTTAAAAGTTAAAAATTTACACACGAGATCAAAGGCCGTGAGCTTGATTCCCAGATATAAAGTCGTAGATGTGAACTGCTGAAGAGTTGCATGCTGGGATGAAATGGAATTTCAAGGTTTCAAGACTTTTGACAGTTGTTTTGGCTTAGATCGTTTCGTCGTTTTGATGTAATTATCCTGGGTAGTTTATCTTGCTATATTTATCTATTTACTCTGATACCGGCTGTATCTGCTATCTTGACGTGATGGTCGAGCTCGCCTATCGTGATGACTGTTGATCGTGAGGTTCTATTGCAGTGTCTGTCACTGAAAGGAGTACCAAAGAAGTACATTAACCTTATAAAGGCTCTATACTCGAACACAACTGGTCGAGTGAGAGCTTATGGCGAACTGTTATCAGAATTGATTACCTCAAGTGATGTTCGTCAGGGCTATCCACTCTCTCCATTCTTGTTTAACTTTGTCGTTGACGTGCTTTTAGAGATAACACTTTCCTTATCTAAATTTCTAGGAGTTGAAGCTTTAGCAGGAGATTTACTTGTTGACTTAGAATATGCCGATGTCATAGTTCTATGTGGTGAAGACGCTAACAAAATGCAAACCCTTCTGACCACCGTAAGTAACAATGCAAGCATGTTCGGGATGCGATTCTCCCCCTTGAAATGCAAAATGTTGCTTCAGGATTAGGTTGCATCGACACCCGAACTAGTGATAGGGAGTAAAGTAGTTGAGCGTGTCGACCGCTTCACCTATCTTGGAAGTCTCATCAGCCTTGGTAGTCTGATGTGTGAACGAATTCTCAGCACGGATACAGAAGGCTCGACTAGCTTTTGCCAGTCAGACCAAAACATGGCATAAATCCATGAAGTCACTGACAAATTGACTGAGGGATGTTGGTAGGTGTAGGCTACCTGGTTGGGTTCCACGAGACGATAGCAACCGATCATTAGACACCTTGAATGACATATCTCAAAATTGTTTGCAATGGTTCAGGTGCATCCACTCTTTGTGTTCTCTCAAACTCTAATCTTCTGAATTCTTCATGTCCTTTATTATCTTTCCAAATCTATTCCACTGGATTATACTCCTTAAATAACATCTTCAAACCCTAATCTTTCCGATTACTGCTTATACTTCTACTAGCTGTACCACTATGAGATTTAAATCAACATCTGCATCTCTGTGCTAATGTGGTATGGTAACTCGAACTGATGTACATATGTCCGAAGTTCTACGTTGTTACTGATTGATTGATTGACTGACTTTACTTTTAAATTATCAACTAAACAGTTCTTACTTTGTAATTATGTTTAAGTTAAACCATTTACTTAAGTTATGCAGTATTACATAATAAATGTCTTAGTTTATAAAATATTCTCTCATTAGTTTTATCATTTCTAGTATAAAATATATTCAAGATATATGTATGTATGTATGTATATATATACATTGTTTCCTTAGTAAATGTCACAAATGTTTTCCCGAATTAATAGATGAAATATTTGTTAATGATTTATAAAAAATCTAGTGTCCTATATGATCAATAATGCTATTAATTCTTTTTTGATAGACCTAGAAAGTAGTAACGTTGGAAACATTCACTGTAATTGAGGAATGTTACAGCAGAAATGATTTATTTATTTTAACACATAGATATTGGTACAAGCAGGCAACAAAAACATATACGCCACACAGATCTTATTTGATATCTGTGAAGGCTGTGGTGATACTGACCGGGTGCCCAAACCGAAGCAGGTGGTTTTCTTAGGGGGCCACACTGCGAGCCTTCGACTTAAACATCTGACCCACAAGACAGTGGAGCATCGTAAGGAGATGCAGTCCCATGGTAGCCGGTGACCAACGATTGGTTCATAAGCCATTTGTTCTCGCAGGATACTGGAGCCCATGTGTACCATTAGTTTGGGATCCAGTTAAAGCGCTGGAAATTCGCTTTTCGTCCTCTCATTTTCGTAAACAACAGTTATGCCACGAGAATTTAGTGAGTAGGACTTCCCTGACAGAGACTATATACGCGTGATCATGTGAGAGCATTTGGAGAGGGAGAGCGAACTCTCCCCACTCTCGGCCGTACCAGGGCATTTGGGGGCACAGCAGAAATTAACTGTGATCGATTAGACTTATGACTTTAATCTATGAGTAGATTTTGAAATATTACCTTCATAATATTCAGAGTTTACTATCAGCTTCAAAAACTTGTCAGGAAAGGGGTGGTATGTTATCTTTGAATGAAACTTAATTTAATATCCCTTTTACTTTGAGGGGAGTAGTATGTGTGGAGATATTTATCCTTTAAAAATCGCTTACTTCTGTTACAACTCACTAGAGCTGGCATTACCTATTTTACCTTAGATTTCAAATATGCTGTTTTTACTTTTGTTTCTCTCGAAATTAGCCGCTTAGCGAGATCAAATCTTAAGAAAAAATTGTTTAAGCTAATATAACTCGATTAATTTGTCACTATAGAGAACCACAGTTATCTCGTTAAGATGGCATTTAATGTTGAATATTGGCTGAAGAAATATTTTAGTTGACTAAACAGTACGCAACAATGATTAGTCTCTAAGTCTATTTTCAACCGGTGGTTTATGTACGTATATTATTAGTTATAACGATTTGATTTTTGATTGAGATCACGAACCGATTGATGTTAGACCACCATTGAAAACCTGGAAGCACTGGACGGCCGTTTCTTCCTATTGTGGGACTCCTCAGCAGTGCGCACCCACGATCCCGCTTGTGAGATTCGAACCCAGGGCCTTCAGTCTCGCGTGCGAACGCTTAAGCTACTCGACCACTGAGCTGGTCAGCATTCAACGGTGTTAATGTCTAACCTCAACCAATCCACGAAGTTGCGCGACAATCTTCCATTGTACTGAGGTAGACACCTGTTTCTACCCGATACGGATTAGCTCCACTGGTCACGACTTCTCACCAGAATTCCGAGAATTATATCACGAAGCTAGTCACTAGTGAGCACATTGTAATTATCAGTTTAGGTGTTGTAGAGATTGTCAAGTTTTTTATAATTTTAATCTACGAAAATGAACGGACTACAAATATTCATTTAACAAGTATTGGCTTCCATAACTCAGCCTGTAATGGTTTCTGGGTTCGAGCTCAGTTATAAACGCGGACTGATTGATTTCCTGTGGGTAGAAACTACATTCCATTGTCAACTACAATTGAAAATATAATCGTTAATTTATGTATTTAAACTTTTATTGACTTATTATAATTCGACAAGACAGGTAACTATAGTCACTCATAAACAACAAACTTAATTCATAATCAATCATGGATAATATTTATGAATACTAATCAATATATTTATTTTATTAGTTGAGATTGTAGTATTTACATAGTGGAATTCACGAGTCAATTTAAGCTAGACCATTATTGAAAACTTGGAAGTACTAGATGGTCGTTTCATTTCAGTATGGGATTCATCAGTAATGCGTATCCACAATCCCTCACATGGGACTTCAACACAGAACCATCGGTTTCACACGTGAACACTTAACCTTTAAACCACTGAACCGACAATTATTATTATTATTATTATTATTATTATTATTATTATTATTATTATTATTATTATTATTATTATTATTATTATTATTAGCCTTATTCAATATTATAGTTTTTGGTACAATATAAAATTCTCAGCACAAATTATTTCAACAAGTTTCCGTTTTTTACTTCTTGATCAATACTGATGATAAATATTAAGTGGTTGCTAGTTGGATGTTAACAGTTCAGTGAACCGACATCGAAATGATATACATTGTTTTCGCTGCATGTTGCCAGCCTGCAACATATCTCTGATTGGGCCTTTTGTAACTTGTACAACAAAAGGTTGTACACTTTGCAGAAATGCACCTGAATCGGTTATGGGATTAATAGACATAATGATGTATTAAGACAAAAAAAATAAGATAACTTCTTGAAACATCTAGATAGATTAATTATTTATTTATTTACTTAAACACATAAATATTGGTACAAAGGGGCACCGAACACATATTCGTCACACATGTCACTTGATTTATGTGTTGAGTATGATACTAAGCGGTCGCCCAGACCGAAACAGATGGTTTTCTTAGGGGTTACACTCCGAGCTTTTGTTCTAAAGGTCTAATTCACAAGGCAGTGGAGAAACGTATGGAGATGTAATTCCATGGTAGCCGGTGACCAACAAAAGATTCATACGCCGTTTTTACCCTCAAGATCATGGAGTCCATTTACACAATTGGTTTTGAATGAGGGTTTTCCAACTCCCCCATGTGAACCCTCTATATCCACCAACGCGATTAAAGCTCAGAACATTCTCTTTTCGTCCTCTCAATTTCGTAAAGAACAGTAATGTCGCGAGAAGGTAGTGAGTATGACTTTTCCGTCAGTGGTTGTGTACTCATGGTCATATGAGAACACTTGGAGAGGGAGAGTTGACTCTTCACACTGTCAGCCGTACCAGGGCATTTGGGGCCCAGATGCTTAAGCAAGTCATCACGTTAATATTAATGTTAATATCTAGCATCAGTTGATCCATGATCTTGCGCAAGCTTTCATTCACTGTCTGAAGTAGATAATTGTCTCACATCTGACACTGAGTGAATTTCACTAATCATGGATTTTCATTAGAACTCTAGTGAATTCATCTTCAAATTAGTCAATAGTTAACACATAATTATTATCAGTATATGAATTTGTGAGGATTGTAATGTTTTCATTAGTAGTTCTAGATTATCAATAATGATCTAGTTTAAATTGACTTAAACCGAAATATTCTCGATTTCTGCTTATACTCTTACTATCTTTACCACAATGGGATTTGAATCGATAATTGTATTTGTGTGCCAATGTATTATGACAACTCGAACTGATATTAGCGTTTTTCCTGGTTAGTGTATTTTTTAGCGAGTTAGTTTTCTACAAGGTGGAGTCACTAACCCCCATGCCCAACCCATCTCCTTTACTCGAGCTTGGGACTGGTAATAACTCTGGAAGAGCTACAGGAGGAGTCGAACTGATGTACATACGTACAAAGTTCTACATTGTTGACTGAATGACTTAAATTGACTCACAAACCAAACTATTTATAACGAAGTATTATTTACTTTAATTATATATGTCAGAAGGGATTTTGTGGATATTATAGTAATTTCAATGGTTGAGATCATGAATCAATTGAGGCTAAACCACTATGGAAAATCTGGAAGCACTGGACTAGTAGTCTAGTGGTTAATCACTCGTGCATAAGACTGATAGGCTCTGGGTTCGAATCTCCCGGGGGAGACGGAATCATGGATGTGCACTGTTGAAGAGTCCTATACTAGGACGAAACGGCCGTCCAATGCTTCCAAGTTTTTTTTTTATGATTGTCTAGCTTTAACTGACTCATGATCTCAACTATTAAAATTATATTATATATATTTATTTTGTTTTACATTCTATTTTGACTAGACTCATCATCCACAATATATAGAAATTATTACTCAATTAAATTATAAAAATTCATATTTAATTATTTATCAATCTAAATGTAAATGGAAATATAAATTTAATTCTAATACAAATTGGATTATTCAAAAATTTTTATTACATCAATTTAATGATAATGAACAAACTAATCAAATTGAAATAGATTCAACGACAACAACATCAACGAATATACCATCCAATACTACTGATTATACTACTAATAGTAACACCAATACTACTACTACTACTACTACTACCAATACTAACACTAATACTAATACTACTGATACTACTACTACTACCAATACTAACACTAATACTAATACTACTGACACTACTACTACTACCAATACTAACACTAATACTAATACTACTGATACTACTACTACTACTACTACCAATACTAACACTAATACTAATACTACTGATACTACTACTACTACTACTACCAATACCAATACTAATACTAATACTAATGTTACTTCATTGAATCTAATTAATGATTATTTAAATGATAATGATTATGTAAAACAAAAAACAAATTCAATTATTCAATCATTAAATGATTTATTTTATGCAACAATATTATATAGAAATAATAAATCAAATTATAATTTATCATATAAATTATCTAAAACTAAATTAAAATGGTTACAATATTATTCACAAAAATCAATGAATTATATTCATCATTCATTGTCATTATCATCATCATCAGCAGCAGCAACATCAGCAGTAACAGCAACAGCATCATCATCAACAGGATCATCTTGTCATTCTGTAAATAATTATTCATCAGTAAGTTATGAAAATTGGTAAGATGTTGTGTATTTCTTTTTAGAAAAAATGTTGAATTAACTAATTATCCTTTCCTCCCCTCAAATGCTCTGATATGGTCGAGAGTGGAAAGAGTTAACTCTCCCTCTTGAAATGCTCTCATATGGTCACGTGCATACAATCATTGACAGGGAAGTCCTACTCACTGCCTTCTCACACCACGGGTGTTATTTACAACATTGAGAGGATGAAAAGCTAATATCAAACGCTTTAACTGGGTTAGTGGATATGGAGGATCCACCTTGGGGAGGTAGAAAACCCTGATTCCAAACTAAATGGTGCACATAGGCTAGCTCTAAAACCCTAAGGAAACAAATGGCATGTGAACCAATGATTGTTCACCTTCTACCATTAAACTGCATCTCTTGACGTTGCTCCACTGCCTTGTGGATTAGACTTTTAGATCAAAGACTTGGAGTGTAGCCATCTTAGAAAACCACCTACTTAAATTTGGCCACCTGGGCAGTATTCTAGCCCTCACACAAATCGAATGATTTATATGGTAGAGATCTATTTGGTGCTTCCTTGTACCAATGTTTATATGTTTAAATGAAATAATATAATTTTATCCCATTTATTGTGCCATATTAGATCTATGTGTCAGGTTTTGAGGTAAATTATTGAACTAAAGAAAACAAATTATTTTTCATGTGTTATCAATTGTTCTAAGTTAAATGATTTAGTATCAGAAAGGATTTTTGTGGATTTTATAGTAATTTTCGATAGTTGAGATCATAAGTTAATTGAAGCTAGACCACCATGGAAAACCTGGATGTACTGGACAGCCGTTTCGTCCTATTGTGGGACTCCTCAGCTTCAATTGCCTCATGATCTCAACTATTGAAATTACTGTAATATCCACAAAACTCTTTCTGATACAAATCAACATATGCTCGCTAGTGACTGGTTTCAAGAAGAGGTATTTCCTCGAGTTCTACTGAGAAACAGTGATCACTCGTGTTCAACCAGGTCTTTGGTGTGATAGTAACTCATTGAAGACAATGATAAATGTGTCAGCAAATCTCAGCAAACTTTCTCTAAATCCAACTTAACTAATCCAATAAACCTTTCTTACTTAAAATAATTTTCATTAAATGAATAGTTCATTAATTCTTTTTGACTAATTTATCTTATTTCTTTTTTCTTTTTCTTTTTTTTTCTTCTTTTAATCAAACAAACGTCTAGTCATTTACAAAATCCTACAAAAGTAAATCATGTAAATTAATTAATTCTAATTCACAAACAATAAACTCCACTGTATCTATAAATTCTAATGAATTAAATACAAGTCAACAAATGTGTACAAATAATCAACCTAAATATACTACTACTACCAATACTACTAACAATACTACTACTACTACTAACAATACTACTAACAATACTACTACTACTACTACTAACAATACTACTACTACTACTAACAATACTACTAACAATACTACTACCAATACTACTAACAATACTACTACTACTACTAATAATAATAATAATAAAAATAATAATAATAATCATTTTGTCAATAATACATCAAATATTCTACTTGGTCTATTTCTAGAATCAGGAAAACATTTTATATTTGAATTTAATACAATTCATGAAAGAAATTTATGCTTAGCATCATTAAATAAAATTATTACTATGAATAAACAAATTAATGCTTATCCAGATATTGGTAAGTTGATTCCCTTCCCCTCTTTTTATTGTGTGTTTCTTTTAATGTTAGTTGTTGTTGGTGTTGGTGTTGTTGTTGTTGAAAATCAAACAAACATTAATATTCAGTATAGTATTATATATATCCCGATGAGAATAATAAATGGTAACTAATGGGATCTATTTATGGATTAATACTATACATATAGATTCCTGTATTGTGTCATTGTTAAGCAACTAAACTATATATATTCTTTGTGTTCAGTTTAGAGTGGGGAGAGTCCGCTCTCCCTCTCCAAATACTCTCACATGGCCACGCGTATATAGCCTCTTCCAGGGAAGTCCTACTCACTGAATTCTCGTGGCATAACTGTTGTTTACAAAAATGAGAGGACGAAAAGCGAATGTCCGGCACTTTAACCGGATCCCAAACCAATGGTGCACATGGGCTAGCTCCAGTATCGTGAAGGAACAAATAGCGTATGAATCAATCGTTGGTCACCGGCTGGCTACTATGGAACTGCATCTCCTTACGATGCTCCACCACCTTGTAGATCAGATCTTCAGGTCGATGGTTCAGGGTGTGGCCCCCTGAGAAAACCACCTGCTTCGGTTTTGGCACCCGTGTAGTATCACAGCCCTCACACAAATCAATTGAGATTCGTGTGGCGCATATGTATTTGGTGCCTCCTTGTACCAATACCTATGTGTTAAAATAAATAAATAAATAAATAGAAGAAAATAGAATAGCTCAAAGTGAATAAATATGTATTTAGCAATTTGGATAACTGTTCGTATCTCCTACATTATACGAAATTAATGATTGTTCTAGTTATTAAGAAGGAGGGCATCAGCCTTGTGATTTTCAAAGGAACTTAGCTTTTACAAATTAGACGTTATAACTCTTCTAAATGAAGATTTTCTAACTCTCAGGACAAAGTTTAAATGATTTGAATTATTTTTTATGGTTAGTGTTTATTTAGTGAGTTAGTTTTCTATGGGATAAGGTGGTTAACCACATGCCCAAACTTTCTCCTTTGTCCGGGCTTGGGATCGACAGTAGCCCCAGAGCGGCTCTAGGTGGAGTTTTTCTCGAAAAATAGTATACGTTTATTTTTATGGTATAATTGTTAAGTAACTAAACTATTCATATTGGTGTTCCTCTTATTATAAGCTTCATTTTGATCTATAGACTATTATTATACGATTTACCATCCTTGAGTTATACCCAGTCTATCAATTACTGTCTCCCACATTCACAGTCACATTTGGCTAAATGTTGTACAAATGTTATTTCCTATTTTACGGTACGATGTGGTCTGTTTAGTTTGTATATAAACCCAGTATGTATGTGTTCACCCAAACTCTAATCTTCTGAATTCTTCATTTCCCTTTTTTCCTCTTTCCAAATTTATTTCACCGGGTTATACTCATTCAGTAACATCTTCAAACCCTAATCTTACCAATTACTGCTTATACTTTTACTACCTCTACCACTATGGGATTTGAATGGACAACTGCATCTCTGTGCTAATGTGGTATGGCAACTCGAACTGATGTACGTACTTACGAAGTTCCACGATGTTACTGACTGACTGACCAGTATGTTTGAAATAAACGATTCATATTGCAGAGGCTGAGATTGGTGTTCTGGACTCAACAGGCAGAGTTAGTCAAGAAGCAGGATTGGTAAAGACTCGAAACTGCTCGTACGGCTTTTATGAGTCATTGGTTCGATCGATAAATCACTGTTTCTCTAATTGGCAGTATCATTACGTTATAGATAAATAGGACACAAGCCACAAGTTCTAACATATGGTTTTAGTGGAATTCAATTAGATATATTTCGTCTGATTCAAGAGTTTGTAGCGGAAAATATTGGGTTCAAGGTTTAATATGAACATCAATAATGAGAATGTGAAACATTTGACTGATAAAGCTAAAATATGATAGAACGTGTATCCTTTGGATTCCATTGTTAGTTATATACCAAATGTATTAAAAACTTTTGAGAGAATATATTAGTAAGGCATCGGTTCAGAATGGATATATGAAAACAATTCTTATCAATTACTGTCCTGAATATAAACAAAAAGAAATTACAAGCCTTATTGGAATACATAATCGCTGTCATCTGAATTGGTTTTCCTTAATTGTCAATGATTTATTAAAGATTACTGACAATGAGATTGGATTTTAATTGATATATTCTTCCTTCAGCATGGAATTAATTCGTGAATACATTGATTTTTTTTTATTAAGATCATGAACCGATTGATGTTAAACCACCATTGAAAACATGGGACCACTGAAAGGCCATTTTGTCCTATGTGGGACTCCTCAGCAGTGCGCATCCACGATCCCGCTCGAGAGATTCGAACCCAGGTCTTTCGGTTTCGCGCGCGGACGCTTAACCTCTAGACCACTGAGCCGGCATTCAACGGTGTTAATGTCTAACCTTTATCAATCCACGAAATTGCGCTACGATCTTTCATTATACTGAGGTAGATACCTGTCTCTACCCGACATGGATTAGTCCCACTGGCTACTAAAGAGTCCTACAATAGGACGAAACGGTCGTCCAGTGCTCCCAGGTTTTCGATGATGCTCCAACATCAATCGGCCCATGATCCCAATTAAAAACTTTATAATTTCCATAACGCTATACTGATAATACATTGAATGTTTGATCAAACTGTATGAGAACGTGTGAATTATCCAGTTGTAGGATCCACCTGATAAACTTAGTCGATGACTGACAACGTCAAAGAGTCGAAATCGATTCCAATCATCATGTTAAAATTTTATATACTAATGTTAAATATATAATTATTTGGTTTCCAATGAGAAATTAATCCTTTTTATAACTCATTATTTGATTCATTTTGTGTTGTTTGTTTGGATGTTCCCATTAATGTATAGAATTGCAATTGGTCAGTCACTTATTGACTTATGTGCATCCTGTGAATATTGCCTCGATATTGCCTTAAGTCACAACCATAAGCAAAAATAGATGGAGTGAACATGAACTCTAGGATACAGGTACATCCAACTGACGAGTACTAAATAGGACGAAACACACGTCCTGGATCCGACTGTTGTTCACCATCCATCTTTGTTTATAAATTCATTTCACGAATAGCTAAAATTCTTACAGGTACTCTAGTCTAGTTTGGGCCGTTTTAGGGGTTTTACTGAACTCCCTAGAAGCTGAAATTTTCTTTAATCAGGTAGAGTAGTTGGTAACATCCTGCAGACAAGTTCACGAATCGACTCACTCTCAAGAACTTATAGAGATTAAGGGTCAACAGTAACCATTTAGATATGTCTTAGTTTCTATGTACAAGCCAGTTATTTAGAGTTAAAACTACTTTCATATTTACTCCTTCTAATTGTTCGCAATGCTCAAGTATGAATATATGACGAGGTCAGTGTATCAAGCGTTCGTTACACACTACTCAGAGCTACTCTATAACTACCCTCCATTCCCAGACAGCCTGAATGGAACATTGAAGTAGGTCCCCCAACTCTAGCAGCTGGTCCAGATGGATTGGCTCCAGAGGTCCTTAAGGATGGTGGTCCAATTTTAGCGACTAGGTTCTCAATTTTCGTTTAACTTCATTATAGATCTACTGATGGAAATAACGCTCTCATCGACTGAATTCTCGGGCGTCGATCTCTTACCAGAAGGTCCACATATCGACTTAGAATACGCAGATGACATAGTCCTGTTTGGTGAAGACGCTGATGAAATGCAGAGTCTTTTGGTACCACTGAGCAACAATGCCAGAATGTTTGGGATGCGCTTCTCTCCCTCTAAATGCAAGTTGTTGCTTCAGGACTGGTCTACGTCCACACCTGTACTAAGGATAGGGAGTGAAGTAGTCGAACGCGTTGAAAACTTCACCTATCTTGGAAGTCTGATCAACCCTAATGGGTTGGTGTCTGACGAAATCTCAACACGGATTCGAGAAGCTCGTTTGGCTTTCGCCAACTTACATGATCAATGGCGAAGGCGAGATATCCGTCTATCAATTAAGGGACGAGTATACTGCGCGGCAGTTCGTTCCGTTCTACTATACGGCTGCGAAACATGGTCTTTAAGAGTAGAAGATATTCGTAAGTTACTAGTATTTGACCACAGGTGCCTTAGAAATATTGCGGGTATCTGCTGGGATCACCGGGTAAGTAATAGTGAGGTTAGACGCAGGGTATTAGGGAATGATGGTAAATCAGTTGATGAGGTTATGAATCTTCATCGACTGAGATGGTTGGGCCACGTGCTGCGTATGCCTGAACACCGATTACCAC
The DNA here is from genome assembly GCA_946903255.1 of Schistosoma spindalis. NCBI lineage: Eukaryota > Metazoa > Platyhelminthes > Trematoda > Strigeidida > Schistosomatidae > Schistosoma > Schistosoma spindalis. Next base: position 2,417,639 of record OX336421.1, on the reverse strand, counting down.
GACGCGCAATGCTGACTAGTGTTGGGGATGGTTGGAAGAAAGTTAAAGGCAGCCAAACCAAAATGTGGCATCAGTGCTTGAAGTCACTAACTTCTGGTCTGTGCCATGTTGGTAGATTCAGACTACTTGGTTGGGGTTCACGTGACTATCATAAACAATGGTTGGAGACTCTTGGTGACAAGGCTCAGAATCGAACACAACGGCTTGAGTGTGTGTATGCACTCTTTGTCTTCCTTCAAACTAAGAGATTAAAATCACTTCAAATCTTTCTTTCTACGAACTAATTCTTTGTTCCTATATTATATCCTTATATACAATCTTTCTTGTATAAATTACAACCATTGAATTAACTACTTCTATGAATCCGATGTATATTTTGCTGTGCTAATGAGGTATGTCAAGTTGGACCGATGCATGTAAGTACCTGGTCCTACGTTGCTCTAACTGACTGGCTGACTCAGACCTTAATCGTAAGATAAAATAGTCCAGTTGTAATGGTTACATCGGGTTTTCATTGACTTTTCAGCTATAATCAAAGTCTATTTGATAATGTATTATCAACTGACAGTTGACAAGATATTCTGCTCCCTCTAGGTTCCATTTTATTTAGCACTCATTAACAAGGGGTATCTGTAATCTTCAGAGCACTAGTGCTCCATTTAAAATTTGAACCTTTGTCACCATGACAACTTCCTTCAACCTTCAAAACATGTCAACAAAATGTATTTGATCTGAATTCATTCAAACTAACGCTCAACATGATCGAGAGAAATTGATAACCACCAATAAGTAAACAAAGATGACATTGATCAACCAATTATAATTAAAATTATCTCCTTAACAGTCAAACAATCAATCAAGTATAGTTATACTAAGGTGACCATTACTATTGTGAGATTAAGTTGAGTTTGTAAAAACGTTATCCGTCATATAATTCATCATACAATACCAAGATTATATATATACATATATATAGACAATGCTGAGTTCTCCATACTAGATGATTGAATCATAGAGTTTTTACCGTCATCTTGGACTGCATCTTCAGTCTCTACTTCATGTAGAAGTGACCTTTCTAGTTATTCCATAAGTATTACATTGGTTCATTCAGATGACATTTTTTTATGATCGGCTGTTTTCGTAGGTTTCGGCTATCTTCATTCGCTTTTACATTCATTTTGACTATCTTAACTGGTTGACCTTTGATTATGTGACTGATTGACCTCTCCAGTATAGGTTCATAGACTAGGTCATTGTCGATGTGTCTATTCACTGATGATTGGTTTGAATCGCATGCTTTTAGAAATTCTTTGAGATTCTTAGAATTTTATCAATACAAACTATTTACATTTTTACAATCGAATTTATATTTATGGTTATCTTCATCTATTGATATATGAGTTAGTTTATAATGTCACTTAGTAGTAGACTGTTTGAATTCATGAGTTAATTGCAGCTAGACCACCATGGAAGCACTAGACGGCCGTTTTGTTCTATTGTGGGATTCCTCAACAATGCGCATCCACTATCTCGCCCCACAAAATTCGAACCCAAGACCTATCAGTCTCGCGCTCGAGCGCTTTACTTCTAAACCACTGAGCCGATCGGTATCCAACGGTGTTAATGTCTAATTTCAACCAATCCACAAAACTGAGCTACCATCCACTATTGTCATCATCAGTGAGTTACTATCTTACAAAAGTCCCAAGGTCGTGGATACGCACTACTGAAGGAGTCCCATAATAGGACCAAATGGCCGTCTAGTGTTTCTAAATTTTCCATGATGGTCTTACCTTCAATTGACTCATGAATTCAACAAATATAATATCCACAAAATCGCTCTCTGATTGTAATACAAATATACTAGTTTTACTTCTATCTTGTCATTCTATCTTCCATTCTTCTTCTTCTTCTTCACTGATTAAATGAATCTGAATACAATTGAACTACTCATTATTTCTATTCAAAGGTCACTTGTTTTTGTTTTGTTCTTTATTCTATGTTTTCTTTTCTTTTCTTTTATTTTTCTCTCTCTTGTATGACCTCCCTCATTGATTAATGTATATATCTATTATATTTCTGTCTAGACACCATGTCATTTATTATTAGTTTAATGAAATAAAATAGTTAGTATATAGTCAATCTCTATTTGTACCATCATAATAATGTAAAATATGAGACAAATTGTAATTTTTTTTTGATGAATGTAAACAAATATATACGACAGAATAGAATATGACCATATCAATATAAATCTTAATCAAGTATATATATGAATAGGTAATGCACATACCCATACCCCTACCCCCTACCCCCTACACCTACCCCTACACCTACACCTACACACACACACATGGGGTTGAACTACCGTAGGTCATTTGATATAAAAGTGATGTTTATTTTTAATATCATAATTACATAGAATGAAATAGTGTTATATTTCTGATTAATAACAGTCTCTAATCTATATCATGTTACATATTATAGTTTATGTTTACTTATTAATGAATATATCATACTACACTGATCGATCTTTAGTTCTGATGGAATTTGATCGATCTAGTTGTAATATAGTCATTTGTCCAAATTATATATTTTGGATAAATGGTGGTTGGAGATAATCACCTAGATTACATAACACACATTAGAGTAGGATACAAGTAATTTTGAGGGAATGTGTGATCCCTGTTCGTTTCTAATATACATAATTTATGACAATTTGAACCGATGCATATATGTGCCTGGTTCTACGTTGCAGCTGACTGACTGATATAATTTAGCTTTATGGTTTAAGGGATTACTGTTGAGTTATTTTGTCTTCAATTGATCTCATATAAAACTAAGATACTTACAAATGACTGATCATTAAATAATGATCAATGTTATGTGGTCCAGCTTCAAATGACTCATGATCTCAACTATTAAAAATAACTATAATATTCACAAAACTCCTTCTGATACTAATCAGCATATGCTCATTAGTGACTGGCTTCAACAAGTATTTCCTGGAGTTCTAATGAGAAGACGTGACTAGTGGAGTTCAATCGGGTCTATTGCGAGGTAGTAATTCACTGAAGACAATGATAGATGTGTCCCTCAATTTCGTGGATTAGTTGAAGTTAGACGTTAACACTGTTGGATGCCGACTCGGTGGTTTAGAGGTTTAGCGTTCGCGCACGAGACTGATTGATCTTTTGTTCGAATCTCACGAGACGGGTTCGTGGATGCTCATTGCTGAGGGAGTCCCAGATTTACCATGGTGGTTAAGCTTTAATTCACTCATGAATTCAACAAACAAATTGTTCAAAGATACAAGGATAAAATAATTAAATTATATTATTAACATTGTTTATATAATTGTTAGTAACCATTTTAATATCATTCCTCTGATGATATCTAGAACTCAATGTTAACCAGTATTTGCTCACATATATATGCATCCGATAAGGTGGGGCTAACAATGGGATTAAAGACAAAAAATTTTTTCTATGTGGGACTTATCAATTGGATTTACTTGTAACTTAATGATTATGTTCACACTGAGGATGGAATCCCATTCCTTTCTTTTCAAAAGCTAGCGACTTCACTGTGTCACAGAGTCTAGATAGCTATAACTCAGGTCCCCAATGTGGGGATCAGTACTGGAGTGAAAAAATCTCTAATTGACAAATCCTTGATAGGATGAAATCAGTGTTCTGAATCCTACTGCTAGCCCAAATCTACTCCTGATAAAGTTTTAAAAATGTAGAGGAGAATGATTTATGAATGTGATGCGTATTGAATCATCTTCATAGTAGACAAGATCGCTAAACCTTAGATTGGTCGAAGAAGAAGAAGAAGAAAGAGTCTGAACTTGCATTTTCTAAATGCAGTGTACTACTTTATTAGGAAAACACTTCAATTGTTTAAAGGGTTTCCAACAAATCACTCTAAATATGATAAGTTTTTGAGAATGAATTATCTAGAACTAGATGAAATAAGATAGAACTATTGACAATCTCAATTAGATCTTTACATAGATACGATAGTAAGAGATCACAAAGCGAAAAAATACATTTCTAAAATATCATCCTATGTAACTTACGCCTTAAATGTAGTTAGATTGATAAGAAATCCTTAAACGTTGAATCACAGTCTAAGTCAAAGAACTAATGTTATTACACGATTACGAAATTCATTGAAGGTGGATTTAGGTTTGAACCTCAGTCAGTCAATCAGTTACAACGTAGGACCAGGCACATATGTGCATCGGTCTAAGTTGCTACACCTCATTGGCACAACAAGATGAACACTGAATTCATAAAAGTAGCTAATTCAGTGGTGGTAATATGTAAAAGAAAGATAGGCCCCCAAATGCTCTGGTACGGCCGAGAGTGAGGAGAGTCCGCTCTCCCTCTCGAAACGTTCTCACATGGCCACGCGTATATAGCCTCTGCCAGGGAAGTCCTACTCAATGCATTCTCGCACCACGGGCGTTGTTTACGAAAATGAGAGGACGAAAAGCGAATGTCCGGCGCATTAACCGGACCCCAAACAAATGGTGCACATGGACTAGCTCCAGTATCCTGAAGGAACAAATGGCGTATGAACCGATTTCTTGGTCACCGGCTTCCATGGGACTGCATCTCCTCACGATGCTCCACTGCCTTGTGGATCAGATCTTCAGGTCGAAGGCTCGGTGTGTGGCCCCCTGAGAAAACCACGTGGTTTGGTTTGCACACTGGGGCAGCATCACAGCCCTCACACATATCAAATGAGATGTGTGGTGCATATATATTTGGTGCCTCCTTGTACCAATATCTATGTGTTAAAATACATAAATAAATAAAGCACATAACGACATGGTACAGGAAGAAAGAATAAGTTCGTAGAAAGAAAGATATGAAGCGATTTTAATCTCATAGTTTAAGGGAAGACAAAGAGTGTACACATACACTCAAGCCATTGTGATCGATTCTGAGCCTTGTCACTCAGAGTTTATAACTACTGCTTACGATAGTCACGCGGACCACAACCAAATAGTCTGCATCTGCCAACATAGCTCAGACCAGAAGTTAGTAACTTCAAGCACTGATGCCACATTTTGGTTTGGTCACCCCTAACTCTCTTCCCACCATCCCCAACACTAGTCAGCATTGCGCGACATGGTAATCGGTGTTCAGGCATACGCAACACGTGGCCCGATCATTTCAGTCGATGAAGATTCATAACCTCATCAACTGATTTATCATCATTCTCTAATACCCTACGTCTAACTTCACTATTACTTACCCGGTGATCCTAGCAGATACCCGCAATATTTCTAAGGCATCTGTTTGAACCTGGCATTTAATGACCCACTTGTTGGGGGGGGGAGACTTTTTTCAACTCCTTTGAAATTTATTTTAACATTTATTCATGTCGTTTATTTATCTTTCTCTTTTATTTACTACTTATTACAGAGTTTGCATGGTCTGTTAATGTTCATTTTAAACCAAAAGATTATACAAGTGCCTGTTTAATTCCAAATAATAATGGATCACATTATTTATGTTTAACATGTACAGAAATACTTTTAATTCAAGGAAATTTACGTATACCTAAATTAATTATTTTAGTAAGTTGAATAATTTTATTTTATTTTTTATTTTTTTTGTTTAATCCAATTTAAACATGAATGTATCTGATGAGTCTTAAAATTAGACGAAACACAATTATTGATTTTGATTGTTAATTACTATTATGAATATAGTGAAATCATTACATGTTTATGTCATATCAGTTACCATAGTGATTAGTAATAGAATAAAAGAGGTATATTTCGTCCAATTTGTAGACTCATCAGCTGAATGTATTCCAGAGTTGATACTGACTTTAATATTTGAATCCAATAGTATTCACTTCACATGCTGAATGGATTTTTTTTTATTTAGCCTCTGAATTCAATTTTGATAACTTACTTACATACTTACTTACGCCTGTTACCACTCATGGACAAGCATAGGCCGCTCACCAGCATTCTACATACAAATCTGTTCTGAGCAATCCTTTTCAGCTCTTTTCAGTTGTTATTCACCCTTTTCATATCTGCTTCTATTTCTCGATATAATGTGTTCTTTGGCCTTCCACTTTTCCGCTTTCCTTCAGGATTCCAAGTTAGCGCTTGCCTCGTGATGCAGTTTGATGATTTCCTCAATGTTTTTCCTATCCATTTCCATCTTCTTTTCCTAATATCCTCTTCAGCTGGAAGCTGGTTTATTCTCTCCCACAGAAGGCTGTTGCTGATGGCGTCCGGCCGATGGATGTTGAGTATCTTGCGTAGACAGCTATTGATAGATACTTGTACCTTCTTGATGATGTTTGTTGTAGTTCTACAAGTTTCAGCTCCCTACAGCGGAATTGCCTTGACGTTGGTATTGAAAATTCTGATTTGGATATTTGTTGACAGTTGTTTTGAGTTCCGTGTGTTCTTTAATTGAAGGAATGCGGCCCTTGCTTTGCCAATACTCGCCTGTGTGGCGCATATATATTTGGTGCCCCCCTGTACCAATATTTATGTGTTCAAATAAATAATAAAATAATAATCCTCGCCTTTATATCTGCATCTGAACCTCTTTGTTCATCAATGATGCTTCCCAGGTATGTGAATGATTCTACATCTTCTAGAGTTTCGCCATCAAGAGTGATTGGGTTGATGTTCTCCGTGTTTTATTTGAGGACCTTGGTTTTCTCCTTGTGTATGTTGAGGCCTAGTGATGCAGAGAAATTCGGATAACTAAGGTTGATAAAATTGCAGTCAAAATATCAACAACAAGATTATGTGAATCATTAAAATAAATTTAGTTATCGTAATGTTTATCGTTTAACTAAAACATGAGATTATTGTATTGAGTAAATAATTGTTATTACGTACTTACTTACGCCTGTTACTCCTTATGGAGGAGCATAGGCCGCTCACCAGCATTCTCCATACAAATCTGTTTTGGGCAATCTTTTCCAGTTGCCATTCATCCTTTTCATGTCTGCTTCCAATAATCGGTGCAGTGTATTCCTTGGTCTTCTACTGTTCCGTTTCCCTTCAGGATTTCAAGTTAACGCTTGCTTCGTGACGCAGGATGATGATTTCTTTATTGCGTATCCACTTCTAATATCTTTTCCTGATTTCCTCTTCATCCAAAAGCTGGTTCGTTCATTCCTATAGTAAGCTGTTGCTGATAGTATCCGACCAACTAACACTGAGTAGTATCTTGTGTAGACAATTGTTTATAAATACCTTTGCCTTCTTGATGATAGTTGTTGTAGTTCTACAAGTCTCAGCTCCGTACAGTAGAACTGTCTTGACGTTCATATTGAAGATTATGACTTTGGTGTTGGTTGACAGTTATTTTGAGTTTCATATGTTCTTCAACAGTAAGAATGCTGTCATCGCCTTGAAGTCTACTTCAGATCGATGATGCTGACCAGTTACATAAAGTTGTTTCCATCTCTTTTAAAGTTTCTCCATCAAGTGTGATTATGTCGATGTTCTCCATATTGTATTTGAGGATCTTGGTTTTTCCTTTATGCTATTAAATCCAATTAAATGAATTATTTTTGATTGAGATCATGAACCGTTTGATGTTAGACCACCATTAAAAACCTGGAAACATTGGACGGCCATTTCGTCCCATTGTGGAACTCCTCAGCAGGGCGCATTCACGATCCTGCTCGCGGGATTCGAACCCAGGGCATTCAGTCTTGACAATCTCCACAACACCTAAATTGATAAATGAATTATCACCAAGAAAAAAAGTTTTAAATTTTACAAACAAATTTCTATCATAAACTAACATATTTTAAAAACTTGACTAATCGATAGAGAAGAGAATATATTTCCATACCAGTGAAATACAATTTACTAATAAGTCTCCATATATGTCCCCATAAATCTTAAATAACATTTACCCTAGAAATAGCTAAAATCTAATTCATCTATGTTCCTTTCTTAGGTATTTAAACTATCATCAATATTAGTATATATTGCCTTGGGTAATCATAAATATACCCTTTAATTTCTGTGATCAAATTATAAAAAAAAACCTTCACATTTATTTAGACTATAATCATTTTAAAATGTTTAACAGTCTTAAAAATTAGCTATTATTTGGAAGTACTTAGTAACTAAATCATTAGCGTTTTGAACTTCTACTCCGGATGTTGTGTGACACCAAATGTTCTCACATTGCCACGAGTATATAGACACTGACAAGGGAAGTCCTACTCACTACCTTCTCGTGACACAGGGTGTTGTTTACGACATTCAAAGGACGGAAAGCAAATGTCCGGAGCTTTCATCGAACTAGTGGACAGGGAGGATCCACATAAGAGAGTCGGAAAACTCTCATTCCAAACCAATGTTACACATGGGCTTGTTCCAGAATCCTGAGGGAATAAATGGCGTATGAACCAATTATTGGTCACCAGCTACCATGAGACTGCATTTCCTAACGTTGCTCCACTGCCTTATGGATCAAACCTTTAGTTCGAATGTTCTGGGTGTGGCTCCTTAAGAAAACCACGTGATTTGGTCTGGGCACACGTGTAGTATCACAGCCAACACTCAAATCAAGTGACTTGTATGGTGCATATGTATTCGGTGTCCCTTTATACCAATATTTATGTGTTCAAATAAATAAATAGAACTAACAGAGTGATATAAGCAAAGATGGATAGTGGCTAGCAGTGGAATCCAGTTTGACGCGCGTTTCGTCCTATTTGGGACTCGTCAGCTGGATGTACGTGCATCTCAGAGTTGATGTTCACTCCGCGACTACTCGAACCCAGTACCGTCCGCTTCAAACGCCATCGCGTTATCCACTTAGCTACTGAGTCCTGATAGCCACTTGCTTGTGCAATCGGGTGAAGTTTAATTCACTTGATATTGTTTTATTTGACGCGATGGCGTTTGAAGCGGACGGTACTGGGTTCGAGTAGTCGCGGAGTGAACATCAACTCTGAGATGCACGTACATCCATCTGACGAGTCCCAAATAGGACGAAACGTGCGTCAAACTGGATTCCACTGCTAGTCACTATCCATCTTTGTTTATAATTCTTGTAAATTAAGGCAATATCGAGGCATACGCACAGTATGCACATATGCCAATAAGAGACTGAACAATTTCAGTCTTAAACATCAATGGGAAGATTCAAATAAAACAATATCAAGTGAATTAACAGAGTGATAGATAAGAAAAACGTTTTTCAGAAAATCTGTGAGGATTTTAAAAGCTCAGTTGATTAAAACACTGTTTTTCATACATATTATAATCTACCTTATAACTAATAGAATGAGTTAAAACAACACTATGATTTTACTGGTTGAGAATTCTCCATAAGATCTGAAGATCTTAAATTTCATTCTTGATAGGGGTTTTGGTACACACTTCTGAAGAGTCCAATACTAAGATAAAAAAATTGTCCAACGTTGAATTATCTCTAATGATATCCTAAATCAGATCAATCTGCAATGAATACTGCTTGCAAATTAAAATAAATGTTAAACATTATTTCGATAATTATATAATGTCAGAAGGGGTTTTGTGAAGATTTTAGTAATTTCAATAGTTGAAATCATGAGTCAATTGAAGCTAGACCACCTTGAAAAACCTGAAAACACTGGACATCCATTTCATCTTATTGTGAGACTCCTCAGCAGTGCTCATCCACGATCCTGCCTCACGAGATTCGAACCCAAGACCTATCAGTCTCGCGTGCGAGACATTGGTGTATGTGTCGCTCAATTTCGTGGATTAGGTGAAGTTAGACATTAACACCGTTGGATGCCAGTTCAGTGTTCTAGAGGTTACGCGTTCGCACACGAGATCGATAGGTCCTGTGTTTGAATCTCGTGAGGCGGTTTAATCGTTGAATATTCACTTTTGTTCAACATCATCAGCAGAAATTTTTGATGTAACAATAATTTATTTAAATTTCTTCACATATAACCGACAGTTTATCCTGACATTGACCACTATAGGTTAAAGGTTAATACTAACCAGTTATAATCAAGATTTCAATGGTTAAGATCATGAGTCAGTTGAAGCTAGACCATCATGGAAAACTTGGAAGCACTGGACGGCCGTTTCGTCTTATTGTGAGACTGACTCCTCAGCAGCGCGCATCCACGACCTCACCCCCCTACTGGTTTCGCGCGCGAGCACTTAACCACTGGACCACTGAGCCGGCCGGCATCCAACGGTGTTAATGTCTTACTTCAACTAATCCACGAAATTGAGCGACATATCCACCATTGTCTTCAGTGAGTTACTATCTCACAACAGACTTGGTTGAACTCCACTAGTCACTACTTCTCACTAGAACTAGATTGATAAGATAAACTATCAATCATATGTAAAGAAATTCAAATAAATCACTTCCTTTTTGAAGTATTTTTTTTTACTGATGATCTTTGTTCAGTAGAACAATATATGCTACATAATCAAATTGGTTTAGCTTTGAAAGAATGATGCTTCATTTTATTATATTATTTTCCTTAATCAGTATCGTTTTGTACGTCAATGTGTATCACGTCGAGATGGTCAATTTCGTATTTATACTGGTCGTGCATCACCAATTGGTGAATGTGAAATTATATTTCAATTAGCTGATCATACAGAAGCAGTATATGTACATAAACAATTTACAAGGTTTGATTATTTTTATTGTCTTCATTATCATTAGTTTTTTCTTCTTTTTTTTTTAATATCTCTGAAATTCTATTAATCTTGTTTATTTCAGTGTTGAAATGAAATAGAGATTATTGTAATAGTGTACGATGTTTAAATTAAATATAGTAGGTTGAAAAAGTTCAATGATATTGTGGTGTGTACTACTTATGTAGACATAAGTAGTATATGACGTGAGCACTGAACAGAATGTCTGGCGGCAGAGAGATAAAAAGATCGAACAATAAAGAATGAAAACAGAAGGCAATTTGTATGAAAATGCATGAACAAGGGGATTCTGAGTGATTTGAGACAATTGATGAACAATTTGCAAATTAACGATTCAATATATGGTTGTTTGATTTTACTAACTAGTTCTGTAATTGGGTGTTAATATATTGGATTGTCCCCACTGGTGTTTTATTTCACTACGTTTTGGTGGTGGAGGTGGGATTCGAACCCACGCCCTTACAGACTGGTTACTATTCTGAATAATTATCATTAAATAGGTTGGGAAGCGGTCGGTAGGGAATCTTGATCGAGGCAAATTTTGTGATATTTTCCATTTATTATCAAGGTTTACCTGAAATATTGAGAGGACTAATGGTTTCTGTAGGATTCGAACTTGTATTACTTACTTTCATAGTTTGATATGTTATAATTGTACTATTCAGGCTGTTTGACTTTTGTAGGACTGAGATATTTGTAAATGATTGACCACTGAGTAGTAACCAATGTCATGTTTCCTTATTCCACAATGCTGATTGATTTGGAGTCCCCACATGCCCTGGTACGGCTGAGAGTGGGGAGAGTCCGCTCTCCCTCTCCAAATGCTCTCACATGGCCACGCGTATATAGCCTCTGCCAGCGAAGTCCTACTCACTACATTCTTGTGGCATAACTGTTGTTTACGAAAATGAGAAGACGAAAAGCGAATGTCCGGCACATTAACCGGATCCCAAACCAATGGTGCACATGGGCTAGCTCCAGTATCCTGAGGTAACAAATGGCTTATGAACCAATCGTTGGTTACCGGCTGGCTACCATGGGACTGCATCTCCTCACAATGCTCCACTGACTTGTGGATCAGACGTTCAGGTCGAAGGCTCGGGGTGTGGCCCCCTAAGGAAACCACGTGGTTCGGTTTGGGCTCCCGTGTAGTATCACAGCCCTCACACATATCAAATGAGATGTGTGGTGCATATGTATTTGGTGCCTCCTTGTACCAATATTTTTGTGTTAAGGAATTAACTGAACTTAAACTTGTACACTACTGGAACCAGACCCATTGGTCTAAATATTAAGGTTTCACGCCCCAGGCTAAAGCTCCTGGAATTAATTTTTGGATGAAGAGCCGTGGCTGAACGCCGGTGATTATTCCCATACTAGGATGAAACGCCCATACACTGCTTCCAATTTTACAGTGACAGTTTGACTTAAGTTTATCTTTGATTTCAACAGAAAGAAGATATAAGCACATATTATAAACAACGTACAAAATAAGATGGTATTAAGAATGTAGTCGAATAAAGGATCAGACATATAACCTTAGAATACCAACGATTAAGCTAGAACTGGTGATTCCCAATGTCTCTGTTATGGACAAAATTTATTGTTCAATTTCTTCTTAGAACTAGTTTGTTCGACTTTGGGAATAATTCTGAAGGAAGATTTCTGTGGGAATAGATTACCAGAATTGACTAAATATTCAACAACAGAATCAATGATTGATTTGCATTCTAGATAGTGCGTAGATATACTTTTTTTATTACAAAACACGCTTACCAAATTCAAGTAAACTGTCAAATACAAATTAATGTATTGTAAATTATCAATTTAAATTTGACCTATCCTTACATCAAGTGTCTATAAGAAAATGGAATTTCAATGGTTGAAATCATGAGTCAACTGAAGCTAGACCACTATGGAAAACCTAGAAGGACTGGCTGACCGTTTCGTACTAGTATGGTATTTCTGAGCGGTGCACATCCACGATCCCGCACAGCGAGATTCCAATCCAGTCCCTACCAGTCGTGGGTTGGTTGAAGTTAGACATTAAAACCGTTGGATGCCGGCTCAGTGGTCTAATGATTAAGCGCTCACGCACAAGACTGGTAGATCCTGGGTTCGAATCTTGCGGATGCAGAGATCGTGGATGCCCACTGCTGAGGAGTCTCATACTAGAGCGAAACGGCCGTCCAGTGTTTCCAGATTTTTCATGATGGTCTAGCTTTAATCGACTCATGATTTCAACTATTGAAATGACTAAAATCTCCAGGAAACCCCTTCTGAAAATGGAATTCTTAATTTAGTCGGAAAAAGTGAGACTTGTACAACTTAGATAGAAAGTGTTTGTCTGATATGTCATCCGTTATATGTGTTAATTATTGTATTCCTAAACTAAAGAAATGTTTTAGTGTTTTCGATTCACTTTAAGCTTTTTAACTTTTAGGCCTCGTGATCGACGCTTAACCTTCAAACTAATAACTTGATGTTCAGTGCTTTACATTTTCGAACACAGTGGTCTGAATGTCCAGCTCTAGACTCGAAGTCTAAAGGCCTAGAGTTTTATCCCTGATTATATCTGGGCTCCATGAAACTATGGTGTTCCAACAGTTCCTTAACTACAATCGATTCATAATATAAACCACAAAATTCAATCATCTTCACGTAATAACTCCTCATACTACTTATTTTTTTTTAATGAGTAACGTAGCTAAAACTCAGTCGTATGAGTCAGTCAGTCAGTCAGTCAGCAACAACAACGTAGAACTTCGTACGTACGTACATCAGTTCAAGTTACCATACCATATTAGCACAAAGATACAATTGTCGATTCAAATCCCATAATGGTACAGGTAGTAAAAGTATAAGCAGTAGTCGGAAAGATTAGTGTTTGAAGATGTTATCCAAGGAGTATAATCCAGTGTGAAATAAATTTGGAAAGAGAAGAAAATAGGGGACATGAAAAGTTCATTAGATTAGAATTTGGGAGAACATAAAGAGTGGATGCACCTGCGCCATTGAAAACGATTTTGAGCCATATCACTTTCAAGGTCTCCAATCCTTGGTTGCTATCATCTGGCGGATCCCAACCAAGTAGTAGGTGTAGACCTACCAACTTGTTTCAGTCCACTTGTCACTGACTTCATGGATTTGTGCCATACCCGAACTTCCAATTTTAGGGAAGCCGCTATAGTAAACTTTAGGAAAATGGCACAAAACCCTAAAATTTCCCCAGACCTGGGGAAATTCCCCAATATTTCTTCAAAATTCCTCTTTAACCTTAGTCAAGGTCATTTGGCTTTGGGGATTTCCCTAAAATGTAACAAAAATTCTCCAAAATTGCCTTAAACGTTGATAGCTCGAGTATTTTGATCTGACTACCTCTAGCTTTCTTCTAACCTACTCATATATTATCAAACATCACACATCAGATCAATCGGTGCTTGATCGTATAAACTCGAATCAGTATTATATACCATTCTCTAATTGTTGATTAATACCCTAATGAATACAAATCGAATCATCATACTAGTTATCCTTCATTTCATTTTATTAGTGTTAACAACATTAATAATTACCGACAACAATATTTTCAGACAATATAACCTAGTTTTCTCCCACTGAAAATTATTTTGTCTATTTTATACTGTTACAATGTTTTACATTCCTATTCTTTGCTGTTGTTGTTATTGTTGTTGTCTAAAAACCAGAAAACAAATAAAATAAAAATCCTAAATGAAGATAGACATAAATATTTTTCCCTTCACTGTTTACATTATAGTGTTTTCCTAGACTATATTTCGTCTATTCTTGTGTATGTATGTATGTATGTATGTATGTATGTATGTATGTATGTATGTATGTATGTATGTATGTATGTATGTATGTATGTATGTATGTATGTATGTATGTATGTATGTATGTATGTATGTATGTATGTATGTGTGTATGTATGTATGTGTGTATGTGTGTATGTATGTATGTATGTATGTGTGTATGTATGTATGTATGTGTGTATGTATGTATGTGTGTATGTATGTATGTGTGTATGTATGTATGTGTATATGTTCACATTGACTGTGTGTATGGATGGTTATTAATCACTATATATATATATGTATAGTTACCATGAGATACATCATATACCAAGGAATGAATGTTAGCATAGGTCCATTGTTTCATCTCTTACGTAACTCTTTCAAAGTGTTTGATAATCATTTGTAAATGTCGCTTAATTTACAGTTATAGAGTTGTATGATCATAAATGTTTAGTTATCCCTTATATGAATCAATAGATCACTAAAAATGTACAACATAAGAACAGACATATAGACATTTATAGATATAGAGTACCCTAGAGTGATGAGTTAATGTTTCTTCTCCCATGATTATCTTTGTTCTCTTTTTATTCTACTCTTTACAATTTTCTAATTTTACCCTTGATTTTCTTTTTTTTTTACATAAATATCTTAACAAATGAATGTGTAGTTTCAGTTTAAGTTTCAGTCAGAAAAGGATAAGAAACTGAGTAACTTATGATAATCCTGACAATATTGATCTTTCAGTTGATTCGCCCTCAAATGCCCTGCTACGGTCGAGAGTGGGGAGAGTACGCTCTCCCTCTCCAAATGCTCTCACATGGCCACGTGTATATAGCCTCTGTCAGGGAAGTCCTACTCACTACATTCTTGTGGCATAAATGTTGTTTACGAAAATGAGAGGACGAAAAGCGAATGTCCGGCACTTTAACCGGATCCCAAACCAATGGTGCACATGGGCTAGCTCCAGTATCCTGAGGTAACAAATGGCTTATGAATCAATCGTTGGTCACCGGCTGGCTACCATGGAACTGCATCTCCTTACGATGCTCCACTGCCTTGTGGATCAGATGTTCAGGTCGAAGGCTCGGTGTGTGGCCCCCTAAGAAAACCACGTGGTTCGGTTTGGGCACCCGTGTTGTATCACAGCCCTCACACATATCCAATGAGATCTGTGTGGTGCATATGTATTTGGTGCCTTCTTGTACCAATATGTATGTGTTAAAATAATAATAATACCAGTTGATTCAAGTCTCTTTTGAAAGCGTCAATATATAGAGCTTCAATGATGTGTTGAGATAATGAATTTAATTCGTTGATGATTTGAAGGGAAAATCAATAGTCAGCAGACAAGTCATTTGTTTTGGAATTATGAATCTTTTTAGAGTGTTCTCGTAAATTCTCCGCTTTGGAAGACAAGAGGAATGAAGGCATATCAGATGCAAATTTGTCACTAAATAATTTAAAAACTGTGAACTTTTCGTCACTGATTCTTTTATATAACAATGCAATAGGTTTCGTTTGGTCAGTCGATTATCACATGAGAGATTCGCTATTCCGAAAATCAGCTTAATAAGGCTCTTCGAACATTTTCTAATAGCTCACTGCCTCTTTTTTAGACAGGGACTAGCCGAAAATTTACAACTGTAAGGTCCTTTTTGCCAGCATCTGGCCTTAGTTTTAATTCTTTTTCAGCTAACGTGGAAGCACTGGACGACCGTTTCACCCTAGTATGGGGCTCTTGAGCAATGTGCATTCACGAACGCAAGATCAGTGACTGTCTCCAAGAGTTATTTCGTGGAGTTCTAGTGAGAAGTCGTGAGCTCGACCGGATCTGTTGTGAGATAGTAACTCACTGAAGGCAATGGTGGACGGTGGCATAATTTCGTAGATTGGTTGAAGTTACACATTAACACCGTTGGATGCCGGTCGGCTCAGTGGTCTATAGGTTAAGTGTTCGCGCGCGAGACTGATAGATCCTGTGTTCGAATCTAGGAAACGCGTTTCATCCTATTTCGGATTTATCAGTTTGGTTTGACCGTGGCTCAGTTTTTTAATGTTTAAACTATGCATTGAGCTCAGCCTCTCTCTTAGACAGTTTTCAACCTTCATCAATTCTTCTTTCAGTTTATCAGTAGTACACATCATTCAATTATATTGAAACTTTACATATACTATACAAAGTAAATCAGATATATTTCTAATTAGCTTAGCTACTTTTCCCTTTCCATCTTCTCAAGTGATAATCTAACATGAACAATAAATATATTATTGTTTAGGTAAATACAAAAACGTATATCCAACATAATCACCTTCATCATATATTCACAGTAATGATTAATCCTTATTTTAACCTCTATGCATGTTGATTATGTATTTTGTTGTTTTCTAATAGACTTATGCATCAGGCTAGTGTAAATACACCATCATTATCATTGTCTTCATCATCTTCATCTTCAAATTCTGGATGGAATCGATTTGGTTACAGTCAAAATAAGTAAGTATAAAAAATATATTTATTTATTTATTTAATTTATTTTAACACATAGATATTGGTCCAAGTAGGTACCAAATACATATGCACCATACGAATCTCAATTGATTTGTGTGAGGGCTGTGATACAACACGGGTGCCCAAACCAAACCACGTGGTTTTCTCAGGGGGCCACACCCCGAGCCTTCGACCTGAAGATCTGATCCACAAGGCAGTGGAGCATCGTAAGGAGATGCAGTTCCATGGTAGCCAGCCGGTAACCAACGATTGGTCCATACGCCATTTGTTTCTTCAGGATACTGGAGCTAGCCCATGTGCACCATTGGTTTGGGATCCGGTTAAAGTGCCGGACATTTGCTTTTCCTCTTCTCAATTTCGTAAACAACACCCGTGGTGCGAGAAGGCATTGATTAGGACTTCCTATGCTGTGGTTGTGTACGCGTAGCCATACGAGAGCATTTGGCGAGAGAGAGAGAGCTGACTCTCACTATTCTCGGCCGTACCAGGGCATTTGGAATTAGTATTGAAATAAACTGAATTGAAGTCTATCGATTTACTGAATATCAACTTGCATGCATCTATGACCCCGTATGCGGGACTCGAACCTGGGGCACTAGGTCTCGCTTGCGAACGCATCACCTCTAAATCACTGAGCCTGCATTCAACGGTGTTAATATCTAACTTCAACTAATCCACGATGCTGCTTGACCATCTATCGTGACGAATAAACAGTGCTACAGAAGTTACAAACTTTTTGATTTACTTTTACCTTGATAGGCAGTTTGGTAGTTATGAAGAGCAATTAAATGGGAAATAATGTATTTGGTATATGAGGACAACATAGTAACTTCTATTACACTTAGTTGGTGGCCGATATCCAGTGCTTCCAGGTTTTTAATGGTGATCTAGCTTACATCAACTTATGAATTCAACTATTAAAAAATTATGACTTTAGAATTTAAAGTAATGGAAACCAACACTCATTGATTATTGAAAAAAGAGTGAAGAGATTTTAAACAAGTAGTTTTTACTTTAGTTTTAAAACGATATTTTATTCTAATGGTTTAGATCATGAGTCAATTGAAGCTAAGACCACCATGGAAAACCTGGAAGCATTTGATGGCCGTTTTGTCCTAGTATAGGACTCCTCAGCTTCAATTAACTCATAATTTCAACCATTGACTCGGACCTGGAGCACTAGATCTCGCTTGCAAACGCCTCGTAAGCCATTTGTTCCCTTAGGATACTGGAGACAGCCCATGTGCACCATTGGCTTGGAACCAAGGTTTTCCAACTCCCCTATGTGGACTCTCTGTGTCCACTAATCTAGTTAAAGCTCACTTGTGACTAGCTTCATGAAAAAATTCTCGGAGTTCTGGTGAGAAGTCGTGACCAGTGGAGCTAATCCGTGTCGGGTAGAAACAGGTGTCTACCTCAGTACAATGGAAGATTGTCACGCAATTTCGTGGATTGGTTGAGGTTAGACATTAACACCATTGAATGCTGACCGGCTCAGTGGTCGAGTAGGTTAAGCGTTCGCGCAAGAGACCGAAGGCCTTGGGTTTGAATCCCGCAAGCGGGATCGTGGATGCGCTTTGCTGAGGAGTCCCACAATAAGACGAGACGGCCGTCCAGTGCTTCCAGGTTTTCAATGGTGGTCTAACATCAATCGGTTCATGATCTCAATCAGAAATTACTATAATATCCACAGAAAACCTTTCTGAGATTTTATTCATTAGGAAATCTTAAAGTTCTTTGTTTTATATGATATAAGGTCATTGTATGATAGATCAATAAGTTTATTTAGTGATTATTTCTCAATAAATCAATTTATCTTTTATAATCAATAAAAATGATTTTTACTAGTTGGAATCATAAAATGATATTAGCTAATTTTTTTCTTACTTACTTATGTATGTTACTCTACTGCAGTTCCCCTAGGGCTACTGTCGTTCCAAAGCCCGGACAAAGGAGGAGGATTGGTTATGAGATTAGCGACCTCATCCCATAGAAAACTAACTCATAAAGAAAAAAACGCTAAGGAGATATTAGTTATACTAGTATTGAAAACCTGGAAGCACTAGATGACTGTTTTGTCCTAATATTGCAACTTTCAACAGTGATCATTCATAATTTTATTATATGATATCGAACCCAATACCTTCAATCGCTCTGATGAACACTTAATCTATAGACTATTGAACTGGTATCTCACGCTATATATGTTTGAGTTCAATTCATTCTTTGGAATAACGATAAATATCTTTAGCTATTGAACTAATAAGAATTCCTACTATCCAGATATTAAATGTTGAAATGATAATCAGTTGTGAACAGTTCGCAATTGAATAATTTTCACCACTAGTTTTAAATTTAGTGGCTTGATTTATTGTGTAGATGAAAAGACAGCATTTTAGATCAATTGGATTGATTGATAATTGAAATTATGAATCGATCAATGTTACACCACCATTGAAAACCTGGAAGCACTGGATGACTGTTTCGTCTAGGAATGGGACTCCTCAAGAGGGCTTATCCACGATCGTGAACGTGGGATTCACATCCAAGATTGACTCAATTTATGATAAATTAATGTGAAACTCTTATTACGACAGAAGGTGTATCATGGCTTGTGATAGTTTAGAGGTAACGTCTTTAAACATAATACTCGTTGTTAGAATTTGGAATTCTACTAGGAAGATCAGTTTTTCGTAATCATCCAGGTATGACTTGTTCACGAACTTCATTATTATGAACATTGGACGTGCGGACACATGTTGATTGTCTCAAATCAAACAAAATGTATTACAATATCATGTTATTTAACGTACTCGTTACAGTGAAGGGAAATTAGTAGAACTTAATTAAACCTAAGGATTAGACAAGGTGACATTTTATTAAAAGATTATTTAATGTAACATGTTTTTAACAATACTAATGTAAATATATTCTATCATAAAGAGTCAATCTGTGATGTTGATCATAAAATTCGATGATCTTCACCAAGCTCTTATACGGATAATAATAATGTGCCTATTAGTAACTAGTTTTGACAAACGATTCCCAAAGTATAGGTGAGTAACCCATGACCAGTGAAGTTCTTTCATGCTGAGAGTGAGACTATTCGTATTGGAATATGGTTGTTTATTGCGAGAAAATTATTCAAGTTAGAAATGTAAACTACTAAGTCTACTCGAAGTGAGGCCCCAAGGTTTTAGGTTATATCTCTGTTGGAGTCATTTATGAGAGGACTCAACCGTTGTTGCTACCTTGACGTCATTGTCGGGTTTACCTATCGTGATAAACCAGTCAAGCTATTCTGGCTGGAACAATCGTCCCTCAAGATCCTATCATGCCAGACAGATCGATTGAAGAGCGGTAAAACTAAAAGCAGCAAACTCGAGGTCCGAAGATGAAGTCGTACTGCTGACTGTACAGAGCTGTGACGGCAGTAAGTTGTTTCACTAAGACAACCAGCATAACAGCGATGCTGCCTTCCCACAATGAGGGGTGGGGTTAGAAAAGGTCGAACAAAAAATGCACACCTCGCCTTATCCCACGGATATCCGTCTCCGACGGTGACGTCTCAACAAATACAGAGCTCACGCGAATATTACTCATAAGAAGGTGGTTTGTGACCGACCTTAAGCAGTTGTCCCTTGGGCATTGCGGTCAAGCTCTCAGGTCACTAAGACCACCTTTAATCCAATTTGTTCTTCAGGTAACTCCAGAAGAACCCTTCTACGGTGTGGGACGTGTTGCGTATGTCTGAACACCGATTACCACGTCGCGCGATGCTGACTAGTGTTGGAGATGGTTGGAAGAAAGTTAAAGGCAGCCAAACCAAAACAATTTTTGTGAAGTCACTAACTTCTAGTCTTATCCATGTTGGTAGATGCAGACTACTTGGTTAAGGTCCGCGTGACTATCGTAAGCAATGGTTGGAGACTGGGTGACAAGGCTCAGAATCGATCACAATGTCGCCGGTGTATACACTCTTTGTCTTCCTTTAAACTAAGAGATTAAAATCGCTTCATATCTTTCTACGAACGTATTCTTTCTTTCTGTATTATATCTTTATACACAATCTTTTTTATACTATCACTATTGTATTAACTACTTCTATGAATCCAGTGTTCATCTTATTTTGCTAATGAGTTGTGGCAACTTGAACCGTTGCATATATGTGTCTAGTCCTACGTTGTAACTGACTGACTGATTGACTGTCGTTTATGAGAACTGATGAAAAACCTCATACAAGGATGATATAGATGTTAACTCTTTGTTTTCAATGGCTATTTAATTAATGTGATCTTGTGATATATCTATAAAAATTTCCAGTTTTTCGTTTATATTTTACCTCTCTCTTTCTCTATCTATCTGTCTCTCAAATAATTTTGTTTAGTTTACCTCCATTGCCAAGACCAGTTTCATTATCTCAAAATAATCCATTATTATCTAATGTAAATTTACAACCGATTAAACGTTTAACTCGTTCCAAATCTATATCCATCATATACAATAATAATAATAATAATAATAATAATAATAATAATAATAATAATAATGATCCGATGGACAACAAGAAGAATAATCTCGTGGACTATAGGAATAATTCCATGGATGATAAGAAGAATAACTTCATGGACGACAAGAAGAATAATTCCATGAACAACAACAACAACAACAACAAGAATAATATTGATTATAATGAATGTAATACAATAAAATACAAAAAAAATTTATTACATCAATCATGTCCTTTATTATTAAATACTATAAAAGATAATTATTTCTTGGATCAACAATCTAGACAATATTCAAAAGAAATAAAATCAATACAAAATGATTATAATGATACTTTAATAAAGTAAGTGAATAATTTGATTTTTGATGATGATGATAATGATGATGATGATAAAGTTTTATTCTTTGCCCAAACTGAAGCAGGTGGTTTTCTTAGGGGGCCACATCCCGAGCCTTCGACCTGAACGTCTGACCCTCACGATGCTCCACTACCTTGTGGGTCAGACGTTCAAATCGAAGGCTCGGGGTGTGACCCCCTAAGAAAACCACCTGCTTCGGTTTGGGCACCCGGGCAGTATCACAAATGAATTAAAATGAATGAATGAATGGGATAGTTTCATCGTGAATTGATTTTATCATTCTTTTGAATGATGATATCAACCTGGAACTATTCGCATTTGCAATTGATGATAACTATATACGTGAGGAAATCAGCGTTTTCGTTCATAGTCAACTTCAAATATTGATAACATGTAAGTTATCTACGAACTGTCAGATTTAATGACAGAATGGTGTTCGAAAATGAACGGTCACGTGGGTTTTAGAGGCAGAATTAAATTACAATATCAATCTAGTTCACTAGGACCCAGTTTTTGAAGCAACAGGAGGACTTTCCAAGCGTCATCCTGATATATATATATATATATATATATATATATATATATATATATATATATATATATATATATATATATACTCAAGGTAACGTGGAAGTGATTCGTATAGGATGTACATATGCCAATAAGAGACTGATCAATTACAGTGGATAATGCGATGGTATTTGAAGTGAACGGTATTAGATTCGAGTCATCGAGTGAACATCAACTCTGGGATACAGGTACAAACAGCTGATGAGTTCTACAGAGGACGAAGCTTACGTCCTGGTTACCACTGTTAATCGAAGCAATCCACACAGAATGTATATATGCTAATAAGAGACTGATCAATTGTAGTCTTAAAGTATCAATGGAAAAATTCAAACAACTAATACAAAAATGAATTATTGTTAAGCGTTTAAATATTTATCATAAAGATAGATAGGGAAATTATTATTGGGAAAAGATAGCTTGGTTATGATAAAATAAAATGTTTAAATTATAATGAAATGTGATCAGAAAGATTATAGAAACAGAAATAAACCAGTTGGGACTTTGTAGAGAACATAAAAGGGGAAGCAGATTGCTGTAATTTATTTTTTATTTATTTTAACACATAGATATTGTTCCAGGGAGGCACCAAATATATATGCGCCACACAGATCTCAATTGATATGTGTGAGGGCTGTGATGCTGCCCGGGTGTCCAAACCGAACCACGTGGTTTTCTTAGGGAGCCACACACCGAGCCTTCGACCTGAAGATCTGATCTACAAGGTGGTGGAGCATCGTAAGGAGATGCAGTTCCATGGTAGCCAGCCGGTGACCAACGATTGGTTCATACACCATTTGTTCCTTTAGGATACTGGATCCGGTTAAAGCGCGGGATATTCGCTTTTCGTCTTCTCATTTTCGTAAACAACAGTTATGCCACGAGAAGGCAGTGAGTAGGACTTCCCTGACAGAGGCTATATATGCGTGGCCATGTGAGAGCATTTGGAGAGGGAGAGCGTACTTTCCCCACTCTCGACCGTACCAGGGCATTTGCCGGCAGATTGCTGTAAAGGAAGAAAAGTATGAAGAAGAAGAAAAGATTATGAGACGATAGTGTTATTTATTGTAATGATCATCATCCTTAAAAATAAGTATATATATATATATATATATATATATATATATATATATATATATATATATATATATATATGCGATTGTACAGGTTCGAAAACGAATTATTCGAAAAGAGAACACTTCATTGAACCAATCTTTCTTCTTTAATAATATGTATGTTAATGGTAATGTTTACGATAATCCAAATGCATATATTAACTAAGTCTTGTAATGCAGTTTGATGATTTCCTCAATGTATGTTCTATCCAGTTCCAACGTTTTTTCGTGATTTCTTCTTCAAATGGAATTTGGTTTGTTCTCTCCGATAGTAGGCTCTTGATGATGGTATCCGGCCAACTAACATTGAATAGTATCTTGTGTAGACAATTGTTTATAAATACCTTTACCTTTTTGATGATAGTTGTTGTAGTTCTACAAGTCTCAGCTCCGTACAGTAGAACTGTCTTGACGTTCATATTGAAGATTATGACTTTGGTGTTGGTTGAAAGTTGTTTTGAGTTTCATATGTTCCTCAACTGTAGGAATGTTGTCTTTGCTTTGCCAATCCTCGCCTTTAAGTCTTCAACAGATCCTCTTTGTTCATCGATGATGTTGACCAGTTACGTAAAATTGTTTCCACCTCTTCTAGAGCTCCTCTATGAAGTGTGATTGTGTTGGTGTTTTCCGTGTTGTATTTGAGGTTCTTGGTTTTTCCTTTGTGCATACTGAGACTGCTGCTACACTGTTTGTTATTAACTGCATTTGTTGGTGTGTACAGGGTAGAAGGACTCGGTTATCTACGAAGTATAAATCGTCTAGTTGATTCCGGGCTGTCCATTGTATTCCGTTCTTCCCCTCAGATATGGAGATCTTCATAATTTAGTTAACCATCACAAGAAAGAGAAAGGGTGAGAGTGAGCAGCCTTGTCAGGCATCGGTCTTCACTTGGAATGTATCTATCAAATTTCCTTCAATAGTTGATTACAATATTCGTTATTTATACACAAAGCATTGTGTTATTACTTAGCAGTTAAAGAAGATCTAAATACACAACCTGATCGTTAAAATTTGACTGTACTGAAATACATAAACTGGTCATTTCAAGAACGGAAAGAGACTATCTTAATTTACTTACTTACTTATGCCTATTACTCCTAATGGAGCATAGGCCGCTGACCACCATTCTCCAATCCACTCTGTCTTTAGCCTTCTTTTCTAGTTCTACCCAATTGTTGTTCATTCTTCTCATATCTATCTCCATTTCTTGACCTAATGTGTTCTTTAGTCTTCCTCTTCTCCCTTGGCCTTGAGGATTCCAACTGGGGGCTTGCATTGGTGACGCAGTTCGGTGTTTTCCTCAATGTGTGTACCATCCACTTCCAGCGCTTCTTCCTGATTTCCTCCTTCAGTGGAATTTGGTTTGTTCTCGCTCACAATAGGTTGTTGTTGGTAGTGTCTGGCCAACGGAACCGAAGTATTTTACGTAGACATTTGTTTATTTAGTTTAGTTATATTCTTAGAACATTCTTTTAGTCAAGTTTAAACAATTAATTTCAGTGTTATAACTTGTATTATGTAATTCGACAATATTAACCCTTTATTAGATACTTAGCTTTGAACCATATATGAAGTTTCAAGTCATATGCTACTATTAAGCTGCCTAGACAAAAATATATGATTTAGTGTTGAGTAATTGAATCCTTAAATGATAGCTCAATTATTCAGATTTATGTAGTCGATAAGCAGAAAATGGTTAACTTTTCATGATTTGTTGTCAAGATATATTATAAACAAAATTGAATAATTTTTTCTGGTTAGTGTTTTTTTAGCGAGTTAATTTTCTACGGGATGGGGTCGCTAACCCCATGCCCAATCCTTCTCCTTTATCCGGGCTTGGAACTAGCAGTAGCCCCCGGAGGGACTCCAGGCGGAGTTATAGACAAAATTAAGATATCTAAATGTCAGTAGAAGTTTTCTGACATTACTACGTATATGAGTTAAAGCGAATGGGCTTATGATAGGGTATTCAATATGCTTACTACTTTTATAGTGAACGACTCATGATCTTAACCACGAAAATTACCGTAATATCCACAAAACCCATTCTGATACTAATCAACATATGCTCACTAGTGACCAGCTTCAAGAGGCATCTCCTGAAGTTCTAGTGAGTAGCAGTGACCAGTGGAGCTAATGTGTGTCAGGTAGAGACAGGTATCTACCTCAGTACAATGGAAGATGGTCGCGCAATTTCGTGGATTGGTTGATGTTAGACATTAACGCCGTTGAATGTCGATTGGCTCAGTGGTCTAGAGGTTTAGCGTTCACCCGTGAATCTCTCGAGGCGTGATCATGGATGCGCACTGCTGAGGAGTCCCACAGTAGGACGAAATGGCTATCCAGTGGTTCCAGGTTTTCCATAGTGATCTAGCTTCAAATGACTCGTGATCTTAACCATTAAAATTACTATAACATCCATAAAACCCATTCTGTGATATATTTTAATTGTTTGGTTTCTATGGGGAAATTTTACATAATCATATAATTCACAACAATGTTAAACACTGATTTCATTTTCTTTTCAGAGAAATTAATAATAATCCTACATCTCATTATTTGGAAATGAATTTATGTAAGTTGGTGTCAGTCATTTATTATTATTATTATTATCTCATTTCCAGAGTACCGGATCCATGTGTTTGACTTTGTGACGAACTTTAACTGTAAGATGGTTACTAATACCAAGGCTCAGTTACTCTAATAGAAGTGGATAAAGTGGAGTTTATATCTGTGACTTAAGTGTAAGGGGAGGGGGAGTAGAACGCTTTAACCACTGAATCATCACCTAATATTACATCAAATAAAAATTAAAACGATATAGAAATATGAAAGATCTCAATCACGAATGGATTCAAGATATACAATAAACATAAATTCTAAAATGCAGACACACCAAAGTGACGAGTCATGAATGAGACAAAACACAAATCTTAGATTCTACTATTAATCACATTTCATCTATTCTATATAAATCCTAAATGTTTTAGCAAATAACCTATTTTATTCAAGACAGAGATAGGTCTTAGTCAGTCAGTCAGTTGGTAACAACGTAGTACTTCGTACGTACGTACATCAGTTCAAGTTGTCATACCACATTAGCATAGAGATATAACTGACGATTCAAATCCTGTAGTGTTAGAGGGAATATAAGAGTATAGACTGATATAGGTAGGTCTAGTGAAAGACTATATACAGACATAAAAATACAAACCACCTAATTGCTTTTCTATCTCTTTTTTGATATATTCACATCGAATTAGATTGAAGAACCATAAAAAGAATTAAAGAATCGTGTTTATTTACCATTGATAAGTCCTATATCTTTTCAAATCATTATCATTGAAATAATCAAGTACAATAGCTTAAATTGTATTACACTTAACAATAAAACAAACAGTATTCGTTTCCATTAGAGTACGGTTACAATATTGTTGTATGCCCGATAAGAATAATCAATGATGTTATTTATTTTATTTATTTTAACACATAGATATCGGTACAAGAAGGCACCAAATACATATGCGCCACTCAGATCTCATTCGATATGTGTGAGGGCTGTGATACTGCACGGGTGCCAAAACCGAAGCAGGTGGTTTTCTCAGGGGGCCACACCCTGAGCTATCGACCTGAAGATCTGATCTACAAGGTGGTGGAGCATCGTAATGAGATGCAGTTCCATGGTAGCCAGCCGGTGACCAACGATTGGTTCATACGCCATTTGTTCCTTCAGGATTCTGGAGCTAGCCCATGTACACCATTGGTTTGGGATCCGGCTAAAGTACCGGATATTCGCTTTTCGTCCTCTCATTTTCGTAAACAACAGTTATGCCACAAGAATGTAGTGAGTAGGACTTCCCTGGAAGAGGCTATATACGCGTGGCCATGTGAGAGCATTTCGAGAGGGAGAGCGGACTCTCCGCACTCTCGGCCGTACCAGGGCATCTGGGGGTTATCAATGATGGTAATTGTTTGGATCTATTTCTGGACTAATACGATACATATATTCTTAATGTGTGATTGTTAAGTAACTAAACGATGGATATTCATGTTCCTCTTATTATAAGCTTTATTTAGACTATTATTATACGATTTAATGTTTTTGAGTAATGCCCAGTCTATTCACATTACAGTCTCCCATATTCACAGTCACTTTTGACCTGATCTTGTATATATGTTATTTCCTATTTTCTGATGTGATATGGTCTGTTTGGATCGTATATAAATCCAGTATGTTTAAAATACATGATTCATATCGCGGAGTCTGAGATTGATGTTCTGGACTTAACAGGCAGAGATAGGCAGAAAGAAGGACTGGTAAAGACTCGAGACGGCTCGTATAGGTTTACGCTTCATTGGTTCGGTCGATAAATCACTTTCTCTAATTGGCGGTATCATTGCGTTATAGATGAACAGGACACAAGCCACAAGTTATAACAAATATGCTGACGAGCATCAATCACCAATAAACCTAGTTTGGTTAGCGTCTCCTATTGACTATCTTTAGTACACCTCAATCCTGTGGCGCAACCACACAGGTACCAAGCACCCTGGTGGACCATTCACACCATTCATACACACATTCGCATCACATGTATAATTATTCCAATGAATGATCGCGTGAATCAATTATCCGCAGCACGAACAGGCCAAAGATGACCTATCCCACTTAAATGATAGTCAAAGTCATTAATATTAGCAATCGTAATACGCCTTACAATGTCCCAATGACAATGGCCCTTAAAAACACTGGAAAGCAAACACCAGTATGAATGAAATCGATTAACCAGCAAACCAATGTCGCGCATAAACATTCAGCAAAACTTGCTAAAGTAATGCCGAGCCATCCACAATATCAATGATAAACCTCCAGCTCTACCTTGGCCGACAAACTTATATTATATAAATGAGAATGGTCTATCCAGACGCAAGGGCGAGGATTGGCAAAGCAAGGACAGCATCCCTACAATTGATGCACATATGAAACTTAAAACAACTGTCAACCAATATCTAAGTGAGAATCTTCAATATAAATGTCATGACAGTTCTACTTTATGGGGCACAAACTTGGAGAAATACGAAAGCCATCATCGAGAATAGACAAGTGTTTATTTACAGTTGTCTACGCAAAATACTTCAGATCCATTGGCTAGACGCTATTAGCAACAAGCTACTATAGGAGAGAACAAACCAGATCCTAGCAGAGGAAGAAATCATGAAGAAACTTTGGAAGTGGATAAGACACACATTGAAGAAAGCACCCAACTAAATCACAAGGCAAACCCTTACTTGGAATCTTCAAGGCCAAAAGAGTATAGGAATATCAAAGAACACAATACGCCGAGAAATGGTGACAAACAATCAAATAGAAGTAGAAGGGAAGGCCCAAGACAAAGTGGTTTGGAGAATTCTGGTCGGCAACCTATGGTCTATTGAAAATAACAGGCGTAAGTAAGTCATTACCAACTACCTAAAGTTAATCCTTACTAAATCTCTTTATAAATATATTTACAATGAATGAATGAATGGATGGATGAATTAATCTTTTCTTTTTAAAACATTTTCTAGGTGATAACAATAATATAAAAGAAGAGAATCAGAATTCAGTTATACTTAGAAATCAATCTATATTACATAATCGAATAAAAGCATTTTCTACATGTTCACCATTAGATTTAATCTATACATCATCTCAATTCTGTAATGATATAGTATCATTTAAAAAATTCTTATATCCAACTATTCAACAATCACCATCACCACAACAACAATCATCATTATCATCTTCATTCATATTGAATAATAATATTATTGGTCATCGTGATAATAATGAACTATTTGCACAATTATTCTTTGAAAAACAACATGATTCATATTCTATATCACCATCACCATCATCATTATCATCTTCATATGTTATTGATAAACAAGATCAATTATCTTCATTAAATTCATTACATTATTCTAATCAAAGTCAATCAACATCAACTAGATCACATAATAGTTTGTTTCATAATAGTAATGGTACAAATACTACTTGTAATAGTATAAGTAGTAGTTTATCACCTATGATGATAACCACTTCTAGTGGTTCATCTATATTTTTTAATTGTGGTAATAGTATTCATAGTGGCGGTGGTGGTAGTGGTAGTAGTAATAATAGTAGTACTACTAGTAGTACAAATGTTAGACCAAGAACATCAAGTGATGTTAGTCATATGCGTAGATCATATTTCTATCATTCACGTGTACATTATCCTCCTCCTCCTCCTCCTCCTCATCATCATCATCATCTTCAACAACAATCAACTATAACACAAAATCATCGATTTCGATATCAAACACAACAATGGAAAGAATATTATCCACGTCCTTTAAGTACAATTGATGATCAAACATCACAGAATATAATATCCAATTTAAAATTAAATAGAGATTTAAGTAGTATTCATGAATTATTACCAATAAATAATTCAAATAATATAAATCCAATGAATAGACCACGTGCAGCAACTACTGGATCTAATTTATTATTAAATAAACAACGATTATCAATAGTATTAAATCATTTAAAAATAAATTGGTTTAAAAAACAATTGAATATGAAAAAAATCACAAAGCAAAATTTAACGACTACTAATTATACTACTAATTATAATATTAGTAGTATAAATGATAATACTAAAAATATGAACGAAGATAACAATGATAGTAAGGATAATGATGATGATGATGAATATGTTGAAACATTTCCTATGAATATGAATATCTTATCAAATAATATAAATTCATTAACATTACAAACAAATCTATTACCGAATTTATCAAATCATTATATGATTTTATAAATTACAAGTTCATTTGATGTATATTATTATTATTATTTTTTTTTTTGGTTCAAATTCTCTAAACTACTTAAGAATTTCTTTAATATAATCCTTTAATGTATATAAACCTATAATGCTTTACAGTATTTATTACTTCTTGTAAATGATATATTATCTTTGTTAAAAGATTCTAATTCATTTAAAAACATTACTTACTTATGCCTGTTATTACTCCTCGTAGACGACGACGACGAGGAGGAGGAGGAGAAGGATGAGCAGGAGAAATGTAGGCTGACTATCAATACTCTTTATCCAATCTTATCTTGAGCAATCGTTTCCCATTGATTGATTTATTATTATTTTTTTAAATGTATAGTTCATTATACCATTGTATTTTTATAAAGTCAACCACTTCACACCCCCCACCCATCTCTACCCCACCCTTAAATTTTATTCATCAATTTTCTTTAATCATTCCATTTGAGAAATTTTATTATTGTTATATTTATTATTAAAAGCATTATTTTCATTTATTCATTTATAATGGATATATATTCATCGAAATAGGGAAATGTTAACATAAAATTGAATAAACAGATCATTGATTAAAAACAATAAAAAAGAAAGAAAAAAAAGAAAACAATCAAATGATCAATAACAACAACGAAAGAAAAAAAACCCACCCAGATACAATAGATTCAAGTTGGTAGGGCGAAAAAAAATGTTCGTTTATTTCTTCTTAATCGATTTTATTGTTATTTTTATTTAGTTATCATAATTATTTTTGTTGTTGTTAATGCTGCTGTTGTTGTTGTTGTTGGATTGACTATTTTTTTAAAAAATCTTTTTTTTTCTTTTATTTTTTTTCTTCTTTTATCGTTATTACTGTTTATGATTAAGTAATTCCATGTGAAAAATATCATTATTGATATGTGTAGAGAAAAAAATATATCGATTTTTTTTTGTTTATATTTATCAGGTTTCTATGTCTATTATCCCCATCACAACTCAATTGTTCTCATAAGAATTATCGATAGAAATATATATATATATATATATATATATATATATATATATATATATATATATATATATATATATATATATATATAGATTGGTGCCGGTATCTGGTTAACGGGTCTAAAGTATTTTGCGAAGACAACTGTTAATAAACACTTGTATCTTCTGGATATTGGCTTTCGTAGTTCTTCAAGTCTCTGCCCCATAAAGTAGAACTGTCTTAACATTTCTATTGAAAATTGTAACTTTGGTGTTGGTTGCTAATTGTTTTGAGTTCCAAATGTTCTTCATTTGTAGATATGCTGCTCTTGCTTTTCTAATCCGCACCTTCACATCTGCATCAGATCCACCGTGTTCATCAATGATGATGTCCAAATATGTAAAGGTTTTTACATCTTCTAAAGCTTCCTTGTCAAGTGTGATTCGATTATTGCATGATGTGTTGTATCGGAGAATGTTGCTATTCACAATTGATTGATCATTGAGTGATCAATGTCATGCGTGTCTAGTCCTTATTATTAGTGCAGATCGAATGCTATCGATCATGCTGCAATGTGGCCACCAGTCTAGGTGACTCGACACCGCGGGCACTATTGTAAGATTAGATGATGGTTGGAAGTAGTCGACAGGAAATCCTGGACCCGGATTTCGTGCTACTTGGTACTCGTCAACAAGGTGTATCTGTAATCTGCATTATTAAGGACTAGACACATATGACATTGATCACCACCCAGTGATCAATCAATGGTGATTACATCTCAGTCCTACAGGAAATCGGCCGCGTCCCGGATAGCTCAGTGGTAACGTCTCTGACTGTGAAGCTGGGTAAAACACAGGATCGAATCGACCAGTTCCCTCAAAGATTACAGGTACACCTTGCTGACGAGTTGCCAAATAGCACGAAACACCAGATCCAGGATTTCCTGTCGACTACCTTCAACCACCATCTAATCTTGCTTTTCACTTTGTGTATGTTGAAACATGTTGCTATATATTTAATTACTTAACAATTAAAATTAAAGTTAATTTGTTTGTATTATAATATGTGAATTGAATCGGAGTGAAAAAACAAGAACAAATTTTCAATCTTCAATCTTATCAAAACTAATTAGCATATATAGAAAGATTCTCGCTGATATTTTTCAATGATTATTGATTATTTAATTAGTTATAAATGTACTGTTAATTAACAAAATGATTATTTTATTCTAATCAATTCTAGTTATTATTTATAAACAATAACAGAAGTATTATAAAGCAAAGATGGATAGTGGCTAGCAATGGAATCCAGAATGCGCGTTTCCACTGCTAAGTCACTATCCATCTTTGCTTATAATACTTGTAAATTAAGGCAATATCGAGGCAATACGCACAGTTTGCACATATGCCAATAAGAGAGAGACTGATCAATTGCAGTCTTAAACATCAATGGAAAGATTCAAGTAAAACAATATCAAGTGAATTCAACTTCACCCCATTGCACAAGCAAGTGGCTATCAGGACTCAGTAGCTAAGTGGATAATGCAATGGCGTTTGAAGCGGACGGTACTGGGTTCGAGTAGTCGCGGAGTGAACATCAACTCTGAGATGCACGTACATCCAGCTGACGAGTCCCAAATAGGACGAAACGTGCGTCAAACTGGATTCCACTGCTAGCCACTATCCATCTTTGTTTATAATTCTTGTAAATTAAGGCAATACACAAAGTATGCATATATGTCAATAAGAGACTGAACAATTTCAGTCTTAAACATCAATGGGAAGATTCAAATAAAACAACAATATCAAGTGAATTAACAGAAGTATTTTAAATAACAATCCATTGAATGTTTTACATCATTTATACATATGGCTGCAAAATGATCCATGTATTAGAGATGTTGATAAAAGTTAATGAATTCATTTTTAATTTACCTATAAAGCTAATAAATAACTACAAAACAGTATGAATGTATTGATAAAAACGTTTGTGAAATGCTTAATAACCGATAATGTAAATGAACCAGTAGTAGTCATTCACAATTTATTCAATGATCCAGAAATGTTCATTTCAAAGAAATGATTTATTGTTAGTTCAAATCACATATCCATTGCTAATTATTATAATTTGTGAATCGAATGCTTATTTGTTATATCTAGTCGTCATTGATTATTGGATCGGAAACTCTTATCTTTTATACTTGAAACGAGGGACCTCTGCAATTCTCACGATGAGAAAGTAAGAAGATTTATTAACCTCAAAAGTTTGATTCCTAGTTTCAGGATCATAGATATAAATAATGTTTATAAATTCTATATTGAGGTGAAATAACTGTTTAGTGATTTTTAGTTTGTTTTACTTAAATGTTAATATAGTTGATATTAATTCAAGACTAAAATAAATTGATTTATCAGAAGGGATTTCATAGATATTATTGTCATTCTAATAGTTGAGATCATGAGTCAATTGAAGCTAAATCACAATAATAAACCTGGAAGCACTGGATGGCCATTTCGTCCTAGTATGGGACTCTTTAAGCAGTGTGCATCCTCGATCCCGCTCCACAGGATTTGAACCTAGGACCTATCAGTCGCGCGTACAAACGCTTAACTTTTAAACCACTAAGCCGGTGTTCAACGGTGTTAATATCTAACTTCAACTAATCCACCAAATCGCAACACCGTCCACTATTGTCTTAAGTGAATCTTAACAGACCCGGTTCAACTTCATTAGTGGTCTAGAGGTTAAGCGTTCGCGTGTGAGGCAGGTTTGTGGATGCGTACTGTTGAGGAGTCCTACAATAGGATGAAACGACCGACTAGGTTTTCCATGGTAGTCTAGCTTTAATTGACTCCCTATATAACAATTATTCCTTTGAGTACGTTACTCATCTTCGGGGTCTTTATAGCTTTCACTGGAATGTATAATCTACTTGGAGAAGCTGTTTTCTTTAATCATTTAAATGTAATGTAGAACAGGACACATGTGACATTGGTTCATTTTACTGTACCTCATTAGCAGCATAGGTGGCAACAGGATTAATGGTTAGAGAAAAGATAAGTTATCCAAGATACGATACGAGAACAAAATATGGATCAGCGGAGTGAAAAAATTTATAAGGAATCTAGGAACTCAGAATATAAAGGAAGATAAGTAGTGAATGTATCTTCGTCATTCAGAACTATTTCGAATCATATCAATCAAAGTCTCTAACCACTGATTACGATAGCCACGAAGACCTCAAATAGATAGTCTGCACTGTCAACATATCTCAGCCCAATTGTGGTGCTATGGTTTGGGCGCTGTGAATCTCTTCCAACCTACTTCTACACCAAACAACATTACCCGTAGAGGTTTTCTGTGGATCGGCACACATGAAACATGTTCCTAATTTCTCTTTACCTTGTCAGTCTATTTCCTAGTACTCTGCATCTAACATTAGAACTACTAACTTGACATTTTCTGCTGACCAAACCAAATCAGTTGGTTTCCTTAAGAGGCCACATACCGAGTTTTAACCTCAAGGTCTAATCCATTATGCAGTGGAGCAACGTTAAGAGATGCAGCTCCATGGTAACCAGTAACTAATAATTAGTTCATACGCCATTTATTTCCTCAGGATACTGGAGCCAACCCATGTGCATCATTGGTTTGGAATGACGATTTTACAACTCTCTTAGATGGATACTGAATATCCACCAACCTAGTTAAAGCGTTTAACATTGAATTTTCTTCATCTAAATTTCGTAAACAACATCCCTGGTGAGAGAACGCAGTAATTGTATGCACGTAATCATGTGAAAATATTTGGAAAGGGAGAGAGTTAACTCTTCTCTCACTATCAGCCGTACCACAGTATTCGGGTAGGTAACAGGCGTAAATAAGTAGGTAAAGAACTTTTCAACAGTATTGATAATAAAGAGAGAGACAGACAGACAGACAGATTGATAGATAGATAGATAGACAGACAGACAAAGAAAAACAAAGAAAAATTCAAGTTAATGTATTTATTTTATTAAAATAATTATTTATAGTATAAGATTTACATGAAAACCATAACATTAAACTAATACATTCAAGGCTAAATATAGTAAATTGTACAATATTATAAAATGATATAGCTAAATTAAATAAATTATATAATAAACAAATTATAATGAATTTACAACAAATAATTAAAAATTTATATATTGATAAAGTATTATTATTATTATTATTATGATGATGATGATTGAAGTACTTGTTGCTATGGCAACCATAGAATAACAATGAAGACGATGATAAGGATAGTGATGATGATTGTGACGATGACGATGACGAGGAGGAGGAGGAGGAAGATGACGATTGAATATGAACTATACCAAATTGTAATAACCATATTGATGTACATAATAGAATGAATGTACTGGATATAGTATGATTAAATTGTAAGATAGATGAATAATGTAAAAATAAACTAGAAATACTAAAATAAAATAATAAAGAAAAAACAACAAAAAAAAGAAGATTGGGAAATGAATAGTTGAAATGAATGAAAATCAATTATTTTTCAATGTTATCATCAATGTATTTTGGAATTTGTTTAAGTCTCAGAGTAAACATCAACCTGTATGATGCAGGTACATTCAGATGACGAGTCCCAAAAAAGGACGAAACATGTGTCAAACTGGATTTCACTGCTAGCCATTATCCATCTTTGCTTATAATGCTTGTAAATTAAGGCAATATCGAGGCAATACACACAGTATGCACATATGCCAATAAGAGACGGATCAATTTCTACCCTAAAACCTCAATGGGAAGATTCAAGCAAAACAACATCAAGTGAATCTAACTAAGAATGTTTAGAAAGAATTTCTATCAATTTAAATCAGTCAGTCAACAGTAACGTAGAACTTCGTACGTATGTAAGCGCACTCCTAAGGAGTTCCATACTACAATGATGAAACAGTCATCCAGTACTTCTAAGTTTTCCATAATGATCTAGCTTCATTAATTGTTTCGAATAATCTCAACTATTAAAAATTACTCTAATATCCATACACACAAAAGAAAGCTATTCTGATAATAATGAATATGAAAGATTAGTTCAGAGAAACGTTCTCTTTTCGGCAAATTCATTTTCAAAGCTGTACAATTGCAATGACTCAATAAGAAGTTCAATAATCGAACACATTGTGAACATAGGTCACTCAATTGGTATTCAAAGTCATCTACAAGGTAAGTAGAAGTCTTCCAAAGACAATTAGATTGAATCTTCTTTGCATTGCCAAAGTATTAGCCATACATCTGGAAAAACTAGAATTGTGTGTGCTAAAACGACTGGTACAATCTCTCTTCTGTCATGGTCTTAATGTCTATTTTTTTTTCTTTTTCATACTCTTCTTTCTTTACAGCCATCTGCTTCACCTTCCATCTTCTATACTACCAAGTGGTTTATTTTTGTTTCTACGATCATTCTGATTACATTTAATCTCAATTTCAACATTTTGTCTTATCATGCTAAGCTATCCTTTCGCAATAATAAGTTTCCCTCACAAGTGATTAGTCACTGGATGGTCATCAATGTCATGTATGTTAGGTCCTTCTTAGTGCAGATCGGATTCTATCGACCAAGTTGCAATGTGGCCACCAGTCTAGGTGACTCTACACTGAGTGCACTATGTTAAAATAAGATAGTGGTTGAAGGAAGTCGACAGGAAACTCGGGTTTCATGCTCTTTGGCATTCGTCAGCAAGGTGTACCTGTTATCTTGAGAGAACTGATGCTCGCTGACGGACTGAGATATACTTACAATCAATCCATCCTTACAGGAGGTCAGTCGTAGCCCGAATAGTTAGATGGTAACTTCCCTGACTATAAAGTTGTGTGACGAGAGATCGAATTCATCAAAGAGCTTCAGTTCCCACCTGATAACAGGTAAACTCTTATGAAGAGTCTTAAGTAGCACGAATCCAAGGTCCAAAATTTCCTGTTGACTTCTTTCAACCACCATCTTATAATAAGTTTCCCTATCTATCTTTTGATGAAGACTTAAGCCATCAACAATCAAAAGATGATTAAAATTTCCTTGTTTAAAAAGTTTCTTTTAATACCTTTGTTTATTTAACCTGTCACTGTCACCATGTCTAACAGAAATTTATTATCAGTATTATTATCATCCTGTAAAAATTATTATAATATTATTATTTCAACACATAGATATTGATACAAAGGGGTACCAGATACATATGCACCACACAAATCTCATTTGATTTGTGCAAGGGTTGTGATACTGTCCGGGTGCCAAAATCGAAGCAGGTGGTTTCCTTAGGTGGTCACACTCTGATCCTTTGACCTAAAGGTCTAATCCACAAGGCAGTGGAGCATCGTAAGGACATGCAGTCCCATTGTAGCCGGTGACCAACAATTGGTTCATACACCATTTGTTCACTCAGGATACTGGAGCCAGCCTATTTGCACCATTGGTTTGGAATGAAGGTTTTCCAACTACCCTAGGTGGACTCTCCATGTCCACCAACCCAGTTAAAGTGCCGGACATTCGCTTTTCATCCTCTCATTTTCGTAAACAACACCCCCGCCACGTGAAGGCAATGAGTAGGACTTCCCTGGCAGAAGCTATATACGCGTGGTCATGTAAGAGCGTTTCGAAAGGGTGAGCGGACTCTTCCCACTCTCAGCTATAACAGGGCATTTGGGAGCAAAGTTGTCGTTCAAGAGTCAGCGACTAGCAGACACGGTGAACTGCCTTACCGGACGACGCCCGATGTGAGGCCCGAACCCACGAACTTGAGGTTAAGAATCTCATGCTCTACCGACTTTTTAACTCATCTTTATATCTCATTACAGATCCCCTATGGTAACAATATATATATACACACACACACATCCAATCAATGAACTTACCTGTTGTAATCATATAATTGAATTCTTTCAATAAATAATATCCAATCATTTAACATAAATAAATTAATAATTAATAATAATATAAATAAACGACATTTAATTAAATAATATAATTTTAATTGATATTTTATTGTATATTGATTATTATTGATTAATTGATTATCATTATTATTATTATTATCATTACATAATGATCTTTGTATATTATTGATATAATTCTGTTGATCAAATAAAATGTTCTAAAATAGAAAGAAAGAAAGAAATAAGAGAAAATTAATTAATTACCAGTATAGAAGTTGTGGAGTTTAATAAGTTTTTAATTGAGATCATGAATCGATTGATGTTAGACTACCATTGGAAACCTAGAAGCAATGGACAGTCGTTTCGTTCTACCGTGGGACTCTTCAACAATACGCATCCACAATCCCACCTCACGAGATTCGAACACATGACTTATTAGTTTCGCGTACGAGCGAGCGCCTAACATCTACACCATTGATCCATTTTATTCATATTACTCCATTCATGTTTTAATTCGTTGCTAACTTATTAAGTCTATTGTTATTATTCGTATTACGTAATGTATTAATATTATAATCTTTCTATTGTTACATCATCTTGATCACGCCTTATTCACATTTCCTCACAGAACTAGTACTTTAACAACAACAACAACAACAACAACGACGACAAAAATGAAATACACATCAAAGCGAAGTTTAGTAGGATTCCGTTTGATTGAATTATATAAGGGTAAATATAGATTATAGTTAATAATAATAATCATGATTGAAGTTTGATTAATCACTGAAGTATTTAAACAATATAGATAAAAATTGGAAATAATTTTCTATACTTTTAACCTGTAAATTATATTGTCTATAATTAATGCTTCTTTTTTTTAATATCATTAATAATATTACTGTAATGAACCGATTATCACGACGCGCAATGCTGAATAGTGTTGCAGACGATTGGAAGAACGTTAGTGACGGACGAACCAAAACGTGACATCAGCGCTTGAAGTCACTAACTTCTAGTCTGAACGATGTTGGTAGATGCAGACTAGTTGGTTGATGTCTGTGTGATTATCGTAACCAATGGTTGGAGACTCTGGGTGATATATGGCTCAGAATTGATCACAATAGTGTCAGTGTATACACTCGCTGTCTTCCTTTAAACTAAGAGATTAAAATCGCTCCATATCTTTCTTTCTACGAACAAATTCTTTATTGCTGTACTATGTCGTTATATACAATCTTCCTTTTATAGATTATTACCATTGAGTTAACTACTACTATGAATTCGGTATTCATCTTGTTGTGCTAATGACGTGTGGCAACTTGAACCGATGCACATGTGCCTTGTCTTATGTTGTAGTTGACTGACTGAGTGAACGAAGATTCAGGTGGTGGTGGACATCAATTATAGAATATCTTTGTCAAATACAAGAATCATACAGTAAATACTTCATTTGCAAATTTTCTATCAATTTTCCTTTATATTCTGTCTGATTCTTTTAAATCACAATTTTTTTTACCTATTTCCCTTTCTGTTTTTATTTCAACTCGATTTTCTCGGCCTTTTTCTACCATGCATACCACTTCTGATATGATATACTACTTACGTCGAAAAACATGAGTAGCATACATCATACTACTACTTCTAATAGTTTAATATTTACCACGATAGTTTCATTTCACTGTGACAATCTAATATGATAAACTGATGTGATATGATGTGTTATAAATATTTGCCAGGCTCTGTGTTATCTTTAACTTATTGGATTTATCAAGAATACAAACAATGTAACTCAGTCAACAAGGAGCAATCTTGAATGTTCAAATTTGAGTCAAATTTTTTAGCGTATCTGATGATTAGTGGTATTCAATGGTAAGATCAGAAAAATGAAATAATTTCAAAAAGGATTTGAATCTAACATTCAATGATCTGAATTCTTTTCTTTCATTTCAATCTAATAACATTGGAACTTCATTTTATTAGAAGGAAAGAAATCAAACTGTTCACAATATTATCAGAAAAGGAGTCTTTTTGGATTTAATTAAAGCTAGATCACCATGAAAAACCTGGAAGCACTAAACGATCGTTTCATCTAAGTACAGGACTTATTAGCAGTGCATAAACATGATCTCAACGTGGTAATTTTATTGTTATATACAACCTATATATATTCCAATTTAAGATAATGAACTATTTATTCGACAATTATTGATATTACTCAATTATCCTTAATAATTCAAGCGTTTTTATAGAAATCTATATAGTTTAGCACTTCTTTTATTATTACATAATATATTTAGAATATTAATAGGGTTAAATTAATTCATCTTAATTCATCAAACTACTGATTTCGATTTCAGTAGTACAAAAAAACTTTCCCATCTAAAAGATTATCTGATATTATTGATGATGAATATTTCACACTGTTAACATGTCTGAATTCTATTGATTACAATTTATATTTACATTAATTCAGTTACAAGATGCATAACACAATATTGAACAAATGAATTTAAGATTAAAGTAATTTCTAATATTTATAACTTGTATTTCAATTAATTCGTGATCATCATCGTCATCAACATCACTAGACAAGATCATTATTAGTTGATGAGAACTGTTTTATTCTTGGTTAAATGAACATAGAAACAAATCAGTACATTATTAAAGTGAATAGTTAAATAAACAAAGTTTTGGAATAATGATAATAATAATAATAATAATAATAATAACACAATAAATACAATCATAAATATTATACTTACATTGATCAATAATAATAAGCTGAGTAAGAGAACAGCTAATGATTCCGTTAATAACCAAGCAATAGATAGAATACACAATGTTGAAATATTCATAATCCATGTAGAAGATGAAATACTGAAAATAGATGGTTGCAAATTGGAAATTGGGGAACAGGGAGCAAGGGAGGATAAAGAGAGAGAAATAGCGTGGTAAACTGATAGAGTGAGCAATACAAAAAAAGTAGTTAGTTACATCACAATAAATATCGATATACTAATGTGCATGAAGCAAAAATGAGCAAGTATAGAGAGTTGAATGTCAGTGTCTGTACCATATGCTCTAAATCTTTATTACTATGCTATGGATTAAGATATTACTCAGTTGGAGATAATCGACAAGAAACTATTTCTGACCCAGGTTTCTGTCTATTTGATACTCATTTGTACTCAGCTCGA
The DNA here is from genome assembly GCA_946903255.1 of Schistosoma spindalis. Taxonomy (NCBI): domain Eukaryota; kingdom Metazoa; phylum Platyhelminthes; class Trematoda; order Strigeidida; family Schistosomatidae; genus Schistosoma; species Schistosoma spindalis. The sequence continues at coordinate 2,376,115 of OX336421.1, read as the reverse complement.
ATAACTTGATGGTAACGTCTTACACTGCGAAAATAGATTATGTACATTCGAATATCATGTTAAAAGGGGTTATAAAGACAATACATGTGACACTAGGCCATCAAATAATTTATAGATCATCTCATGCAATAAATACATTCTGATCATATATTCAACTCTGTCTGGAGCCCCTTTGGGGCTATTGCCGATCCCAAGCCCGGATAAAGGAAGAGGGTTGGGCATCCCGTAGAAAACTAACTCGCTAAAAAACATTTACCAGAAAAAATAATTCAAACCATTTAAACTCTGTCCTGGGAGTTGGAAGATCTTCATTTAGAAGAGTTATGATGCCTCATGGTGAAAGCCAAATTCCTTCTGAAGTCACGAGGCTGATGCCCCTTTTGACAATTAGAGCAACTATTAATTTAGGTACATGGAATCCTCATTTAATTAAGGAGAACAGGAGAGTCATCCAAATTGCTTATCACATATTCGCGTAGAGTTACTCTGCAAGCTACCATTAGTAAAATGCTCTCTTCTTCCGAACTGAACACAAAGATTTAACTGCTACTTCTATTAAGAAAGGTTATAGATTTACTTGAATCAATTTATTTTATGGTTCTTTTTCGTAGATACAAAAATATGAAATTCATTCCCATCTTAACTAATCGATATAAAGTAGGTCAGAAATCCAGCTTGGAATAAATTTTGTCGATTTAAGTGTTTGGCTTAGAGACGATTTTTTTTTGTCACCATCGATGCGAGTTAGAGAGTTAATATCATACTATTGACGAGTACTGACTGTAAAAAAAATGTAAGCCGTTTCTTTTGTATTCGTCATGAAATTTGTATTTTGAATCGACACTGCTTAAAAACTTTCAAACTAAGAGCTAACAGCTGTCTTTTAACTCGCATGATTGTTTAGCTGCTATTCCCTTGATTATAACTGACTAGGTGTGTTCAGGTGTGCATACTGTGATGATCCAATCGAGTCACATTGGCTGGAATACAGTAAGAATTAAAGCAATAAACTTGAAGTTACAAAGGTGAAGTCATATCAATGACTGTAATAGACAGTGGTGAGAGTGCGATGTTTTCCTTAAGCAAGCAACATCTGCATGGACGCGACCTTCCCTCTTGAAAATACCACATTTTATCTTTCAATATAAATTTCCGTAGCCTCCAACAAGACCTTTACAATACGAAATGAACACATTAAGTACTGCTTATAAAAAAGTCACATGTAACCGACCGCAATTGTTTCTTCTTGAATTCAGCAACTGTGGTCCCAAGTGTAAGGTCTTTTTTCAAATATCTCAACAAGAAGTAAAAAAATGAATAGTAACAACAACCACTTTTATATTCTCAAACAGTTACTTACTTACGCCTATTACTCGTAATGGAGCATAGGCCACCGATCAAAATTCTCCAACCCACTCTGTCCTCAGCCTTCTTTTCTAGTTTCATCCAATTGTTGTTCATTCTTCTCATGTTTATCTCCATTTCCCAACGTAATGTGTTCTTCGGTCTTCCTCTTTTCCTTTGGCATTGAGGATTCCATGAGGTGGCTTGCCTTGTGACGCAGGTGAATGCTTTCCTCAATGTGTGTCCTATCCACTTCCAGCGCTTCTTCCTGATTTGTTCGTCCACTGGGATCTGGTTTGTTCTCTCCCACAGTAGAGTGTCGCTAATAGTATCCGGCCAACGGATCCGAAGTATTTTGCGTAGACAACTGTTGGTAAACACTTGTGTCTTCTGGATGATTGCTTTCGTAGTTCTCCAAGTTTCTACCGCATACAGTAGGACTGTCATGAAAATTCTGACTTTGGTGTTGGTTGATAATTGTTTTGAGTTTCAGATGTTCTTCAGTTGTAAATATGCTGCTCTTGCTTTGCTGATCCGCGCCTTCGCATTTGCATCAGATCTACTGTGTTCATCAATGATGCTGTCAAGATATGTAAAGATTTTTACATCTTCTTAAGCTTCTCCGTCAAGTGTGATTCGATTGGTGCATGATGTGTTGTATCAGATAGTCTTGCTTTTTCCTTTCTGTATGTTGAGACCTACTGCTGCTGAGAGTGCTGCTACATTGGTCGTCTTCTCCTGCGTTTGTTGTTGTGTGTGAGATAGAAGATCCAGATCATCTGCGAAGTGTAGATCATCCAGCTGCATTCTTACTGTCTATTGTATCCCATGCTTCCCCTCCCCCAAATGTTGACGTCTTCATAATCCAGTCGATCACCAGAAGAAAGAGAAAGGGTGAGAGTAAGCAACCTTGCGTGACACTAGTCTTCATTTCTAACAAGTCTATCAGTTGTCCTACATGTACGATTTTGCAATTTAATCCATCATAAAAATTCCATGTTTTTATATTGATTATCTTCTCAGATATATCATAGTATCAAAGAAGCCTTCATCATGTTATTTCCTGTCCATATTATCAAATGCTTACTCATAGTCAATCATTCTCAAACCGTATTTCATCATCCCTATTACATCACCTATTGAACTCAGTTAAAAGAATAATAATAACAACAATAATAATAAACAAATACCTCTTCCAAATTAATCAACATATCAAACAGGAAGAAGAAGAAGAAGAAGAAACCAAAACAAAACAATATACTTACAAATGATCATTATGTTTTATCATCATTATAGAATGATTATTTCGATCAATGAATTGTGTTGATGATAATGATAATGATGATAATAATGATAATAATAATAAAAATCCTTTATCCATAATAATAATATTTATTATTGGTATTATAAATCCATATGGTATTGATATAATCAATAATGGTAAATGATTTAATATTAATATAAAATTATTAAAATAATCAATAAATGATAAGAATTTAATAGTATGAATAAAACGTAAACCAAGTTGTCCAATTTGTTGTAATTCAATCCATTCAGAATAACTAATTTAATAAAAGAGAGAAAAAAAAATGAAGATGATTAATATAGATAGATCGATAAATAGATAAACAACATAAAAGATTAACAATTTAGGTGTTGTGGAGATTGTCAATGTGTTTTTTTTTTTTTGGTCGAGATCATGAACCGATTGATATTAGACCATCATGGATTGGTTGAGGTTAGACATTAACATCATTAGATGCCGATCAGCTCAGTGGTCGAGTAGCTTATGCGTTCGCGCACGAAGCCCTGGGTTTGAATCCCGCGAGCGGGATCGTGGATACGCACTGCTGAGAAGTACCATAATAGGACGAAACGGCCGTCCAGTGCTTCCAGGTTTTCAATGGTGGTCTAACATCAATTGGTTCATCATCTCAATCATAAAAAATTAATTAAATATATAAACATTACTGTAATAATGAATGAGAATGTTAGTTGGGGGGACAACTAATTTATGAATTAGTATAAAATTATTATTTTATTTATTTATTTAAACACACAAATATTGGTACAAGAGGGCACCAAATATACATGCACCACACAAATTTTCATTTTATTTGTATGTGGGCAGTGATACTGTCCGGGTGCCCAGACCGAAGCAAGTGGTTTTCTTAGGAGGCCATACCCCGAGCCTTTCATCTAAAGGTCTGATCCACAAGACAGTGGAGCATCGTAAGGAGATGCAGTCTCATGGTCATCGGTGACCAACAATTGTTTCATACGCCATCTGTTCCTTCAGGATACTGGAGGAGCCCATGTGCACCATTAGTTTGGGATCCGGTTAAAGTGCCGGACATTCGCTTTTCGTCCTCTCATTTTCGTAGACAACACCCTCGTTACGAGAAGGAAGTGAGTAGGAATTCCCTGGCAGAGGCTGTATAAGCATAGTTATGTGTGAATATTTCGAAAAGGAGAGCTGAACCCCTCCACCTTCGATTGTACCAGGGAATAACTATCTAATGAATATACGAATTAAGATTCTAAACATTTTGTCCCACAAGATATAGAGTATATTAGTTTCATCCTCTTTAAAATACGCATTTTTAACAAACTTCTATTTCCATACTTCAAAACTTTCATCGGAACTCCTAATCAATTAAATTATTCAGTTCTCTTTTCCAACTTGTTACACTGAAAGCGTACACTCATCTTTTTGAGTAACATTTACAATATTCTGTATGTTTCAGAATAAAGAATACAAACTGAACTGTTTTGTAATTGGTCAAAGTATTTTGAAGGATACAGTGAATAAATAACTTGAACGAGTAAACTATTCAACCAGCTTCATAGAAATAAGTCAAGTAATAAATGAACATTCACTTGATATTGTTTGTTTGAATCTTCCCATTGATGTAATTGATCAATCTCTTAAGGCTATATCGAGATAATACGCACAGTATGCACATATGCCAATAAGAAACGGATCAACAGAAGTCCTAAACATCAGTGGGAAGATTCAAACAAACAATATCAAGTGAATTTAAACTCCACTATATTGCACAAACAAGTGGCTATCAGGACTCAGGACTCTAAGTGGATAGTGAGATGGCGTTTGAAGTAAACGGTACTGAGTCCTAGTCCCAGAGTGAACATCAACTCTGAGAGGCAAGTACATCCAACTGACGAATTCGGAGTACGACGAAACGCGCGTCAAACTGGATTCCACTGCTAGCTACCATCCATCTTTACATAATAAATGAACGATAAGTCATTCTTAATAATTTAATCTTCTTCTATAGCCCCATATAAAACATTGACTATGATATAACTTGTTGTATGAAGATTTATTGAGTAATAGATCACTTCGATTGATTTTCTGTATATAGTATTCAAGTACATTACAGGCGAATATATTCTTGAAATATACAGTTCATAAATAGTTGTTTTCCACAGAATTAATTACATGAATATCATCATGGACAACTCGTGAAACCTCATTGTTTTATTATGATTGTTATTTTTTGTGATATCCCAATGAGCAGTTGTAGTTGAAGGGGTTCGACAGGAAACCCTATTTTACTGGACTTAGTTTCGCGTCACCTAGCTTTACAGTCAAAGACTATATCACTAAGCAGTTCAAGTGACAACTAAAGTCATGTAGATCTGAAATGTACGTCTCTGTCTATGAAACGAGATGACTTAGGGTCGCGAATGAGCGAAGAAAAATCAGTTCCTTCAAAGTACAAGTACATTTTGTTGAAAAAAGCTAGATAGCACGAAAAGTATGTCAAACAGGATATCCTATCGACTTCCTACAGTCACCATCACCTTACATCTCAACACAGTCCACGTGATGTCAAGTTACTTAGACAATAGTCCCCATCCCATTTTCAAGGGATGAGATATAAACCATTAATGGGTTTAATAGCGTAAAAGACATAAACATGTTATTTGAATAGTCAAATAAACTTCCTAACCCGAAATTTGTCTTTAATCTAGAGTAGAGTGAATTGTTTATATAGGAAGAGTGCGTATGAATATTAGATATTGGACACTGAATGTCACAAGAGTATGTACACTGTAACTACTTTCAAAAAAAATACATAAATACATATACATTACATAAATGACAACTTACGGTAAAGATATTAGTTGAAAACAGAGAAAATGTATTAAAGCAACTGCTTGATGATATGATATCTCATGAATTATTGATAAGAAGTTATGATGATAGATCGGCAAGAAATGATCTACAATATATTAGTTTTCAACAACAAAAATAATATCAGAAGAGGTTTTGTGGATATTATAGTAATTTTATTAGTTGAGATCATCAGTCAATTGAAACTAGACTACTATGGAAAAACTGGACGGCCGTTTCATCGTAGTATGAGACTCCTCAGCAGTGTGCATCCACGACCCCGCCTCGTGAGACCGATAGGTCCTGCATTCGAATCTCGTGGTGTGGGATAGTGGATGAGCACTGCTGAGGAGTTGCACAATCGAACAAGATGGCAGTCCAGTGTTTCCAGGTTCTTCATGGTGGTCTCGATTCAATTGACTCATGATCTCAACCATTAAAAATAACTAGTTTCTCAATTGGTCTAGTTTTCAATTTTCGATACCAGAACAACTGATAATTATAAATAATTGGGGTTTTTTTATGTAATGACAAAACTTACGTCAGTAGTATAACTCGTAAATGTAATGTACAAAAACCTTCAAGGATGTATACTAAGGTTTGTTAAAGCCTTGGCTATACAGAAACTGAAACCCTCTTTATGCGTTCTAAAACAATTTGTTCTTACTTTTAACCTACCCTAGTAATACAGATTTATTATCCAGAGTGGTTATCACATTTTTTTTGTGTACTTTGTTATGGCTTACCTTTAATCAGTCTAGTTGACCTTTTAATTTTCATATATAAATGTTCTTAACAAGTATATTATGTGTGATCAGACTGTTCGAAATGTATTGCGCTAATATATCATCATCACGTAATTCGTCTTCTTATTGCATTGTCGCAATGTGATATAACTGAATAAATTGAATTTTCCGAATGGACAGATATACAGATACAAACGAGTGTACAATTGCTGTTTGATTCGATTAGTCAATCGAAATTCTTTCCTTATTGTTTCCATTCTTTGTTTTTAGAATAATTGAGATTGTGTACACGAAAAGTGCGTGTTCTAATAACAAAATCTCCGGAATCGCAAGTGACAACATACATGAAATTTCGTCATGAGGATTATAACAATCGAATTACTGATTGATGAGTACATAATGACCCATGTTACTGTTTATTTAGTCTTTCAATGCTAGTAAAATTCTATCAACAGATCAGTAGCGATTGGAATAGTTCTGTGATTGCTGTGTTTGAAGCAATTACGAATTCATCTAGTCTGAGAAGAAAACAAAGACTCTGTGGCCAAAGACCAATAAGCCAGTTATTCTAATGCGTCTCTCAGTCCCGCTAACTAGAGAGAGAAGTCTAAGTTCGAAATGGGGAAATATATTCAGCAAGCAGCCAGAAGCACGAGTAATCACAAAAGGCTCAAATCAAACGTATATATATAGGACAAAATTGTCCTTGGGAAGCGTTACAAAATAGCATACTAAAAGATACAACGAACCAATAGCGTTTAAGATTCTACCAAGTGGGAAATATGACATGAAGGTGAAAATGAACGCTTTTAGCACAAAAACAAGAAAATTCAAAATTTCAAAATAAAATTACAAAAATAAGGTGTCTACTAGGTGAGTTCTAGGGATGTAACATCTCCAACAGTGGTAATATCTTACAATCGGAAGACGAATGGTATGGGTTCGAATCCTATATGTAGTATCACTTCCTTACATATATGACTTGTTGATAAACAATAATTAGCATGAAACCTTGATTTACTCAAAAGTATTCTATACAAAATAAAATTTCAATAAAGAATAAAATCGTTAAACGATTTAAAAATGAAAACCATAGCAACTGTGATACAAGTAATTATTGAACTTACTTTCATTAAATGAGATTAATCGGAATGTTAATATAACTAGTGATAATACTAAATGTCCACAAAGTAATCCACCAAAATGTGTACAATGAAGACGAATTAACTATAGTTTTTTAACAAAAACAAAGAGAAGAAATTAATGATGAGATGAACACTTTATAATTTACTAAGTTTAGCCTATTTGAACTAAATAGAAACAATGATAAACTAATGCCGGTTCAGTGGTCTAGTGATTAAACGTTCGTGTGCGAGACCGATAGGTCCTGGGTTCGAGTCTCACGAGGCAGGATAGTGGATTCGCACTGTTCAGAAGTAAGTCCCAAAATAGGACGAAACAACCGTCCAGTGCTTATAAGTTTTCCATGATGGTCTAGCTTGAATTGACTCATGAGTTCAACTATTAAAACTACTAAAAACTCCACGAAAACTCCCTTCTGATAATAATCTCATTAAGTAAAAAAGAAATGATAAATACACAAGATATGAATATGTTTAATGTGAATTGGTTTCAAATGTTGAGAGATGAGAACATGAAAAACAGTACGGACCTGAATAGCTCCAAATTATATCTTTGAAAAAAAACAACAACCTAAGAATCAACAACTTATTGTGATTAAGAATATATATGAACCTTCGCTTTCAAGCTATTAATGTCTTTGGTAAAGTATGCAACAGACAAATCAAACGAGGAAAGCTGTTCAAATCATTTTAATCACTGAAATATGTACCAAAATAGATTAAATATTTGTATATAATGTGTAAAGGTTTAAACTTTTGTGTTCTTGATGATGATTAACTATCAATCATTTTTATATTAATAGATGTACATTTTGATTGGTTTATCTCAATGTTAACATTTTAACACAGGTTCCATTTTGGTAAATTGATTGATAAATTATTTCACTTAATATCGACAGTGAGAATACTTAAGACTTTATGTTCATTAATTTCAGAAAGTTTTGTGATGATGTTTTTTTGTAATTTTTATACTTGAATTCATGGGTCAATTAAAGATAGACCATCATGAAAAAAACCTTGAAGCAATGAACGGCTGTTTCGTCCCAGTATGAGACTTCTCAACAGTGCGCATCCATGATTCTGCTCCGTAGGATTCGAACCCAAGACCTGTCAGTCTCGCACGCGAACACTTAACCTCAGTAGTTTACGAATTCATTGCCTATTGAACAAGTTAGTAATTATTTGAACTTAATAGATTAGTGTAAAGTGCAGTATGGTTTAATGCTAAAACGCATTGAATATCAACACTATAATTCAGGTATATCCAATTAGCTAACCAGAGTTAAATAAATATCCTAGATCCAACTACTAGACACAAAAATAAACTTTACTGAATATTTCCATTTACTCATTATCAGGTTTCTAAATAAACATTATACATATACATATGAATTAAAGATCCTGTTGAAATGATCCAAAAGAAATTCTCAAGTGAATATGACTATCATAATAATTTCAGTTACATTGCCAAGAGTCATAGAAACATTTTTGAAAAAAAGACGACAACAAAAAAAAAAAACAATTCACAAAATAAGAAAAAAAATTTTTGAAAAAAAAAACTAATAAAGAAAATTGATTAAAACTATTAATTTTATGAATACGGACCAATCAGAAACAAGTATTCTTTCTGCCTCAAGGTCATCTAATTAACCAATCACAATTGAGACAAAATGAACATTTCATTCTAATCAAATGATGATAATCATTGTAGTATGTTGGTTCTATTAGCAACAACAGTAGTAATAATAGTATGAGGGAATTTATCAGGAAATAACTGAACAGTTAAAAGTAAGTTAAATTGATTTTAATCATCGAAATGATTATTCTTACTGTTAGAAAGGGGTTTTTTGTGTGGATATTATAGTCATTTTAATCGTTGAGTTCATGAATCAATTGAAGTTAGACCACCATCATGAAGAACCTGGAAGTATAGGACGGCTGTTTCGTCCTTATGTAAGACTTCTCAGAACTGTGTCTTGATATAACTAATTAATTAGTTGTATGAATGAGTTTGATTTTGAGCTAAACGGGACGAGATTCTAATAGAATTGATTATTTTTGAACTATAATTATTTCTAATTTACGATATACAAATGAAAAGACCGTTCAGTGGTTCCGGGTTTTCCATAGTGGTCTAGCTTCAACTGACTCATGATTTCAACTATTGAAATTACTAAAATCTCCACAAAACCCCTTTTCTGATATTATAAATTAATCACAGTTGAATATGATTATTATTTTCTGTGAGTAAATTACCTCTTTAGGTCAATAACGTCTCGACATATAACTTATGTCTATATTGTTTGGTATATTTCTGAATTGTAGCTACAATTCAAAAACAGAAAGCGTATATGTCAGAATAACTTACCTATTGAATAAGTCGGTTGCTTACATACCTCAATAGTTTAGTTGGTAATAAATTTGCGCTTGAACCGATAAGCATTAGATTCAAGTATTAATGTAATGAAGTAATGTAATGATAACTGAATTACACTGCTATCTAATAACCAAAAGTATAATACTCGCTAATAAAAATGGTTCTTTGTAAGCTGATGGACATTGAAGGTATTGTATTATTAGATGGTGGTTGGAGGTAGTCGACAAGAAACCCTGGACCCGGGTTTCGTGCTACTTGGAACTCCTCAGCAAGGTGTACCACCATCTAATCTTACAATAGTGCCCGCGGTGTCCAATCACCTAGACTGGTGGCCACATTGCAACATGATCGATAGCATTCGATCTGCACTGATAATAAGGACTAGACACGCATGACATTGGTCACTTAGTGATCAATCAAAAGGTATTGTATTATTTTGTCTTTATGTAAGTAAGTTAACATAAAATAGTTCTTGTTATCAATTAATACGTGTAAGGTAAATCTTGTTATAAAAAATGCATAGAATATTGAAACTCGTAATAAACTAGTTTCTTCTATATATCATAGTTATAAAAATATTGAAGAACTATCGATAGATTGTTACACCATTGTTTGAGAATTCAATCTCAGAGTCTCAATTAAGTCTCTATCTGATAACACACTTGAATAAAAACAATACTTAAATGATTATAAATGTACTCGAAATAACATGAATGAAGGATTTATAAGTAAGAATCTTAAATCAGATTATTAGTGCTTAAGATAACTGATTTGAGCATTTGGTTATCCAAAAGATAGCCGGTCAGTCAGCTACAACGTAGGACCAGGCACATATATGCAGCGGTACAACTTGCCATACCTCATTAGCAAAACAAGATGAACACCAAATTTATAGAAATAGTGATATATATATATATATATATATATATATATATATATATATATATATATATATATATAAGAATAGTTGAATGTAAGGGCATAGTACAGGAAGAAAGAATTAGTTCGTAGAAAGAAAGATATGAAGCGACTTTAAACTCATAGTATAAGGGAAGACAGAGAGTGTATACATACACTCAAGCCATTGTGATCTATTCTGAGCCATGTGACACAGAGTCTCCAACCATTGGTTACGATAGTCACGCGAACCCCAAACAACATGGCTCACACTAGAAGTTATTGACTTCAAGCAATGATGCCATGTTTTGGTTTGTCATTCCTAATTTTCTTCCAACCATCCCCAACACCAGTTAGCATTGTGTGTCGAGGTAATCGGTGTCCAGGCACATGTAACACGTGACCCAACCATCTCAGTCGATGAAGATTCACAATCTCATCAACTGATGTACCATCATTCCCTAATATATAAAAGATAACTAACAAGTAAGACATAAAACAATATATAGAAATTATGAAAATTAGTAGATAATACTAAGTAGTATCCGCCAACTAAACATCTTGGCACATACTTCATTCTTAACTAGTTACAGTCCAACTGAAAGTTTTAGCTAAGTTTTGCACCCCAGTTGTTCAGTTATACGATATATATATTCTTACATTGCTTCCTCAGTATTATCTACATCATTTTCGTCATTGTTTCTCCACTAGATAATATATATATATATATTATTCTTCAATCGATATGTTTGAGTTGAAAATATTGCGTCACTTCTCAGAACCGCCATTCATTCAACTACGTCAACATACCGATGAATCGGATAGAAGTACAAGCAATTCATTATCACGTGATCTTACGTTTAACACTGAACAAAAAACTCAAATACTCACTATGCCTATCAGTTTATATCGTAGAAAATATCTTCAAAAAATGAATCAATGGATAAAAGATACTACTATTATTGATAATACTACTGATAATAATATTGATTATTTAAATAATACACAAGAAATAAGTCAATCAACAACTCATATTGATCATGACCACCACCACCACCAACAACAACAACAACGACAACTAGATGCCGAAACTACTAACAACTTCATCAGTAGTTCTAGTTATAACAACTATTCAAATTATTATTTACTTAAAAGTAATCATCAACTAGAAATGATACAATCCATGAGCAATTCAACACATTTCTTCTTCACATTGGCTAGTCAAATACAATCTGGTAGTTATGATAAAAATAGTTATCGTAAACCATTATGGACACATAGAGAACAAAGTAATGGGCAAAGAAAAGAGAAATTAAAACAAACACGAGAACTTAATAGAAAACAACAAACAGAAGGTAAACAGACATATATGTATATACTACTTAAATGGTATAAAATATATTTTCCAATTCGTCTTATATAATCATGATATAGAGTTAAGGAAAGGGTTACCTTACACTATTCGATCCCTAGACGTTAATCAACAGCCATGAGGTTTGATCATTTATGAAGATTGAAATCTAGAAACAAGGTTTGTATTGAAGGCAGAGTATGTTGAAAGATGCAATGTAGCGGTGCAATTCATCTGATAATGGAATAGTTAGGTATAATCAGTAGCAATGTCTTTTTTGATCTAAACCTTGTGTTACTTGGTACCTCGTCAGCATGATTGACATAACATTGACAATTGATCATTGTGATCATTCATGTTAAATGATTTTGTTTGCACAAAAAACCAATCATGAAGTGAACAGTTCTCAATGATAAATTCCCTGATACAATCAGCCAGTCAGCTACAACATAGGATCAGGCACATATATGCATCGGTTCAACTTGCCACACCTCATTAGCACAACAAGATGAACATCGAATTCATAGAAGTAGTTAATTCAATGATAGTAATATATACAAGAAAGATTGCATATAAGGAGATAGTACAGGAAGATAGGATTAGTTTGTAGAAAGAAAGATATGAAGCGATTTTAATGTTATAGTTTAAGTGAAGACAAAGAGTGTATACACCTACGCTACTGTGGTCGATTCTGAGCCATGTCACACAGAGTCTCCAACCATTGGTTACAATAGTTACACGGACCCTAACCAATTAATCTAGTCTAGTCCAGTACCTGATACAGCCACAAAACAACCTCAGCTCGAATCAATATCACATTGTGAACATATCTTGTTTACCGACAACCAACTGATATTAAAATACTAGATACAGAAGTTCTAACAACTACATAGAATTCGTTGATACCATATTTCATTTTGTTTAAAAAAAAGAAAAAAATATATTCTTAATAAAAGTACATTCAGTTATATTGTAAATCAATTTATTAGTATAAAACCTTTTAAGATATAAATGTCTGTACTAATGAAGTAAACTATTTAAGTGAAATAATCCATTCTAGTAGTTTTCAAAAGTACATCAATTAAGGACTATTCTTTAAGAGTATATTAATGATAAGATATAGTTGTAAATATATAACAAATTACTTTAAATGATTGATTTATCTTTAAGTGTGATATACTAGAACTATGTATTGTATTCATCATAACCTATCCGGACAACGATGAGAGATATTCATTAAACTATTAGCTAAATTATCTGGTTGTACACTCAATATAGCTTTCTCTGTAGAAATACTTGAATTCAAAAACCCATATGGGTATGGTGAAACTAATTAATGTATCTGTTATATCCTAGTGAGGATTAAATTACGAGTAACTTCCGAGAACTATTAATGGACTAATATTCTTATTGTATAACTATTCACTAACTAGATTATATATATATTTATATCTCTCTTATTATAAGCTTCGTTTTCATCTATAGATTATTACTATACGATAGACTGTTCTTAAATTATGTTCAGTTTATTGATTACAGTCTCTCACAATTACAGCCACATTTTGGCTTGATCTTGTATAAATGTTATTCCCTATTTTATGGTGTAATGTGGTCTGATTGGCTGGTACATAAACCACACTTTCACGTGACAACCCAAACAGTACAGCTCAATCCCGCTTCACAGGAGAACCAAATACCGTATAGGCTTTAACGCTACAATCTAAATAGTACAGCTCAATGCTGTGGCGCAACCACACAGGTACCAAGCACCTTAGTGGACCATTCGCACCATTCATATACACATTCACGTCATATGTATAGTTATTCCGATCAATGATCGCGTGAATCAATTATGCACAGCACGAACAGGCCAAAGTTGACCTATTCAGCCTTACACGACAGTCAAACACATTAATGTTAGCAATGGTGACATGCTTTACAATGTCCCAATAACAATGGCCCTTGAGAAGACTGAAAAGTAAACACCAGTATGAATGAAATCGGTTAACCAGCAAACCAATTTTGTGCATGAATAGTCAGCAAAACTTGTCAAAGCAATGCCGAACCATCCACAATACCAATGGCGAACCTCCAGTCTCATATGAGACCAGCTCTACATAGCCATATAGTTATATAACAATAATAGTTTATTTTAAACTAATTCCTCTATTGTATTCATCTTACTGGCTATTTATTCTTTTTGTTATAATGATAGAAATGCAATCATCAAATATAGCTGATAACAAACATCCCATTCATGATGCTGTATACGATTCATCATCAAATTTTCTACTACATTGTATGACAATCGATGAATGTTTAGATATAGGAAAATGTAATACCAAATCATCAACTTTTATACTTGAAGACGATAATGGAATGCTTACAAGAACAACACCAATAAGCGAAATGATGGAGAATGGTAAGTTATATCAACTTATGAAGGTTAATAATTGAAATGTAATTCAAATAATAACATCAAAGATAGTCTTATATCACGTAGTGCGTCAAGTTAGACGATATAATGAATTGAATGAAAGTAAATGACTTATATACCAACGGACCTCAAATTAGTGGTATAAAGGTGTCATGTCACACAGAGCCTCTAACCATTGATTACGATAGTCACGAGGACCCCAACCAAGTAGTCTGTATCTACCAAAATGGCTAAAACCATAAATTAGGGACTTCAAGCACTAATGATACGAATAGATATCTCAAAGATGATGATATACAACACAGATATATAGTATATAATTATTCTGATTTCTTTAACTTAATATCACCATATAATGATGTTATTACTTTAAACAATTCAGATCAGTGCCAGGAATCGAGCATTGAGTTTAATTCGAAAATACTAACCTATTACCATTCATTCTTGGATATATTTCAACTTTAAACCGGTAGAATACATCCAAGTATTAATAACCAGATGGTTTATCGTCACCTAAAAGGTACTTCTAAGTTGATAGATGTTATGCCATCAAATCGGTCATAATTATACAAATATATGTATATTCACTATCTGCTACGTATCAAATAATCCTCATGCAAAATGTTTACATTCTTTATTGTTATAATTTTCTAAATCTTCAACTTAATATTATTTCATAACTTGATATCATTAGTGGGTGGAGATTATGTTTATTTACACTTCTTTATTTATTATCTTGTTAACCTAAGTCTTTACACAATTATGTTGAAGAATAGATGTGCCTCCAAATGCCCTAGTATGGACGAATGTGGGGAGAGTTAGCTCTCCCACTCCAAATGCTCTCATATAGACACGTGCGTACAACCACTGACAGGGAAGTACTACTCACCGTCTTCTCGCGGCATTACTGTTGTTTACGAAATTGAGAGGACGATAAGCTAATGTCTGATGTTTTGACCAGGTTAATGAACATGGAGGGTCCACCTAGGGGAGTTGGAAAACTTTCATTCCAAAACAATGGTGTACATGGGCTCCAGGAATCTGAAGGAACATATGCCGCATGAACCAATTATTGGTCACCGGCTAACATGGGACTGCATCTCCTAACGTTGCTCCACTGCCTTGTGGATTAGATCTTTAGGTCGAAGGCTCCGGATGTGGCTTCGTAAGAAAACCACATGGTTTGATCTAAGCACCGGAGCAGTATCACAGTTCGCACACAAATCAAGTGACTTATATGGCACATATGTATTCGGTGCATCTTTGTACCAATATTTATATATTCATGATCATGATGATGATAGATTGAAAATATTTATCATATTTGATTCAATAAATCAAAAAGAAGATAATGATAATGTTGATAATAAACAAAACTTCATTTAAAACTTTTTTTTCTCTTTCATATCTATAGATACTACTACCACTACTACTAATACAAATTCTACTTATGAATGTATTCGATTAAAGAAACGTAAAACATTGAATATTCCTAATTGTGAATTCATTCCAAAACAAATAAATCGGTATAATTTTCATAAACATAGGAAATATGTTAATCAACCATTTAAATTGACAACCAAAACAACAACAACAAGAACAACAAAAACAAATACATTAAAACGTCCAGATCCATTTGCATAGTTTCATTTCTACTTTTTTTTTCTTTTTTCCCTTTTTTCTCTTTTTTTTTCTTTTAAAAGAAAAACTAATTTATTACACAAACATCAACCTCTAAAACAATAACAACTCATTATTTCTGAAAGATTTTCTTTACAAAATAATACAAAAAATAATAAAGAGGGGAAATTACAATACTACAGTTATTTTATATATACACATTCAATATAAAGATACAAAAAGAGAACTAGCGGGACTATAATTCTATGGATGACCTTTGAACGACACTAAAATGACCTTAAAAAGGACTATCTACCTACTAGTGTTAAATGAGGTTTATAAACCAGTGTGAAAAATTAAGATTTTCAGTTGATGGTTAAGGTTAGGAATTGGATTCAGGGTTTTCATCATGAACTGATATTAGCTCTAATTCCAAAACGCTATTTAAACAAATGGATGAATGATAAGTAAAGATGGATAATGCCTAGCACTGGAATCCAAGATGTGTGTTTCGTTCCATTTGGGAATCGTCAGCTGGATGTACCTGCATCCCAGAGTTGATGTTCACTCCAAGACTCGAATCTAGTACAGTTAGTTTTCGTGCCAAAATCTAAAATCTGAAATCTGATTAGTTCGTTCATAAATTATAAGTCTATCAATCCTACAAGTAATTTGAATATATAGGAGACAGGCTGAACTCCACAATGTTTTAACTCTTATCATTATTGGCGAGACTTGGATTATTTAACATCGTAGAGTCCAAACTGTCTCGTCTATATTCAAATTATCTTAAGGATTATATTTATGTCAATCTAATAAGTAACATACTTCGGGAAATAAACCTTGGTGGGTTGATATCTGATGAAATATTGGCACTGATACAAAAATTTCAACTAACTTTGGCCAACTTACGTCATTTGTGACGTACGTAGGAAGAATATTTACCAACCGAAGGACGAGTATACTGAATAATAGTTCATCCTATTCTACTTTATAGTTATGAAGTGTCAGTCTTAAAAATATAGGATATTTGTAAGTTACAAGAATTTGACTATAGTTGGGTTCAAATTGTTTCTGCGGTATATGGGGACTAATGAATAAGTAACAATGAAGTTATGAGCAAGCAATTAATTAATGAGGCTGTGAATCGTCATAAATAAATGAGGTGGTTAAGACATGTATTAAGTGTGCTCAACTACCGCTTAACCTGATGAGAAATATCTGCCAGTGTAGAAGTTGTATGAGATAAAGTTAGGAACAGTCAAATCAAGATACAACATCAGTCTATAAAGTCATTGATTGATAAGATGACTTATTCATGTAAGTGTAGTAGAATGCCTGTTTAAGGTCCGAGTGATAAACATGATCACTAGTCGGAGAAATTAACATGGGTCAGAATTGGTCAAAGTAACATATATGCATTCGCTTATTCTCTACCCTTAGATCCTCAGTTTAAAAATTGCCTTCCACTTTTTATAACTAACATTCATTCTTTTTCTTGGACTATATTACTTATACTAAGTTTTTGCTTGTACTACTAATACCTACTACTGATACAAATACTACTTTTATTACTCTAGTATTTCTCATGATAATTTCATTTCACTGTACTAATATAGTGTGATAACTTGCATTTATGCATACACGTTACCTTTAACTAACTGATCATATCACCAAGTTTCGTTTATGATATAAATGACATGTCGCTGATTGTGTCTACACTCTATTAATTGCTCAGGTATTAGTTCAAAATTTGCGGTAAAAATGTACTAGCTAAGATGTAGTGTGCATTTTCAAAAATGTGTCAGTTGTCAGGAATATTATAAATAAGTAAGAGAACAGAGTATAAGATACAAGTATTTATAAATAGATGTCTATGCAAGATACTCAACATCCATTGACCGGATACCATTAGCAACAGCCTACTGTGGGAGAGAACAAACCAGCTTTTAGCTGAAGAGGAAATTAGGAAAAGACGTTGGAAATGGATAGGACATACATTACGGAAATCACCAAACTGTATCACGAGACAAGCGCTAACTTGGAATCCTGAAGGGAAACGGAAAATCGGAAGGCCAAAGAACACATTACGTTGGGAAATAGAATCAGATATGAAAAGGATAAATAACAACTGGAAAGACTTGGAATGAATTTTCCAGGATAGAGTTGGGTGGAGAATGCTGGTGAGCGGCCTATGCTCCTTCACGAGGAGTAACGGGCGTAAGTAAATAAAAGATCTCGACCAATTCCAAAGACGTAAACCACAGAGATGTAAAACAATCTTATTCATACAAACATAAATACCTCATTAATAATAAATTAAACATTTACTTGATTACTTACTTGAGAAAACCAACTAATTAGTGAATAATAAATAGACACTTCATAAATACAATTTGGATCCAAATAAAAATCAATAAATGAAGGAGATTCATTTAAATAATTTGAAAAAGATATTGATGATATTGGAAGTTGAAAGGATATTTCTGTTTTGTCATTCCTATAAATCAATAAAGAAAGAAAGAAGAAAAATATCACTTAAATTGATCATTTGAAAAGTAACTGGTTATATCCCGATAAGAATAATGAATGATGGTAATTGTTTGGATCTATTTCTGGACTAATACGATACATATATTCTTAATGTGTGATTGTTAAGTAACTAAACTATATGCATATTCGTGTTCCTCTAATTATTTTGACCTACAGTCTATTAATTACAATCTCCCACATTTATAGCCACTTTTGATTAAATCTTGTACAAATGTGTATTTTCCAGTTTATGATACGATGTGGTCTATTTGATTTGTATATAAACCCAATATATTTGAGATACATGATTCATATCGTGGAGGCTGAGATTGATGTTTTCGTCTCTAACAAGCAGGGCTAGAAAAGAACATAGGGCCGATAAGTACTCTAGACTTCTCGTACGGGTTTTATTCGTCATTGGTCGATACCATTAAGTCATATACATTAATATGGCACAAAGCCACAAGTTATAACAGTAAAAATCGCTGTGTCGAACAACTCCAGTATATATATATATATATATATATATATATATATATATATATATATATATTATATCCTAGCACAAGTCCGTTAAAAATTAAAGCCCAATTGTCCAGTTAGTTCTATTTAGACTACGCCCCCCCAAATGCCCTGGTACGGCCGAGAGTGGGGAGAGTCCGCTCTCCCTCTCCAAATGCTCTCACATGGTCACAAGTATATAGCCTCTGCCAGGCAAGTCCTACTCAATGCCTTCTTGCACCACGGGTGTTGTTTACGAAATTCAGAGGACGAAAAGCGAATGTCCTGAGCTTTAACCGGATCCCAAACCAATGGTGCACATGGGTTAGCTCCAGGATCCTGAGGAAACAAATGGCATATGAACCAATCGTTGGTCACCGGCTGGCTACCATGGAACTGCATCTCCTTACGATGCTCCACTGCCTTGTGGGTCAGATCTTCAGGTCGAAGGCTCGGTTTGTGGCCCCCTAAGTGAAACCACTTGCTTCGGTCTGAGCACCCGGGCAGTATCACAGCCCTCACACATATCCAATGAGATCTGTGTGGTGCATATGTATTTGGTGCTTCCTTGTACCAATATTTATTTGTTAAAATAAATAAATAAATAATTTAGACTACAGATATTCTGTTCTAATAAATGCAAAAAATATTTCCATATTTGATTTATGTAACCCTTAAAATAAGTATGTAACTAATCTAATTCTAATATGATATTATATAAAGTATAATACACTGACTACCGTAAGCTAACCAATCAGAATCAAGATAACACGCGCGAAATTTAAAGTGCAATGAGAGATAATGTATATGTTATTATTGACAAAGTGAAAATTGTCATTATTTGATTCTTAAAATAATTGAAGTCATTTAGAAGATATATTATCCCATCATAAAGTGAATTTAAGATAGTGCTTAAACTCAATTACAAAACATACTCACTCTTAAGGTAGATTGTGTATACAAGTATTTGATGTGATTCAATACATCGTTTAATAAAGTTAGATAGTAGTCTCCAATACTAGTTAAGTAGTTACTAGCTTAAGAAAGATCGGCTCCTTCACCAATCGACGATCTCATTACGTTCCTATTCAATATATGCATATATTTTTTTTAAAAAACCTTCACGTAACCCGTTTTAAACCAATATATTATAAATAAACTTTAGTTCATTGTTTATGATATCATCTGAGTATATCTTCCTAATTCTACTTGAAAGGCGTTCAACCAGATTTCGCTTATAACGAATGAATGTAAATCTAAAAACAAATTTCCATATTATTATGTGGTTGAACTTTTTTTTAATATGCCCTTTATTATCAGACTCATCTTCTCCAGCTCTTCCTAACCATTAAATCTAATTGTCAAATGTATACTGTTACATTATTCCAAGAATTCTTTTTCATCAATATCTTAATCGATGATAATGAAATTGGTGTTATTTTTTTTTTGTACCTTCAAGTCCCGGAGCGAACGTCAACTCTAGGATGCAGGTACATCCACCTGACGGGCCCTGCATTCCACTGCTAGCCACTATCCATATTTGCTTATAAAGCATGTGACTTAAGGCAATATCGAAGCAATTCGCATAGGATGCACGCAGGTCAATAAGAGACTGATCGATTGCAGTCCAAAACATCAATAAAAAAAATACAAGCAAAAACAACACCAAGTGAATTTAAACTTCAACCCATTGCACAAACAGGTGACTATCACGACTCAGTAACTAAGTGAATAATGCGAGTACATTTGGAGCGAACGGTACTGTGTTCGAGTCCCGGAATGAACACCGACCCTGGGATGCAGGTACATCTAGCTGACAACTCCAAAATAGGACGAAACGCGCGTATTAGATTCCAGTGCTAGGCAGTATCCATATTTGTTTAATAAGATCTTTGTTTTCATAAATGAAACAGAACTGTGTCTCTCATCATATATTAGTTAATATTACAATTTGGTGTAAACAATCAGTATTAAATCATCAATAATCAATCCATTATTGAGTAGTATGGATAATGTGTATATCAATTTTTTTCTGTTTGATGCTGATCGAATTCTATCAATCCAGTTGCAATGTGATCATGTCTTGGACTATGAAACTGAGTGACATGACATTAAATTCACCAGGTAGTATCAATTCGTTGAAAATGACAAATACCACATGACCAAGAAGTTCAAAATGCCACGAACACTAAGTCAAACAAGATTTTCTTTAGACAACATTCAATCACCACCTTAATGAGATAGACTTCTACCTGACGTTTCTGCTGATGAAGTTGTTCAAAAGAATAATGAAAACTCTACGACTAAATCATTTAACTCAAAGAATAAAATCTCATTAAAATCATTCATCTATGCTACAAAAAAAAAAATCTTCACCACTGATAATTTTTCTTTTTTATATTGAAGAAACAATGAATATAAAATAATGAAAATATAATTTGAGAAGTTATTCATTTTGTTTTTTCTTGGGGAAATCCAATAAACTCCTCGGAAATAAAAAAAAACAAAACAAGAAAGGCTCTGAAAACATTGAGAAGCATCTTATTCAATCAGTGTTCACTAAAAGTTTTGCCAGAAACATCTAGAAAGTGAAAAGTCCTATGTCGTATTTCTGATTGAATGATTACTTATACTACTTATTTATGTTTAGTAGAATTCTAGAATTTTCCGGAAACCCAAGAACATCTAAACTACTATAGAAACTCTAGATTTTCTGTATATCAACGAACTTTTAGAGTAAATAAAGTGTTTCTTACATATTACACACCATTTCTTTCGTGTTCAAATCGCTGTATAGATTTAGCCTGGGGGGGGGTTATTAAAAGAGCTTAGGAACTAAATCTAGCATTCAATTAGTAAAATTTAATAGTTTTCCTCTTTTAACTTACTCAATTGTAACATAATGAAAATAATTACACCAAATTGTATTCAAAGTAACCATTCCCATAAATCCTATTACATTTTAAAAGATAAATAAATAGAAATGATCAATCAAAGAAATTATACAATAAAATATATTTTTAATAGTAATATCAATTCCTATTAGTAACTATTGTGTATAAATCAATATGAAAAACTCGTATCCTGGGATCACCGAGTAAGTAATGCAATTGTTAGGAAACATGTAGTAGGTAAAGATGGCAAATCAATCGATGAGGTAGTGAAACTTCATTAGATGAGAAGGCTGGGACATGTATTACGTATATCCAACCACCGACTACCCTGACGTGCGATGTTTTATGGTGTAGAATTAGGTTGGAAGAAAGCTAGGGGCAGTCAGACTAAAACATGACACAAATTCATGAAGTCACTGACAAGTAGAATGAGCCATGTTGCTAGGTGTAATAACTAAACATCTGGAAAAATCGGAAATATGTGTTCAAAAGAAATTGATCCAACCTCTTTTTCTACAATGGTCTAAACGTTTCATAGTTTTCTTTCTTCTTCATAATTCCTTTACAACTATATTCTTCCCCTTTTATCTTATCTATAGATCTTTTACTCTCAACTGGATAATTTCTATTTCGATGATCCGCTTAATTATATTGCATCTCAATTTCAATATTTTATTTTATCATACTGAGCTTTTAAAACCCCAGTTTTAATTTCCTGATCCCCATGATGACTATTCCAGCCCTTAACAATAAAACTGTTATTAGTTGCTCTGATAAAAATAACCTTTTAATACCTTTTTTTATTCTACCTAACTAATAGTCGAAAGTAGAATACTTGGAACTATTAGTCTTTGTTTTTATATTGGATAAACTGTTTACCATTCATATCCGATATTGTTTTATTCATTTACTTAATGTCGAAACATTTCTGAAAGTACTCTTTAGAATTTCGAAAAATTTTTAACAAAAACACTACGAGCAAATAATTATTTTTATAATTTATATGACAAACTAATCTAGGCCACACCTCCACTGACAACCTGGGAGCAATGAACGATCTTTCTGTCCTGGTATGGGACCTCACAGAAATACATTTATACAACCTTACACTTGGGAATCGGAACTGGAACATTCGTCCTCGGATGTAAACGCTTTACTCTCTGGATCATCGAGTCGGAATCCAGTGATGCATACAGAAAACTTCAATCAATTAATGATTATGCACAATCCTTATCCGCTGACTGCGGCTGATAACCATTTCACATCCGAAATCATTGAACATCATTGGTCATGGCTTCTCACTTGACGCAAAAGAGTTTCATCTTGAAACTATTCACGATATTAAGTTGATCAAAATTAGACCAATATACATATTTTATTAAGCCTAAGCTAAGTAGTCTTAAATCTAGACACAAGCGTATGAGACCGAAAATCTTCAGTTCTGTACCTGAATGCAGTGACGTGAGTTTGCACTCCTGAGGAGTTCCATGATAGAATCAAACCGCCATCCAGTGTTTTCAGATTTGAACAAAAATCTCAACAAACCCTTCTATACTAAAAATACTATTTTTATAAAACAAAAAAAAAAAGACTTACTTTTATCAGCAGAACAATTTGTTCGTTTAATCAATAAATTTGGTCCAATTGTAGATGGACTTAGATAATAATTTTTATTTGGTAAATAAAAACGATGAAATATTCCTGTTATATTAGGATTGAAAGTTATTATGGAACTTTCACTAAAATAGGATGATATACTTGGATAATATGGTAGATTTGAATGAATTCGTTCAGTAGCATTATCGAATGTATCAAACAAGATTGTCATCTATAAGTGGGTATAGAAAAAATGTAAAAAAGTGTGGGATAAAACTAAAATAAACATTTAGTTATCGTTGTAAATATTAACATTTTCAGTATAGGATTGTGGAGATTATTAAGTTTTTGATTGAGATCATGAACCGATTGACGTTAGACCACCAATGAAAACCTGGAAGTACAGGACATCCGTTTGGTCCTATTGTAGGACTCCTCAGCAGTGCTCATCCACGATCCCGCTCGTAGGATCCAAACTCAGGACTTATCAATCTTATGCGCAGACGCTTAACCTCTAGACCACTGGGCCGGTCGGCATCCGACTGTGTTAATATCTAACCCCAACCAATCCACGAAATTGCGCGACCATCTTCCATTGTGCTGAGGTAGATACTTGTCTCTAGCCGACACGGATGGTACTACTAAACATAGGCAGATTTGAACGTATATTTGACTGCTAGTTAACATCAACTGAAGTTTAAAGCATCTCAGTAGTGGATATTTACAATCTATCAGTACACCGAACAGATGATATTCTTGTTATAAGTAGAAAACACAATCTCAAGTGACTAAGCCCTAATAGTATAAGTAAGCATTGTTCAATGGTGTATAGAATGCTAGCAGAATCTTGATAAATAAACTAACCATCACAAAGTGCACAACACTATAAACCAAATATTGCCCCGATAAACAATCGAAATCAATTTATAAGAAAAAGTTGAAGATACAAAGTATACTACTTACTAGAAAAATAGTAACATATTCTATCTGTACAACATCAAACAATTTATTTAAACTATTCATTATCATCATCTAAATCAAAAGGTAAATTAATAATCCTTTCCGCCTTTTCTAATCCTACATCTCCTTCATTTAACTAGTTAAATTATTTTTTTTCAGTTTCGAAGTCATCACTTTGTCGTTACGTAACCACTCACAGATCGAGTGAATTTGTGAGGAAAATTCAATACATTATCGTATGTGCTAAATAACATTTAAAGAGCGTTATGTAGCGACTTTTTAGGATAGGCTATAGCTAGTGGTGGAATCCACCAAATGTGTTTCATTCAATTCAGGACTCGAACCCAATACCTCTCGCATCTAACACAAATATATTATCTACTGAATTAACTCAAATCAACAAAACAACAAAGCTATTCAAAAAGTAAAGTGTTCATAAGAGTTTTAATGATTCTGTTTTCAATATTCCAGATTGAAATTTTATTAATCTTCATTGGCTTATGTTCATCATGTATGTATTGAATTGATACAGATAGTAAACTTGTTTAATTAATAATCATTAATTTATATATTGGAATGAAAGATAGTTGTCTAACAACTAGTAATACCATTTTAGTCAGTATTTTAAACAACTAACAGTGTACAATTTGATGAGATAAACAACTATTTGAAACAAATGTCAATACTCCATATCCATCAAATAATTAATTAGTGAATCTTGGTTATGCACAATTATGATCATTGAGAGAATAATTTTTTTTTTCACTGTATAACTTCATTACGCAATACAGTTTTTAATAAACCCGATTACATCTGTTATCTTGACGTAGTCATCTAACTAGATTGACTAGAGCATTCAATTCTTTAAGTCATACCATGTTAAGCTAGTTGGTTGGGGAATGATAGAGCCTAAAGCTGAAAATATAGAACAATGAAGTCAATAACATATTTCCCATAGACAATGTGCATCTGTAGAGATGGTGATAGAGGAGATTAACCTTTAAAATAGTAAACATCACCTTTCTTTTAAGATTCCATCGTCGACGGTTAAGCTTTAAAATAACGAAGCTAACTCAAACTAAACTATGTGTGGTCGCTCACAAACAGTTATTTGGTTGGACACTGAAATGACACTCATAGGTCATCAAGATCACTCGTAAACAATTTTCTTATTCAAGCACCTTAAGATGTATCCTTTCACTATATAGGAAAACCGGAGAATGAAAACCACCTTCATAACTCCATGAGTAAAATTTACAAATATCCCCAATATTCATATACAGGTTGACTACTGAGATATACGCAAAAAATGTAGTATTTAAATTGTCCAGTGTAAGAAAATTAAAAAAGAACTCTGCCTAGGGTCCCTCTGGGGCTACTGACGGACCCCAGGCCCGGATAAATGAGGAGGGTTGGGTATGGGGTTAGCGACCCTATTCCGTAGAAAACGAACTCGTTAAAAAATCGCTATCCAGAAAAAATGATTCAAATTATAAAGATTAGAAGGTTAACATAAAAGTGGGGTTCACAAATACATCATTTATTTAGGTTGATGGGTTACAATCATCCGAGTAAAGTTATGCACAAATACTATGAATTCTAGACGTTATGTGATGGTTACAGTTATAATGATAATCACACCCTAAAATTTCTCATCAACAACGGGGTGGGGAGTCAGAACCGCCGTGCAATAATTATCAGCGCACCATAGAAACAATTTCATTGGTATAAATATAATAATTTTTCTTACGATTGGGTAACACTTATCTGGTTGACAATTATTGCATGGTAGTATGTATACCAACGGAATTGTTCCTATGGTGTTGGTTATGAAAGTGATCAGTGAACTTGTTTTTGAAAGTATGTGCTCAGAATGTTGAAATGACAAAGAAATGAATGTAAAACAAATTTCAAAGCGACACTTAGCAATATGTATTGATGAGGTCAATTGGATCGAAACTGGAGATAATCATACCGACTTATGAAGTTAGTTACCGTTTTTTGTGTGGACGTGGAAGTGTTATGATAAATTTCCAGAAATTTTGTACTTCAAAAAAAGAAAACATTTAATTTGTGTTTACTAAATATGTAATGAGATAGAAAAGTGATATATATCGACTTCTTGTTATGTCGGGAGAAACAACAGATTGCTTAGGAAAGTAGTTATATGATATATTTAGTCCAATCACGTTCCTAATAAACCAGATACATATTCCCGAGTAAATAAGAAACAAAAAATACTCTAAGTATGACTTCCATAACTAGCACCATAGAAACAATTCCACTGGTATACGTACTACCGTACACATAAGCACACACTTTCAAAATCCAGTTTACCAACCACTTATTTCAAAAATTCTTAATCACAATCTAAATTTTCTCATCAAGGGGGGGGGTAAGTCACAAGCACATGAACGATTAACCTCTAGACCATTGGACTGGCATCTCAACGGTGTTAATACCTAACTTCAACCAATTTACGTATAATAAGTATATCATCAAATGAAAACTGGGGAAAAACTTATTAATGTTCTTACTAGTTGATAACAACGATCACTGAACTAAAAAAGGTAATAAAATGTTTAATGCACAAGTAATAAACTGATTTATATTGTAGTATTTCCGTTATTTATTTTAACAAATAGTTTAATCTTGTAATAGTAGTTATGTGGGTGTAAACGTATGATATAAATCATCATGATAAGGTATGTATTAGTCACGCTAATCGTTAAGGCCCAGTGAATGAGTAAACTTCTACATTTTCTTAAATTAAGAATAATAATAATAAACGATAGATTGTAATTGGGTTGACTGACCGGTAGGTCCTGGGTTCGAATCTCGCGGGGCGGGATCGTGGGTGCGTACTGCTGAGGAGTCCCATACTAGGACGAAAAGGCCATCAAACAGTGCTTCCAGGTTTTCCATAGTGGTCTAGCTTCAACTAGTGAAATTTTAAAAATCTACACAAAACCCCTTCTGATAATCTATTAAAAGTAAAAGGTGTTTCGAACTATATATTGTCCATTCTATGTAGTTAAGGTGATAAGAAAACTTCTTTAGGTATGCAATTATTGTGTTTGGTAAGTATGCGGTCGGTTTTTTGTTACGTAATATTAATAATAGCGAATGTTGTGTAAGTATGACACAGTCTGATCAAAATCATTATTTTAACTTATTGAATGTTATTTTTAAATGACATCGCAAACATTATTTACTTATAACGTTGAAATAGAATGGTGGTTGGAAGTAGTCAACAGGAAATCCTGAACTCGAGGTTCGTGCTCGTTGGCACTCATCAGCAAGGTGTACCTGTTATTCTGAGGGAACTTATGCTCCCTGACGGATTCGATTCCGTGTCACCCAGCTTCACAGGTACATCTTGCAGACGAGTGCCAAAGAGCAAGAAACCCAGATCCAGTGTTTCCTGTTGACTACCTCTAACCACTATCTTATCTCAACATAGTGTACACAATGTCGAGTCAACTCGACTGGTGGCCACATTGCAACTTAGTCAATAGCATTCGATCTGCACTAAGAAGGACTTGATACATATGACATTGATCACCACCCAGTGATTAATCAATTGTGAATTTATAACGTCTAGAATATTTTTTTTAATCATCGGCTTTCTTTGTTAAATATAATAGACGAACATTAAAAAATTCTATGCACATATTCATAATATTTGGATACTTTTCAATAGTAAATACTATTGACAAGTCACTGAAATATTAGTTGTATTCAGTACAAATTTATAGGCCTATAACTGACGTAATAAATTTTTATGTCAATTGTACTGTTAAATAAGAATAAGGTCAACTGTATTTATTAACATTTATCTATACCAACGTTTAACATCAAAGAACATATTAAACCGAAACAGATATGAGAAAACTGAACAACAATTGAATAGAAGTAGAAAAAAAAGGCCCAGACTGGAGAATGCTGGTCAGTGGCCTATGCTCCATTGGGAGGGGGGTAACAAGAATAAGTAAGTATACCAACGTTTAATTTCAATGTAATCAATAAAAGTCTACATTTATTTCCTAAATGTCAAAATTGAAATTTTCATTAGATCAAATAGACATTTGATAAACCATAAATAGAATTCCTAATATGTGAACTATAATCAAATTTCAATGATTAAGATCATGAGTCAGTTGAAGCTAGACCACCACGGAAAACCTGGAAGCACTGTTTGACGGCCGTTTCAACCTATTATGGGACTCCTCAGCAGTGCGCATCCACGACATCACCCTCTGCGAGATTCGAACCCAGGACCTACTGGTTTCGCGCACGAGCACTTAACCACTAGACCACTGAGCCGGTATCCAACGGTATTAATGTACAACTTCAACTAATCCACGAAATTGAGCGACACATCCACCATTGTCTTCAGTGAGTTACTATCCCACAACAGACCTGGTTGGACTCCACTGGTCACTACTTCTCACTAGAACTCCAGGATATACCTCTTGAAGCCAGTCACTAGTGAGCATATGTTGATTATTATCAGGTCGTGGATGCGCAGTGCTGAGGAGTCCCATAATAGGACGAAACGGACGTCAAGCAGTGCTTCCAGGTTTTCCATGGTGGTCTAGCTTCAACTGACTCATGATGTTAATCATTGAAATTACTACAATCTCCACAAAACCGCTTCTGGTTATAATCAAATATTTACAGAGCTTATTCCCTATGGCTTGATTATAATTCATCAGTGTTGGTTCAGTCAACATTTAACATGGAAATAATGTTGTTGTTGTTGACGAGTGAAATGATTTTAGTACATAATTCTCAACTTATAGTACAATAAATCAACATTAATGATAAATTAAACTTATTCGTAAACATTTAAAGGTCAAAAAACTTTTTTATCAGTAGTGATTGAAGTGTTTTATGTAGGAAAGGTGTTCACATGGATGGATAAATACTATAATGATTATTCATATTATCAGAAGGGGTTTTATGGAGATTTTGATAATTTTATAGTTGAATTCATGAGTCGATTGACGCTAGACTACAATGGAAAACCTAGAAGCACTGGACAACCGTTTCGTCCTAGTATTGGACTCCTCAATGGTGAGACTGATAGATCTTGGGTTCGAATCTCACGGGGCGGGATCGTGGATGCGCACTGTTGAGTTAGTTAAATGTGCTCACTAGTGACTAGATTCGTGAGAAAATTCTCGGAGTTCTAGTGAGAAGCCGTGACCAGTGGATCTAATCCGTGTCGGGTAGAGAAAGGCATCTACCTCAGTACAATGGAAGATGATCGCGCAATTTCGTGGATTGGTTGATGTTAGACATTAACACCATTGGATGCCGGCTCAGTGGTCCAGTAGGTTAAATGTTCGCGGGCAAGACTGAAGGCCCTGGGTTTGAATCTCGCAAGTGGGATCGTGGATGTGCATTACTGAGGAGTCCCAAAATACGAAGAAACAGCCGTCCACTGCTTCCAGGTTTTCAATGGTGGTCTAACGTCAATCGGTTCATGATCTCAATCAGAAAAAAATTAGTTAGAAAAAAAAACCCTATAAATCGCTATGCGTACAATGATATTCCACTTCTTCTAGATTGATTGAATTAACATAGAGTTGGATGACAAACAGTAAATATTGTTACAGAATATCTATTGAATAGATATGTTAGAATGTTGTTAGCTATGTCAACTTCAATTTAAAATGTTAGAATAAAAGACTTTGTTAAACATATCGAACGGTTTAAGTATTAATTTTTAAGCACACAAACATACAGATTGAAGACAAGAAAAGAATTAGTTCGATTACACTTGTTAATGACCTCATCATTTCACTACTTTTAAAAAGGTCATATAATGAAGAAGTCATAAGAATGAGGTTAAATAAATGAAATAATATCATTCATATTTTCAATAGTTCAATTTAGACTATGTAAATATGTAATATGATTTTACACCCTTATGTGGAGACAAAAACTCTGCACAATTCACACAAACACCTATGAACTTACACATACATTCATATGCACACAATACACGTAAATAATACCAGTGTACATTTATAGTCTGTAAAAAAAAATAACTGTAAGCATAAATAACACGTAAATAGACTATTTCAATAACGGTGTCTAGATCTGTAAGTGATATGTATATATAAATTTAACGGTTAGGTTGTTCATATTTATGAAATCATTCTTAGTGCCCCCAAATGCCCTGGTAGGGCTGAGAGTGGGGAGAGTCTGCTCTCCCTCTCAAAATGATCTCACATGGCCACGCGTATATAGCCTCTGCCAGGCAAGTCCTACACGCTGCCTTCACGTGGCATTACTGTTGTTTACGAAAATGAGAGGACGAAAAGCGAATGTCCGGCATTTTAACCGGATCCCAAACCAATGGTGCACATGGGCTAGCTCCAGTATCCTGAAGGAACAAATGGCGTATGAACCAATCGTTGGTCACCGGCTAACATGGAAATGCATCTCCTTACGATGCTCCACTGCTTTGTGGTTCAGACGTTCAGGTCGAAGGCTCGGGGTGTGGCCCCCTAAGAAAACCACCTGCTTCGGTTTGGGCACCCGGGCCGTATCACAGCCCTCACACAAATCAATTGAGATTCGTGTGGCGCATATGTATTTGGTGCCTCTTTGTACCGATACCTATGTGTTAAAATAAATAAATCATTACTAGTACCATGGAATACCATGTTGAAGTAAACAGTTGTTTCGTTCTATTCTAAAACTACACATAGCAATATACTTAGCACATCACTTACAAATGTACAATACATAAACAGTGTTAAATTTCATCAACTCAATAGTTTAATAAAACTGTGTAGTGCCTCCATTCAAGATGATTAATATATTGTAATATTAGATTCATAATCTGGTGAACATATAAACTCTGATCTGTTAAATTGTAGTGTCGGATGTCATATAAAGCCCGCATAAGTTATTCTAGGTTTCTTCAGTAGTCACATTTTCATCTTGTTGATTATTCGCTTAACTGATTGATGTAACCGTGTGTGTGTGTGTGTGTGTGTGTGTATTTCTTATCTTACTCATCATACGTCTGGAATTTATTTTTGTCTGACTATAAAATATTGAGTAACGCTTAGTTAAGTTGATTTGGCTCACTCACCTTCTTCACTTGGCATCATTTTCGGTTCACTTCTTTTTTTCTGATCTTTTATCAAGATCAACGATGGTATGAAATATACGTATTCAAACTTCATTCTTATAATACGATTTATTTAATTCCATTACTCACTAATGCGATTTAAGTCTGTGATTATATATAAGGATTGACGACATGTATATTTCAATAACAATCATTCATGCAATTCAAATGAAGTCAAATTTAACGCAACTGAAATTGATCAATAGTTAATTGTCATAGTGTATAGTTTTAGAGGAAACAATGGCATTTGCAGTCAGTTAGTTACAACGTAGGACTGGGCACATATATGAATCCGTCCAAGTTGCCATACCACATTAGCACAGCAAGACAAACACCGGAGTCATAGAAGCAGTTAACTCAATGGTGTAATATATAGGGAAAGATTTTATGTAAGGATATAGTACAGAAAGAAAGAATTAGTTGGTAGAAAGAAAGATATGAAGCGATTTTAATCTCATGGTATTGTCACTAAACTAACTAACAATTTCAAATATCTGATAAGTAGTGGTTACTAACCGACTAGAGTGTATAACAATATAAGTTGAGTTTAATCATGTGTTGGACTAAATATAAATTCTCTTTAAATATCAAATGTATTTTATATACGTAGAACAAATATATCCCCAGTAAACCAAAAAACATGAACAGAATAATAGAATAGTTATTAGTGGAATCAGTTGATATGTAATCAGAAGGGTTTTCTGGAGATTGTAGTAATTTAAATAGTTAAAATCACGAGTCAATTGAAGCTAGACCACCATGGAAAACCTGGAAGCACTGGATGGCCGTACCACCCTATTGTGGGAGTCCTCAGCAGTGCGCATTCACGATGCCGGCTCGCAGGTTTCGAACCCATAATCTATCAGTTTCGCGTGCGAGCGCTTAACCACTAGACCACTGAGACTCACTGATGACAATGATGGATGTGTCACTCAGGTACATGGATTAGTTGAAGTTAGATATTAACACCGTTGGATACCGGCTAGCTCAGTGGTCTAGAGGTTAAGCGCCTGTACGCGAGACCGATAAGTCCTGTGTTCTTCACATGTCTGTCTCCATTGCTCGACGTAATGTGTTCTTTGGTTTTCCTACCCTCCTTTGAACTTGAGGATTTCAAGTGACAAGAGCTTGCCTTGTGACGCAGTTCGGTGCTTTCCTCAATGTGTGTCCTATCCACTTCCAGCGCTTCTTCAAGATTTCTTCGTCCGCTGGGATCTAGTTTGTTCTCTCCCACAGTAGACTGTTGCTGACTGTTTCTAGTCAACGGATCCGAATTATTTTGCGTAGAAAACTGTTAATAAACACCTATATCTTCTGGATGATAGCTTTCGTGGTTTTCCAGGTTTCTTCCCCATACAGTAGAACTGTCTTCACATTTGTATTGAAAATTCTGAGCTTGGTGTTGGTTGATAGTTGTTTTGAGTCCCAGATGTTCTTCTTCTGTAAATATCCTGTTCTCGCTTTTTTGATCCACGCCTTAATATATTAAGTTACTAGATTATATATATTCATATTTCTTTTATCATAAGCTTTCATTTGACCTATTGGCTACTATTATACGATTTACCATTCTTAACTTATTCCCAATTTATTAGTTACAGTCTCTCACAATCATTGCCACTTTTGGATTTATCTTGTATGATTGTTATTTTTCATGTTATTGTGTGATATGGTCAAGTATTTCAGTATATAAACTACATATGTCTGAAATATGCGATTCATACAGCGAACACTGATATGTGTTATGAATTGCATGGGCTGGGCTTGAAGAAAACCTATTATACAGAGGACCAATAAGGATCTAGTGTTAACTCAAAGCTGCTTGTGCTGGTCAACATATTATTGGTTTAGCACAGAGACAGTTATAGAAGTCGTAATTCTGATTAGCAATTTTGTAACATGATAATTGACAGGGGTAAAAGTCACAACATCACCCTACATTTTTAAGACACACGCCGGTACAAGAATGTTTTAAAAGAAAAATTAACAAAACACTATGAAGTCTTAACATAAACAAAACCGATCAATATAACTCACATTATCCCAAAATGGATTTATACCACTTGAGACTACTAAATATAACTTTAACTCATCAATATTATCTTGATTTGTAAATGGTAGTGATAATCTGTGAAACACATGTAATTTTTGTAATATGGGTAATGTTATTAAACCAGCTGCAATCGATCTTCCAGTTAATGGATCCGGTAACCAAGTAACAAATGATGACGGGATTGGAACAAAATAATCACTATGATTAAAAGAAAACAGAACAATTGATTGAGAAGTTCATAGATAGATATTGGCTAAGCTAAAGAATACTGGTGAATCAACTAGAAACGAATAATTGCTTTCGAGGCTACAGAATGCTTTCAATCAAGCGTGTCATTTAACTAACAATAATGAAAATCATCACTTTAATGACTGATCTAATCCAACTGTGAAACAAGCTTATAATGAT
Organism: Schistosoma spindalis; assembly: GCA_946903255.1. Classification (NCBI taxonomy): domain Eukaryota; kingdom Metazoa; phylum Platyhelminthes; class Trematoda; order Strigeidida; family Schistosomatidae; genus Schistosoma; species Schistosoma spindalis. The sequence goes on along the minus strand of OX336421.1, from coordinate 2,341,963 downwards.
CAAGTATTATCGTGAAATATAAATCATTAATTGCTAACTCAGTGGGTCCAAATGCTAAGCGTTCTTTTTGAGAACTGAAATTAATGGGTTCAATCATCGGCGATGAACATGAATTGGTACTTCTGACATACTTCAAACTAAGATTAAACAACTGTCCAGAATACTTTGTTTTTTTTTATTGGCTCTCAAGTTAAAAGTCAATCTATGGTGAAAATTATCCATAACTTTTGTAGGATCTCCAATTACAGACATTAATTCATATTGATAAATTTATTCAAAGATGTGTTAAGTTCGCTACTTGATTAACGCAAAATACGGTATACAACCACGGCATTTGAATGTATAGAACCTCATAGTCGCAAATCAGAAGACTGGAGAAGTGCTTGTTGGGTAAGAATCAAAATGTACAGAAAATCATGGGTATTTTATAGATATTACCATTTGTTATACCAACATTATAATTCAGGCAATCCGCAAAGAGGCATGTTATTCTACTGTCCAAAAGTAGCATGCCATATTGATATTCTAGAAAGCTCCATCAGGTTCTGATTGCATGGAAACTCTTCGGCTCCTTTAGGGCATCTGGAGGCTCCCTTGTTGTTCTCGGAAGCCGTCATATTGTTATATGACTATCACAAAACTGTCCAGTAACTCATGGTGTCGCATGACCTAACGTGTAAAAACAAAATCTAAAGAATAGCCAAGATGACAACAACCGAAATTTCTGAGTTTGAGTCCTGCACGCGATATCGTGGACGTGTACTGCTGAGGATTTCCATGCCAGGACTAAACAGGCATTCAATGACGTTCTAGCTTAAATAAACTAGTGATTTCAACTCTGTGAAGATGACAACAGTTAATTTCTGTGCACAAAATAAACTTGTAACTACTTACCAGTGTTTATTACTTGTATGATTTATTTCAATGCATAAATGAAGCCAGTCCTCTGGTGCCTGAAAAGTTAGGAGTAATTAAGCAATTTTGTTTTTTTCTAAATAAGGATGTCAGGTTTGTGAATATTTATTTAATTTGATTATATTTCACATCATTAGAAATTAAAAATAAAGATCTACTCTACACTTACTCGTTTATTGCTTCCTATAGGATCTTAAAGGATTCAATGACTAGTACAGTCTTGGGTGTTATAACAACTGTTGATATGTCTCATACTAGGACACAATGAACTTGCATAATGCTTCCTTTTGGTTTTCCCATGGTTATCTTTATACAAACTGTGTGATAGATTGAACGTGCAAATCAACGGTTCGAAAACAGTACGTTAAAATAAACAATTATTTCTGTTCAAACAGTTAGAAAGTAGTATCATGACTCTCGTATACGAAAAAAATGGACAAATAATGAGATGGTCGAGAAGATTTGTAGCTCAGGTGGATGATTCCGATGGAATTTTGTTCTCTGTGCTGGATGGTTTGGTCGTGGAGCTTTCATCGTTCTTCTGAACGACATCATCAGCACGAACTTCAGATAGAAGTGAAGTGTTCGAATTTTTCTATATGCGTTTCACAGCTTGTTCTGTACACCGAGAACAAAACTTCATCAAAATGGACAAATAATCATTTAATTTGGTATGTTCAACAACTACCTCATCATCGACTTTATTATCTTAACAGGTAATCTATGGAACAGAAAAGTTATGGATTCAAGTCTGTGTAGAGTAATAGCTGCACAATACAGAGGAGATAGAAAGCCAAGACAAAAATATTGTGGAAAAAGTTAGTACTTGAGCTGACTACAGCTTAGGATGAAAATTACGTTGCTAATTATTATAAGAGACACAAAAACCACCTTAGTAAATACCTCGTTAACTATTATTATACATGTTATTATTCACTGGTGACCCACTAGTTTATTGTTAATCACTAACTGAAAAAATACACAGTTATATTGTGAGTCAGTACTTATTTTAAAGATAATTAACATGGTACACAAAGTCTAGAAATGTGAACCGTTCAGCAGAGTTTAACGAAAAACAGACGTTTAATTGGGATGACATCCACTGAATAAGACGAAATCTATGTATTGAACTCTATATCTGTAAATATAACACCACTTAATAAAACCTTTCATTTGTATTTTTTAACAGACTGAATTCAGTTAGGGATCCCTATCGAAAACCAGGGAGAAATGAAGTCACATTATCCTGGTATGAAACTTCAGAGCAGCGCTCATACATATAACCTGACCAGTGGCATTGGATGATCGTCATAATATATTGCAAATGGAATAAAGTTGAGAGCATATACCACGATTCAGTAGTTACAATGGTTAAAAAAGACCTAAAGGCTTAAGTGTGATCTTTAACGGGATCATGGTAGCTTATTGCAAAAGAGTCTTACACTAGGACAAAACAGTCTTCTAGTGGTATCTAGTTTTCAATGGTATTGATAATGAAATCAAACTGTAAGCTGAATTCATCACATAAATTCTTGATGCATTATATAAGACCTAAACAAATCACTACAATAATCGTATAATTTTGAAAAGAGCAAGAACAAAGATTCTAACAGAATAGCATGAATTCATTTTATTTCGTAGGTTCTCGTCAGTTGCTTACAATCTGTGATATTTATAAATCGTTAGTACATAATGGGTTTAAATTGCATACATGAGAGGGTTTGGTTAGAAGTTATATTGAAGACATATTCGTAAAGTATATCATGAGTGTAAATGAAATTAATAGACTGAATATTGTAAATATATATCTAATGTGATGAAAGAATATTCTACATCATTAATTGTGATAACAGTTCAAAAAAAAAGGGGGGGTTAGAAACAATTGATTACATAATGAGTAAAAAATTTTGATAGGAATATAGTGAGTAAAGTTCAGTTAAAAGATTATTAATTTGAAACGTAGTTGAAGAAATAAAAATCAATGATGTAATAAATACAAAAAACAAAACAAAAAAATATTCTAAGGTGCAGCGAAATAATAGTTGTCACCAAGGCAAGGAGCGATTAACAACCGTCTCCTTATGAACACATAGACCTCTGCCAGGGAAGTCCTACTCACTGCCTTCACGTGGCGAGGGTGTTGTTTACAAAAATGAGAGGACGAAAAGCGAATGTCCGGCGCCTTATCCGGATCCCAAATCATTGGTGCACATGGGTTAGCTCTAGGATCCTGAAGGAACAAATGGCGTATGAACCAATCGTTGGTCACCGGCTACCATGGGACTGCATCTCCTCACGATGCTCCACTGCCTTGTGGCTCAGACGCTCAGGTCAAAGGCTCGGGGTGTGGCCCCCTAAGAAAACTACCTGCTTCGGTTTGGGCACCCGTGTAGTATCACAGCCCTCACACAAATCAATTGAGATTCGTGTGGCGCATATGTACTTGGTGCCTCCCTGTACCTATAGCTATATGTTAAAATAAATAAATAAATAAATAAAGACCGTGGTAGTTGTAATTAGCATATTCTGCCTGTGGGTTTCATAATATTAGGCTACTATAGCCAAGTAATTGTGTTCTCTCGAACACATAGGTCAGGTTTTTGACGCCTGATGGTAACGGCTTCAGCAAAATTCAGAAGACTGGATTTTGGCTGCTTACTAATCACCCTAAAGGATTGTATGGTATCTACCTGATGTTTGGTGATTGCACTATTCCGAGTCATTTTTTCCCTTGTTCTAAGACTTTTTGAAACATGTTCAAAAAATCTAAGGTATGCTGTCCTTTCAGTTCGGCCAATGTAGCTGCTTTGACAGGTACACGTAAATTTATAAATAGTTGGCGGTAACCTTTTTGAAATGTTGTCACAATTAATGATGTAGAATATTCTTTCATCACATTAGATATATATTTACAATATTTAGTCTATTAATTTCATTTACACTCATGATATACTTTACGAATATGTCTTCAATGTAACTTCTAACCAAACCCTCTCATGTATGCAATTTAAACCCATTATGTACTAATGATTTATAAATATCACAGATTGTAAGCAGCTGACGAGAACCTACGAAATAAAATGAATTCATGCTATTCTGTTAGAATCTTTGTTCTTGCTTTTTTTAAAATGATGAAGGGAACTATGTGTATGAAAATCGTATAATTACATAACTTACATTAGTGACCAAGATCAGAATATGTTGTTCTGGATTGAGGAAAAATGGGCCAAATTTAACTAGTAGACCATTGTAGGGCTATAAAGATATAATGAGAAAAAATATTCAAACATTTCAATGTAATCACCGATCCATAAATGTTTTCTCATTAAATGAACAAAAGAATAATGATTTTAATAGTTGAGATCATGAGTCATTTGAAGCAAGACCACTATGAAAAACCTGAAAGCATTGGACGGCTATTTTGCCCTACTGTGGGACTCCTCAGCAGTGCACACCCACAATCCCACCTCACGAGATCCTAAATCAGGACCTATCGGTCTTGAGTGCGAACGCTTAACCTCTAGACCACTGAGCCAACCCGCATCCAACGGTGTTAATACCTAACTTCAACTAAACCACGAAATTGAGCGACACATCCACCATTGTCTTCAGTGAATTATTATCTCACAACAGACGCAGCGGGATCGTGAATGTGCACTGCTGAGGAGTCTTACAATTGGACGAAACGGTCGTCCAGTGCTTCCAGGTTTACCATAGTGGTCTAGCTTAATCGAACCATGGTCTGAACTATTGAAAATACTATAATATACACAAAAAAAAACCGTTTTGATACTAAAAGAAAAATAGATGACTGTGAACAAGTCAGGTCATGACTTTTTTTTCGTATGAGTTACACTGATAACTATATTTAATTTATTATCTGAAAGTGAAACATAAACATAGTCAATAACGTTTATAGAAAAGAGATATTAGTAGATAATGTGTTCAGTAACTAGGGTGACTGTTAGTAAGTTCATAATGTTTTTTATGATAAAAACACGAATATATATTTCTATAGTAATACAGTTAAATATTTCTAGAAGTCAGTTACCTACTTTATTAGAGTATGAAAAAAAAAGGATGAAGGAGTCTAGAATTGGTTGTATCGATTATTTATTATTTTATTTATTTTAACACATATATATTGGCACAAGGAGGCACCAAATACATATGCGCCACATGAATCTCAATTGATTTGTGTGAGGGCTGTGATACTGACCGGGCGCCAAAACCGAAGCAGGTGGTTTTCTTAGGGGGCCACACCCCGAGCCTTCGACCTGAACGTCTGACCCACAAGGCAGTGGAGCATCGTGAGGAGATGCAGTCCCATGGTAGCCAGCCGGTGACCAAAAGTTGGTTCATACGCCATTTGTTCCCGCAGGATACTGGAGCCCATGTGCACCATTGGTTTGGGGTCCGGTTAAAGCGCCGGACATTCGCTTTTCGTCCTCTCATTTTCGTAAACAACACCCCCGCCACGTGAAGGCAGTGAGTAGGACTTCCCTGGCAGGGGCTATGTACGCGTGGCCATATGAGAGCATTTCGAGAGGGAGAGCGGACTCTCCCCACTCTCGGCCGTACCAGGGCATTTGGGGGCGGTTGTATCGATAGATGATAAGATTAATGTATTTTCAGTAGTTTATAAATTATTGTATGAACATTATGTTATTGTTTTTAATTTATTCCAAATTAATGATGTTTTTCATTATATTATGAATTCATTTTAGCTAGATGAATATTGAATACCTGAAAGCACTGAACAGTAACTTCGTTCATCCACGACTCTGTTACAGGCGGTCAGACATTCAGTCTCGAGCGTGAACTCTTAACGCCTAGACCACTGACCTGAGATTCAATAGTGTCAATGACTAACTTCACTCAGTTCACAATAATCCACAACTATTATGCATTACCTATCGTAGGTAACTGTCTCACATCTGACATGATTGAACCACATTGCATACACTTTCTCAATAGGATACCAGGAGTTCCAACTTAAAGCTAGTCACTAGTCAGAAGTAGACGGTTTTGTGAAGAATACAGAATTTCCATAGTGTAAATCACAACCCGATTCTAATGAGATCACTAATCAAAACTGTTTTGTCCTAGTATAGGACTCCATTGCATTGTACATCCATAACCGCATATACGGGACAAAACGGTCATTCAATGCTTTCAAGTGTATTAATAGTTATTTGAAAATGATCCGATTACGATTTACACTATGGAAATTCTCTAATCTTCACAAAATTCCCTATTGAAAAACTAATAGTCAGTTAAATAAATAAATATTACAAAGTTTTGTAGTAAAAAGTGTCTTATCTCTTATTTATTGACCTTAATATGTTATACTCTGTTATTTTATTCTCATAATTAAATGAGTCATAAATACTACTTATGACCTTTTGTCTGACCACTAGTAGTTTAGAAGACTATTTTGAGAAGAAAAAACACATAGGATGATTCCCATATCTTATTATTTATGTATGTAATGTATATACAGAAAAGAAAATAGTAAAATATATTGTAGAAAGAGTAAAAGATAGAATTATAGAATTAAACCCCAAATATTTATTTTGATAAAATACACAGTAGTTAGCTAATAGCTACATACAACTATAAATATAAAGATGGATTTATTCAACAATAGATTACGTTAAGTTCATTTGATACTGTTTATTTGTATTTTCACATTGTTGATTAAGAATACAATTGATCAGTCTCTTATTGGCCCCCAAATGCCCTGGTATGGCCGAGAGCGGGGAGGGTTCGCCCTCCCTCTCGAAATACTCTCACATGACCACGCGTATACAGCCTCTGTCAGGGAAGTCCTACTCACTGCCTTCTCGTGGCGGGGGTGTTGTTTACAAAAATGAGAGGACGAAAAGCGAACGTCCGGCGCTATAACCGGATCCCAATTCTATGGTGCACATGGGCTCCAGTATCCTGAAGGAACAAATGGCGTATGAACCAACTTTTGGTCACCGGCTTCCATGGAACGGCATCTCCTCACGATGCTCCACTGCCTTGTGGACTAGACCTTTAGGTCAAAGGCTCGGGGTGTGGCCCCCTAAGAAAACCACCTGCTTCGGTCTGGGCACCCGGGCAGTATCTCAGCCCACACACTAAAACTATGATGAGTGTGGCGCATATATATTTGGTGCCCCCCTGTACCAATATTTATGCGTTCAAATAAAAATAAAATAAATAATTTGGCATATGTACATAATGTGTGGATGTCTCAAAATTGTTTTCATTCACAAGCATTATAAGCAAAAATGGATAGTGGCTAGCAGTAGAATCCAGGATATTGGAGACTCTTAATCAACAGGATGTACCTGCATCTCAGAGTTGATGTTAAGCTCATATGCCTTATTCTAGCTTTCGAACAGCCCAATCTATTCATTCTACTTGAGTCACATTCTGACCAAGTTGATTATTCACTTATCAATCTTGACTGCTTTTATATGAGCGCATATGTGTGTACACTTCCTGTTCCATTCAAAACACGTCTGTAACCTAATTTTGTGTGACGATAAATATTGATTAACGCTAGGTTAAATGGGGAGTTGGCTTACCCGCCATCTCCACTGCGCGTCGTTTCGCTTCACTCTGTTCCATTCGTTTCATATACAAAATATATGTATTCACAAGTTTATTATCATTATTTGACTTATTTAATTCCGTTATTGACAAACGCGATTTAAATCGATGATTATATACGAGGATAGGCGATAACGAACATTCATACGATCAAATTGGAGTCAGATCCCGGGCCACTAAAATGGAGAACCCGTCAACAAACATCGTTCGGTCTAAATAACTCTGCGACTCAAACCCAGTACTATTCGCTTCAAACACCATCACATTATCTACTTAGCTACGTTTTATTAAAATTTTTGGCGATAAAATATAGTATTCCAGTGTAGAAGAAAAATATGGGCTGAAAATACTCGAGTATTAGTAGAGAATAGTGAAATCAGCAAATGAGTAATGATGCTGAGTTAAGGTATTGACAATAGATTCAAATGATAAGTTGATTAACAAAGCAATGATACTTCATTTAATGAAGTAGTTGGAACATGTGTATCACCTACTTCAATGTTTTATGCTAATTAGTAATACAGTAAACTGAAAACAGTTTGTAAAGTCAGTTAAATCAAGACGTGCAGTCTTTAACTGTTGCGGTCTGTTTGGTTAATACATATAGACCCAGTATTTCTGAAATAAATGATTCGCATAGTGGATGCTGTTATTGGCATTCTGAACGGGCTAGGCGAGCAACGGACCAATGGGACGCTAGGCTGATCAGACCGGCTGGACGCTACTGGTTTAATACAGTATAAAAGCGAATAAGTCGTATTTTGATTGGCGAATAGATTACGTGATAACTAGTGGGCTATAAAGTCACAACAGTATGAGATTCCTCGGCAGTGCACATCCACGATTCTGCACTCGGGATTCGGTGGGTAACTGTCTCACATCCGACAAGGTTGAAAATGGTTGTGCAATTTCATGGATTGGTTGAGGTTAGATATTAACACCGTTGAATGCCGGTTCAGTGGTCTAGAGGTTATGTGTTCACACACGAGACTGAATGTTTTGGGTTAATGTCTAATCTCAACCAATTCATGAAATTGCACAACCATCTTCAACCGTGTCGAGTGTGAGACAGTTACCTACCGAATCCCCAGTGCGGAATCGTGGATGTGCATTGCTGAGGAATCTCGTACTAAAACGAAACGGCCGTTCAGTAGTTCCAGGTTAACAATGATGGTCTAACATCAATCGGTTCATAATGTCCACAACCCTACACTGATAATACTACATACTTTCCAATTTCTTAATTCAATTCCTAGTTTGCTGTAAAACAATATGAAGTACAAGAAAACATACTTACCACATAAAAATTCATGATAGAATTCATTTGATTTGTTTTATCAATCCAAAACATATCTGATGAAATTGTTTGTAACAATTTAAAGTTGGATTCTTGATAATTATCTTGATCATGATGAATAGTATATGATAACAAAGGTTTTGTAATAAGTAGATTACGAAATACATTCAAACGACTGATAGGATCTGAAGAAAGCTGAACAAAAGAGAATGAACATTCAATTATAAAATTGAAATATTTACTTTTTTTCTTATTTTAAAATGTCAACAGTTACCATTGTTAGCAGTAGTTTCTGTTGGGGAGATCTTTCAATGGTTTCCATGAAATAGGAAGTTTTTACATATTGTTCAATTACTAGTTCACAGGACAGAACAGATAATATTTGCAAATGAAGAAGTACTGGACAGCTATTTTGACCTGATGTGGGATTCATCACCAATGCGTACGCTCACAATCTCGGAATAGAATTAAGGACCTTTAGGACTAGTAGCGAGAGTTGTAACTTGAAACTAATCGGTTGTCATTCATATCTCATAAAGTTGTTCAATCACATGGAATAGAAACTAACTACTGGTCTGTCTTTTTAGAAAAAGTATCTTTGGAAAAGAAAGACAATGTTTCTATTCTCAACAGTATTGATAGGCAATCACTAACGAGTAAATGTCATGTGGCATGAAATTCATGACATAAGACAACACAGAAGTTAGTGTGTAAAATTAATCATTGAAGGGAAGGAACTCATAGAGACAAGACTATGAGTAGGACTAATACGTTTCTATCTATATCAGGGTTCAATGTAACTATAGATTTTCTCTCTACAAAAGCATAAAATAAACTAGTGGAAATTCTGGAAGATCGCATAATAATAAATCAGTCACAGAGTCATCAAGTGGAAGACATGTAAAGTCAATATATGATGATGTCTGAATAGCCCTGTTTTTGATATTCTCCACCATATGAGGATCGCCTAGACATCCCTGAGTTGTTACACGTTTTTATGGAATAACAGCTAACAGCAGAATCCGAAACGCACCTTTTTTCCCATCTGGAAATCGTCAGCCGGATAACCCAGTGAACATCAACACTGAGACGTAGGTTTAAACTATGAAAATTCTACAATCTTTAAAAGTCTCCTATATTGACATCCGGTTGATCTAGTCCTTTACTGATGATTGATTTCTATCAATCAATTTGTATGATAATTAGGTCAAACAGAGTTTCTGTCGAATTCCTCTAACCATCATAACCTTAAATCTCAAAATAGTGCCAGTAATGTTAACTGATTTAGACCAGTAGTCACCTTTCAACTTGATTGATAGGATTCACTCAGTGCTAAAGAACTATATGCAAAATTTGACTGGTCATAACGCAGTTGCCAATCAATTGTGAAGGTTATAAGTTTTTAGACATATCTCATTAATGAATCTCAATTAGCCTAATATATTTGTTTACAACTTCCTAACATCTGATCATCCCATTCCTATAAAAAGTCTTTGAGACTCTAAGCATTGAGTGACACGACTTACGACCTCATATAGTAAATCATTTACTTTAAAACAATACTTTTCAATAGTTGAAATGTACAAGATATCCTGAAGTTTAGATTTAAGACAGCTCTCACTCATTTTCAATCACCTCACGTAAAACAAATGAATTTACTAGTTTCTATTTACTAGAGAAGAATAATTATAATATGTACTTTACGTAACTTTATCATCCTTATGGAAAGGGGATTCAACGCCTAACAATCCACTTTTTAAAAGCTATTACAGTACAGAAATGTAACCATTCAGGCTGAATGAATAAGTTACAGCAAAAAAACAGTTTGAAAGCAACAAAAACAATGTATTCCAGTTAGTGAAGTTCGTAGAATATGATGGATTTGTAAAAAATTCTTACATTGTTTTGCATACGAAGCAATTATAAGATAACAATAATATGCCTTAATGGTTAAGAGTTCGGGTGAGACTAAAAACTGTAGTTTCCACTCGTCCCTATGGTGGAATTCAATGATGGACACGGTTGAGTTTCATACCAGCACGGAACAGCTAATCAGCAATTTTTGATTTCTAACAGTGATCTAATTGAAATAGGTTAGTAATATAAAACATGAAAATAAACATTTCCTTGTTATAAACGAAGCCAAAGACGAATTTGCTGGGAATCAATCACGAATTAGTGATTTTTATAATTAACTGTGTCGAGTGTAAGCCAGTTTATTGACAAACAGATCGTCTAATTGAATATTAGACAAAATTAACACCTCTTACAGCAACTCATACACGAGCATAGATTATCAGTGAGGCGATACGATCTGTTATCAGTGATATTGATCTATACAGCCCCCAAATGCTCTGGTACGGCCAAGAGTAAGGAGAGTCCGCTCACCCTCTCCAAATAATCTCACATGGCCACAAGTATATAGCCTCTGCCAGGAAAGTCCTACTCACTGCCTTCACGTGGCATTACTGTTGTTTACGAAAATGAGAGGATGAAAAGCGAATTTCCGGATCCCAAACCAATGGTGCACATGGACTAGCTCCAGTATCCTGAAGGAACAGATGGCGTATGAACCAACTTTTGGTCACCGGCTACCATGGGACTGCATCTCCTCATGATGCTTCACTGCCTTGTGGGTCAGACATTCAGGTCGAAGGCTCGGGGTGTGGCCCCCTAAGAAAACCACCTACTTCGGTTTGGGTACCCGGGCAGTATCACAGCCCTCACATAAGTCGAAGGATTTGTGTGGCACATATGTTTTTGGTGCCTCCTTGTACCAATACGTATGTGTTAAAATAAATAATGAAAATAAATACAGACAACCATGGATATGAATTCAGTTGAGGAAGCAATGAAATTTCGAGTTGAAGAAACTCTAAAATTTCCAGAGAATGTCTAGAAAAATTCTAGGGACATCAATTAGCGATCAAAAGACATATTGACAAATTCAATTTACGGACCTATATGGAAGAGCTCAATTAATCAGATTATCCGGGGTTAACGGAAAAAGAAGGTCAACATGAATGCAAGAACAAATGTAGACAATAAGACCCACGAAGAAAAACCAAATCATTAAAACAATTCGATATGAAACTTGTGAAATAATAAAACACGATCAATTCTACATGAAGTAGGCATAGATGATGCTTTAATAAACGACAATGAAAGCTCTATAGTTCAACCAATCTAGCTTACAGAACTCAATAACACTGAAAATGTTCACCTGAGCTAAAAATAATCATTTCATTAACCAAACTGGATGACGATCGAACGATAAATCAATAACTAAAAAGTGTTATCCTCACTTCAAAACATTTAAATCCTAAATTTAGTCTCCGATAAAGTTCAATGAGAACAATGGTAAAGAATTCCACACAAAAAAAAAAACAACCCCAGTGTAGTTCTTCTTACTCAGAATGATTTTTTCAATTCAACCAATAAAAATCAAAATGAACATAATAACTGTCTCAGCCTAATTTTATACTCTTCATGAGAAATGGGCACCAACATAACTATGACAACACAAATCGAATCTAATAGCTTTAATAGCTCTATGTAAACATGTTACCAATTAGTATAATAAATAGGTAGCTATTGTGTTACACTTTGATTATCTATGTACGAAGAAGATTTAATAAACATGACTTATATTGCTCATTTTATATATACAAGTATGTATATTTTAGTAAATCTACATTGTGTACTATAGCTAATTAAAAACTACGGGAGCGAACAAACCAGATCCCAGTGGAGGAAGAAATCAGGAACAAATTATGCTGAGAAATCGAAAGAATGAACAAAAATTGGATAGGATTGGAAAGGAAGACCCAGGACAGAGTGCGTTGGAGAATACTGGTCGGCGGCCTATGCTCCATTGGGAGTAACAGGCGTGAGTAAAGAAGTTATATATATATATATATATATATATATATATATATATATATTTCAAGAGTTGAGATTATGAGTCAATTGAAGCTAGACCACCATGGAAAACCTGGAAGCACTAGACAGCCGTTTCGTCCTATCATGCCACTTCTCAGCAGTGCGCATCCACGAACCTGACTCGCGAGGGCCTATAGGTCTCTTGTCGCTCAGTTTTGTGGATTAGTTGAAGTTAGATATTAACACGGTTGGATGCCGGCCAGCTCAGTGGTCTAGAGGCTAAGCGTTCGCGCACAAGACTGATAGTTCCTGGGTTTGAATCACGTGAGGCGGGATCATGAATCCGCATTGTTGAATAGTTCCAAAATAAGACGAAACAGCTATCCAGTACTTCCAGGCTTTTCATGATGGTCTAAATTCAATTGACTCGTGATCTCAATTATTGAAGTTACTATAATATCGGCAAATACCCCCTTCTTACACATATATGTGTCTTGAATTATAAAGAAAACTATGAATTGATTTATGAATGTACAGTTAGTAATAAGAAATCGAGGTCAACTACATTCAATGATTCATTTACAATAAATACATATGAAGAATATGTAGAGAATGAAAATATAACCAACTTTTAATGATCATAAGTATCTTACCAGTATTGAAAAAATTGAAAAATAAACTACTCTATATATACGTCCATAAAGAACTTAAATAAAGAAACTAATTTAGAAAACAAATTAATCAAGCACATTTAAGATAAAAACCATTATGTTTAATGGTTGATATAACAAAACGATGAGTGAAAATGGTTATATATATATATATATATATATATATATATATATATATATATATATATATATATATATATATATATATATATAACTTATATTCACATTGTATCTTCGATTAAAGTTTTATGTGATCTGATATAAAACTTTTTCTTTCTGATTGAAATCATGAATCGATCAATGTTAGACTACTATTGAAAACCTGGAAGCATTAGACGGAAACCTGGTCCTAGTATTGAACTCCTCGACAGTTTGCATGCATGGACCTGCACGAAGTATTCGAATCCCAGATATCCGATCTCCCACGTAAACGTCTAACCACTAAACCACTGAACCGGCATACAACGGTGTTAATATCTGATTTCGACCAATCTGTTGTGACTTTATGTCCGGCTTTCTATCACGTGATTTATCCAACAATCAAAATACGACTTATACAATCTTAGCACTTTGCCGAACCAATGACGTTCGACCAGTATGAGCAGCCTAGCGTCTTTATTGGTCCTATGTTCGCCTAGCCCGTCCGCTTGAGTCCAGAACACCAACAGCAGCTCCCACTATGTGAATCGAAACGGATAGAATCATTTATTTCAGACATATTGAGTTCTAGTCGCAAATGCGGGATCGTGGATGAGTATTGTTGAGGAGTTTCATACTAAGAAGAAAAAACCATATAGTGCTCCTAGGATTTCAATGGTGGTCTAACATTGATTCAACAATCCCCACAATCCCAGACTGGCACTTTTCCTTTATCTGTTTTTCATCGTGACCGTTTCAGAAACGAATTTTGATAGTCTTCTGGAAAGCCGATTGACTTATCTGGAGATAATGGTAATTTACTTTTGCAGTACACCAACTGGGTAGTCATCACCAAATTCCAAAGGACAATTTACTGGTTTTTTCTTTGGAATTCTGCATTACAAACTCACTAGAAATATACAAGTTCAGTATCGAAACATATACCTTTTCATATCGATCAAACGACTAGAATATTATTGCTCGTTTTAGTCATTAAAAGTGCTTAAAATTTACAACATAAAAACGATATTTCATGCTTCAGAAAGTTAAGCACAAATATCTTACTCAACTTTTTGTCTATGGAGAAAGTAACATGACAATGAAATTGTACAGAGGCGAATATAATGAACAGCAGCTTCATCTGTATGAGGCTAAGGTCGTGAAGTACGGCTTTTTATGTTAAAAGGTGCACGTACGCTACTAGTATTCAACCTAAGTTATGCCAGCAACATCCCATTTATAACCCCTAAATGCCCTAGTACGGCCAAGGATGGGGAGAGTTAGCTGTCCCACTACAAGTGCTCTTACATGGTCACGCGTATACAGCCACTGACAGGGAAGTCCTACTCGCCGCCTTTTCACACCACAGGTGTTGTTCACGAAATTCAAAGGACGAAAAGCTAATGTCCGGCACTTTAACTAAGTTGCTGGACACAAAGGATCCACCTAGATGGGTTGGAAAACCCCCATTCCAAACAAATGGTGTACATGGGCTGGTTCAAAGATCCTGAGGGAACAAATGGTGTGTGAACCAATCACTGGTCACCTGCTACCATGGGACTGCATCTACTAACGTTACTCCACTTTGTTGTTAGTCTTAAAAAGCACAAACTTAGTAACTTAGTGAATAATGCGTTGGCGTTTAAAGATACTAGATTCAACTCTCAGTATGAAATATCAATTTTTGAAGAAAAAAAAAGTATCAAGTACATTCAGTAGATAAGTTACATATAGTAGAGAATTCACATTTTTCGATTATATCGTTACTGATAACAATATACTTTGTTCATAAAAATGTATACACATGTATCACACAACAATAACAAAATAAACCTTGTGAACAAGCTTAACCTAAACACAATCCATCAAAGGAGAGAAAAAAAATACAATGAGAGGGAGAAAGAAACAACGAAAAACAAACAACTCACTGAATTATGTACAAGTAAACCATTGTTCAATACTAACATCAATTGTAAACACCTATCATAAGGAAGAATAAAAATACATTATCGAATGTTAACTATGACAAAATTATGTATGAAAGAAAAAGAGATGAAAAAATTGTCTCTATGTTTTGTTTTTCTTTCCCCTTCTATAATACATAGAGAGGTAGACAGAATCAATGAGAGAAATGATCAATCACATAAAGAGAAGTAAAAGAAAGAAAGAAATATGAAAAATAGTCGATAACTACATCACAGTTAGAATCATGGACTGATTTCAATACATTGGAAACTAGAAAGCAATGGACAACTATTGCGTACTAGCATACAACTCCTTAACATTGTGAATTGATTGGAGTTAAACATGAAAACCACTGTATGCCGACTCAGTAGTCTAGCGCTTGCTGCAAAACCTGAAAGTACTGGTTTTGACGATCGGTGATGTTGTGGATGTACACTGCTAGAAGCAAACGGCTGTTTAGCACATCTTGGTTTTCAGTAACTGTCTAACCTATATCAGTCCGTGACGTAAACTTTGAAAGTGAGTGGTTTTCACAAACCCCTATGGCAATCATATCATAGTATCAAATATATAGGATTTGTAAAAGTTCGCTTTAATATAGAGATAATGGAGAAAAATGTGCTAACATGAAAACAACAGCCATACAATTTACGAGAAAAACTCATATTCCAGGCTAACACGCTATTAGTTAGTTGTAGTGGAGAAACGCCAATAACCCACTCTTCCTTTAGGAGTATTTTTTAATTTTTTTTTGCTGCCAAGAGAGGCAATGAAAGCTTTACGATTAAACTATCTTGTTTAGAGAATACAGCACGTTTGAAAAACTCTCCGATATATTTGCTGAAAAAGTCATTTCAACTAGGTCTCTACACCAAATATTCGGTCATCTGAATTTACTACACATTGGAGAAAGGATATATAAATAAATATAGATAAATTGACTCGGTAACCATGTGCTTCGGCATGAGCCACAATCTAGATGTGAGGGGTAAAGATATTACCGGGCTGCCTAGACCACATCCGGTGGAGTGGAGTTAGAAACTGGAACTTAGAGGTTGTTACAAGGTCAGTCAGCAAGTAACAAACTTATTGAAATCGATCAAACCTCTCAACCAATCAGAAAAATTATGGACCAAAAATCAAATCAATGGGAGATACAACCAAAATAAAGTAAACAGTGACAGGTTAAAGGTCAACAATAACCAATTAATATAGAGATATACAGGACAAGCTATGATTCATATGTGGAGAAATTTGAACACTTCACTCCTATCCAAAGTTTGTGCTGATGATGTCGTTCAGAATAACGGCGAAAGCTCCACGACCAAACCATCCAGCTCAGAGAACAAAACTCCATCAAAATCAGATAATATGTACCTACCCACATGACCCAGTTCCACGGTCAATGTCTTCATTGACTGTAGCTGTATTTGCCTTTGCTCACCCTTGGGTTTCTTGTAACCTCAGAATTGCTAACTCGATGGTGCCAAGATACACGAGCGATGTTTTGAAGACACCTATGATCAAATACTAGTAATCTACGAATATCCCTTAATTTTAAACAACACGTTTCTCTACCATTAAATAGAACGAAACGATCTGTTGCACAGTAAACTCATCTTTTATTTGGCAGACGGATATCCCACCGACTCCACAAGTGATGTGAGTGAGGAGAAAATCTCTGAAGTGGTGATCACAGTATCCAATTCCTTAACATTTACTCAGTTGAATGTCCGAATTCCACTAAACATACTAATCCCACTAAAATTAGCATCAAAAAGTATGTTTCAAAGCTAAGTTCACAAAACCTGGATTCAATAAATCTGTCAATTACACCTCAGTCAACTTAGCTGAAAAATTAAAATTTTACATATAGCTTACCAAAGAATACACCGATGATCACAAGACGCCCAAACATGTTGAATTGAAGATGTGGATAAACTGAGTGAATTTAAAACAGGATAAGCTTGATCAATATTTCCAAGTAAATCAGGAACCTACAAAAATAAAAATTACAGTATATGTATAGGTGAAATGTATACGTTTTTATTGACAAATTAAAACTGAATACGTTACCAATTAAATAGGATTATTTGATTCGTAACACATTTGAAACCAAACGCTATCCATTTCTTGTTTCTATTATCGGATAGTTTATATTTTATTCTCTAATGATTACTGACTATTGTTGATTTCTTGCATTATTGTAAGAAAATGTATTCTATGTGCTTACTGAGTCGTTGAGTCACCTTTTCTCTTCCAGATTCTCCCGTATAGATCATATCGAAAGACACTTCAAAATACAAAGTATCTTTAGGTTAGATATAAACCTCCCAAAAGTTGTATATTACGAATTATAGTCTATTAAATAACGAGTTAGATTTATGCTAACCAGACGAATGGTCATTAGCTGAAACAATAACACAAGACTGATAAAAACAAGAAGAGATATCAACACCTATTGGTTCACATAGCTCCTTATCTCCCCAACGATCAAGAGGTACAGGAAGATAGAAGACTTTCTATTTATTGTATTGTTCTATGACTTAAAAACATACAAGATTACATCCATCAGTGACAAGACTACAATAAATCACAAAATATTCATAATGAAGTCATAGGTGATCATAAACTCAGTAGTAAGTGTATAATTAAATAATAGTAATTTACGTAACGTAAAAAATTTTCATCTTTCCTAATTCATCAACTCCATCTAAAATTTTCTGAAAATCAGTTTGATAAATTCTTACTAAAATATACATAGTATATAGTATGATGTAAAATTTACAATAGTTCTTAACACTGTAAGCAATGATGGATCGTGGACAGCAGTGGAATCCAGTTTGACACGCGTTTCGTTCTATTTGGGAATCGTCAGCTGGATGTACCTGCATCTCAGAGTTAATGTTTACTCCGGGACTCGAACCAAGTACCGTTCGTTTCAAACGCCATCGCATTCTCTACTTAGATACTGAGTCTTGATAGCCACTTGCTTGTGCAATGGAGTGAATTTTAAATTCAGTTGGTATTATTTACTTGAATCTTCCTATTAATATTTAGGATTGCAATTGATCAGTTTCTGATTGGTATATGTGCATACTGAAGCGAAAGGTATTGGGTTCGATTCACAGGGTGAACATTATCACTGAAACGCAGGTACACCCAGATGACGAGTCCCAGATAGGACGAAACACGCGTCTTGGATTCCACTGTTAGCTACTATCCATCTTTGTTTATAAAGCTTGTGATTTCAGGAAATATCAAGACCATCCGCACATGATGCAACATATGGCAATAAGAAACTGATCAATTGCAGTTATCAACATCAATTGTAAAATTCAATTATACAATAAGCAAGTGAATTCCTTAGTACTGTTAGAAAATATCTATCAAAGAATACTTTTGAAATTATACCAGAAACTGGTAGAATACATTAAGTCATTTACCATCAATTACCTTAATTTTCAGTTTGTTAATTAAGTCTGAAAGTAAAGCTTGCGATAAAAATATAATTTTGATTATTTTCATAGTTTAAGTGGTAAAGTAGAATAGTTTAAAAGTTGAGTTAACAATTCAATATTTCAAGTATATAGGATACAGACTATTTAGTGTACTATTTTAGTTAACTAGAGTGAATGGATTATTGAGTGGTGACCAATTGTTTATTTATTTTAACACATAGATATTGGTCCACGGAGGCACCAAATATATATGCGCCATACAAATCTCATTTGATATGTGTGAGGGCTGTGAAACTACACGGGTGCCCAAACTGAACCAGGTGGTTTTCTTAGGGGGCCACACTTGGGGCCCTCGACCTGAAGATCTGATCCACAAGGCAGTGGGGCATGGTGAGGAGATGCTTTCTCATGGTAGCCGGTGACCAACGACTGGTTCATACGCCATCTGTTCCTTCAGGATACTGGAGCTAGCCCATGTGCACCATTGGTTTGGGATCCGGTTAAAGTGCCGGACATTCGCTTTTCGTCCTCTCATTTTCGTAAACAACAGTTATGCCACAAGAATGTAGTGAGTAGGACTTTCCTGGCAGAGGCTATATACGCGTGCTATGTGAGAGCATTTGGAGAGGGAGAGCGGACTCTCCCCACTCTCAGCCGTACCAGGGCATTTAAGGGCAGTGACCAATTGTATGTTTGTCTAGTTATTTAGTATTCCATGAATTCTACCAGTTCTATTTAATTAAATTTCTTCTTTAATCGTACATTTTTATTCATACTATTTCATATGTACTAAATATGTGTATATTACTGAATTCTATAGAAGGCAGGCAAAATTAACCATCAAGAACCAGAAAGCAAAGAACAGTCATGCCGTTCTATTATAGGACTCCTAATCAGTGAGCATTCATGATCCATATCAAACTCAGGAACTTCAGTTTCGTGTGTGAACGATTAACGTCTAGATCACTGAGCTAAGAAACAGTGGTGTTAAATTTTAAGTTCAATAAATCCACAGTATTGTACGACTATTCTCCATTGTCTTCAATGGACAAATTCATCACACTCGACATGGTTGAACCCTACTGGTAGCAAATTCTCACTAGAACTCTAGGATTTGAACCCTAAAGCTAGTCACGATATTAAATTAACTGATATGTAAATCGCTGTATTCCATCTCATTGGTCTAGAAATTAAGCGTTAGCCTGTGAGACCGACGTTCCTGAGTTCGATCTGATTAAACACTCATTAGTAAATATCAACATCTTATACGGAATTATCGTGAACAAATTATATAAACTTTCGGCATTCAGCGTTTTACATTCTAACCAAGATTTATTTGTTCAGAATTATGTTGTGTTTACAGTAAACAATCTCCAAATAGCGATCAATGGTTGACAATTTGGATGAAATGGTTCAGAAACAGTGGAACAGATGCATTCATTGTTTAATCTTAACCAAGATGTTCAGTCTCAGTTTTTCCTCTAAATGTATTGGCCCAAGTTGCCATATCTCATTAGCTTATTAATCTGGACCGATGTCTATATATGTGCCAGGCGATACTTTGATTATAACTAAATAATTGACTGACATAATGAAAGAATAGTTAGCAAATTCTAATAAAGTTTTGTAAAGAAAATTTGTAGTTTTATGTCGATTGATGACTTTGAATTTATGACTATACAGACTTGTGGTGAACGAGACTAAAGGGAGGAAAACCAATTTATTATTTCATACAAAATATGAGAACCATGTCTTATTTTATTTGCAAACTTTTCATCAGTTGTCTTTTATATTCTGTTTGATTCGTTTGATTCAAAATTCCTTTCTATTACCCTTTCTGTTTTCTTCAATTCGATTTTCTTAACCTTCTTCTGTCAGGAGTTCAACTATTGATTGGTATTACATACTACTCATATCTGTTAACATAAGTAGCATATACCACAAATATACATCTAGTATTGAAATAGGTTTTTGTTAAACAATTCAAAAACGTAAACGTTGAAAACATATACATACGGTAATTGTTAATTAATATAAATAGTGAATGCTTACAATTCGATCTCGAGAACCACCTGTAATTGATATAATTACTAAAGGATAATTGGGAATATTTGAAATCTGATCCAAATAATTGTGTATACGTTGATAAATTTGCGCCATTGAACGGTCTGGTAAAATAACTAAAGTTTTTAGATAAGAAAAACGAGAAAACACTAGTAGTTTGATAAATAACTGAAAACAACTGTTATAGGGTTATCCTGAATCCTAACCCTAATATTTCATAAGCAGAGTTGGATAGAGACTAGTAGTGAATTTTAGCATATATGTTTTGTCTTTTACGGGACTCGCCATTTGAATCTACTCGCAGTTTATTGTTGACAGTTACACTAGGAATTGAACCCTTCGACATCATCGGAGTACATTGAGCTGACAAATATCAAGTAGGACGAAACTCTTGTCCAAGATTCCACTGCTAGCCACTAACTAACACCGCTGATAGGTTGATGTAATTTAATGGCAATATCAAGGTAATCCACAAAGGATGAACATAATACCAAGATATACTGATCAACTGCAGTCCATAATATCAATGGAAGGACTCGAACAACCAATACAAACTACTTAATCCTAACAGTTAAAATAAAAGTAACGATAAATGGATAATACATAACAACGGTCAATCATAGTCAGTAATATAAATAACTAGATAGAACGGTATTATTCATTTAATTTACATTGTATCAAATCGCCACATCATATTAACACAGTCCGATGAAATTAGACAAATAGAAGGTAATCCAAGTAGTAATAGTGTTAGTGGCACTAAGAAAGATTATAAGATAATTCTATAAGGAAAAATTAATCCATGGAATAGAAAAGTGTAAAATAAATTTAAAAATCAAAATTTGGTGAAAGACAAAGAGTGAATACATCTACTTAGTATTGACCGATTTTAACCTATCTCATCCAGCTTTTTTAACAATTGGCCATGTTAAACGTGCAGACACCAATCACGTAGTGTTTACATAACAAAACGTCTCAGTTTAACTATTAATGACTCGATAAACTGACGCTAAGTTTATGTTTTATCGTCTTTACCTCTCTTCCAGCTGACTCCTACACTAAACATCCTGGGTCAAGGTAGACGGTGATTACACATAAGTGAAATATGTCTCAGACACCTCAGTCGATGAAGAGTCACTATCTCATCAATTTGTTTGCCATTTTTACCTAGTAACCTAGGTCTAACACCTCAGCGTTGAGTAGTGACTTATATATGGTACTGGGATAGTTAATACCAACTAACTAAAATTTTGTGCATTTCAGCACTGGTCAATTTAACAACAATGATGCAATTTCGAGTATATGACAAAGAATTTTCTAAAATAGATACACTTTTTACAAGTATCAACAACACATTTATATATTTATGTAATAAACATGGAAATAAGTCAGAGATGCACAGTGTACTCATTCAACCATTGAAATTTGAAGCATTGGATGATGCCCAGTATATAAAACAATCAGAGTAGTAGGAGTAGAAACAGTATCAGTGATAGGTTGACTGTAGCTCTCACCTTGACACAGAGGTCGCATTTGTATATTAGCTGGAACACTTATTTTCATAGGTTCAACCATGAGAGCCACATAGGTTGGAGAACAGTCAAACGGAAAACATTAACTTAGGTCCAGAAAACGAAAACGTACTGTTAATTGTATAGAAGTATGACTGCAGCAAGCCATTTTCATCAAACTTTCAGCATTTGCAGAAATGCTGCCCTCCTGACAACAGGTAAGAAAATGTCTGCCCCGAAAGTAGCACACTGTTATATCCAAACGAATTAGAAATGAATGGTAAATTTCAGGAATTATTTATGACCTATTTATTACATATATTCTTATTGGATAATTATTAAGTAGCTAGATCATATATATAACTTTCATTTGACTTATTGGCTATGTAGATACGATTTACCATTATTAACTTACTCCCAATTTATTAGGTACAGTCTCCCACACTCACAGCCACTTTTGGCTTGATCTTGTATAGTTATTATTTTTCATTTTATGGTGTGATGAGGTTTGATCTGCTTGTATATGAACCACGCGGCTCATACGGTGAAGGCTGAGATTGTTTTCTGGAATCAACGGGCAGGGCAAGGCAAGTATAACCAATAAGGACACAGAATTGACTCTAGGCTGTTCGTTCTGGTTGACGCATCATTAGTTTGACACAGGACTAAGATAATATGAATCGGTGTTCTAATTGGTGATTTAGTTACGTGGTATTTAACAGAGACATAGACGATAACACCAAGGGATCTAACTCTCAATAGTATCTCCTTATCAAACCGTCTAAGTACATTGCCCATTATTAAGTCAACTTGAGAAATGTATTGGATTTATAATGTAGATGCCGGATCGGTTTCAAGAGAGAGTCATTCTTAGATCTCCTGCCAACCCCGTTCCATAAGCCATTAGTGATTAAATCAGGTACCGGAGTACAAACAAACAATATGATTAATAATATGAATAAATTAACAAATAAGTTATTCTATTTTCTTTATTCAATTTATAAAGGTCAACCAATAATCAATATACTATAAGATAATCACATTTTACGAACGGTGACTAAGCTTTAGGGCGAAATTATAATTTATGGAAGAATTAATTACATTTAAGATAGTGAGTCTTGGATTTTGATAGGAAATTCATTCATCTATATGGCTAAATAGGATTTTACCATTATAGCTGACATTAGTTCGTAATGAGAAACCTAACTCTAATTGTTAAACCTCATTTCATACTTTAAATCACGATTCTGACTCCTCACATTAATTTATAATCCGCTTTAAACTCCAGGAGGTGGATTTTCTTAAGGTCACTTTGGCGTCGTTCAAAGGTCAGCCGTAAACCATCATCATCATCTTATCAGTTTTACTATCATAAGATTAAAGTTATGAATTACGATATTGCTCAACTCATTTTAATCCATTTAAAAATCGATATGAAGAATATACTCTCAGATTATATTTCAAGTAGTTGGTAGGAGATCTAGATCTATAGTTTCATACCAGTATACACTTGTTAGAAAGGTTTACTTACAATATTGAAGAAATTAAAACACAGTTAAATTAAAATCGATGTTACCCAGCTTTATGATCTAATACAATATCATGGAGCTATTAGGACATTGACACTAACTAGTCACCGAGTAGCTGTCGATATCATGTTTGTCTAGTGCTCAATATTGATCTTATTCTCTTCAACTCAATATTACTGCTCATTTTTTCTTAATTTAACATATCATGACTGAAAACGAAAAAAGACAACATAATCACATTGATTGGATCACGAAGCGTTTCAACAACTTTATCGAACAATAATAAAGAGAAGACCTCATCAATTATATACAATAATCCAAGTTTCTACAACACTTCTACATAGCAAAATGAAATTAATTTCTCATCGGCTTACTTCTGCTCTAACTAACATTCCGCAAAGAAGTATTATTATTATTATCACAAATTACTCTTGAAATAATCGAAATTTCACAAAGCAACCATTGTACTATTGTCTGATGGGTGTACTAGGAAGAATTTAATAGACATGAAAAAACTACTTCTTATCTAATCCTGAAAAAAAAACACCTTGACAGCTTATATAAATAAGAGAATAATTAAGAATTCATAAGAATAATGAGTTTTATGTGAAGTACTACTAAAAATAATTTAAAAGTAGTTCAAAATGTCTTAGAATTACCTAAAAACAAAACAAAAGAATACAATTTGTATACCAATAGTTACATCTTTTGTGAAAAAAAATGACAAAAAGAGAATTAGTTTTAGTCATCTCTCGAAAAGTTATACATTGGGATAATACTAAAACAATGTATCATGAGAGTTAAGATACGGGGGTTCAATCAAGGTAATTGGAAAACCCTCATTTCAAATCAATCGTGCACATGGGCTGGCCCCAGGATCCTGAAGGAATAAATGGCGTATGAACCAATCGTTGGTCACCGGCAACCATGGGAATGCATCTCCTAGCGTTACTCGACTGCCTTGTGGATTAGACCTTTAGGTCGAAGGCTCCGCGGGTGTGCCCCCCTAAGAAAACCACCTACTTCGGTTTAGGCACCCGCGCAGTATCACAAACCACACACAAATCAAGTGACTTGTGAGCGCATATCTATTTGGTGACACCTTGTACCAATATTTATGTGTTCAAATAAATAAACAAATAATAAGACTAAAGAGATCTGTAACACTTTTTCATATAGATATAATCTAAAAGAATTGAATTCATTGGATCAGCTAAAAAGCAATTAAACTGAAATGTGTCATCAATCACAAATACATTAACTATTCATCTAAGCTATTCTGATAGATTTAAATTACTAGATTGTAGTAAATTATTCAATAACTATGATTAGTGGTTGAACAAGCTGGATGATATAATTCAGAATAGGATACAATAGCAGATATCTTTTCAAAATAAATTCTCAAAATTTAATCTTCATGATTATCACTAAGTCCTTTCCTATACATCTTATTGATCTAATCTTATTGTGATCATGTAATATGGTAACTCATGTCAAAACATATTTGTACCATATTCTACCTTGATCATGGACTTACTAATATTTGACATTCAATGGAAAAAGTATAAACATTTAGAATATGAAAGAGAATTTTGATAAGTTGTATAAACAATTTGATAAAATCTAAAATACATATCAACAAATATAGGAATAACATTCGATTCACTAAGCATAACTTGTAATTTTAATAGTTGAATTCATGAGTCAATTCAAGCTAGACCACCATGGAAAACCTGGAAGCACTGGAAGGCCGTTTCGTCCTATTGTAGGACTCCTCAGCAGTACTCATTCACAATCCCATCTCGCGAGTTTCGAACGCAGGACCTACAGGTCTCGCGCACGAACGCTTAGCCTCTAGATCACTAAGCCGGCCGGCACACAACGGTGTTAATGTCTAACTTCAACTAACCCACAAAATTGAGCAACACATCCATCATGGTAGTCTGGCTTCAATTGACTCATGATTTTAACTATTAGCATTACTATAATGTTCACAAAACCCCTTCTCATAACTTGTAAGTCAAGACTTATCATATCCTTACTTACTTAGATATTAACAGTAACTAAGCCTAAAGAGTAAGTAAATATATGTTATATGACTTATGTTAACTGATTCATAGTTACTCTATTAAGTTACTAAATAGGATCAATATATATGAAATAATCGAGATAAACTATCTTTATTCATGCAAAAACAATAAAATCAGTGTAAATAAAAGTAACAAAGCAATTTGAAGTCATTCAATAAGTTATAAATCCGATGATAACCTTTCAAAAATCGATAATTATGTTTACTCTTATAAAATATGATTGATAACTGAGTATTTTTTTTCCCTTGACTTTACCTCTGATACATTTTACTACAAACCAAAATAGAATACTGCAATCACAAGCATTTGGTTGTTTTGATCTTTCCATTGATATTTAGGACTGCAATAGATCAGTCTTTTTATGGTAAATGTGCATTCAGTGCGAATTGCCTCGATATTGACTTATATTATAAGCGAAATTCAAAAAAACCAATACAAATGAATTAAACTTCATCCCAATGCATAAACCAGTGGTTATTTGAACTCAGTAGCTGAATGAATAACGCGATGGCACTTGAAGGCAACGGCACTATGTTCGAGTCGTGGAGTAAACATTAACTCTCGGATATAGGGAAATCCCCGATGGATTGGAAAGAAGGACACCTCATCAAGATTCCAAAGAAAGGAGATCTGAGCAAGTGTGAAAACTACAGAGGCATTACACTACTGTCAATACCGGGTAAAGTCTTCAACAGAGTGTTACTGAACAGGATGAAAGACGCAGTTGACGCTCAACTTCGAGATCAACAAGCTGGATTCCGTAAGGACCGGTCGTGCACAGACCAGATTGCGACACTACGGATCATCGTCGAACAATCAATTGAGTGGAACTCGTCACTCTACATCAACTTCATTGATTATGAGAAGGCATTTGACAGTGTAGATAGGAGGACGTTATGGAAACTTCTTCGACACTACAGAGTTCCTGAGAAGATTGTCAATATTATCCGGAACTCATACGACGGACTACAGTGCAAAGTAGTGCATGGAGGACAGCTGACAGAGGCATTCCAAGTAAGGACCGGAGTAAGACAAGGCTGTCTACTCTCTCCCTTCCTGTTTCTTCTGGTGGTCGACTGGATTATTAAGACCTCGACATCTGAGAGAAACTACGGCATACGATGGACAGCTCAGAACCAATTAGACGACTTGGACTTCGCAGATGACCTAGCCCTTCTATCACATACACACGAACAAATGCAGATAAAGACAGCCAGCATAGCAGCAGTCTCTGCATCAGTAGGCCTCAACATACACAAAGGGAAAACCAAGGTCCTCAAACACAACACGGAGAACAGCAATCCAATCACTCTTGATGGCGAAACTCTGGAAGACGTGGAATCCTTCACATACCTGGGAAGCATCGTCGATAAACAAGGAGGTTCAGATGCAGACGTCAAGGCGAGGATTGGCAAAGCCAGAGCGGCATTCCTTCAACTGAAGAACATATGGAACTCAAAACAACTTTCAACCAATATCAAAGTCAGAATCTTCAATACGAACGTCAAGGCAGTTCTACTGTACGGAGCTGAAACTTGGAGAACTACAACAACCACCATCAAGAAGGTACAGGTATTTATCAATAGCTGTCTACGCATGATACTCAACATCCATTGGCCGGATACCATCAGAAACAGCCTTTTGTGGGAGAGAACCAACCAGCTTCCAGCTGAAGAGGAAATTAGGAAAAGACGATGGAAATGGATAGGACATACATTGAGGAAATCATCAAACTGCATTACGAGACAAGCGCTAACTTGGAATCCTGAAGGGAAGCGGAAAAGAGGAAGGCCAAAGAACACATTACGTCGGGAAATAGAAGCAGATATGAAAAAGATGAATAAGAACTGGAAAGAGCTTGAAAGGATTGCCCAGGACAGGGTTGGATGGAGAATGCTGGTGAGCGGCCTATGCTCCTTCACGAGGAGTAACAGGCGTAAGTAAGTAAGTAAGTAATAGGGAAATCCACCTGACGAGTCCCAAGTAGGACGAAATGTGCGTTCTGAAGTCCATTGCTAGCCATCATCCGTCTCCGCTAATAAAACTGGTGTTGTGACGATACAATTGCCCAACCGACTGAATATGTGTTTTACGGAATTGTTACTATTCTGTGTATACAAATTTATTCATCCGAGACATCATAACTTGTTAAACTATTATGGATAGTATTCGCGTGACAAATGAAATCAATGGTTGGACAAGATAAGTAACATGTCTTAGAATTGATCACAGTGACACAGATGCATCTTACTCTAAAATTTACGTCTCAGTATTCCTTCATAAAAAAAAACTTTTTCATTAGTTCTTCTCAAATCACATTTTTGTCGTTAAGTCTTTATGTGATTATCATTGTTATTTTGATTTCTTTGATACTCAGTTTGTCAATTTCATTTTGTAATTTAAATGTTATGTAGTGAATAAGGTCAAAGGACATTTGTTGCTAGGATCCACATTGATAACAACTAAATGATGATAAAACTTATCGGATAACAAATGATTAATCAAGATAACAACAAACAATGATACTTTAATTCAGTCAATATATACAAGATGATGATACATAAAATAACTTGTAAAGCATATATTGAATTTATTTAATATAAAATTAAGCCTATACAGTGATTCTCTTCTTAGTCAAGGTTAAATGTTTCCCAATAATCCACCATTTCCTGTATCTATGCATATATATATATATATATATATATATATATATATATATTAAAAAACTTTAACGATCAATTATTAAACTATTCTAACCTGGTTGATAAATTGGACCAGCCAAAGATAAAACTAATTTAACTTTAGTTTGAGTTACACTCCAACGTGATGATAACAAGTTGAAAATTACTACAGAACCCTATTGAAAGAACAAAAACAATAAAGTGAATGACAAAGGTAGATAAGAATAGGATAACAAAACATAAATTGATTGTAATAAATCAATTGAAGCTAGACCACCATGGAAAACCTGGAAACACTGGATGGTCGTTTCGTCCTAGTATGGGACTTTTCATTGTAATAAGAGAACAAGGGGAGAATCAACTGATATAAATAATACATTGATAATTATCCCCCGTTAGCAATGGATAATGGTTATGCAATACTGTGAATTGACTGGGATTAGACTTGTAAACCAAAGGATGCCAGATAAATGGTTTAGAAGTTAAGTGTTCACTTGGGAGACAGAAGGTTCTAGATTCGATTCCTTGTGTTGGGGTAGTGGATGCGCACTCCTGAAAAACCTCACACTAGAATAAAACGGATGTCTAATTCTTCCTGATTTTCAATTTTTGACTTCAATAAAATTAAACAATCTCTACAACCCTCCATATGGATGGATATTTCTAACGTAGACCTTAATATAAACGTGCTGTAGTTCAAGTTATTAGAACATATTGGTAAGGCCAAGTAAATTCAAGAGAATGAATCGCAAAAGAAAATGAAATCACTATTATGGCAATGATAGTGAGAAAGACTACATATTGAAAATATAGTTCAAACAGACAGACTGAAAAGGTATGTGAGGAATAGATATTGAAAACGATGAAGGGTGAATTTATCTATCCCCTACTCATTGTAGCCGCAAACATAGTAATCATACACAAAATTAACAAGTTGAGAATGTTAAAAAATTGACCAGGGAGTTGAAAAACTCTGATTCCAAACAAATGGTGCAAATGGGCCCATTTTGAAGGTAGTCATTAGTGAGTACATGACTATTATTAGAATATAGTTATGTGGAGATCATAAAATTTTCATTGGATCCTGACTGATCGTTGTAGAGGATAAGCATTCGTGGGTCGTGGGTTCGATTAGCGAATGTGCACTAATTGGGAGTCACATAACGGAGCGAACATCAACTTTCGGATACAGTTACAGACAGTTGATTAGTCCCAAATACGATGAAATGCGCGTCGTAGATTTCACTGCGAGTCACATTCCATTTATTTTTTTTTTGAAATAAATTTGTGTGATAATCGGTTGATCAAAGCAATCCTCACAGGATGTACATATGCCAACTAAGACTAACCATATTTCAGTCAGGATATCAATAACAGGATAATTCGTGTCACTACAATCTAAATGAATATAGATGTTGTGATTTTTTATGTAAATGGGGTCGTAGAGATACTGTGAATAAGTGTAAGAGCGGATGTAACATAAGTGAATGAATAAACCAGACAACTATATCACAACAATACTTAAACGACGAAAAAGATAGTGATTATTGGATTTCAAGACAAAACGTAATTAAATGAATAAAATTCAGAATAAAACAAATAACATTATTGTTTTTAAAACAAAAGCACAACAACAAAATATTCGTTTCGCTTAACGTGTTACTTATCGGCTAAATGTATTTGTTTTCTAGTGTACTGACGCTGACAATGAATCATAATATGTCAGATCAATCCTCAAACAGACCTTCTCCAAAAAGTCATTTATAATCATGTATCATTAGCTTATTCCAGAAAAGTTCCACTCAAGTGGAGAGATTATTTCGACAGGATCTAAGAGGCGAAAGTAGACATCAAATGAATAAATTGAATTGATGGAAGCGCAAAGTTCAGCTGACGGAGTTGGAAAACCTTAATTTCACACTATTACTGAATAGTGCTTCTATGATCCTATGGGAACGAATGAAGTACAACTCTACTTTAATCATAATCTAAAATTAAATAACATTTGGCGTTGTTCCGTTACCTTAAGGCCTAGAACTTGAAGATGAAGGTGTAGCCTACAGACCAACGATTCAGCGATCAATTTGATTTACGGTTCTAAAGGGTTACTAACATAACAGTTGGCTTAGAATTTAT
Source organism: Schistosoma spindalis (assembly GCA_946903255.1). NCBI lineage: Eukaryota > Metazoa > Platyhelminthes > Trematoda > Strigeidida > Schistosomatidae > Schistosoma > Schistosoma spindalis. Next base: position 2,311,020 of record OX336421.1, on the reverse strand, counting down.
CGTGATGCGCTTAGGTTTTAATGAATAGTTAACGTATTCCAACTCTTCTCCACTTTAGGTTAGACACTCAAGTAATATCGTTAGCCGTCACATAGACTCAGCACACGAACATGTACTTGATAATCGATTAACACTACATTAAACTATCTGAGTGGATTCGAAGATTCATGTTTCATTTCATTTGAAACTCATCAGTTGAATGCACTTACATCACAGTGAAACTCAAATCCAGTTTCTTTTCAAACCTCAACCAATATCCACTGAATTATTGAATCGATATATCTATTCACTTGTTCAACAGATATGGTAGTTTATATCATTATTAATTAAAACATTGTTTTGTCTTGGTTGTTGCTATTCACAACTAAATTTTAATGTCATCATTCAGATTTAAAAAACAGACAGAAAGATAGACAAAAAAACAATTTTTTACGGGCGCACGTGTGCCTCCATGAATAAACTTACAACAGAATGACCTATTAACACGATATGTTCAGGAGGATTAGGTCGGTTAGCATATATTCCTAAAATAGTGTCGATTGCTTTATCTACAAAATCTAAAAGAAATTTAAAAGAATATTATTAATTGATAAGTACCAGTTTGACGTTCAATAATTTCACCACTGAGAGCAGACGGCTCCTAAAATATAAACAAAGAAATAGCTAAAATAGTTGAATCTATGAATCATTTTATTGATAAGTGTTTGTAACGAAATTTAATTAATTAATTTAAGCATATAAACATTGGTATAAGCAGGCATGTAAACGATCGTATACTGACTCAGTAGTCTAGAGGTTGTATTCTCGCGCGATGCATTTGGTAAATCATCTCAATTGTTTGATATTGGATATCAATGTTATAATTTTGTGAAACATGAAACCGATTACTATGGTACGTCAGTAGATATTGGCAACCAAGGGTGTGAAGGATCTAAGTTATGCTCACTGACAGACTTAGTAACAGTCTAGTGACAGGCTTAGTAACCATCTGGGATCCACAGTTGCTTTATGAAACCGGGATTAGAACACTACTTTGATGCGAATTAGTCGTGTTAGGTTTAAACCTTCAGACAAATATGTGACAGATGAATTACTATATCTTTGCTACTGATTTTCTGAGGCAATGTTGTTAAAATACAGTTGAAATAATATTCACCAGAAATCAAAATCTAAGAAGCTTTTAAATGTTGATTGAAATCTCAAAGCACTACCGGAATTTAGATAAAATGAGACAAGTCCAAGTCATAGTGACCCATATTATTGAAAACTATCGGTGCACATTTTCATGCCCCAAAGTTTTACAACATTTTTCATAAAATAAAACGAATGAGCATTTTATTTCATCAGCTACTGAGAACTTATAGAACGACATAAATATGCATATGTGTTTCTAATCAGTGTATAAAAACAAGTATATATCCCCTTACTTCATTGAAATCGATACTGTAGTAATCAAGTGATGAACTATATTGTGCAAAATTATAGACAGTTGTTGCTAATGATCTGACTGTCTTGAAACTTCCTTGAGAACCTGTAATAAACAAAACTGGCGAATTGTAGAGTCCGGATCTAAAATAAGCATTGTAAAATTTTGTGAAATACCGGAATCTAGAACTAAAGAAAGAGAAAAAATAAGTGAAAATAAAATTTTTGAATGTACCCTTCCCGATATTGATACAGGGAATAGCCTACGTAGCATTTCCGTTGACAATTAACATTGACTTCCTAGAAATAAACTATTTGATAGAAATTTACTTTGTATTTGGGAAAACTCATCATCCGAGTGAGTACACATCTATTGGATTCTGAATCTGTGTACCATTGAACACCACTCCACAGCAGTAATAACACCAGGCATAAATTTATTGAAAAATACAATGTCTTTCCAATCGTATGGCATCCCATTTGTAGTTAAACAGGTCGGACTGGAGTATGTAAAAAATAAAAATTCACCAAATACCTTTCTATCTGAATATATGATTTAACAAATAATAAGAAGTGAGAAGAAGCGCGGAACAATTATCACTTTCGATAAGTCTGCAGAAAAAATTAAAAAAATTAGTCAACCTAACCTTTTTCAATGAACAAATGTTTCCTGGTCACAGATATGATTATTCAAAGGACTATTCCTCAACCACAGTAAACTACATACGACACATACTAGGGTCATAACAATTTGCTTTACGATAAGTTAGTATTATTTAAAATATGCTGTTCATATAGCTAAGACCTCACCATCGGAAAACTTAATGTTTTAGCGTAACTTACGCATAAATTGAGGAGCCAAGTTAGCTAGAGTAAGACGCAGGATCACTCCAGGAGTCTAATTAATGCCGATTTAGTCTTCGCAGATCACTGGGTTAACGCTTGTGAGATAATCATAATCTGTCGCTGGAGACTAATTACTAAAATAACACCAAGAGTGATTAGATAAACTACACAACTCCGCAAGACATCTAAAACTGTATTTCAGCATCAAGAAAGTCATAAATAAATTAACTGATTTGCTTTCAACTCAGAAAAAAATACAAATGGAACAATGAAGTATTTGGAGGATATGTATACACTAATGTCAAGAAACGATATTAAAAAATTGGAAAATTTAACCTCACCAATATCCTAGCTTATGAATTCGCATTCCTGATGGTTAAGAACAATGAAGTAGTTGTTGAAACAAGAAATAGTGATCCAGAATCGGCTTTCTGGTCGTTTACTGATGACCATAGAAGCCTAATTTAGTATCTTGTGATGAGTTCAAGCAGAAAACGGTGAGAATAATGGTTGTTTAGGGTGTTTTGGTACACTCAACTTTTGAATCTATAATACCAAAAACTCATCTTGAAAAACAAATCAACCCGACGAGAACAAGTTAGTGAATTGCCGTTGTATAACACAGAGAATTAACTGAAAGTTGATAAGGTCAGAAACCACTAAAAACCATCAAATACGGTGGAGTAGTAGTCTGTAACTCCTTGTACTTGGTATGAGTCCATGGACGTTAAGATATGAAAACTATCAACTTATCAATTTTAAGAGCTCCTGTTTATGGCGACTTTATATACTTTATATCATTTCACCTATCCAGACACATCAAAATACTAACTGAGAATTCATTACGCACCGTTGCTTTTACACAGCCAATCCATATAATAAAAATAGCATAATGGATAATTAGATATAGATCTGAACTCACTTAACTGTCTTCCGAAATGGACGTTGACATGGTACTGAAGATAATTAAGATTATGATAACAAAACTAGGACTTCAGCTTATGCTAGAGTAGTTCAGAATATAAGTAACATAATAGGAAAGGCAAAACACCAAAAGCTTTTAAATGCCTTACAGCTTTCATTTTCTGATATCGCGCAACATGAGTAAGAAAAACAAAAAGTACAATAGCAGACTGTATGGTCCAAATTTCACACAGTGTTGCTCCAAAAGTCAGAAATACTTGTTATGGCATGATATCGAACTATTTTAAGGAGTTGTAGACTACTGATGAATTCAAACGGATGAAGTGGTTGATATGATCGTTTCTGGTAACAATGGATAACCAATGCTCCTAGTTACGGACCTTGATAAATGAAATAAATATAAATAAAAGAGACGTTAGAAAATTACTGAGACTTCACTTCGGGTACTTAAAAAGACATCATTGTTCTCTATTCATGGACTTCTGGATGGTTTCTTAAAGGCCCTAAATATTAGTAAACGCCAAGGTTTGGCTAAATTTGGGGAGATGTCTTCAGTCTGCTGTTGATCAGCCTTAAAACTATATTGTTTCTTCAAGGTTTGTGTTCGTGCTGAACTTTGGCAAGTATTCTACAAGTGGTATACCCGTCAATGGTTTTTAGAGAGGGTCAATGCATTTGAAGAATTTATCGGTTCAAATCATTAAATAAAAGGGACACGTCATACAGACCGAGCTGATTTACACTGGACATTTGAAAATATTACGTGCCTAGAATGAAGGCATCCTAACGAAATTCTTTATATGGTACGCTTTGAGATGTTACATTTCGGAGCTTAATTTTTCGGCCCTATATAAATGCATCAATGGTTGGTCACAAGCGCTGAACCTCTCTGATTAGACTGGCTTTGATGAAAGCTATATTAATATCCCTATACGACTTCAAGACCCAGTCAACAGAAATCTGTTCATTTTTTCTCCCTCTTGACCCTTCAATGATGATGACACTGTGATACTGATATATTCGAGCAATTACCAAGTTAGCTTAGATCCTCTCAGTGAATGAGCGTTTTCCTCCTGCTCTACTTTTGATAATATTTCTTGTATATCGTTATATGTGAAAAGTATGTTTGAAATGATTTCAGCGATTCCAAACTAAAATAATCCCATTTCGTCCAGCAAACTATTCTGAATTTTGATTATTACTCTGAAGAATTCCAGATAAGTTTGCTGGGCGAAACGTTGGAATTATTTCAAATTTCAATCGCCGAGATTATTTCAAACATAATTTTTACATATAATGATTACTCTATACTCAACGCCCTATATATTTCAAACTATTCGTTTCAATATTAACGAACTTTCTTATATAGTTTTGCAAAAACTCTCTTAACACAAATCCTCAACATTATTCAGAAAACTTGACATTTCATGACCGTCCAGTAAATGTCATTTCCCTGTAAAAAAAATACGAAAAATAACCAGCATCTTATTTTATTTCACCTGATCGATGAACCGTAAATATTTTATCAATAACTGGTACGCTGATTGACGTAGTTCGACTTTGTAGTTTTGCCAGTAAAATCGATAATTTACACCGATAATTAGGTTTTAAAAATGATAAAAAATGATGTATTAAACTGTTGAAAGCGTTAAAACACAAAGCGCTGATCAAATGACCTGTATAGTTATACAGAAAATGAAGCGTTTTTCCTTGCAACTGTTATCTGAAAGATATATATATATGTATACATATATATATATATACGGGTTTTATGCGTCATTGCACCGGTCGATAAATCACTGTTCTATGATTGGCGATGTCATTAAGTTATCCGTTGATATGGGGAACAAAACCACAAGTTGTAACAACGAATATACGGCGGCATACAATATTTAGCGATCAAATCAAATGTATGATATTCTTATACAATCATATTCAGGTGTTGACTTTAGTAAGTAGGATAACATGGATCATTTACGTTTATGTTAAAATAAATGAATGATTGATTGTACTTATATATGAACTTTTAAGTTTTTAACGATGATTTTATTATGCATTTCTCACAGAGATGTTATTCGGCATTTTTACAGGCATGCTAGATAATTCACAACATTGGTTAACGGATAAAATGCTCCTCAAGTAGGTTGTTAAATTAGTAAAATGAAAGAAAATAAACTAAAGAATAGTCGTGCAGATATATAAGGGATTAGCAATAAGGTTTATGCGATAGTAATGCACTATGGGATCACAGTTTTTGATTTGTTTATAAATCGCAAAACGTTCAGATTGTGATCTTGGGTATCGCATATCAGGTCCAATATAGGCGTTTGCTCGTTAGAATTGTGTTGCTGCTACTCATTCGTGCAATGTAATTGTGTAACATATTAATTATTTTAGCTAAAGTATATTGAAAGGCACTTGGTGAGATCTGTGATCTAGCAAAATACTTGCGTTTGGTTTGTCTCAAATTTGTACCAGGAGTATGAAGAGGCTCCCTATCTTTACATTGCAAACGTGATGCTGAAATAATGCCGATAATAAGTGTTTATTTATTTCCACTAGATGTAATGATATAAGGTAAAAGTCGGAAATGTTTTTTGAATCACCGATGTGTATATTAACCGAAAACCAACAAATACAAGATTGTGGTGATAAAATACTCGATTCATTTTCTGTCATTATGCGAAACAAACAGGTTAGACAGGTATAGAATTCAATTACTATTTGATGATCATTTGTTAAGAAAGAGGGCCAGTAGAATACCACCTTTTCTTTTCAGGTTGTTCTTATTAGCCCATAAGTTGTGATAAAAATAACTGCAAGGTTCGACGCTTTTCGAATTAAGCTAAACATTAGAACTTAATGAAGAATGGTTTGTACAATATTTCGGTCAAACTGTGTGGTACCGAATGAAGTTTGTAAAGACAGTGGTTCTAATGCCTGTCTCATATGTGAGGAACTAAATTATCATTTACTTCTAGAAAGTAAAGGAATCTCGACGAACACAACAACTATGAATGTCACTGCTGTCCATATACTACTTGCTTACTTACGCCTGACGCCCCTCATGGAGGAGCATAGACCAATCAACAGCATTAACCATCTAACTCTGTCCTGTGAATTACTTTCTTGTTGCCATTCATCCTTTTCATGCCTGCTTTCAATCCCTGACGCAGTGTGTTCTTTAGCCTTCCTCTTCTTCGTTTCCTTTCAGGATTACATGTTAGTGCTTATCTCGTTATACGGTTTGATGATTTCGTCAGTGTGTCCTATCCACTTCCAAAGTCTTTTCTTAATTTTCTCTTCTGCTTGATGTTGGTTTGTTCTCTTCCACATTGAGCTTCTGCTGATGGTATCCGGCAAACGGACCTTCAGTATCTTACGTAGACAACTGTTCATTATTACTTACACACTTTTGATGATGACTGTGATAGTTCTTCAAGTTTCAGCTCCGTACAGTAGAACTGTCTGAACGTTCGTATTGAAGATTGTGACTATGATGTTGGTTGACAGTTGTTTTGATATTCATATGCTCTTCAAATGTAGGAATTCTGTCCATGCTTTGACAATCCTTGCATTTACGTCTGAGTCACATCCTCCAGGTTCATCGATGATGCTACTTAGATATGTGAAAATTTCTAGTCCATCCAGATTTCCCCCATCAAGCGTCATTGGGTTGGATTTCTCAGCGTTGTATTTCAGGGTCTTTTTCTTTCATTTGTGAATTTTAGGGCCTACCAATGCACAGGCTTCTGCTGCATCGGATGTCTTAACGTGCATTTGTTGCTGTATATGAGATAGAAGAACTGGGTCATGTTAAGGGTCCGAATCATCCAAGCTATCTACTGTATTCCGTGCTTCTCCCTAGATGTAGAGGTCTTCATAATCCAGTCGACCACCAGAAGGAAGAGAAAGAGAGAGTAAGCAGCATTGCGGCAAAAGCTGTTCATATATGTTTGAAAATAAATTTGGAAATATTTTCTATGGGATGACATTGTATCTATGAACACTGTTCGAGCTAATACAATTAAGAAACCACTGGTCGAGTATGAAGAACCCCTAACAAAACAGCAGTTGGAACAATGGGAGCACCTAATGGATATATGTTTTCTGAGGTTGTGAAGAGATCGCGCGGGAATCTTGGTTTGGATATAGCGCTCAGGATGCACAGTCTAGAAGACGGAAACGATCCGTTTCGTGTGCGTAAGGAGACTGACGACAGTGTTGAACACAGACCATATCGAGGTAATCATAAAGTAGGAGAAGCAACGTGATCTGTTAACCAACACTCGTTGTCACGACAATACTGACATTCAAGTAACACCTGATATGTCTCTGAAAGATAGAATAAAAAGTAAAACAGCACTAACTGAACGAAAAATCGGTCAACAATATGGTGACGAAAATCTCCGCTTAGTGGGTTTATTTGGGATTATTTTCACTGATTCTGAGGTATTGAACTGTTGTTAATTAACCATCACTTTGATTGTTTAGCATATGAATTTGTGTTAGAAAAATCCTTGACTTTACGGCACAGACTGTACCGTTTGAAGTAATTCGTACTTTCGATATCACTTATACCTTTCTCAATCTGGAACATTTAAAATTGATCACAGAGTCTGCGTTGTGGTATGATTTAATACGAGTCTTTCAAAAGCGCTCTGTACGCTACACTGAAGAGCATAGTCTTGCCTAATTGGATGAATTTAAGTCTGCGTTCAAATAGAATATTGGTATTTCCGTCGTCACGCTTACCGTCGGTCATAGTAGTGAGCGGTAACCACCCGTTCTTATCGTTTAGGGTAGATGATTCTGGATCCACCGCTTTAGAGTTGAGATTTTCCAGAAACGCTTTGGTTGGGTTTTAACTTGTCAACAATTGAGAGTTGTGCATCTGGCGGTGGCAAACCATATAGCACAATATTCTGGAGACAGAGGTCCAAGGAATATATTTCTTTGTCACAACGTAGATACAAGTAGACACAGAAAGAAGTATAAGAGGAAGTGCCATCATTGCGATATCTCTTGATTTCTAAAATAGATTTAAGTAGCCTTTGGCCTAGTGTAGATCGATATCAAATGAAGATGAACTAGTGAGACAAGTAAATCTGAAGACTTTAGAAAACAGAGTCTCTTTGAAACAGCGAATTGTATGCAGTTACACGGATCCCTGTCTTCGGGCATACAACACTATGCTTTGAATACCGTTTGTTTTCGATCGCAGTTCCTGCATACGTTCTGCACGCATATGCATCCGATTTCGACCTTACCACCTCATATTACGAATACAAACATTCTACACTTTTTATACCTGACTTCTAATCAAAAGATCAATGTAGCGGTATGTCAAACAGATTCACTTTGGTAAAATAACTTGATAATTACATACTCATATCCGCTATGATTTTGACTGTACCAAAAATATTTTGCATTGTTTCCCTTGTGCTACTTGAACTTGTGTTAAATTAAGTTATTTATTTTCCCCGAAGAAGTGACCTCCATTCAATCATGATATGTCAGGGATAAAAATTTTTACATATTGAGATGTTTTTTATATTAGCAACAACATGGTTCGCAGAATAAAAATAATTCATTTTACTTCTTATCATTTTATCAGATGGAAAAAGCCTCATTTTCAAGGAGAAATATCATAAATAACTGTTTAGCGAACCTTAGTTACAGATGTCTTGATAGGTTTTCAATACTTAATGAAAATCATGTGACAAAGAACAGGACACAATTTGTATGCATGAAACAGTTACATCGATGTGTATTTATGTGCAGGAGAGCCGTGACGTAGAACAGAACAAGTGTCTTAATAACCTGAAATCATAATGAAAAGAAAATAACTTATGTAAGTGTAGAGAACTTAGCAATCGATTGATATGTATTCTGTATTGAACTCCAGGTTCGGCTCATAGGCTGTGTTAGTGAACCCAAAACATGACTACAATAATCCCTAGTCGAAAATACGCTCATTTATATATTGATTTGTGTACCCATTTTGATTAATATTTGGATTGAAATCACATATATGAAGAATACATTCAGTTGTATCAATTCACATGCTGCATGTCATTCTGAGCATAGATCATGTTAATTTAATATAAGAATATTGCATGTTATGCAGAACAAAATATCATACTACATTGAGCAATAATCACATTGAATTAAAGCGGAAGTAAATTTGAACAAAAATTGATTATTGTGTTAGTATCAAAAACCTAATATCTCCACGCCAAAAAAGTCACCAGGATGTGATAAAATCCGTCCAATAATCTTAACACAGTGTGCACAAACCACCGGTACACTGCACGTGACCTGCTTAGGCACTTGGTAGAGTCGCAGGAACTTTCAAGAGAATGAACACAGGCTTCTCACTCCCCAATCTTCAAAAGAAGCTATTGCAGACCAGTGGCATCACTGCCAATACTGTCAAGGTAATGAAAGGGTTGGTAGATGACCAAACAGGGGAATATATGGAAAAAAACAACGTTCTGCACGAACTTAAGCACAGAGTTAGGAAAGACAGATTTCAAGGGTCCAACTTCCTCACGGTGTTGTACAGCTGTGCGACATGTTGAGAACAAATGTTACCAGTCCTTGTAATATTTCTTGGCTTCTCAGAAGCCCTCTACAAAATGATGCACGACCTCCTCAAAGCTAAGGTAGTGCACATAGGTTTAATTGACCCTCTTCTACCTTGGCTCTGAAAGCACCCAAAAAGTTAGAGTAAATAAGGGGGTATGTGAATTACAAAGCCTCAGCAACAGGCGTTTCATAGGGGAGTATCTTATGTCTACGCCTCCTCTTGATCTTCGTTGATGACCTTATAGATAAAATGGGCTTGATGGCTATGATGCATACAAATGACATAAATTGCGGAATGTGTTCACTTGAGTTTAAAAGTGGCCTCACAATATCAGAGGAATGGGCAGTAGACAACATGTTGAAACGTGACCTGCCGAACATTGTGCTTCACGCGACACAAAGGATTCACTCCGTTCATGTAATTGTTTCACCGATAGCATCCCTAAAGCATGATTTAAAAATAGTGTAACCACAGTGAGTTTGGATACCGGCTCAAAATACATGAAGATACAACCAGGGAAAACTCTGCTATCCACTTTATGCGAAGTCAACTTAAAGCAGTCACTTCAGAATTCTTCTTAGCTCACTTTGCAACGTACACATGGCGGTATCTTGAAGTCTACAACGTAATCTTGCCCTACCCTTTCAAAAAAGGCGCAAATCTCCAAGACCAAGTATAGAGACGGGCAACTAAATGATGATAGGGCCAAACAATAAATCTCACAAAAAGACTCTAACACTTGGGGTTATCCTCGTTGAACTATGAGAAAACTAGCGATAATCTACCAATGGAATACGACATATTATGTAACCCAATTTTTCCCCAGCATGTGGATCCTGTCAGAACATCACCATGAACGCTTCTTGAAACAACACCCGATAAATTGCACACCAAAGTGAACACCTAGGTACTCTTTCACTTTTTATCACTAAGAGTTCGCCTCGTCAGTCTATAACTTTAAGAGGAGACTTCACCCACTCACCTAAGGACTACCACTGCATGTTTGAACCCGGTGTACCTGATACATATTCGATTATTTACGACTGTTATCATAATCACATACTAGTAACTTCTCCCTATTTTCCTCATTGTAATCTCTTCGTACCATTCAATTCTTAAACGTCGACATCCTCACATTTTTTGAATTACCAACTCATCAGATTATTTATTTACAGTTCGTAATTGTGTAGATTTCTCATTTCATCGAACTCATGACTGACCAATGTAAGACCATCCAAAATTTGGATGCGCTGGACGGCCGTTTCGTCCTAGTATAGGACTCCTCGCCAGTGTGTGCTTACGATTCTACACGTGGTATTCGGACCCAGGAAATCCTTTATCAGGAGCAATCTCAAGCTCTAGGTCACTGAGCTGGTGTCCAAAGGTGTTAATGTCTAACTTCAACCAGCTCAAGAAATTGCGCAGCCAACTTTCCTTGTCTTAGGTGGGTAACTGCCTCAGACTCAACGCCGTTGAACTCCACTAGCTAGGGCTTCTCATTATAACTTTGAGAATTCCCTCTCTAAGCTAGTTACTGGTGAGCACATGGTAATTTTCAGTTATGTGTTATGAGTTGCTGAATCCTGCGGGAAATTGGAATTATTACGTTGCTTTAGAATGTGTATGACTGTCCATCGCTACTTGCGTTAACAGTCTGATGCAACAACAGAAAATACTTTCTATTTACTGTTGACTACAAAGATATAGTTTCGTGGGATGGCTATGAGTGTTATCAATACTAATAGTTCTCTGGATTCTTCATAACTGTCACAACACTTTTCGTTGTGTTTTACGTAGTCTTCAGGATTAACTGGAGTATCAGTGACCTAGAAGATTCAGAACCCAGGTACTTTAAAGGTCTATCTCTCACTTACATAAACACATGAAAGTGAATAGACCTCAAATTACAGTGGAATGCCTTGTTTGATTTAGATATATTCTACATTGTCATGGGAGTTTCTTAAGTTATGATAGTGTTTATTTGGATAACATTGTCATTCACGCTCATGGGCTACATCTTCTGCATGATTTTGAGGTAAGACGATTTAATTCACATGTGTAGCAAGTGTATGGTGATTGAAAGAAAGCCTACTGTAAAAATGCTTATCTTCAGCAAAGAGTATTTAAGGCCGAAAAAGCATGTGCATGAGTGGGTTACTTGTAATTTCTCTATTTTTTTCTCGTAGACCAACAGATGCTTACTTCGATCACACAAAGGTTACTATTGGAAGTAGATCGAACGAAGCTCTACAATCGGTAATCTTAATTTATTCTTCTGATTGTTTAGATATTTGACTTACTACTTAAAGAATACATCGAATTTTGGTACAGGTATGTATGACCGTCCGACACTTAAATCTTCAGGCCGTTCACTTCAAACCCAGATTTTATGGTGCAGTTGAAAATGTTTTTACAATATGCTTGTGCTGTAATTGTCCAAAGAGTTAAAGATGTATGTTTTAGTAAGAAAATTTTTCACCCTGCAGATCGATCTCTCGGAGTTTATTATTAACCGGTTTATACCACATTTCTTCGACCATATTGTACATATTTTATCACTTACTTGTTCTGGTAAGCTATGTTCCTTTAATACTCGTATAGTTTTAGTGTTTAACTTGTGCTTCCACTTCAAAATGATACAAATCTTAAGTGTACAAACTTCCACTAGCATCTTGTTTACCTAGCTTTCGGACTTTTCTTGAAGCCGAGTTTATTTGACTATCTAGTTCAATCATGTCTGTTCACATCCAGTATACATTATCGTTAATTAAGGTTAAAGTGCTTTATAGATTGACAAGTAAAAAGTTAATCCCTGTATATTAATAAAGGTATTATGGTACTGCATAAATGTTTGCCATAACGTGTTTACAATATAAAAATGATGATTTCTTAAGTACAACGGTTACTTACATTTAACATTTTTGTTGTATTTCAAGTAAATAAAAGGTGGTTGAACACTGATAAGTGTTTTAATGGAATTTGATTTGCCAAACATTTTTCATCAATGTAAGGGCATTTTGTTTACATCATTTCGAGTGTGATGTCTGGCATTGTTGGCAATCGTCAAGTTACTAGCGTCCTTCAATCAAATAACAATCAGGTTTTGTTAACCACTCACTGTCATGGGATTATTAGAGACGTATTCCGTATCCTAAGATTATTGATTAGAACTAAACCTAGTGTTTTAATGAACATTTGGAAAAATTCTTTCAACTATACTATCAAGGTTTCAGTCTCATTCACAAAATTATTTGTCAGTAGTTCCAGTAATTAAGTATGAGGCTTTTCATTTGAATTAAATATTTCTTTCCGGTCAATTATTTTTCAAATCCTTTCCCATTTTTCAATTTGTTCGACTCGTAACCATTGTGTTACCATTTTCCTTCCTTGAGACTAAATAGGCGTTGACGTCATTCTATAAAGTCGTACTTATGTATTAACTGTCCAAAATAAATCATTGATAGACCAAATAAATAATCGGTATGAAATAATAAAATGAAATCACTTTGTATTTATGTCAGACTAGCCGTAATATATTTAATATACTCAATTTAGTTTACTCATTTAAACCAAGAAATTTTCACACAAATGAATTTTTCCCATGGAATACTGAATACTAATAATCTTTGAGTTTCCGCCATTGTAAACGATGGGAAATCTATGTAAATGTATCAGTCCTTTTTAAACAACTAGCAATATTTTTCATACATTAAAACTTTTATCGGCTATTCAGGCAAATGATCTAATAAAAATATTTACCATCTACCTCAACGATCATTTACAGAATTGTTAAATAATACAATGAAACTATTCCTAATGAACATTAATTATGCATCCAAAGTTTTTATTTGTAGATAATATAGGCCAATGTTTTTGGTGGGAAAGTCATGGTACAGATATACTCAGGCAATCAATCTCGAAAACTAAAATACGACAGATCTTGTCGAAATTTGTATTCAGGCTTTCATACATCTAAGAAATAGTAATCAAATATTGAGTCACGAGACTTTGACCTGTGAGGTCATCTATCTGTGTCTAAGTAGTAAGTCAGACGCATTATAAACTTAAAAATGGAATGGTTCAACTTCTAATTAACCACTTCACTACTCGTTAGACTAGATTTGTTCTAGTATGTTGCAAAAAATTGTGTATATATGTTCTACCGTGAAATGATCCATTGTATTCCATTTCTCCACGTTATGACGGCGCGTTTTGTTGAATGTTTGCTCATCCTTTATTTATTTCCTCCATAGATAAGTTAAATACTACCGGTGTTGGTGACATACACGATGAAACCCGGACCATGTTAAAGGAAAATCATTTTCGTAAAAGGTATCCGACCTTTAAATGTTTATTAATTTTCATACTTTTAAAGTCCGTTGAAATCCTGTTCCGAAGAAGCTGTTTTGTGTGCTTTTGGAGATCGATTACATGCAGCTCTGTATTCAAGACAAGCTGAAGTAATGTATTTACGTGCAGTGGTCAACCGGTTATTACCAGTTCTCGGCATGCCGCCCAGTCTTTCATCATCAGAAATGCATAAATCAAAAGAGCCTTCTGTTGATCACGGTCATCGCCTTCGACGTAATCGAGTTATGCACAACTCTCCTGGACATGTATATGGTAGTTCAGAACGTGGTCGTAAATCACCTGTTGTTTCGCGGAGTGCTTCAACTAGTGCGTTATTTTTTCAGAAGTTTATGGAACTGGGTTGTAATCCGTAAGTAACAGGATGTATATCGTCCATTCAATTTCATACTGTTAGTATAGAAATTTTTTCTTGATAATTTAAATTTCACTTAAAATCCCAATGAAAGAACTATGATAGTTGTTCATTTCTCTTCTTCAATGATAAGTTAGCGTTAAATAAAAATGAACCTAGTAGAGGTATTTAACACTGATTATTCTTCATAAAGCTTTTATTAAGAAGTAAACGGTCATTATTAACCAATTTTCTCTAAGAGTTCCCTTAAAATATCCACATACTTCATCTATGTTCATGTAAAGCATTAACAGACTTGAGTAAATCTGATATCATTCAAGAACAGCTCGAGTTAACTTTCTTCTTTCTTTTTATGTCAGCGTGAGATGAATGGAGTTGGAACTGATGCACATTTATACCAGATTCGCGAATGCATGTTACTAGCTGACATGAACAGCTAATTTACATCCAGTCAGTAGGTCGAAACGTATAAATTGTAAGAATGTACATCGATTCAAGTTCCCATACCCCATTAGCACAGAAAGATGAAGATGCCAAGTCAAATCCCAGAATAGTAGAGGTACTAACAGTATCAGTCGTAATAGGGTTTCAAGTGTTTTTATTTTATGGACAAATTATGGTACAATAGGGTGCAAAAAATCTACAATGAAAAGTGATGACATTGTGAAGAGAACAAGAGGGGTAGGGTAGTATAATCAGTTGTTAAATGACCCATTATATTGTATGTCAAGAGATACAGTTCAATTTAAAATACAGATAAAAATCTCCGTTTGGTTAGGAGAGTTCTCTTTTGCGTAAAGATAGTTGTGGAAAACTACAGCAACACTGCCATTCCAAGGCATATGTAATGAAGTCTCGAACTACTGAGGTATACAATCTTTAGGACCCCAACCGGGGAGTTGTTATGGACTGAAAGATGTCAGCCATACGCAACTATATTTCATGCTGCGCCACGATGTGATAAACTAGACACCTATCCACCTTTTTTCACTCAGTCCCAATGTCAATAAATGATGAGCAATGTAAAAATCCTTGGGACAATTCATATGGCATCAGCCCTTGTATATACCAACTCGGTTTGAGTGCCTCACATCCGCTCTCCATCCTCACTTTTGTAAAACTCTCACCACATCAGGGCAACGAACAGGAATTTCCTTAAAGAGGTCATAATACGCGACTATTTCAAGAGACAGAACGAACTCTTCCCACCTTCAGCCATATCAAAACTTTTTAGATATTATTCTTAACGTAGGAACTAGTCATGGTTAGTTATTTAATATTCACACAGTACGACGACATTAATAAATGTCGAATTCGAAATGACTTAGGTATGTGTAGCAAATAATTCAGAAGAGATCAATGAAGTGATATGAAAGGAGTAAATGTATTTCTGCCATTGCTGCTTAATGTTAAAATATATCATCTAAAGTCTCTAACCATCGATAACAATTATTGCATGTTTGACCATGGAGAAAAAGTTTTTATTCTAGGATCTGATTCATTTCAAGTGTCAGAAACATTGTAGAATTATCCTATATCCCCTGGTTTGACCACCTCTAACTTTGTCATAACTTATTCTTACGTCAGTAATCAGTGAATCTTATAATAGGTTGGGGATAGGGACATGTAACACACGAAAATGCACAGACAACTCATCAACTAACCAGTAACGGTGCGTTCTATTAATGTAGTTAATATGTTGATGTGTTTTTTTTTACTACAAATTAAACAGTTCTGTTGTTATTTCGAAATATTAATATATTGCCTTTAATTTTCAGATCATTGTCTAGTTTTTTAATAGAAATACTATCTACTTGTGTTTTATTGCCTGCTATGGACATTTTAGCTAATTCTGTAAGTTGAATGTTTTTTTCATATGTATACTCATGTGACTTCTTTCTAATAGTATTTACAAAGTAAAAGATTACCTGGTAAGGTAAGAAACACCTCAGTCATTCATACATTCTGTCAAGGACTAATGAACTATAAATAATGTTTTAACTACTATTGTCATTTAACACTGGTGTTTCGTTTTATTTAGAACTTGTTAGTTAGATATATTTACATTCAGTCGTTGATGTTCACTATGAGACTAGTACTTGGTATTGTTATGTTTGGGTTTCATTAATATTACTCGATGAAATTTACCAATCAGAATCTAGACTGTAATTCTCTACCTCAAGTATAATTATTTCATCTCTGTCTTAATGTCCTGTACTTTGAACAGGCATACGTTTTAACTGATAACAACGATTGACGTTAAGCTGTGACCAAGGTAATGTAAATACCTTTTTGTCAGGACGGATTTTCCTCTCTGACCTCAGTATTTAGTCTAATAAGAGAGAGCATGACAAACAAATTAGTTCTCTGTTGTGCAGTTTTTCTTATATGCCTCGATCTATACATTAATATAGAGTAAATTCCTGACCCACACATCAATCGAAATCGTAAATTAAAATCTGAACGTAACTACGCCAAAAGTGAAAAAGAAGCAATAGGTCTGTAATAAGCTAACAATAACTTAAGTAAGGTTTGCAACAGTACTTTATGCGCCAAATGAGAGCTTACAGTTAAAAGAATGTGAAAACACATTAATCCAAGTGCCTTGTCATTATACATTCATTCCTTCAAAGAAAATTTACATTCACCCCAACCAAATTGTAAGTTAAAATAGATATTTCACTCATTTTGTTCCGGTAGCGTGGCTCAAATTCGGTCATAGTTGCAAAAATTCATTTACACATTCTAATTTCTAAGCCTTAACTTTGGTTGGTACTTTTTATTCTTCTGTAATTCATCCCTTTTTTGGAACTATATTCGGTAAAAATATAGTTTAAGGCCAACCAAATCAGAATAGAGAACAAGACTGGTTTTTGAACGAAATTCAAATATCATGCATAACAGGTAGTAGAAACACCTTTGTATACTGCTTAAACTCTTTAAAGTGATAGCTAAAAATTATTTTTGGAAACCATAGAGTAAAAATGATGTAAATTGTATCATCTGTTTAATTATATCCCCAAATCATAACCCTGAAACCTTAATTGTGGAATGAACCATTAACTTGATGAATGAGTAAAACTCATTCATCTATATGGCTATAGAGTACTTTTATATCATGACTGATATCAATTCACGAGGAATACCCTAACTCTAACCAGGAACAGTGTGAGGACTTGAAAATCTGTCTGGCTCCTTCTAAAAATTCGAAAGTACGGACAATCTATATCCATTTAGGGGATTTTATGTGTCGTTGTTTTTCCAAATTACTGATAGGGTAATCTGTTTAGAGACCACAGATTCATCGATTAACGCAAAATCTATTTACACTGTGTAATATTATTGCTTGATTCTTTTTAATAAGCTATATATTTATGAAATCTCTTTTCTGATTGGCTGGAGACTAACTGTAATGTTGTCGTGATTACTTTAAGCTCATTCTCATACTATTCTGTCACTTCATGTTATCTAATACTTAATCTTACTTCACTATCATTAATGCCCCCAAACGCCCTGGTACGGCCGAGAGTGGGGAGAGTCCGCTCTCCCTCTCGAAATACTCTCACATGGCCACAAGTATATAGCCTCTGCCAGGGAAGTCCTACTCACTACATTCTTGTAGCATAACTGTTGTTTACGAAAATGAGAGGACGAAAAGCGAATGTCCGGCACTTTAACCGGATCCCAAACCAATGGTGCACATGGGCTAGCTCCAGTATCCTGAAGGAACAAATAGCGTATGAATCAATCGTTGGTTACCGGCTGGCTACCATAGAACTGCATCTCCTTACGATGTTCCACCACCTTGTGGATCTGATCTTCAGGTCGAAGGCTCGGTGTGTGGCCCCCTAAGAAAACCACGTGGTTTGGTTTGGGCACCCGTGTTGTATCACAGCCCTCACACATATCGATTGAGATTTGTGTGGCGCATATGTATTTGGTGCCTCCTTGTACCAGTATCTATGTGCTAAAATAAATAAAATAATGAATAAACTATCATTAATACTACTATAATTTTAACTCATTTATTAATCCTATAAATTTCGTTTTACTATGCTGATATAAGGATGATAACTAAGGCTAACACACCCTTGTTTCAGGTTCCACGTTAATCATAACTGTCTGATTAGTCTTATCAGTTAATGTTTAGTGTCTGTTTGACTAATGCAAACGTTTGCCTGGTTTATTGATCATATTATGAGAATATAAATAACTTTACTTTTCTCTCTAAAATGTTATATTGGTACACTAAGTATCCTCATTCATCTTTTGGGAGTTTTCTCTGCATTAATCATATGTATATGTATTCGTTTTTTTCTAAAATGAAAGTCTGCTATTTGTCTAGTCTTCTAAAATGTACTAAAGTAATGATTCAATTTTTCCTTTACACATCAATTGCTCTTCATACTTGTTTATATTGACCAAGTTAACGAGAAAAAAACACGGTTAAAAGGGATAACTAATTATGTTCTTTTTTGTCAGAGTAAAACTAAGAAGTAGTTGTCGCAGTTCAGTTTTTTCATCGAATGACCCAATAAGAGTAGTGGATAAATATTCATTATCCTCTATTGTCAAACACATAATTGAAATAGGTCATAAGATTGATCGGCGTTTGTGGTATTGTATAAAAGTATAAAAAGGCGTATACTAATGTTTATTGAAGACCTAGCCATACGAAAATTCAACCCCCCTCTGTTTGTTCTCACTTTAGACACACCCTAGTAATATCAGTTTATTATCCAGAAGTGATGAGGTTTCAAATTGTTTTCACATTTCTTTATTATCCTTGTCTTCTCTTACCCACCATTTCTAGTCTAGTTGACTTTTTAGTTCTTAAATATAAATGTTTTTAAAAGAAAATATGTTTTTTAATAGTTGAGATCATGACTCAATTAAAGCTAGATCACCATGAAAAACCTGAGAGCACTGAACTGCCGTTTCGTCCTAGTACGGGACTCCTTAGCAGCGCGCATCCACGACCCCGCCCCTCGCGAGATTCGAACCCAGGACCTATCAGTCTCGTGCCAGGCGCCTAACCAACTAGACCACTGAGCCGGCATCCTACGGTGTTAATGTCTAACTTCAACCAATCCACGAAGTTGAGCCACCGTGCACCATTGACTTCAGTGAGCTGATATCTCACAACAGACCTGGTTGAACTCCACTGGTAACGGCTTCTCACTAGAACTCTGGGAGTATCTCTTGAAGTCAGTCACTAGTGAGCAGATGATTATTATTATCAGAAGGGATTGAGCGACACATCCACCATTGTCGTCAATGTGTTATTATCTCCCAACAGACCTGGTTGAACTCCAATGATCCTTATTTATTTGTTTTTTCATTTGAACACATAGATATTGGTACAAGGAGGCACTAAAAACATATGCACCACACAGATCTCATTTGATATGTGTGAGGGCTGTGATATTGCTCGGGTGCCCAAACCGAACCACATGGTTTCCTTAGGGGCCACACCCGGAACCTTCGACCTAAAGATCTGATCCACAAGGCAGTGGAGCATCGTATGGAGATGCAGTCCCATTGTAACCGGTGACCACCGATTGGTTCATACGTCATTTGTTCCTTCGAGATACTGGAGCCCATATGCACCATTGGTTTGGGATCAGGGTCTCCCAACTTCCGTAGGTGGACTCTCCATTTCCATCAACCCTGTTAAAGCGTCGGACATTCACTCTTCGTCCTATGATTTTCGTAAACAACAGTAATGCCACGAGAAGGCAGTAAGTAGGACTTCCCTGGCAGAGACTGTATGCACGTGGCCGCTCCAGAGTATTTGGCGAGGGAGAGCTGACTCTTTCCACTCCCAACCGTACTAGGGCATTTGGGGGCCTATTGAGATTTGTGTGGCGCATATGTATCTGGTACCCCCTTGTACTTTGTGGTCAGATTGTTCGGAATGTATTACACTAATATATTATCACATAGTTCTGATAATCTTCATCTTCTTATATTACATTATCGAAATTTATCAAAGAGACTAATTACTTTATTTCAACTTTCTATTCTGATTTATTTTTATTCTGGGTTTAATTTTATTCTTCAACTCACAGAACAGCTTATCTCAGTTGGAATTTCTATCCCTTTTTTTTTTAAAAAAAGAAGTTTCAATAAAGGTGTGCTATTGAATGAGTTCGAGGTTAAATATATACACAGAATAAACATTAGTCAGTTAATCATTAAACAACTTAGAACCTAATTCATATTGTCATATCCTATCAACACAGTGAGTATATTAGATTAGTATGAATTATAGCAGTATGTAGTGATAGTAGGAAAGATTTGTCAGAATGAATATAAAATCCATATTCTATTTGTATGAATAAAATAATCTTGGTTGTCATCATGAATTATGCATAACCTTATTAATCAATGATTTTGTTGATCGTTTCTAAGGTCATTTCATTTTTATTGTTTCAATGCACGTTTTATAGTTAACAAACATTTACGTTGTTGATTTTTTTCCAACCCCATACTTTCTCTCTCTCTCTCTCTCTGTCTCTATCCCTCCCTCTTGTTGTACACCTTCAAATCATTGGATGGATGTTTGAAGGATTTTGTCAATTATTTGATTCTGCTATGTTTTCCTGAGTGTACAGTAAGTTTATCGTGATATATTTTACTAAATAATAACATGGTTTTATTGTTTATTGATATTGAATTCTATACAGGTCAATAGTATTTAGGCAATAACTTAACGTGACGATCGAGACTATTCTAATACGAATAGGTTCTTTCTTATTTTATTTATTTAAACACATAAACATTGGTACAAAAAGGCACTAAACAGATATGCGCCACATAAATCATTCAATTTATATGAGGGCTGAGATACTGCCCAGGTGTTCAAACTCAAGCAGGTGATTTTCTTAGGGAACCGCAACCCAAGCCTTTGACTTAAAGTCTAATCCACAAAGCAGTGGTGTAACGTCAAGAGATACAGTCGCATGGTAGCTGGTGACCAACAATTGGTTCATACGTCATTTATTTCCTCAGGGTACTGGATCCGAACTCCCCTATGTGGACTCTGCGTGTCCACCAACCTGGTTAAAACGCCGGATATTCGCTTTTCTCTCAATCTTTATGATTATCTATGATCTTGATATTCTATAAACTTCTAGAGAATATGTTAAAAGGAATTTGACGAATTTGTTAAACATCCAGTTAGGATAATGAAAGCATAATCGTTTGGTTTCCCAAAGTTTATACAATTGTTGATCGGTAGAAGTATTTCCTTTTTTTAAAGGAATTATCAACAACTCTTAACACAAATTGTCAACAATTAGCCTATGAAGACTATTACAAAGTCGATCTGATTAACAACACTGAAAAAAAAATCGAAATGATTAGTTATATAACCCCGAATGCCGTGGTACTGCCGAGGGTGGGAATAGTTCGATCCTCTCTCGGAATGTTCTCACATGGTCAGTCGTATACGGGACATTATACAAACAAACTAACAGTGTAACAATGGGATCCCCCGAGTCCCTGATTTTAACCAACCTGTTTATGCCATACATAGAATCGAATAGTTTTGCCAATAACATGTAGATGATACCTTTGTTGTGATAAAAAAGATTCATCTAAGATCTTTTTCAAAAAGGTTCAATACTCTTTCATTAACAAACGAGAATGAAAATGAGCATGATGAGCTACCATATTTAGATTTCTTAGTGAAGAGAAATCTAAATTTATCGATCTGCCGAAAGACTACACACTCAAATCGTTATATTAACTTCAATTCAGCACATCCATTCAGATCAAAGATCTCACTTGCCTTAAATTTATTTAGAAGAGCTAACAAGATTATCACATCAGAAGAGGATAAACAAAAAGAACAAAAGCATATAGTTAACATCTTAAAATTGAATAATTTTCCTATGAAGATTATTAGAGGTATATTAAAACAAAATGTTTCATTGCTAAACACTAATTCAAATGGATTGGTACTGCAGTTTTACCATACCATCATGATACAATAGAAAAACTTCAAAGAATCTTAAAACAACACAGAATTAAAGTATATTACAAAACAACGAGCCCACTTCGAAATACTTCAGTTCGCTTAAAAGAACTTCCTTTAATGTCAACACAGAATTGTGTCTACAAATTAAGGTGTGTCGAATATGGTGCCTTCTATATTGCAAAGTTATCTCACGAAATCTTGATTCGAGCCAAAGAACATATTAGGTACACAAAGAAACTACATAATAATCCCATAGAACCGGATAGACTTCACACATACACATACACACACACACCCAAAATTTGCATAAGTGTCGCTTATAAATCACCTTGATCGAAATAACATGGCATGAACTTGTTAAGACCTATTTTTTTGATTGATCGTACATAATATTTTTGTTTTGTTCCTTTTATACTATTTAAACTTGAATTAATTTTGATTTAGTTATTTATTCACCGAAGAAGTGGCTTACACTGGGTGACGAATTTTATTTTTATTTTATTTTAACACATAAGTATAGGTACAGGGAGGCACCAAATACATATGCGCCACACAAATCTCAATTGATTTGTGTGAGGGCTGTGATACTGCTCGGGTGCCCAAACCGAAGCAGGTGGTTTTCTTAGGGAGCCACACCCCGAGCCTTCGACCTGAAGGTCTGACCCACAAGGCAGTGGAGCATCGTAAGGAGATGCAGTCCCATGGTAGCCAGCCGGTGACCAACGATTGGTTCATACGCCATTTGTTCCTTCAAGATACTGGAGCCCATGTGCACCATTGATTTGGGGTCCGGTTAAAGCGTTGGACATTCGCTTTTCGTCTTCTCATTTTCGTGAACAACACCCGTGGTGCGAGAATGCAGTGAGTAGGACTTTCCTGGCAGGGGCTATATACGCATGGCCATGTGAGAGCATTTCGAGAGGGAGAGCGAACTGGGTGACGAAACGTCGGAAAAAACAATCCTTTTACTCATTCGGATATCTATATCTATATTTCTAACTCATTTATCATTTAGCTACCGTATAGTTTCATTTTGACTTTTAATTCCATATACATATATATAACTATTAAGCATGAGACTATGTATACTTAATCTATTTTAGCCTATTGAATCATTAATAAAACATGATTGTAAACATGTTCCATTATTGGAAGCATATATTCACGACTGGGAGAGATGGTTATCTAAAAAGGTATATATTATTATTATTATTATTATTATTATTATTATTATTATTATTATTATGGTTATTGTTATTTTCTTTTTCTCGTCAGTGAGAGGAGGAGTTATTGTAATATTGAATTATTAGTATTCAAAACGGTAATAATTGATCAATTTCTGTTGTTATATGTGAATTCTTAGCGGATTGCTTTAATGATACAAACACCTTGAACCAATTAATGTTTATCTGAAATTAGTAGCTCAGTGAGTAACATGTTATCTTTTGAAGCAAAGTGTACTGAAAAATATGGATAATGGCTAGCAGTGGAATCTAGAACGTGCGTTTCGTCTTATTTGGGACTGGTCAGCTGGATGTACTTGCATCCCAGAGTTGATGTTCACTCCGGGACTCAGTAGCTAAATGGATAACTCAATGGTATTTGAAGCGAATGACATTGGGTTCGAGTCCCAGAGTGAACATGAACTTTGGGATGAGGGAACATCCAGACGATGAGTCCCAAATAAGACGAAACGTGCATCATGGATTCCATCATTAGCCACTATCCATCTTTGCTTAAAAAGCTAGTGACTTTATCGAGGTAATCTGCATAGGATTCACATATGCCAACAAGAGACTGATCATTTGAAGTCTTAAATAATTAGGAGAAGTTACAAGTAAAACAACACCAAGTGAATTTAGAGTGTACTGATTTCGAGTATTACTATGATCATTCATAGTTTGATCTAGGTATATCTTACTGAAGAGTCTTATATAAAGAGATATAACATATATTGTTGGTTCTATTACTAATTACATTATTAAATATTAACTAATATTATATCAATATTGTCCAAATTGAATTATGACAAAGTATAATGTGTTTGTTACTTCAGTCTATTTCCATTCACTTCAATGTAAGCTAGTTAAAGCATTACGCCTATCCTTTACACTGAGGTTTTTCTGCCCTTATACAAACAGTATAGTTCGAAGCATTGTATTTATTACATCAAGTTATATTGTTTCTTTTTTTTTGAATGTGATGAACAGTGATGTCATTTCTTATTTTATTTATAGCAATCAACAGTTCTACATATTGAGAAGTTATTAAATCAACAAGATGAACTTTATCCATTTATGCAATATATGAAATCTGTTAAATCTATTGAACCTTTAACAATTTTATTGTTAATGTGTAAGTAATTATACTTTATTTCTTCTTTATCAATGTATTATAACCACTATCCATCTTTGTTTATAAAGCTTATGACTTAAGGCAATATCGAGGCATTCCTCACAGGATAAACATATGCTAACAATGTGTGATAGCATTTGAAGCGAACAATATAGGGGTCGAATCCTTCCCAGAGTGAAAATCAACTCTGAGATACATTTACATCCAGCTGACAAGTCCCAAATAGGACGAAACACTTGGTGTGAATTCTACTGTTAGTCACTATCCATCTTTGATTATAATCTATTTATTGTGTAAATTACTTCGAGAAATTTTACTGGAAGGTAATTGTTATCATGTTTTATTAAGAAACTACTGAAAACGCGGTTGAGTACATTAAAATTTATAGAGGTGTATTGGCGCTTGTTGTTATCGCTTTTACTTCTGCCAATTATTACGAGACAAAATTGACAGTCAGTATACAGAATTATATCACCTTGTTCTCGTGCTAAACCAATGACAGGTCAATCAAAACTAACAACCTTGGGTCAACTCTGAATCCTTATTGGTCCTCGCCTAGCCCTGCTCATTGAGTCCAGAACGCAATCTCAGCATCCACTGTATGAATCGTATATTTCAGACATATAAACAGGTCAGATCGCATCACACCATAATTATACAAGACCAAGCCAAACGTGTCTATGATTGCGGGAGACTTTAACTACTAAATTGGAAATAACTTAGGAATAGTAAATTGCATAATAATAACCAATAGGTCAATTGAAAACTTATGATAGTTACTTAACAGTTATACAATAGGAATATATATGTAATAACAGTCTATAAATAGTTCTAGGAAGTTACCCATAATTTAAACTTTTTTTTTGGATACAAAAGTTGTCACCTCTTTATTGTCCATATCTTGGAAGGTTACTCCCCTAATTGAGAAACCCAAAACGAAAACTAAATCAGAAGTGGTATCAACAACCTAGCCCCCAAATGCCCTGGTACGGCCGAGAGTGGGGAGAGTCCGCTCTCCCTCTCTAAATGCTCTCACATGGCCACGCGTATATAGCCTCTGCCAGGGAAGTCCTACTCGCTGCCTTAACGTGGCATTACTGTTGTTTACGAAAATGAGAAGACGAAAAGCGAATGTTCGGCACTTTAACCGGATGCCAAACCGATGGTGCACATGGGCTCCAGTATCCTGAAGGAACAAATGGCGTATGAACCAATCGTTGGTCACCGGCTGGCTACCATGGGACTGCATCTCCTTACGATGCCCCACTGCCTTGTGGGTTAGACGTTCAGGTCGAAGGACCGGGGTGTGGCCCTCTAAGGAAACCACGTGGTTTGGTTTGGGCACCCGGGCCGTATCACAGCCCTTACACAAATCAATTGAGATTTGTGTGGCGCATATGTATTTGGTCCCTCTTTGTACCAATATATATGTGTTAAAATAAATAAATCAACAACCTGGGAGCGTGATCATACAGTTTAGGCCGGTGTTATACGATCTTTTTGTGAATATTTTTTATTGTGTTAGCCCTGTACTTTTTAGATTTTATCACTGGTGAAGGAAATCCTTAGGACAGGGTGAAGTTTACCAATTTTAAGGTTGACCTTTCCCAACCCACAGTGTTTTTTGGTTAAAATGTTCAACCTTTTACACATAAGTTCCGCGTTTGAACCCGTGTTTACCTTCTTCGATATGGGAAACTATTTACTGTTATTTCCCCTAAAGTTTAGACTGGTGCTCATTTCCAAGTATCATGTGAATAAATGTATTATTGTTATTATTCTACAATCTGCTTACGTTGTGGGGTGTTAACCTTGCTGATATTTTTGATGTCTGATGGGAACACCTTACTGACACCAGTACAGTCGACAATATGACATCATCCTCGTATTTCATGTCGCTACTTTTGGTCTTACCACTCTATAACCGACATTTCTGATATGGTAGGATCTAAATGATCATGTACTCTACCCAATATATTCCTTTTGAGTCTTTATAATATTATAGCTCGACCAGCATATAGGATCTATTGTCGGAAAAAGTGCTAGCTAACACGTAATTCTAAAGCTTGTCGATCCCGACCTTTGTTGCTACCTTGACGTGGTGTTCGGGCTTGCCTATCGTGATGAAGCAACCAGGCTATGCTGGATGGAACAACCGTTCCTCAAGGTCCTACCATGCCAGACAGGTCAGTTGGAGCAGGATAAGACTGAAAGCAACAAACCTAAGGTCTGAGGACGAAGTCGTACTTCTAACTGTACATAGGTGTGACAGCAGTAGGGTGTTTCCTTCGGACAACCAGCATAAGAGCGATGCTGCCTTTCCACAAGGAGTGGTGTGGTTGGAATAGGTCGACCCTAAAAATGCACACCTCGCCTTATCCCACGGATATCCGTCTCCGGCGGCAAGGTTTCAACAAGTACGGAGCTAACACGAAAATTACTCATAAAAAGGTTGTGTGTGACCGACCTCAAATAGTTGTCCCTTAGGCACTGTGGTCACTAAGCCCACCCCTAACCCAATTTCATTTTCGGGTACCCTCAGAAGAACCCTTCGACGGTGTGGGCAACCGGAAAGTGATAACAGCCCTCATACCTCTAACAGCACTCAAGACCACTGTATTCATAATCAACCTCCCTTTTCATTTCCTATTATTCCTCCTACATGGACTTTCAACTCTAAACTTCCTCTTCTGGCTTCCACCTCAAGTGTCACCATAGTCAACGATTCTAGTGAGCAAATTGCTGTCCCAGACTAACTGAAAGCTTGTCAATTGGTATCACTTATGTAATTAATCTTCCTAGATTATTTCTTTATTCTACTCATATTTTGTAAATGAATTAAGTTTATTCTCATTTTTTCCTTATTTGAACTTTTATTTCTATTCAAAATAGATCAAATTAATTCACGTGTCTTCAAATCTATGCCATCATCAGATGCTTGTCATGAAATTAGTGCACAATTACATCATATATTAAGTATATTAAATGGTCAACTGTTTCATGATAATAACAATATGGATAATGTTGACATTGATCTGCATCATCATCATCATCAGCAGCAGCAGCATCAGGAACAGGAGCCTCAACATCAGCATCATCATTCTATTTATCAAATATCTAAAATGATTACACATAATCAATCTACAATAAATGGTAGACATTTAAAATTTTTCAATGTATCTAATGAATTTGAAGAATTATTAAAAGTTTGTTTAAAATATTGTACACCGGAGACAATTAATCAACTTGTTAATACAACACAATGGAAAGAGTGAGTTTTTATTCTTTTTTTTTTCTTTATAAACAGTATTGATTACGTTTTTACGATAGTAGAATGTAGTGAAACGTGTTAGTGTTCCTAGTGCATAGAATTGCGCTCAAGTCCTATTATGGCAAATCTACACTGGTTTCCAGGTATATACAGTGAATGGGTTTTAAACAGAATGAACTGTAGACCCTAGATTCCACTAACCTACTATAGCTAATACCTTGATGTGTTGATCGTGAATGGATACCGTAATGATTTAAATGAGCTATGTTGACTGCTGCATTTGTCTCTTTACGTCCCCCAAATTCCCAGGTATGTTTGAGAATGGAAAAATTCAGCTCTCCCTCTCCAAATGCTCTCACATGACTACGTACATACAACCATTGCCAAGGAAGTCCTACTTACTGCCTTATCGTGGCATTACTATTTACGAAATTTAGAGAACAAATAGCGAATGTCCGGTGCTTTAGCCGGGTTGGTGGACCCGGACAGTCCATATGGGTAAATTGGAAAGCCTTCATTTCAAACCAATGGTGCACATGGGCTACAGTATCCTGAAGGAACGAATTGCATATGAACCTATTGCTGGTGACCGGCTACCATGGGACTGCATCTCCTATCGTTGCTCCACTGCCTTGTCGGTCAGACCTCTAGGTCAAAGGCTCCGGATGTGCTCCCCTAAGAGAACCGCATGGTTCGGTTTGAGCACCCGGGGAGTATTCCAGCCCTCACAGAAATGGAATTATTTATGTGCCATCTTGTATCAATGTTTATGTGTTTAGAAAATATCATACCGTACACAACTAAAATTGCCATACACATAGTCCGAGTGCAAAGCTGTACTGCTGCCTGCACAGCGGTATAACAGCATTAAGGCATTTTCTCCTCAGATAACCAACATTTGCATCAATTCAGCGTTGTCATAATCATGCCCCCAAATGCCCTGGTACGGCCGAGAGTGAGGAGAGTCCGCTCTCCCTCTCCAAATGCTCTCACATGGCCATGCGTATATAGCCTCTGCAAGGGAAGTCATACTCACTGCCTTTACGTGGCGGGGGTGTTGTTTACAAAAAATGAGAGGACGAAAACCGATTGTCCAGCGCTTTAACCGGACCCCAAACCAATGGTGCACATGGGCTCCAGTATCCTGAAGGAACAAATGGCGTATGAACCAATCGTTGGTCACCGGCTGGCTACCATGGGACTGCATCTCCTCACGATGCTCCACTGCCTTGTGGGTCAGACGTTCAGGTCGAAGGATCGGGGTGTGACCCCCTAGGAGAACCACGTGGTTTGGTTTGGGCACCCGGGCCGTATCACAGCCCTCACACAAATCAATTGAGATTTGTGTGGTGCATATGTATTTGGTGCCTCCCTGTACCTATACTTATGTGTTAAAATAATAAAAAATAATAATGTCATAATCATAATAAAGGGGTTAAAAAAAGTCAACCCTAATATATTTGTAAATTGTGATTGATAAACAAACGCAGTCACCAATCCTAATGTAAACCCCCTTTATGTGTACAAAAGGAATTTTTTGTAATCTTGAATGTACTCTAGTAATTATTGAGTCAGTTTATGACCTAGAATAATGAGACGATCTCCTATGACATTTATTAATTTTCCTATAAAAAGTGTGAACAGATTGTTTGAAATGTACAGAGTAAATACATCACGTTTCTCAGATCAACTCTGTCTCCTCATTGTTCTATCGAAATCATAATTTTTATGTTTATCAAAAATGAATCTCGCGGGACGGGATCGTGGATACGCACTGCTGAGGTGTCCTATACTAGGATGTAACGACCATCCATAAAACCCCTCTAATATTGAGTTTGTTGATTTATTTTTCCTATTCTTTAGTTGGGTATGTTATTTGTGTCCCTCTTTTTCGCCTGTTTAATAGACTGTATTAATTGTTTATCTTGTATACTAATAGTGTTAATTTACGTTTAAGAAAAACAGTTAATGTTTATCAAGCCAAATAGTTTACTTTTTCTAACGTTGGCTAAGTAATGAATCTGTACTCGACAGTCTAGAGAATTTTTTAGAATTGAATCTTTAAGAAATTACTTCCTACATATATCACATCTCACCCTACCTTGTGTATCATTGTCTTAGGCGGTAAAGCCTTTTAAACTACGGAGCTAACCCATCTAAAACTTTGCATAAATAGATTGTGTGACCGACCACAAGTACTTGTCCATTGGATTCTGCATTTATGCTCCTAGTTCGCTAAGTTCCACTTTCTTTTCCCGATCGCCGAAGAACAAATATACTTTCACAGTGTGGACAACTGGGAAGTGACAACTCCCCCTATATACCCAACAACAGCATGTGAGTCCACATCGTTCATAACACAAATCTCATCTTCATTGGATTTCACTTTCGACCACAGCCTATCTGTTGAATTGACAAACGTGTGTGTGGCTGAACTAACTCTTCTTCGATCAGTACTTTGATTGTTCTACACTTTATGGTTTACTCATTTCTGTAGTTATCTACATGTGTTTCTCTTTTTTTCTCTATTTGTTTTTGTCTGCAGAACCTATCAGTCAGTTTGTAAGGCAGTTGAACTACGATTTATACCAATGTATTTGGAAAGCCCGGAGTATATAAAATATTTATTTGGTTTTTCACATTTTTCAACTTCAGTATCATCGTTAAATAAAATTGGAGTGTAAGTTAATGGCGTTCATTCCTTTTTCAATGTATATACACTAAGTCCTTGGTTAAAGTCCCGCTCATCTGTCTTGGGCTTAAACAACTCGGGTGGTATCATTAGTCTCACCACTTGTAGTTTGGAACATAATCAAGTGACCTGGTGAATGATTTAACAACAAACATTAAAGATTACTCTGTTTACAAGGGTTGAATCTCTTCTGCTATTTTCCCCAGATAATATCGAAACCAGGAGCTTAAGCATTGTGTTGGTCTAATGTTTTCCACTACAACTAATATTATTACAAATTCTGCTACTCTAATATTTATATTACTGATACAGTGTAGCATCAACATGAAATAATGCGAATATAGTTCAGGTCTTATGTTCTTTATGACTGAATGACTGACTTTTCACGTACTTTGTATCACAGTATTGGTTACTATTGGTAGTAATTAAATCCAAACCCTGAACATTAAAAATTGTATTTGTTTATGTATGTTTATTGACTGGGACCTCTTATTTTCCCTACTTTTCATTGTATTCTTGTAACCAATGGTTGGAGTCTGGGTGACGTAGCTCAGAATCGATCACAATGGCATCGGTGTATACACACTCTGTCTTCCTTTAAACTAAGAGATTAAAACCGCTTCATATCTATGAACTAATTCTTTCTTCCTTTATGCAATCTTTCTTGTATATATTACCACCATTGATTTAATGAACTACTTCTATGAATCCGGTGTTCATCTTGTTATGCTAATGCGGTGTGGCAACTTGGATCGATGCATTTATTTGCCTGGTTCTACGTTGTAACTTACTCACTGATTGTTTGATTGATACGACTTACTGTGACGTTGTCGATCACTGACCTATTTATCCACCTACCATATGATTGAAATTTCTATCTTGTTGTCATATTCACTAACAATTTCCAATTGAACAACAAATGATCCATGTAACTTATGTCATTACTGTATTTTGTCGTTTAACGAATTTTTTATTTTGAACGATTCTCTTAGTTTTCATGTAGAGGTTTGTTAAAACATAATGTAAATTGTTATTCGGTCAAATGGTTTGTTTAACTATATGCTTATATGTTTAGATCTTAAACTAATCAATTCAATCTCGTGTTATTCATTGAAACTCACACATTCTTTGAAAATTCATTGACTACCTTGTTTTGTTGCTAACGAATTGTTTAAATAAGATTTTACTGGAAAAACATTAGAACTTAGCATAGAGTAGATGGAATGTGGTTAGCAATAGAATCCAGAACTCATATTTCGTTGTATTTTGAATTTTTAAGTCGGATATACCTGCATCCGATAGTTGATATGCAATGCAGTACCCAAACCCAATGGGATGTTGAAAACTGATAAATACTGTGAGCTTGTAACTCCTCAATAATGCACACATCACAACCCTATATGCTATTGGATATCAAAAATGAAACTTCAGGGAATATGTTCAATGAAATGTTAATAATTTTCAGTATTTCTAGTAAATATTATCATTTCATTTTATTTCTGTGTAGGCTGTGATAGTGCCCGGGTGCCCAGACCGAACCATGTGGTTTTTTAGGGGGCCACACTCCAAGCCTTTGACCTAAAGGTCTGACCTACAAGGCAGTGAGGCATCGTGCGGAGAGGCGTTCCCATGGTAGCCGGTGACCAACGGTTGGTTCATACACCATTTGTTCCCTCAGGATACTGCAGACAGCCCATGTGCACCATTGGTTTGAAATCAGGGTTTTCCAACTCCCCTAGGTGGATTCACCATGTCCACCGCCCCAGTTAAAGCACTTTTCGTCCTCTGAACTTCGTAAACAACAGTAATGCCACGAGAAGGCAGTGAGTAGGACTTCCCTTGCAGAGGCTGTGTACGGGTGGCCGTGTGAGAGCATTTGGAGAGGGAAGGCAGTTCCTCCCCACTCTCAACCGTACCAGAGCATTTGGGGCATACATATTTGGTTCCCCCTTGTACCAATATTTATGTGTTCAAATATATAAATAATAAATAATTATTTTCAAGATAGTTTTGTTTGAAAAATTGGTGTTTTTCATATTTTGACTTAAAAATCACAATTGTTTGTCAGCATTAAATTCTTTGAACTGTGTAATGTTTTCATTGTCATTCAGTACAAAATCATCATTACTCGGTTTTGAATAACAATGAACACATCTGAAATAATTCTACTTTAATGACCCAATTAGTGATTGATTAGCTTCTAAGTCTTACTTTCCATTATGGTAGAGTGTTATTATGTTGATAAAAATTGACCTCAAACCATATGATTCATTGACCCGATCTTCATCGGTTAATCAATTCTGTGTATGTGGATAGATTTATTGATTTTAGATTGACCTGAAAGGCACTCTTTAATAACTGACTAACTAGTTTGTTTAAAGTTCCCTCGATCTAGGCTTACAATTTTTTCATATTCATATCCGTAATAAGGTACAAATATTATTATAATGTTTACATGTGTTGTTCCGTGATCTGACTCTCCACGCTCGGTCGTACAAGGGCGTTTGGGGGCAAATGAAAGATTAGACGTTTGTGACTAACACTGGAATCTAGAACGCTTGTTTCGTTATATTCGGAACTCATCATCTGGATGTACCTTCATTTCCATGTTATTGGTGCTCAGATTATTACTCGAACCCATTATTTTTCACTTAAAACACAGAAGTGAAAGATATAACATACTTATCGAACATTAAAAAACAGATAAATAATCTCAGCTGGATTACGCTGTTGTTGATATTTAGGACTGACTTCTAAGCCGTCTTCGTCAACATATGTGGATACTCTGCAGTTTTTCTTGAAATGATCATTTTGCCACGATTTCCATCTTAATAAGTAAATCCTTGTTCGCATTAGAATGCTGGACATGTTTTGTCCTATTCGGAGCTCGTTAGCTGGTTATATTTGCATCTCAGTTGTAATGTTCATTGTCAGTCAGTCAGCTACAGTGTGGGATCAGGCACATATATGCAGCGGTCCAACTTGCCATACCTCACTAGCACAGAAAGATGAAAACCGGATTTATAGAAGTAGTTAATTCAGTGGTGGTAATATATACAAGAAAGATTGCATATAGGGAGAAAGTACAGGTACAGGGAGGCACCAAGTACATATGCGCCACACAGATCTCAATTGATTTGTGTGAGGGCTGTGATACTGCCCGGGTGCCCAAACCAAACCACGGGGTTTTCTTAGAGGGCCACACCCCGATCCTTCGACCTAAACGTCTGACCCACAAGGCAGTGGAGCATCGTGAGGAGATGCAGTCCCATGGTAGCCAGCCGGTGACCAACGATTGGTTCATACGCCATTTGTTCCTTCAGGATACTGGAGCTAGTCCATGTGCACCATTGGTTTGGGGTCCGGTTAAAGCGCTGGACAATCGGTTTTCGTCCTCTCATTTTCGTAAACAACAGTAATGACACGCGAAGGCAGTGAGTAGGACTTCCTGGCAGAGGCTATATACTTGTGGCCATGTGAGAGTATTTGGAGAGGGAGAGCAGACTCTCCCCACTCTCGGCCGTACCAGGGCATTTGGGGGCAAAGCATTATTATTTATTATTAGTTCGTAGAAGGAAAGATATGAAGCAATTTTAATCTCTTAGTTTAAAGGAAGACAGAGTGTGTATACACCTACGCCATTGTGATCGATTCTGAGCCATGTCATTAAGTAGTCTGCATCTAACAACATGGCTCAGACTAGAAGTTAGTGACTTCAAGCACTGATTCCACGTTTTGGTTTGGCCGCCCCTCACTTTCTTCCAATTATCCCTAACACTGGTTAGCATTGCGCGTCGTGGTAATCGGTGTTCAGGCATGTGGCAGCACGTGGCCCAACCATCTCAGTCGATGAAGATTCATAACCTCATCAACTGATTTACCATTATTCCCTAATACCCTGCGTCTAACCTCATTATTACTTACCCGGTGATCCCAGCGGATACCAACAATATTTCTAAGGCATCTGTGGTCAAATACTTGTAGCTTACGAATATTTTCTACTCCTAATAGCCACGTTTCGCAACCGTAAATTAAAATAAAACGATTTATCATAGTAAAGTGTAAGAAAATAAATGAAAAACATCATTGTTTAAGAATCGGTTTTATAGTAATGATATTATTTCATCTGTTCCCGTCTTTTTATTATAAAGCAGGTCTCCAAAACGCGATATTCGACGTTTATCACAAAATGTAGGAACAAATCAACAACAAACTGGTCTATTTGGAAATGCTTTAATGAATGTATTTAGTAGTCAATCTAGTAAGTGAACCATATGTCTTACAAGTAAATATTTGATTAAGAAATATTACAGTTTCCAAGTGTTTTCAGTGATGTATACGGTTAATTGACACGTCACTTAAACTAACTTGCACAATAAAAATACCTCATGTTGGAAGATCGGATGGTGAAAGAAATCAAGACTAGTATCCGTGGTCTCATTGGCCAAGTAACCTGATCGTGGATCTCAAGACGTAATATTTTGTACTAGTAATTTTCACTTTATAATAGCTTTTATCCTATATATAACCATACTTCCTAGACAGACATATGACTATTGTACAGTTTCGTTCGTCTAGTAAAAAACTATCTCAACTATTCTCAATATGGTGTTGTGGAGATTTGTTGAATGTCATTTAAATCATGAACTACCATTAAAAACGCGAATGAACTAGCTTACGGTTTCGTTGTAGTATAGGAACGCATCACGCGGGAATCAGATCCGTGAAAATGGATCTACTGGGGCCTTGACAGATCTTCAAATAAATAGTGACTAGTGTCATGTACATCAAGTCTTTCCTAATGCTAATGGAATTCTATCAATCAAATTCTAATATTACTAGTACGTGTTGCTGATAAGCAAAAAATAACATGAAACCTAAATCTTATAATGTTGTCTATCGACTATTCCGAGATTACCACTATACATTTTAACCACAGTGCATACGATCTCGAGTTGTTTAGACTAGTATTGGTCACATTGCAACTTGATCGATAGAATTTAGTCAACACTAAGTAGTACTTCATGTACATGAGATTGGTCATTATTCAGTAATTAGACAGTTATAAATTAAAAAAAAATAATAATAATTGCGAATAAATACCTTTACCTATCTTTGTTTTCACTATAAAGCTTGTATTTAATCAGTATAAGAAAGATCTGTTTTGTAATCTTTACTTTAGAAGAAAGTATGCTATGTCTGGTAGTGTTTACTATTTTGAATTGTGTGTTTATACATGTATATGTAACCTTAGATTAATGTACTTTTTTATGCGTGTGCATGCTTGAAACCTTGTCTGATTATTTGCTCAAAAAAAGGTAAGAAACAATTGTAGTTTAACTTACAAATCAATTATTTGTTTTACATAGATATATATAGTATGTTACTATTCAAGTAATTATGGAGTGTGATTCATAGGGAGAGAGTGATTCGTAACAACTGGTAAGATAGATGACTTATTAATGAAGAGAGTTTGTTAAATGCTTGTAACTTTGCATCATGGATGTAGTTCAGTTAGGTAATCATTGAAAACTAGAAAAGATTGAACGGTTGTTTCATCCTAGCATGAGATTCTTCAGCAACATTCACCCATAATCTATCTGATGGATGGAACCCTGGAGCTGCAGGTAGCACGGTGGGCAATTAACTTTTGAAGTGTTAACATTACAGAATTTATTCATAATATTCCATAACTATCTTCTATTGACTGTAATGAATGACTGTCTTATACTCAACATAGTTGAACTTGATTAGCCACGGCTTCTGCTCTAGAAATGTTCGAGGAAATGATTAGTATGAATAGAAGAGTGCTTGTTGAGATAGTAGAATTTTCGTCGTTTAAGTCACCAATCTTATCGAAATGAATATATAAAACCGGGAAACAATAAGTACCTGTTTGTTTTTATTATGGGACTCAGAAGTATGTATCCGCTATCCTCACTAGGTATAATAACTAAAAACGTTTGATTTCACACACAAACATTTAATTTTTAAACCAATGTCCTGTTTTCAAGTAGGTGACATCGTTAACA
Source organism: Schistosoma spindalis (assembly GCA_946903255.1). Classification (NCBI taxonomy): domain Eukaryota; kingdom Metazoa; phylum Platyhelminthes; class Trematoda; order Strigeidida; family Schistosomatidae; genus Schistosoma; species Schistosoma spindalis. The sequence continues at coordinate 2,274,176 of OX336421.1, read as the reverse complement.
TCACACTGTAATTTAGACTATGAATAGTCTACAATTCCTCAAAACCTTCCTATTCTATAGTCAACTAGTTATATTATTCAACCAGCATCCATTACTGTTGGCGTTATGTGTCTTGCTCCCGATATGATTGAACTCGGGTAATTAAAATTTATCACTACAACTATGAAAATTATAAATATTGCTCATACCATATATAAGTGGAGTTTTTTTTTGTCACTGGGCACGAGTAACTATGACTCCATTATTCTATTATCCTTTCTACATCTTTCTCTGTATATACCGTTGCTGCTTATCTAATTTCAAACTGGGCTACATCTCAGATTTTGCAACCCAAAAAAATACAGTTTTCCGTTGATCTTAGAAACTCCATATTCCTTTATCTGTTATCTTTGGACGTCCTAAATTATTATTTCAGTATTGGTTTCACTGGTTGTGACCGCCAACTTTGTTAGCGTACGTTAACACAACTGACAAGCAAGAAGGTCCGTAATTTGGGAGCCTCTAGCATATAAGGACGAATTTAAAGAATAAATTTCGCATCACGGACCGTTCATGGGCCCTCTCTGTGACTAATTATAAAGAGACAACGAATGGAGGTAGCACAGCCTAAACAAAGAAATAGATTTGTGATCATACCGAAAACAGAAGAACAATTAACCATGAGAGCAGAAACGAGGTAATGTATATTAATAATGTCTGCGATAGGAGATCATTTGATTTATGTCGAGTAAATCAACAAAATAGGAGTCAACAAGAGAAGTGCAATACCTAAACTGACAGGATGATTGAATATTTTACATATCAAAAGTGAGGAACATGGAAGAATGAGACAAGAGTGTGGACGAAAGTAGCCAAAAATGAAGCATGTGAAATGGATTACGGAATAATAGTCTTAGTGTAGAAGCGCCAATAATAGTATTCGAAAAACGCAACGATACAGTATAATACAAAAGACCTTGATAATATAACATACCACCAAATACAAAATAGCTTAAGAAATTTCTGCTCATTATGGGTTACAAATGGCAGAAGTAGAACCATATTTTAAAGATGGAAAATGAATGACAGAATATTGAAAAAAAATAGTTTAAGATATCCAAAGATAACAGGTAAAGGCACATGAAGTTTCTAAGATCAACGAAACACTGTAATTTTTGGGGATTGCAAAATCTGGGGTGTTGCCTAGATTGAAATCAGTTATAGGCATGTGATGAGTAAGATAATAAATGCGCACCTATACGCTTAAAGCTTCCAAGATTGATATAATAATAATAATAATAATAATAATAATAATAATAATAATAATAATAATAATAATAATAATAATAATTAACAAGGTACAAATGCTACTACTGAAGAAGAATGTATGAATTGGTCTGTCAAAAAGTTAGAATAAGTTATATTGGCGTCCCATGGTACTGGACACTACATTTCACTCAATATATTATATATATTTGAAATGTATATAGGAATTGTATTCTAGTAAAGTACATCTATATCAAAATATGTTTTATTTCGGGTTGTTTTTTTTTTCTTAGCTGATGGACAATTTTTCGGAAATCTGGACTCATCCAAACTTTCAATTTCATCAATGCGTCGTAGTCAAAAAGATCGATTTGGTAATATTCTCAATGAACAAACTAATCGATCTAATCGACATTATACTAATATTGGGACTACTACTTCTTTCAACGAAGAATTACTTACAAATCAACATGTCATCGGTATAAAACATTTACCGGAAACAACACAACAATTAGATTTATCTCAATGTAATGTATATATACGTGGTTTATCACGTCCTGAAGTTGTATCTCAATCGAATAATCGTCATCCTTTAGGTTTAATCAGTACATCCACCATTAACCCCCTTGTATTATCATCATCAACAACAACAACAACACTTGGGCTAACTAATTTACATTCTAATCAAACTAGTCACTTACCAGCATCAATGAATAGGAATATTTTATCGAATAATATCAATAATAATAATAATCCTATGACAACTCCAATTACATCATCTACAACAGCAGTACGTGATATAAGTTATCGAAATAAAATATCAAATGAATTAAATAATTTAATTAATCCATCTATATATAATAATTCATTAATTTCATCATCTTTACCACAACTTTCAACACAGTTTATGTTCAATGTTGTTACTGAGATTGTTATCAATGGAATACGTAAACAAGTGGCTAAAGTAACAAGGTGAGTAAATTTTAATACTTCAGATTGAATTATGTCTTGGCCCCCAAATGCCCTGGTACGGCCGAGAGTGGGGAGAGTCCGCTCTCCCTCTCCAAATGCTCTCACATGGCCACGCGTATATAGCCTCTGCCAGGGAAGTCCTACTCACTGCCTTCACGTGGCATTACTGTTGTTTACGAAAATGAGAGGACGAAAAGCGAATGTCCGGCGCTTTAACCGGATCCCAAATCAATGGTGCACATGGGTTAGCTCCAGTATCCTGAAGGAACAAATGGCGTATGAACCAATCGTTGGTCACCGGCTGGCTACCATGGGAATGCATCTCCTTACGATGCTCCACTGCCTTGTGGGTCAGACATTCAGGTGGAAGGCTCGGGGTGTGGCCCTCTAAGAAAACCACCTGCTTCGGTTTGGGCACCCGAGCAGTATCACAGCCCTCACACAAATTAAATGAGATTTGTGTGGCGCATATGTATTTGGTGCTTCCTTGTACCAATATCTATGTGTTGAAATAAAAATAAAAATAATAAATTAAAGTTTTTTTGTTGGGACGGCTTTTATGAACTATGATCGAGACTCTAGAGGATCTGAAAAGTTTCATCCAATCAGAAGGTAATGGAGCTTTCTAGAATATCAACATGGCATGCTACTATTGTTCAGTAGCATAACATACCTCTTTGCGGATTAGTTGAATTATAATGTTGATTTAATAAACGTTAATATCTATAAAGACGCATGATTCTTACTCAACAAGCACTTTCTTCTATCTTCTCATTTATGACTTGGGAGGTTTCTAGCGTTTGACTACTCAAGTCATACACGGTTTATTAAGAATCTAAGCTCTAGATATAATAGTTACTAGTTAATAGTCTACGACGCTTATGTATTAGAGGGATAATACTAACGGTTCTATCTGGAACTGGATAACAGAAGCTGACACATAATAATAAACCACTAACTATAGAAGAAAATCAAGTATAAGTAAAAAATTTAATATTCAAAGCAGAACCATTTGAAATAGTGCAACTCAGTTTATGTTGTAACAAATATGTAATGTTCAAGTACCAATAAAACTAGCGATCTAAATGTAGCGTCTACCAATGAGAAAGTAGTTAAAGTCATAAGAAAAATTGGATTAAAGTAAAACCATTTACAGTCGCATTTTACTGGTTAGATTTTATGAGATAACGTTAGATTTCTCATGGAATACCATATGGAACGCTTGAAATGTTAAGGTGAACCATTGAATCATAAAGTTATGTATATAGCTAATATACGTCTTTTCCTAATTTCCTCTTCAGCTGAAAAATAGTTTATTCTCTTCTATAATATGAGTATCTTGAGTAAATGATTGCTTATGAATACCTGTAGTTTTTTGTTGTTGTTGTTGATGATTGTATTGGTTCTCTGAATTCCAGCTTCATATAACAAAACTATTTTAACATTCATGTTAAAAATTCTGTCCTTGGTGTTGGTTGGTTGTTGTTTTAAGTTCCAGATTCTCTTCACTTGTAGGAATACTGGTCTTGCTTTGTCAATCCATACCGTCATATTTGTTTCAGATCTACCTTGTTTATCGATAGTGATACCCCCAGTACACCCAGAACCTTTATAGGGTTACTGTCGGTTTCAAGCTCGGATAAATGAATTAGGTTGGGCATGAAGTTAACAATCTGATCTCGTAGAAAAAGATCTTTGCTAAAAAAAAGCGTTAACCGAAAAAAATCATTTGAACTTTGCCCTGTGAGTTGAATGATCTTCATTAGTAATAATTACAACTCCTCATGATGAATCCCGAGATTCTTTGGAAATCATGAGGTTAATGACCCCCTTCTAACAACTAGAGTAAAAATTAACATAAGGAAATGAAATAACGTGATATAATACTTGTGAAATAATTAAATAGCTCATTTCTAAATCGAGTGAACAATAAGAATGTTATTCAAAACAAATAATGAATGCCTCACAGTTAAATCATTCTAACACATAGTACTCAACACCATTAAATACATCTATTTGAACTGGAAATTTTCTCTTAATGTTTTACAGGTAGCATGTAATTGACGACTTGATTTGAAGAATATGTAAAAATTATATAATTTAGATCATGAACCGATCAATGTCGGATCATCATTAAGAAAGTGGAAGCACTGAACAGTCGTTTCATCTGAGTATGGAACTCCTCAGCAGTGTCCATCTGCGATCCTTCACACATAACTTGAACCTTCAGTTTCGTACAAAAACTTAGCATCCAAACCACTAAGTCAAAATCTAACCGTGTTAATGTATAATTTCAACCAATCCACGATATTTTGTGACCATTGTCTTTGGTTGGTAACTGCTTCACAGCCGATATAGTTCAACTCAACTGATGGTTAAGCGTTCGCATGAGACTGAAAGTCCTAAGATCGTGAATGCCCAATGGTGATAACTCCGACACTAGGAAGAAACGGTCGTTCAAGGTTTTTAGGATTTTAATGGTGGTTTAACATAGAACAGTTCATAATCTCAATCAAAACTCAACAATCCTATACTGATAAATGATATTTACTTATTAAAATTGGTAAATTCTATTAAGTATCATAGATTGAATTAATATGCAGTTCTAGTGTTTAGAACAATTCCGCGTTTTCCTCTATATACACAATAGGGATGCTACTCATTACATAATAAATGTTTTCTGTGATTAAACCACACAGTTTAAACATTTTGACTCTTCCATAGTTTAGAAGTATTGCATTCATTCTAAGATCAAATATCAACATTTTGTTCTATTTTATATACATAAAGTATGATGAAGTATGTACTGTTTATTTGTTTATCTGACGTTTTCAAAGTTCTTGATAAAATAAAGCTTTCTCTTTCTCTATATAGAGACTCTGTGTGATATGGCTCAAAATCGATCTCAGTGTGGTGTAGATGTATACATTCTCTATCTTCCCTTAAACTATGAAATTAAAATCACTTCATATCTTCTTTCCGCCAACTAATTCTTTCTTCCTGTACTATCTCCTTATATGCAATCTTTCTTGTATATATTACCACCACTTTAAGAGTAGAAGATATTCGTAAGTTACTAGTATTTGACCACAGATGCCTTAGAATTATTGCTGGTATCTGCTGGGATCACCGGGTAAGTAATAGTGAGGTTAGACGCAGCGTATTAGGGAATGATGGTAAATCAGTTGATGAGGTTATGAACCTTCATCGACTGAGATGGTTGGGCCACGTGTTGAGTGTGCCTGAACACCGATTACCACGACGCGCAATGGTAACCGGTGTTAAGGATGACTGGAAGAAAGTTAAGGGCGGCCAAACCAAAACGTGGCATCAGTGCTTGAAGTCACTAACTTCTTGTCTGAGCCATGTTGGTAGATGCAGACTACCTGGTTAGGGTCCGCGTGACTATCGTAACCAATGGTTGGAGACTCTTTGTGACATGGCTCAGAATCGATCACAATGGCGTAGGTGTATACACTCTCTGTCTTCCTTTAAACTAAGAGATTAAAATCACTTCAAATCTTTCTTTCTAGGAACTAATTCTATCTTCCTGTACTATCTCCTTATACACACTCTTTCTTCTATGTATTACCACCATTGATTTAATGAACTACTTCTATGAATCCGGTGTTCATCTTGTTGTGCTAATGCGGTATGGCAACTTAGACCGATGCATATACGTGCCTGGTCCTACGTTGCAGCTGACTGACTGACCACCACTACTCCTATGAATTTGGTGTTCATCTTGTTGTGTTATAACATGTGGCAACTTGGACCGATGCATATATGTGCCTGGTCCTACGTTGTAGCTGACTTACTGATTGACTTTCTCTATGTTTACATATCCTGAATTACTGATCTCTTTGAATCACTAACGCAAAGAGTTGCTTTCAAACGTTTTGTTTTGTTTTATATCTTTCACTTAAATTTCTTGGTTGACATCATGAACTGATTGATGTTAGACCGTCATTGAAAACCTGGAAGCACTGGACGTCTATTTCGTTCTATTGTGGTACTCCTCAGTATGTGCTCACTAGTGACTAGCTTCGTAAGCGAATTCTCGGAGTTTTATTGAGAAGTCGTGACTAAAAGAGCTTATCCGTGTCTAGTAAAGACAGATATCTACCTCAGTACAATAGAAGATGGTCGTGCAATTTCGCGGATTGGTTGAAGTTAAACATTGACACCGTTGGATGCTGGCCGTCTCAGTGGTCCAGTAGGTTAAGCGTTTGCATGCGAGATAAATAGATCCTGGGTTCGAACCTCGCGAAGCACTGTTGAGTTGTCCTACAATGAGACAAAACAGACCGTCCAGGTTTTCAATAACAGTCTAACATCAATCTGTTCATAATCTCAATCTCACAACTTCTATACTGATATTTTCACTTAAATCTCTATGTGATTTTTTATCTTTTTTATTTTTCTTTAGAAAATATTCTGAATTTTATGTACTTGAACAAAAATTAATTGAATTTCATGGTATATTAATAAGTAAACAATTACCAAAACGTCAATTAACTCCACGTACAATGGAATTTCTTGAAAGTAAATGTGATATATTTCAAAGTTATTTACAGGTAAATCGTTAAATGTTTTGTTGTTTGTTTGTTTGTTTGTTGGTTAGTTGGTTGGTTGGTTGGTTGGTTTGTTTCAGTCTATCAGTCATATAGAACATAGAATTCGATACATGTATACATTGATTCAACTTATCATACTTATATAGTGTAGTTTAAGAGTAAAGAAGAGAGAAATAGATTAACTATTGAAAGAAGAATAAATGATATAAGAAGAATTTAGGACTTAGATTCTGAAGAGGTTGAAGGGGGGGGGAGATAAGAGTAAATGTATCTATGCAATTGTGAATGACTTTGAGTCATGTTATCCAGATTCTTTAACGTTAGTCACACATATCTCAACCAAGTGATCTACATCTTTTAATATGTCTCAGACTTATTGTTAATGACTTCATGGACTGGTATTACGTTTTAGTTTATCTGTTCCTAGTTTTCTATCAACCCATTCCTATATTAGACAACATTCTACGTTGAGGTAGTCGATGGTTGAGCATACGTAATATATGTCTCAATCACTTTAGTTGATGAAGACTCATCATCTCATCAATCGACTTGCCATATTTATTTAGTGTCGTGCCCCCAAATGCCCTGGTACGGCCGAGAGTGGGGAGAGTCCGCTCTCCCTCTCTAAATGCTCTCACATGGCCACGCGTATATAGCCTCTGCCAGGGAAGTCCTACTCACTGCCTTCACGTGGCATTACTGTTGTTTACGAAAATGAGAGGACGAAAAGCGAATGTCCGGCGCTTTAACCGGATCCCAAATCAATGGTGCACATGGGTTAGCTCCAGTATCCTGAAGGAACAAATGACGTATGAACCAATCGTTGGTCACCGGCTACCATGAGACTGCATCTCCTTACGATGCTCCACTGCCTTGTGGGTCAGACGTTCAGGTCAAAGGCTCGGGGTGTGGCCCCCTAGTAAAACCACCTGCTTCGGTTTGGGCACCCGTGTTGTATCACAGCCCTCACACAAATCAATTGAGATTTGTGTGGCGCATATGTATTTGGTCCGTCTTTGTACCAATACTTATGTGTTAAAATAAATAATAAATAATTTAGTATCGTATTCCCAACTTTAGCACTGCTTATACGTTAGTCTCAAAATTCACGAGTGATGTGTTGAAGACACTTATCAACGATTACTAGTAACCTACGAATATTCTCCATTTTAAAAGAAAATTCGTTCCATACTGGTAATGTAGTATGGAGAAAACTACTGCTTAATATACTCATTCTTTAGATTGGAGGGAGATTATCTCCCATAGGCTACGAGTGATGCGATATTTCTTCAGATATAAAGCCACCAAAGCTGACGAGATTTTCAAAATGAGTGAATTGAGTGACACGCGCAACTGTTTCACTCTCTATCAATAATTCAGGTACATTATCCTGTGCAGTCCTGAAGCAGCATCTTGCATTTATGATTTTAACACTCACGTCACCATCAACATTTATGCAACAACTTAGATACACAAACATGTTGATCACTTTTCTTGGTGTGAAACTATTGTAATTTCTTGGGGTTGTTATATCCAAAATTGTTGCGGTCTTTAAATGACATATCATGTGATAGGTTGCAGTGGCCTAGATACACTCACTCTTGGTCTTCACATTTAACATACGAAATTAAAACACCTAATTGATGAAATGACATCTTACTTTAGATATGTTGATGATGCATTTCTTATCTGTAAAGACTCAAATAATACTATGATTTCGATCTTAGGATTTGATTAACTCCACATAGGGAGCGATAGAGATATATCTATCTGAAAATAACATGAAGTGAAGTTTATCTAGACTTCAACAGCTTCCTCCTATTAAGTTAGCATGATGACATTATACAAACCTTTCTTAACCGTTCTTATAAGATAATGGTTATTAGGAAATGTCCACAGAAGTACACACCTATAGAGAAATTCGTCGATAAATATGCTAAATCGAACTACCTCGTCAATTATGATCATATACAGTAAGATTGACAGAGACACATCATTAAAATAAAAACTAACACGGATGTACGTTGACTGAAGTTACCATGTATGTAATTAGTTCGACATAATGAAACTTTAACAAAGTTATCGAAATAATGTAATAGCAATGATAAAAAGAATGGTCTAATAGCTGAAATATGGTTTGAAAGGATTTAGTGGAAATGTATGGCTTATAGTTTTTATTTATTTATTTATTTTGACACATAGATATTGGTACAAGGAGGCACCAAATACATATGCGCCACATAGATCTCATTTGATATGTGTGAGGGCTGTGAATACTGCTCGGGTGCCCAAACCAAACCACGTGATTTTCTTAGGGGGTCACACCCCGATCCTTCGACCTGAAGGTCTGGTCCGCAAGGCAGTGGAGCATCGTAAGGAGATGCATTCCCATGGTAGCCGGTGACCAACGATTGGTTCATACGCCATTTGTTCCTTCGAGATACTGAAGCCCATGTGCACCATTGATTTGGGATCCGGTTAAAGCGTCGGACATTCGCTTTTCGTCTTCTCATTTTCGTGAACAACACCCGTGGTGCGAGAATGCAATGAGTATGACTTCCCTTGCAGAGGCTATATACGCGTGGCCATGTGAGAGCATTTTGAGAGGGTGAGCGGACTCTCCCCACTCTCGGCCGTACCAGGGCTTTTGGGGGATTATAGAGAGATTAAGTTATCTAGTTTGTTTTGTTATTACATATTACATTTCTATTTAATGGATAACCTTAATGACATTTTCTTCATTTATATTTCTACAATAATATTTCTTATGACCTGACTAGTTGTCATCGCACTTAGTTCGCCAACTTTTTTTAGATATGTTTCAAGTTTATTGAGTGTTACTGTGAAATCAGAATTGTACTTTTTCTAATTCTTTTGATTCTTGTACAGAATACAAAATTATCCTTTTCTTTGTCTTATATTAACAATGTAAATTGATAACTTTGAAGTGTTGTGGTTTGCGACTGATCTATAATTTATTCGAGTTCCTTTTTTCGTTTTAACGTATCAGATGACACCTCTTTCGTTAATAAATAAAGATTGAATTTTCAGTGTAAACCTTCAATGAAACTGATCATCAACAGATAAGATGACTATCTATTACAACAAATTGTTCATTTAATAGGCTAACATACTGACTTACACTTGTTACCTCTCGTGGAGGAGCATAGGTCGCCGACTAGCATTCTTCATTCAACTCTGTTCTGGGCAATCCTTTCCAGTTACTATTCATCTTTGTGATATCTACTTCCAAATCTCCGACGTAGTATGTTCTTTAACCTTCCTCTTCTCTGTTTCCCTTCCGAATTCCAAGTTAACGCTTTCGCCCTGATGCAATTTGATGACTTCCGCAATTTATGTCCCATCCTTTCAATTCGTAGGCCAGAGTTTTGGCAAAGTTATTTTCTACGGGATTGGGTTTCTGACCCCATACTCAAACCTCCTCGTTTATTCGGGCTTGGGATCGAGCTAAAAGCGGAGTTCATAAACTAACATGATTATATATAAAATACAATTAACTATAAAATAAACTTAATTCAATATTGTAGAGATAATCGAGAAAGATCAACTTCGTTGGTCATTTATACCGCTTCTAATTAAGACTTCATTCATCATTATCATCGGATTTACTTATTTACTTACTCCTGTTACTCCCAATGGAGCATAGGCCTCCAACCAGCATTCTCCGACCCACTCTATCCTGGGCCTTGTTTTCTAATTCCATCCAATTCTTGTTCATTTTTCTCATGTCTATCTCCATTTCTCTGCGCAATGTGTTCTTCAGTTGTAAATATGCTTCTCTTGCTTTGCCGATCCGTGCCTTCACATATGTATCAGATCCAACGCGTTCATCGATGATGCTGCCTACTTATTATGAGCATTTATATATGACTACTATTTGACTTGTAAATGTTCTAATTAATTATGACAGGTTCATAAATATTTTCAATGAGGTGATTAAGAGGAGAAGAGCTTATGTGAAGAAGAAAAAAAAAGAGCAATGGTATAGAATCTTAAAATCACACATGTGTATATATATATCGAGAAAGATCAACATCGTTGGTCATTTATACAGCTTCTAATTAAGACTTCATTCATCATTATCATCGGATTTACTTACTTACTTACTCCTGTTACTCCCAATGGAGCATAGGCCTCCAACCAGCATTCTCCGACCCACTCTATCCTGGGCCTTCTTTTCTAGTTCCATCCAATTCTTGTTCATTTTTCTCATGTCTATCTCCATTTCTCTGCGCAATGTGTTCTTTGGTCTTCCTCTCCTCCTTCGACCTTGAAGATTCTATGTGAGGGCTTGTCTCGTGACGCAGTCCGGTGCTTTCCTCAATGTGTGTCCTATCCATTTCCAGCACTTCTTCCTGATCTCTTCCTCCACTGGGATCTAATTTGTTCCTTCCATAGTAGGTTGTTGCTAATCGTGTCTGGTCAACTGATCCGAAGTATTTTGCGTAGACAACTGTTAATAAACTCCTGTATCTTCTGGATGATGGCTTTCGTGGTTTTCCAGGTTTCCGCTCCATACAGTAGAACTGTCTTAACATTTGTATTGAAGATACTGACTTTGATGTTGGTTGCCAATTGTTTTGAGTTCCAGATGTTCTTCAGTTGTAAATATGCTTCTCTTGCTTTGCCGATCCGTGCCTTCACATATGTATCAGATCCAACGCGTTCATCGATGATGCTGCCTACTTATTATGAGCATTTATATATGACTACTATTTGACTTGTAAATGTTCTAATTAATTATGACAGGTTCATAAATATTTTCAATGAGGTGATTAAGAGGAGAAGAGCTTATGTGAAGAAGAAAAAAAAAAGAGCAATGGTATAGAATCTTAAAATCACGCATATGTATATATATGGCGTGTATGACCTTAGAGGATAATTCGTTTTTTTGTTTTTGAAATGTATCTATGTTTATTTATGGATTGTTTACTCATTTCCCTCCCTCTCTCTCTCTCTCTTTTTCCTTTTCCTTCCCTACTCATTGTTCTATTAGGTTATTTCTTCTTTGTTTAAACTACAAAATTGTCCTTGTCCTTTTTTCAATTTAATAAATATTTATTGTTTATTGACATGATAATAATAATAATTTTTTTTTGAGGATTTCGAAGTGTTCTCTGTAACTGAGATTATTTATTCTTGGATATTTTAAATTTTATCTCCCCCCACACACACACACAAAATGCCCTGGTACGGCCGAGGGTGGGGAGAGTCAGCTCTCCCTATCGAAATGTTCTCACATGACCACGTGCATACAACCACTGACAGGGAAGTCCTATACACTGCATTCTTGCAACGGGAGTGTTGTTTACGAAATTGAGAGAACGAAAAGCAAATGGCCGGTGCTTTAACCGGGTTGGTGGATAAGGAGGATCAATGTAGGGGAGTTGGAAAACCCTCATTCCAAATCAATGATGCACATAGGATTCAGGATCCTAAGGAAACAAATGGAACATGAATCAATCATTGGTGACCGGCTACCATGGGACTGTATCTCCTGTTACCTCACTGCGTTGTGGATTAGACTTTAGGTCAAAGGCTCTAGATGTGGTCCACTAAGAAAACCACGTCGTTCGGTTTGAACATCCGGACAGTATCTCAGCCCTCATAGAAATAGAATGATATATGTGGCGCATATCTGCTTGGTGCCTTCTTGTACCAATATTTATGTGTTTAAATAAATAAATATTAAATATTACCCCCCCATGCCTAACCAATCTCTTAATTCATCCTAATAATTTGCTTAAAAATTTAAATGGAATTTGAATAGTTTTGTTTTTATTACTAATTCGTTTTGTTGAATAGAGCTCTTGGAAATCTAAATCTGACTAATAATAGTCAATCAGTCAGTTAGTTACAACATAGGACCAGGCACATAAATGCATCGATCCAAGTTGCCATATATCATTAGCACAACAAGATGAACACCGAATTCATAGAAGTAGTGATGGTAATATGTAAAAGAAAGATTTCGTATAAGGATTTAATACAGAAAGTAAGATATGAAGCTACTTTACTTTCATAGTCTAAAGAAAGATAAAGAGTGTATACATCTTCTCCACTGTGATCGATTCTGAGCCATATCACCAGGAGTCTCCAACCATTGGTTACGACCTGAACCAAATGACTTCAAGCACTGATGTCACGTTTTGGTTTGGCCGCTCCTAACTAATAATAGTCAAGAGGTATTTGTACTCAATTTAGGTTTTATTTTAAATAACACTGGTCAACAAGCCTTTCATTTAGTTTCGAATAAAGCGATGCTCTGTGTAAGTGTGTATGATTCAAACTTGTATCAACCATGATCATACAGTGTTGAGATATTATCTCTGAGCTATTTAAGTTATTTAGGATACATATGTACGTTTGATGATTGGTCAATGAATATTGATCGATATCATGTCTTTCTTGTTGTTAATGCTAATTGAATTCGATTGATCAAGTTGCAAATCTATTCAGGTTTATATCAAACTGTGTCATTTCGAATTTCAGTATGAATGCTAACATTACCTTCTAAACATTTCTATCTGATGTTACCCATAAATGGTGAAACTCACATTTTTTTTTCTATTCTTGGCTATTTTAGTGTTGTATAGGGCTAATATTCACTCTAAAAATGTTGCACCGAATTTTTGTCTTTAATTCTAATCATCCTCTCCTTTATAAGTATTTCTGTTTGAAAATGGATTCTATAAATAACTACCCAACTAAATACTGTATAATAGTGTGCTGGACGCTACTCTCAAGATTGCTTGTACATAGTATGTAGCAGAACATAACTCGAATCTGTCACAGTTGTCAAATGGTAAGAATAGTTTCAGTACACTCAAAGCACGATGTAGGCAGAACACTTGGAGATTATATGAGAAGACAGTTCGGATTGTTGAACATACTTCACGATGGCAGATTGAAGACTATCTATGAGTATTGTGTAAACACTTTTTAATCTCACACATAAAATATTCAACCGTTCTGCCGATTGTCTTATTGTATATTAGTTATTTAATAATATATTAACGTCATTTACCTGAAATTATCCAGTCCCACAGTTGATTCTTATTTAAAAGTGCTTGTATATAAGTTCGAACCCCGTATTAATTCATCAAGCTTTTCTCATAGTACAGTATGTAATTGCTTTTTTTTCTTTATCTATATCTCATTTTTTAGTATTTAATTGCTCAACCATTTCTTCGGAATAGTAAGTTATTATACAGCTTTCTTACATCAAATGAACCATTCAATACAAATATATTTGAATTGAATTTAGGACGTTTAGTGAAATCGGTTCCGTTAAAATTAACCAAAGAGGTAAGTTGATGGAGTGTTATTACGTTTTATTTAATATACATATATATGTCAACAATTGATTTTGAGTTTTATAAAATGAATGGTTCCATCCCAGAAGCTTCGATTAGGGTCTAGTGACAAATGGATTGAGCCATATTGGTAGGTTTACACCTACTACCTAGTTGGAGTCCACAAGACGATAGCAACCGATGGTTAAAGACATTGAATGACATGGCTCGAAATAGTTTGCAGTGTCGCAGGTGCATCCACTCTTTGTGTTCTCCCGAATTCTAATCTTCTGAATTCTTCATGTCCCCTATTTTTTCTCTTTCCAAATTGATTTCACTGGATTATACTCCTTGAATATCATCTTCAAACCTTAATCTCTCCGATTACTGCTTATACTTTTATTATCTCTACCACTATGGGATTTGAATTGACAATTTTATCTGTGTACTAATGTGATATGGCAACTCGAGCTGATGTACGTACATACGAAGTTCTACATTGTTGACTTACTAACTGACTGAGAAGCTTCGGTTTATCAATAAACTAGAAAATGGCTTCTCATTTCAGAAATACTAATAATTAAAAGTAATGAAATCTTGATGGATAAATAGTTCCACCAAGATGACCATGCGAAGAATGGTCAGGATTTAGGATCGCTGGTTTCAGAGTTAGGAGTTGTGGTGAGGATTGTAGTTGGTTATAGGCGACAATAAATCTTACGTCACACTCTTCAGGAAAGTATGCCTGCAATTCAAAGGATCTGATGCTCTCTGACTCTTTCGATTACTACTCGGCGATCAATCTATTCTAAAGGGTTAATATAATTAGTATTAGGGGTTGGTTTTAGGAATGTTAGAGTTAGGTGTGTTAATTTTAAGAAAATACTTTTCAGTTACTAAGATACCATTACTCTGAATCACATCATACACACTCAAATGCAATTTGCATATAATTCTAGTAATTTAATCCATCAACTATGTCTAATTCACTGTATAGTTGCACAAAAGTTATTTTTAACATACACATGTTAGTATAACATAGATGAAATGTAGCTAACAGTGGTATTCAGGACACGCATTTCGTTCTATACGAGACTTGTCAATTGGATAAATTTTGTATCCCAGGGATGATGTTCACTCATTGGTTATATCGAAACAATGCGAATACAATTCATATTGTAGTGAACAGAACACGGGTGGGGAACAATCGAATGTATTTGACAACATATTACAGAACTAGTTAGTAAAATCTAACAACCATATAGCAAATGCTCAATTTTGCAAAATGTCAACCAATTGTTTCAAATGATTCAGACTTCCTTTGTATTCTGTCTTCATTCTCTGCTCTTCGATCCTCTCGTCTCTTTGCTGCCAGACATTCTGTTCACGACTCACGTCATATACTACTTATGTCTACATAAGTAGCATACACCACAATATATACCAAACAAGACTGATTAGTATTTAATTAAAATATCAATAACGGATTCATTTCCAATTGAATTATAGTTATAGACACGCCTTATTTGGGTTTTCAATAACATACATGCTGTCCTACATTACTTTTTGAATGTTGAATAAAATATTACAGGCGCTACTTCATTTGAGATTGATTACCTAAAGATTGTCGCTATATTATACCTTTATCGACTGAATTTTACAAGATTTAACAAAAACATACAATTAGCTAAGAGTAAAATGTCGTGAATGAACACTCAGGTGGAGACAATCAGTTCATTGTTTAACACAAAATTACAGAGTTCTTTCGTTATTTATTTATTTGAACACATAAATATTGGTGTAAAGGGGTACCGAGTACATATGCGCTACAGAAATCACTCGATTTGTGTGTGGGTCATGATCCTGCCCGGGTGCCCAGACCGAACCACTTGGTTTTCTTAGGAAGCCACACCTGGAGCCTTCGACCTAAAGGTCTTATTCACAACACAGTGAAGCAATGTCAGGAGATGCAGTCTCATGGGAGCCGGTGAGAAATAACAGGTTCATATGCTATTTGTTTCCTTAGGATCCTGGACCATTGGTTTGAAATGAGGTTTTTCCATCTCTGTTTCTCCGCACCCAAAGATACACTAAATACTTCATTTGTAAATCCTCCATCAATCGTCTCTATTTTCATCGTTCCTTCATTACTATTACAATTACTGTCTGTTTCTGTACTCTTCTATTCGATCTGCTGCTAGGTGTTCTACTTCCGACTGATGTTACATACTACTTATATCTGTTAACATAAGTAGCATACACCACAGTATGTTTTTCTAAATTTTCAAGGAGTTTTCTTTAAAATATATGCATAAATTCTAGCATGTTTTTGTACTTCTTTTTGCCTTTTATTATCCAACCAATTCAGTTAGGTATGCACCAACTTTTAGTTTATTTGCTTTTTTCATCCAACAAATTTGAATTCACTACAAAGTAGCATGTTCATAGCAGATATAAATACACAAATTGTAGAAAGCTGAAGAAAATTCCTCAGTGAACATCATGAATTTATGTACAGTGTTGACAAACTAGATGACTTAAAGAATGATTTAAAATACTGGTGTTATGTTCTTGATCTGTCTACTTACTAGTATACAAAAGATAATTTATCTCAATCTAAATTAAGGCCTTAACACGATAGGCTAACTGACTTAACCTTGAGGCAAGACTGCGTGAGTCCGAATTGAGACTAGTTGCCTTACTATTCTATCACCTAATTAGTTGCCAAGCTACTGTACTATATCGTTATATGTAATCTTCCTTTTATATATTATTACAATTGAATTAACTACTTTTATGGACCCAGTGTTCATCTTGCTGTGTTAATGAGGTATGGCAACTTGAACCACTGCATATATGTGCCTTATACTACGTTGTTGCTGACTGACTGATTGACAAGCTAGAGAGAGAGGGAGCGAACACGAGTTAACTGGAACACTACTCGATTTACTCCAGATTCTCTATTCAGGTTAATGTAAAAGGATTCGTGTATAAATAGACGACTAATATGACCAAAACTCACAAACAATTGGAAAAGTCCAATTGTATACAAACTAAAAACATTATTTAGAAAAATCGAGTACAAAAGGTTACATTTAATTTACAATAGCTCTCGTATAGAGAAAGATATGGCAGTGAATCATACATCAGACATAAGCTTATGTTAAGTGAAATAACGTCCCTTAAAAATAACTTCTGTTGTATATCATGGATTGGTGGAGAAGATTTGTAGGTCAGGTGGATGATTTTGATGTAGTTTTGTTCTCTGAGCTGGATGGTTTGGTCGTGGATCTTTCATCATTCTTCTGAACGACATCACCAGGTTGTAGGTGTAAACCTACCAACATGGCTCAGTTCACTTATCAGTGACTTCATGGATTTCTGCCATGTTTTGTTCTTCCTACACCTTGAAATATCGCACGACGGAGCCTACGTAACTTATGTCCCAGCCATCTCAATTGATCAAGTTTCAATACTCCATCAATTGATTTGCTATCCTTACCTTGTACCCGTTTCCTAACAACTGCATTACTTACTCGGTGGCACCACGATATGCAAGCTATGTTTCAAAGACACTTATGATCAAATTCTACTAACCTACGAATATCCTCAACTCTTATCGGCCATGTTTCACGGCCATATAGTAGGATGGAACAACGTGTTGCGCACTAAATCCATCCTTTGCTTGGTAGACGAATATCTCGTCTACGCCATAAATGACACAAGTTGGCCAAAGTCAGTCAAGCCTTCTGTATCCGCTGACTTAACTACTATGAATCCGGTGTCCATTTTGTTGTGTTAATGAGGTCTAGAATCTTGGACCGATGCACATATATGCCTTGTCCTACGTTGTAACTGACTGACTGACTAAGACTCCCAAGGTAAGCAAAGCGGTCGACACGCTTAACTACTTCAGTCTTTATCATTAGTTCCAGTGCCGATGCAACCCTATCCTAATTATGATCCTTATAGTGATCTGTAAGACGTCTTTCACACAAACCAAGATTATCGTTTTCTAGTTTCTTAGAATATCTTCCCTGTAGTGTATCGAGTTGCTTGACACTTTTTTTGGTCTAGTTTCTAGGGTAACTATTTTCATAAAGAACAAACAAAACACGAGCTTATTTTTATCACTTTTCTGTCGGTAAGAGTTCTCCAGTAAAAGTTAGCTCTTTCGAATAGTGTCTGTATACAAGTTTTCTTGTGTTCTATTATATTGTTACTGTTATAATTTATTATTCGAATCATTTCACTTGACTTCTTTTATGTTTCGAGTTTTCCTATGTTTATTCTGTTTATTAACACATACATGAATGTGATTTTCTTTTCTGATTCTTCTTTCTTTTTATTATAAATTTAATGTTGTTCGATATGTTTCTAATCAAGTTGCTCCTAAGATTAACAAATGTATCATCAATGTAACGTTCTTAGTCAGACTACATAACTTTTAGTCTTTCCATCCACCCCTTCCTTCGAATTTGAATGAAGTAGTTGCTTAGCCCTTTTGTTCTATTCTTTGAAATAATATTATCTAATGAATGGAATTTCATTTGAATTTAACAAGCCACTACGGAAATCATCTATCTAACTAGGGGCGGCCAGACCAAAACATGGCACAAATCCATGAAGTCACTGACAAGTGGACTGAGCCATGTTGGTAGGCATAGACTACCTGGTTGGGGTCCGCGAGACGATAGCAACCGATGGTTAGAGATCTTGAATGACATGGCTCAAAATCGTTTACAATGGCGCAGGTGCATCTACTCTTTGTGTTCTCTCAAACTCTAATTTTCTGAATACTTCATGTCCTTTACTTTTTTTCCGAATTTATTCCACTGGATTATACTCCTTGAATAACATCTTCAAACCCTAATGTTCCAGATTACTACGTACACTTTCACTACATCTATCACTACGGGATTTGAATCGCTAAATGGATCTGTGTGTTAATGTGGTATAGCAACTCGAACTGATATATGTACGTACGAAGTTGTACGTTGTTACTAACTGACTGATCTAATTAATTCTTTCATATTAGAATTATATTCTTTTATTATATAAATCAATGATTTAAAACGTTTTTGCTAAAGAACTTGTTTTTCATTCCCTCTTTATCTCTTATACACCCCCACCTTTAGTTTATTCGCTATTAATCTTATTTTTTCTTAGTACATATTCGTCTTATTGTAAGTGTAGAATTATTTAACCAAATTTTAGCTTTATTAATAATAATACCTACTTGTTTATATGTGGATATATATGTCTATATATGACTGTTTGTTTGTTTAGTCGTTCTCTCTCCCTGTCTTTGTGTGTGTGTGCGTATTCCCCCTTTCTTTACGTCTGCTGATTATTGATTTTTGTTGCCATAGCAATAATAACATTTGCATATATTATAATAAGATTCATATAATCAGTAGTATATCATAATAGTGATAGTAATATTATGCTTTGTTGTTAATTTATTGTTATTTACATAATATGTTCATTTGGAATTTGATTTTTCTTCTAAAGTTTTTAATTCCATTCTAATTGCAAAATATGTGTATCATTTATATATTTGGTAATGATAAAGATATCTATGTTGTTAAATACTACTGATTAGAATATCAGTAGTTAAATAATGCCTAATTAAATTTGTCATTGTAACTTGAAACTAAGTCAGTGAATAATGTTAAATGTTTTCTTAAAGATTTCCATATGATCATTTAATTATTTTCTAACTATTTAAATTGATCCAGGTAATCATAGACGAAGTTTTACATCATTAGGTTAGTGTTTCATAAATTCGATTTTCAGCCATTATATCACATGCTCAGATCCGTTTTCCTACCTTCTATATGAATTTATTTTAACACATAAGTATAGGTTCAGGGAAGCACCAAATACATATGCGCCACACAAATCTCAATTGATTTGTGTGAGGGCTGTGATACTGCCCGGGTGCCCAAACCAAACCATGTGGTTTTCTTAAGGGGCCACAGCCCGAGCCTTTGACCTGAACGTCTGACCCACAAGGCAGTGGAGCATCGTGACGAGATGCATTCCCATGGTAGCCAGCCGGTGACCAACGATTGGTTCATACGCCATTTGTTCCTTCAGGATACTGGAGCCCATGTGCACCATTGGTTTGGGATCCGGTTAAAGCGCCAGACATTCGCTTTTTGTCCTCTCATTTTCGTAAACAACAACCCTGCCACGAGAAGGCAGTGAGTAGGACTTCCCTGGCAGAGGCTATATACGCATGGCCATGTGAGAGCATTTGGAGAGGGAGAGCGGACTCTCCTCACTCTCGGCCGTACCAGGGCATTTGGGGGCTCCTTCTATGAATGAATGAATAGTATTACTGATTTCCATACAGAGTGTGTTTCAGATCTAGTTTCACTAATTTGTACGTAGTGGGTGAAATAATGTTGATAATATAAACAAGGTAAAACTGGACACAACTCTGTTTTGAATCGCTATGACTAGTGGCATGTATTAGTTGTGTTTTTTTTTTATTTCCAATAATTAAGTTGATGATTGAAGTTTTGCCTTCACTTACTTCAGTTTGACTAGTCAGGTAGTATTATAAGCTGTAACCTGCAACATTTAATCCAAAAGATAATAGAGTAAATGAATTAAACTTTTATTTTATTTATTTAAACGAATAAACATTGGTATAATGAGGCACCACATAAATCATCCTATTTGTGTGTGTGTGGGGGGGCTGGGATACTGTTCGAGTGCCCAAACCGAAGTAGGTGGTTTCGTTAGGGGGCCACACACTGAACCTTCGACCTAAAGGTCTGCTCCATAAGGCAGTGGAGCAACGTCAGGAGATGCAGTCCCATGGTAGCCGGTGACCAACAATTGGTTCATACATCATTTGTTCCTTCAGGATACTGGAGCCCATGTGCACCATTTGTTTGAAATCAGGATTTTCCAACCCCCTTGATGGACTATCCGTTTCCATCAACCCGGTTAAAGCGCCGAACATTCGCTCTTTATCCTCTCAATTCCGTAAACAATACCACAGAGGCGAGAAGTCAGTGAGTAGGACTTCCTTGGTAGTGGTTGCATGCACGTGTCCATGTGAGAGCATTTCAAAAGATAGAGCTGACGAAAAGTTTTTGATAACTTTAATTAAAACAGTTAGTCCCTTTTGATAAATTTCGATAATGCAATGAGAAGACGAAGTTTATCAGAATTATGTGATATATTAGCGCAATACATTTCGAACAATCTGATCACACATCTACACTTGTTAAGAGCATTTATATATAAAAATAAAAGGTCAACTAGACAGGTTAAGGGGACACAAATAGTCTTATGTTGAAACGGAGACTTAAATTAGCCATCAACCGGATATTTTATGCAGCCCAACTTGTCATTATTGAAAAGACAAGGTCTATGTTGCACCAAAAGCCCAAACAGCACGTAAGCGATTGTGTCATATCCCATTGCGTCTATCAATTTACATTTATGTGTGGAAACACGTACATAGGGAGGAGCAATCGTAATTTGCAATAAAGGGTGGGTGAACACATACCAAAATGGTTGCAAAAACAAATGGATTCCAATGGTCAAATAAGATAACAGGATAGACAGATATCATCCTCCATTGCGAAACATTTGATTAAGGTCGACATCAAATCAGCAAATGTAGTGTTATCCAAAAACCTTCAAGGACGTATACTAAGATTTATTGAAGCCTTGACTATACGGAAACTAAACCCCCCTTTTAGTGTTCAAAAACAATTTGTCCTTACACTTAACCTACCCTGGTAATACTGATTTATTATCTAGAGTGGTAATCACATTTGTTTTTGTGTACTTTAATATATTTTTTTCCTTTGTTATGACTTACACTTAACCTGTCTAGTTGACCTTTTATTTTTATATATAAAGTATAGATGTGTGATCAAATTGTTCAAAATGTATTGCGCCAATATATCATCCTCATATAATTCTGCTAAACTTCATCTTATTGCATTATCGAACTTTAATTAAAGCAAAAACTTAATTACTGAATTCATTTTCATATGGACTGTTTTAATCTTTCCATTTGAAATCAAGAACTGTAACTAATCAGTTTCAAATAAGACAAAATACATGTGTTGTATTCCATTACTTGTCACATAAGTCAATCAATAAAAAGATTTATCCAATCAATATAAAACGGAATTATTCATTGTTTTGTTGGGTTTATTTGTTTATAAAATCTGATTATACATATATTTGTATGTATATATATCAATAGTTGAAATCATGAATCAATTGAAGCTAGACCACCATGGAAAACCTGGAAACACTGGACGGCCGTTTCGTCCTAGTATGGGACTCCTCAGCAGTGCGCATCCACGATCCCGCGAGATTCGAACCCAGGACCTATCAGTCCCGCGCCAGGCGCCTAACCAACTAGACCACTGAGCCGGCATTCAACAGTGTTAATGTCTAACTTCAACCAATCCACGAAGTTGCACCACCGTCACCATTGTCTTCAGTGAGCTGATATCTCACAACAGACCTGGTTGAACTCCACTGGTAACGGCTTCTCACTAGAACTCCAGGAGTATATATATATAAGTAGATTGATTGGTCAACTTGTTGAGTTTAGATCAGAATACAGTAGTCTTGAGTGCTGTTAGAAGTATGACGGCGGTTATCACTTAGTGGCTGCCCACACCGTGGAAGGGTCCTTTTGGAGGTACCTGAAAAGGAAATTGGATTAGAGGTGGTCATAGTAACCTGAGGGCGTGACCTCAGTGCCCAAGGGACAGCTGCTTCAGGTTGGTCACACACGACCTTTTTATGAGTAGTTTTTGTGTTAGCTCCATATTATTGAGACCTTACCGCCGGAGACGGATATTTGTGAGATAAGGCGAAGTGTGCATTTTAGGGTCGACCTTTCGTAACCCCACTCCTCCTTGTAGGAAGGCAGCATCGCTTTTATGCTCGTTATCTGAAGAAAACACCCTACTACCGCTACATCTCTGAACAGTCAGCAGTATGACTTCGCCCTCGGACCTTGGATTTGTTGCTTTTAGTCTTACCACTCTTCAACCGATCTGTCTGGAACGGTTGTTCCAGCCAGTGTAGCTCAGTTGCTTCATCACGATAGGTAAACCCGACCACCAAGTCAAGGTAGCAACAACTGTTGGGGAGACTCTTGGTGACATCGCTCAGAATCGATCACAAGGGCGTAGGTGCATACACTCTCTGTCTTCTCTTAAACTAAGAGATTAGAATCGCTTCATGTCTTTTTTTTTACGAACTAATTCTTTCTTCCTGTATTATATCCTTATACACAATCTTTCTTTTATATACTACTAACTTTGATGTGACTACTTCTATGAATCCGGTGTTCATCTTGTTGTGCTAATGAGGTATGGCAACTTGGACCGCTGCATATATATGCCTGGTCCTACGTTGCAGCTGACTGACTGATTTTAGATCCATCATTATGTATTGGTCAGGAATAGTTAAAACAAATGATTTTGAGTTATGGTAACATATATGTTAACAAACCGGCAATTCATTTGCTTACAAATATTCAATACTTGTACGAATACTGCAAATGAGTGTATAATTTTTACTGAAGATTTTATTTCAACTCTTATCTTTCACTTCATTTTTTTTTTTCATTCAACAAGTTAGAGTGCGCTATATCAAACTCATACATAGTACTCGTAGCAGGTGACTTTAATGCAGAGGTTAATAGATTAAACCAAACAGCAAGACATTTAAGTAGGTATTTTAGTATTCCGGCTCAACGAACAGATAATGGTGATTGTCTGATGCAAATGTGCTCAGACAATCGTTTATTTTTAGCAAACACTAATTTTAACAATAAGGAGAGATATCATCTAACATAGCGACCTCCTGCACCAAACCAACGATGAACTCAAACACACCATATTGCCATTAGTCATCGTTAGAGAGAGGGTCGATAGAAGATTGTCGCTCGTTTTGAAATACCTGTTTGAACTACGAGCATGTATTTGCTTGCGCCTCACTGGACCCAGAAAAATCACACTAAGAAGACTCATTAGAATTGAACTAAGTAATGAGAAAGCCAACTAATTCTTTCTTTCTGTACTTTATCCTTATATGCAATCTTGTTGTACTAATGAAGTTATGGTAAATTGGACCGATGGATATACTAGCCCACACATACAAAAAAATGTAGCTCTAACTGAAATAAACTTGTATTATTAGTACCCTGATTCGTTTACAATTGATTTCATCATGCTTCACTGTAATACTCTATTTACATTATACTTCTATTTCTATTTTAGAAGGGTCAATTCTTAGACAATTTCTTATCGGCTTATTTCTTATCATGTCATCCACAACCTATAAAAAATGATACTAATGATTTGGAAATGATAAAATTGAAATCTTTATCAGTTCATTCTACAAATGAAATGGGTATTTGCTCGACTTCTTTTAATCCATTATTCAATACTACTAATAATCATATAAGTAATAGTAATAACATGATTAGTGATACTACTTTTCATTTTTCAACAACTTCATCCATCAATGTATTACAGGATAGAAATCTTATACATAAATCAACTTATAATAATATTAAAATGGATACATATCCTGTAGAGAAACATATTGATTATTATAGTCGTTATGTATTAAATTCACCGCAACATAAACATCAAAGTCGTACAAGTTTAGATCATCGTTTACGTTCACGTATCTATTGGAATAATGCTGGATTAACGTATGAAAAACAAAAGGATACAATAAATCAGGTAAGTTTCGTATTTTATTCTTCATGTACAGATTATGAACTGATCTTAGTTAGACTACTATTGGAGACTTGGATGCATTGAACGATCATTTCGTCCTAGTATGTAACTCCTAAGAAGTGCATATCTACGAACCCTTATCCAGAAATTGAGGTTTGTTCTTTATGTATAAGGGAGATAGGGTACGTTTGACGATGTTGAATTCTCTGAGTTGAGATGGTTTAGTAGCCGAGCTTTCATCATTAATCTAGACATCATTCTCAGTATGCCTAATTCATGTATTATTCTGTACTCTACCTATGTTTATACAGAGTAATCACTAGTTTGAAGTCACAACTAATGTTATTAAAATTATTTGATCTCTGTTAATTTGTTTCCGTACTTTAAGAGATAACTTAGTAGTGACTGTGATCGGTTTACAAACTCATACCCATACTTATCTAATATCTTCTAACAGTATTACTGACTAAGTTGTATTATTATATCCAATCAATGGCTTGAAGACACTTATGATTGAATACATGCAATCTGCGAATGCAAATTTGTTTATTAAACTCCACTCTAATTTTTTGCTTTGAAAAATATTTTGTAATTAACATCATGAAACCGATCAATGTTAGACTACTACTGAATGCACACTGCTAAAGAGTTCTATACTAGGATCAAACGGTCGTCTAATTCTTCCAGATTTTCAATGGTGGTCTAACATTGATCGGTTTCATGATGTCAATTAAAACTCAACAATCTACACAACCCTATACTAATAAGTATGATGTGCTCATTAGTGACCATCTTCAACAGTTAATTCTTAGAGTTCTAGTGAGGAGCCGTGAGTAGTAGACTTTGCGTATGTCGGGTGTGAGACAGTTATCCAACGAAGACAATGAAGATGGTCCTGCAATATCTCAGACAGGTATGTTGTTGGATACTGGCTCAGTAGTATCAAACTTAGGCGTTCTCACGCGAGATCGAATGTCTTGACCTTGAGTCCTGTGTGCGGGATCGTGAATGCACACTGCTAAGGAATCTCATACTGTGATGAAACAATCGTCCAGTTATCCCAGATTTTCAATGTTGGTCTAACATTGATCGGTTCATAATCTCGATTTATTTATTTATTTGAACACATAAATATTGGCACAAAATGCCATCGAATACATATGCGCCACACAAGTCATTTGGTTTGTGTGTGGGCTATGATACTGCCCAGGTGCCCAGACCGAACCGCGTCGTTTTCTTAGGGGGCCACACTCAGAGCCTTTAACTTCAAGGTCTTAACTACAAGTCACTGGGATGACATTTGGAGATGCCGTCCCATAGTAACCGGTGACCAACTATTGGTTCGTCCGTCATCTGATTATTGTGCTCATGTGCACCCCCAAATGCCCTGGTACGGCCGAGAGTGGGGAGAGTCCGCTCACCCTCTCAAAATGCCCACACATGACCACGCGTATATAGCCTCTGCCAGGGAAGTCCTACTCACTGCCTTCTCGTGGCAGGGTTGTTGTTTACGAAAATGAGAGGACGAAAAGCGAATGTCCGGTGCTTTAACCGGATCCCAAATCAACAGTGCACATGGGCTCCAGTATCGTGAAGGAATAAATGGCGTATGAACCAATCGTTGGTTACCGGCTGGCTACCATGGGACTGCATATCCTTACGATGCTCCACTGCCTTGTGGATCAGATCTTCAGGTCGAAGGATCGGGGTGTGACCCCCTAAGAAAACCACGTGGTTTGGTTTGAGCACCCGGGCAGTATCACAGCCCTCACACTTATCAAATGAGATCTGTGTGGCGCATGTGTATTGGTGCCTCCTTGTATCAATATCTATGTGTTGAAATAAATAAAAAGTAAAACTGGTTTGAATTGAGTGTTTTCCAACTCCTTTATATGGATCCTCTATATTTACTAACCTGGTTGAAGCGCTGAACATTCTATTTTCTTCTTTTCAATGTTTTAGAGAATACCCCTATCACGAGTAGTCAGTGAGTAGGACTTCCTTGGTAGTGACTATATATACGTGGCCACATATGAGCATTTAGAAAGGGAGAACTGACTCTCTCCACCCTAGGCATTCAGGTTGTCGATTTCAACTCAACAATCTCCACAACCCCTATACTAATCAATATTTTATAGTTAACTATAGAATAATATTTTTTTCTTTTTATTATTTTATTTTTAGTCATCTAAATTATCAACAGTTCATTTAACAAGTTTATCTGAAATTATTTTATATTTTTTGAATAAAATTATTACATTATTATCAACATCATCTATTTTAAATGATAAGAAATTCTCTATTCATTCTAATCATTCAAAATTATCATCTAATGTTGAAATGATGATATCATCCTCATCAACATCATCAACATCAGCAGCATCATCAACAACTACAACAACAGCAGCAGCATCATCATCTTCATCTTCATCTGTTCAAATAATGAATTCATTACAAGAAATTAATATAGATAATATAAAATCATCAATTGATCCTTGGGATATTACTAATCCATGTTGGAATGAAGCATTTTTAAATGGTCCATCTTTATCAAATGTAATGACTCCTCCTCCTCCTCCTCCTCCTCCTCCTCCTCCTCCTACTACTACTACTACTACTACTACTACTACTACTACTAATAATAATAATAATAATAATAATAATAATAATAATAATAATTGTTCAAGAAGTCATCAGTCGTCGTCGCCGCCGTCATCATCATCATCTTCTACATCTTCTAAAACGAATCTAGATCCTATTCAATCATCGACTAGTATAAATTCACATTATTTACCAATAATATCTATCAGTTTCAATGATCTATATTATGCTATTTATGATTTATATTTATTTATTATAAAACAATGTCAATTTTATTTCTATTATTTTATATATAAAATAATTATTATTTTATTGATTTATTATAAATCATCTATTAATTATTGGTTAATGAATTATTTTATAACATCAATATATCAAATATTTTCTGATGATAATTTAGCTGAAATATTAAATAATATTAAAAGTAAGTTGAATTACTTTTCTCTTTTTTTTCTATTTTTCTTTTCTTTTTTCTTTTCTTTTCTTTTGTTTTTCTCTCCGGTCAAGACTTATCAATCTCGCAGTCTAACACTTAACCTTTAGACTACTAAACTGGTTATTTATTTATTTATTCATTTATTTGAACACATAAATATTGGTACAGGGGGGCACCAAATATATATGCGCCACACAGAACAATGATAATTTGAAGAGAAGGAGAAAAGAGAAAAAAAATGTAATGAACGTGGGGAATTATAAAAAGAAAAGAGAGAGAGAGAGAGAGAACAATGGTGGGGGAAACGGAAAGGTACAATCAGAAGAGATCTTTCAGTTAAGGAAGATACAACCACTTTTTACGAAGAAAGTAAAAGAAGGTTACAGCAGGATCGCCATTGGCTTCTATTCTGAGCCATATCTGATAACGTCTCTAGCTACTGCGTTACACCGTCTCTCGGACCCCAACCAGGGAGTCGTGAAGGACCAACAGAAGCTAGCCCTTTGCAGTTTTCTTTCATACCACGACACCATGTCATATATTGACCACCTCTCCGCTTTTTCCAACTAGTCCCAGAGTCGGCAAATAATGCACGACGAGAAATTCTCTGGGACGACATTCGTAGAACATGTCCATTCCACCAAAGTCGGTGTTTCAAGATGGTGACACCAATTTCATTATCATCTCTGTGCCCGAACACACGATGCCGAACCTCTGCATTACTAACATGGTGTTCCCACTGGATGTCAGCAATCCTTCGGGGACAACGATGATCGAACACAGAGAGTCGTCTAACATCCTCAACTCGGAGAGGCCAGGTTTCACAAGCATAAAGCAAAACTGCTCTCGCCGACGCGTTGTAGATCCGACCTTTTGCAGCCAGACTAACATCACGAAGGCGCCAAAGATGGCCCAGATTGGCATAAACCGCTCTGGCTTTCACTATACGTGCATTGATCTCATCACTCACGCCACCACCAGCACTTATGCAGCTACCTAGATACACGAACTTCTCGACTACTTCTATCTGCTCACCATCCAGAGTGAGTACAGGATTAGAATCCTGCCAGTCTTGTAGAAGTACTTTGCACCTTCGAAGTGCAAAGTACATACCATACCTACGGACATTGATTGCCAACTGATTAAGTGCGGATTGCATAGCTTGGGCATTCTCGCACAGTAAGACAATATCATCCACATACTCAATGTCGAGAAGTCTTTCTCCAAGCAACAGATCCACAACACCATTACTCACATCCATCAGAGCTGTTTCCAGAATGTCATCGATGGCAAAGTTGAAGAGGAATGGTGAGATTGGGCAACCCTGCCTAACTCCACTGCATGAATGGAATAGTGGAGAAAGGTGGTTGTATGCCCTCACTCTGCCTGAGGTGTTTGTGTATAGGGCTTTTAGGATGTTAATAAACTTCTCAGGCACACCCTTCTTCAATAGACAATCCCATAGAACAGTTCTGTCCAACGTATCGAAGGCAGCCCTGATATCACGAAACACTACGATTGTTGGCCTTTGATAAGTATGACGTTGTTCTAACATTTGACGGAGGGTGAAGATATGATCAATACATCCTCGACCAGAACGAAACCCAGCCTGCTCCTCGCGAGTCAATCCTTCTCGGGTTCTAAACAACCTACGAAGTATGACGGAAGCCAATAGCTTGGACACAATCGGAAGTAGACTTATCTCCCGATAGTTGTTACAGGAACAACGTGAACCCTTTTTAAAGATAGGGACAACTATCGACTCATTCCATGACGTTGGTACACTTTCTAGTTCCCAGACCTTTGTAAACAACGTCGTCAGTCCTTGCGGACTTCCGCCTCATTTGGTGGATCAATCGTCACCGGCCATGGAGAGCAGGACAGTCTGACCGATGTTGCCGGAGCAGCAGGCCAGTTGAACTGCCCTTCGAAGAATTCTGCCCATCGTCCAAGACGTCGATGGATGTTAGTGATTGGCGTTCCGTCATCCTCGCAGATTGTTTCGCTCACACCAGACTTCTTGCTGCCAGTGGCTCGGATGAGTTGGAAGAGCTTCCGGTAATTACCAGATGCAGCTGCTGCTTCCAACTCACTGGCACGCTCCGACCACCAGGTTTCTCGGTCCTTACGCAAGCTTTGCCCGATTTCATTACGTAACATCCTTCGTCTGAGGTCAAACTCACGGTCACCCGGAGTAGACCGACGTGCTCCAATCAGTTGTAAGGAACCAGAAGAAACCCAGTGCTTGTAAGCGGGACGTTTCGCAAACCCACAACAGACTGTACCCGCCATTTTCATGGCGTCATGCAATTGCAACCAATGCTCATCTATACTTTTCGGTGGAATGGTAGCTAGCCTAGAAGCTAGCTCGGTTCGGTACTTACTAGCAACAGAAGTTGCAGCCAGCTTGCTAACATCAATCCTTTGGTGGCGGTCACTTCGTTGTCCATTGAAAAGTAAGGTAAGATTGGCTCAGACCAGAGCATGATCAGATTCCAGATAGGTACTCCAAAAGGAGCGGCAGTCTTGTACACAACCACGCCAGCGGTAGCTGATCGCGATGTGATCAATCTGAGTCCAGGCTTGAGATGCAGAAGGAGGACGCCAGGTGGCACATCGGCGATGGCTGTGCCGAAAGTTAGTGCTAGCCAGAAACAGGTTGTGGTCTGTGCATAGTTGCAGTAGACGTTCCCCGTTATCTGTCCTGCGACCAACGAGTCCCCATCGGCCACCTAAACGACTCTCTTCTGTGCCTAGACGCCCGACCTGAGCATTCAAGTCTCCAGCTAGTACTACAATATCTGTCGAACGCACTTTCTGGAGAAGAACAGTTAACTGGTGGTAGAATTCATCGTTGATTGCATCCGGGCTGCAATCTGTCGGGGCATAGGTGGAGATGACGAAAAGACATCGTTTCTCACGCCGATTTCTTCTCACTTTGATGGAACTTTCTAATCTAACAGCACATAACCGACTGTTAATGGGGATCCAGTCGACTAGTGCCGCCTCAGCTCTTGCGCTTAGTGCGACACCAACGCCAGCAAGACCAGACGAAGATGCCACAGGGTCCCCGGATAAACGCACATAAAACAAGCTTTTTGAAGTGACAGATGGAGAGCGAACTTGTAGTACTTCACCAGAGTCTTGAATACGGGTCTCGGATAGACAACACACATCAATATTAAGACTTTCCAAAGACATAGCCAGTCCTATCTGTTGTCCGACCTGCATAAGTGTGCGAACGTTGAAGGTAGCCAGTTTGAATGGTGCACGCGGTTTCAGAAAAACTGCTTCAGTACTCATGTTCGGTAGTAACATACAATTTTCAACCAGGCAGTGACTCGGGAACGTTTAGATAAAGCTGAATTTTCACCATAGGTGAGCTGCTGTCTAGGTCGAAACGCATATATAAAGTAGGAATAAGAGAGGGTGAATAAATGACGTGGTAGAGTAATAATAATAATAATAATAATAATAATAATAGTACGAGTTATTTCAATGTTAATCAGATAGAAAGGAATATTTTCCATAAGCAAATTGTTCATCATAGTTTTAGTGAGTGGGCTGGGATGCTGCCCGGGTGCCATTTTCGTAAACAACAGTTATGCCACGAGAAGGCAGTGAGTAGGACTTCCCTGGGAGGGGCTGTATACGCGTGGCCGTGTGAGAGTATTTCGAGAAGGAGGGCGAACCCTTCCCGCTCTCGGCCATACCAGGGCATTTGGGGGCATCAAACTGGTATTGATTGGTGTTATTATTTAACTTTAATCAATTCATGTAATTAAGCAATTATCTTTCATTGTATTGTGGTAGATATCTATCTCCATCTGACATGGATTAACATCGCTGGTCGCGGCTTCTCACTAGAACTTCAAGAATTCTCTCGTGAAGCTAGTCACTAGTGTGTATATAGTAATTGTCAGTATGGAGTTTTTCAGATTATTAAGTTTTTGATTAAAGATCATGAATCGATTGATATTAGACTACTTTGGTATCATTCAGAGGTTATTCATTAAATATAGTCTAGTCAAGTTGATTTGTACAATATTATATTCAAGATTCCAAACAAATAATATTGTTCTCAACATTTTGTATATGAATTCAGCTGACGTTATCCTGGATTGATTGAAGTTAGACTTATACACTAGTGGTTGCCAGCTCAGTAGTTTAAAAGTTTAAAATTCACATATGAGATCGAAGGCCGTGAGTTTGATTCCCAGATATAGAGTCGTAGATATAAACTGCTAAGGAGTCCCATGCTGGGATGAAATGGAATTTCAATGTTTCAATACTTATGATAATTGTTTTGGTTTAGATCGGTTCCGTGGTTTTGACGTAATTATTCTGGGTACTTTTTCTTGCTTTATTTATATATGTTTTCTCTGACCCCGATCGTATCTGCTACCTTGACGTGATGGTCAGGCTTGCCTATCTTGACGACTGTGTTGATCGTGAGGTTCTATGGCAGTGTTTGTCACTGAAAGGAGTACCAAAGAAGTACATTAACCTTATAAAAGCTCTCTATTCAAACACAACTGGCCGCTCGCGTGAGAGCTTATGGTTAACTGTTATCAGAATTGATTACCTCATGTGATGTTCATCAGGGCTGTCCACTCTCTCCATTCTTGTTTAACTTTGTCGTTGACGTGCTTTTAGAGATAACACTTTCCTTATCTAAATTTCTAGGAGTTGAAGCTTTAGCAGGAGATTTACTTGTTGACTTAGAATATGCCGATGTCATAGTTCTATGTGGTGAAGACGCTAACAAAATGCAAACCCTTCTGACCACCGTAAGTAACAATGCAAGCATGTTCGGGATGCTTTTAGAGATAATACTTTACTCATCTATATTTCCAGGGATCGAACGTCTACCGGGAGATTCACTCGTTGACTTAGAATATGACGATGACATAGTTCTATTTGGTGAAGACGCTGACAAAATGCCGGGTCTTCTTATCACTATAAGCAACAATGCAAACATGTTCGGCATGCGATTCTCTCCTTCGAAATGCAAAATGTTGTTTCAGGATTGGGTTGCATCGATACCCGAACTAATGATAGGGAGTGAAGTAGTTGGGCGTGTCGACCGCTCCGCTCATCTTAGGAGTCTCATCAGCCTTTGTGGTCTGGTGTGTGACGAAATCTCAGCACAGATACAGAAGGCTCAACTAGCTTTTGCCAACTTGCGTCATTTGTGGCGTAGGCGAGATATCCGTCTACTAACCAAAGGATGTGTTTACTGCGCAGCAGTTCGTTCCATTCTGCTTCATGGCAGTGAAACATAGGCGGTAAGAGTAGAGGATATTCGTAGGTTACTAGTATTTGATCATAGGTTTCTTCGAAACATTGCTCGTGTATCGTAGGACCACCGAGTAAGTAATGTAGTTTTTAGGAAAGGGGTACTAGGTAAGGATGGCAAATCAATTGATGAAGTAGTGAAACCTCATCACTTGAGATGGCTTGAACATGTGTTACGTATGACCAACCACCGACGTCTGAACTTGAACTGATATACGTACATACATGCGAAGTTCTACATTACTGCTTATGATAAACTTTCATCAAATGTTTTTTCAACATCAAATACTGTTCATCAGAATTCTTCACTTTCACAATATAAGGCGCGCTACCACTTAGCTACTCGATATTTGATTGATTTCTTATAGGACTTAGATATCTACGGTTAATTGATAACTAAGCAATGATCATTACCATGTTTATGTAACAGTTTAATCACTGAATCACCACTCTATTTTCAACTAACTGAATATATACATATATATCATACATTAGTTAATTATCTATATATAAGAATAATTTTACATTTGACTTAATATTAACTAAACTTTTTTTTTCTTTTTGTTTATTTATCTTTTCTATTTTATTATTTAGCAAGTATATTCTTTCATTCTTCTAAAAAGTAAGTATGTTTATTACATAACATAAAATGTAACCTATTGACTTAATTGTTCTAAGATTACCTCATCACATACATTTTATTGAATAGTTTCTGCTATAACTTGTGACCTGTATGCTCTGTTAATGTATAACATGTAACGATGCCACCAATTAGAGAACAGTGAATTATTGATCGGACCAATAACGCATAAAACCCGTACGAGTAGTCTTGAGTCTTTACTGGTCCTGTTTCCTGCTTAATCCTGCCTGTTAAGTCCAGAACACAAATCTCAGTCTCCGTGATATGAATCATGTATTTCAAACATATTGGGTTTATATACACCAACCAAACAGACCATATTGTATCATAAAATAGGAAATAACATTTGTATATGATTTAGCCAAAAGTGTTTGTGAATATGGGAGACTGTACGTAATAGGCCACACATAACTCAATGAAAATAGTTCATAGGTAAAAATAAAGTTTATAATAAGAGGGACGCTAACATGAACAGTTTAGTTACATAACAATTATAAGATTAAAATATACGTATAATATTGGTTCATAAATGGATTCCAAAAGTAACCATTCATTATTCTCATTGAGATATAACAGTTTGGTCTTTTGTTTCAACATTACACACATATTTCAAGAGTAATACTGTAGGGAATAACAATACGAGTTCAGACAATCGAATGTATTTAAATCTTTTTAAAATCTAAGAACCATATAGTAAAACTTGTGACTTCAGGCAATATCGAAGCAATCCTCACAGTATAGACATATGCCAACTAAAGACTGGTCAAATTCATTCCTAAAATAACAATGGGAAAATACAAGTAAACATCAATACTAAGTGAACATACAGTAAATACTTAATTTACAAAATTACTTACGCCTATCACTCTATCCTTGGCCTTCCTTTCCAGTTCAATTCAATTTTTGTTCATTTTTCTCATATCTGTCTTCCTTTCTCGACGTAGTGTGTTATTTGGTCTTCCTTTTTTCCTTTGGCCTTGAGGATTCCATGTAAAGGTTTGCCTTGTGATGCAGTTGGGTGCTTTCATCAATATGTGTCCTATCCACTTTCAGTACTTCTTCCTCCGCTGGGATATGGTTTGTTCTCTCCGATAGTAGATTATCGCTGATAGTTTCTGTTTAACGGATTCGAAGTATTTTGTGTAGACAATTGTTAATAAACACTTCTATCTTCTGGATGATGGCTTTCGTGGTTTTCCAGGAATTTACAAAATATCAATGCATTATCTTAATCTTGACTGTTTCTTTTGCAAATATCAGTCCATTTTCTCGGATTTTATTGTTCCTGCATTTCCATAACAATTACTTTCCGTTCCCATTCTTTCCCTCTCGATCTCCTACTGAAGTACATTTTATTCCTGACTATCGTTATATATTACTTATGTGGATATCAGTAGCGCACACTAATACTACTGACATTTAGACGCATAGTATTCGACAAAGATGGTCAATCAGTTGATAAGATTGTTTATCTTCATCGATTAATATGATTTGGACAATCCTCTCCACTGATCCTGGGTTTGACCCCTGACAATGTGGTACACACTGATACAAAAGCATTTTACGTACATATTAATTGAAATAAATTGACAGAATCACGTATTACGGCTTTATTGAATTGTTTTATTGACTTTAAATTATACATTTCACAACTTCAACCATAGCGATAGTATCCTGTAAAGAATTTCTACAGCTAGGAAGAGTATTTACTGAATTTATAACTGAATAAGGTTCTTTGAAATTAATAACTATGATCGGTCTGTGCAGTTAACCCTGCACAGTTCAATTATTTCCACAAAACCTATAATCATAATTTACTCTATCGTTACTAATGTTGTTTGTTAGTTCCCGTAGTTCTAATGAGAAACCGTGATCATTGAAGTCCATCAATGCAGTAACCCAAAAATTATATTCAAAGATGATTGCACAATATCTCGAATCGATAAAAGTTAGCTATACAAATCATTAGATGCCAACTCTACAGATCACGTGCTCATTGCGAAACCGGAAGATTCTGGTTATGATTCAAAATAGGGTTTCGAATGTTCACTATCGAACGAAAGAACTGACCAATGATTCCTAGATTTTAATGATTTTTTTAACCACCATCATCAATCCATTATTTGTATAAAATGAATAAATTATGATTACCTTACTTCTTTATAGAATTGATATGGATAAGTCAGAACGTAAAGAAAAAGCACGTATTGCCATTGAAAAAGCAATTCTAAGTAAGTATTTATATTATGTATTGAGTATTACATGTTTTTCATTGTGTTATTTTGTTAAGGAAATTGTAATGACCACTTGACTTATTCTTTTGATTTCAATTAAGAAACCATTATAATTCTTGTGACACGA
Organism: Schistosoma spindalis; assembly: GCA_946903255.1. NCBI lineage: Eukaryota > Metazoa > Platyhelminthes > Trematoda > Strigeidida > Schistosomatidae > Schistosoma > Schistosoma spindalis. The sequence continues at coordinate 2,237,982 of OX336421.1, read as the reverse complement.
AACAACAACACAGTAGATGAATATAAGTGAAGATTCATTCAGACATTGTACTAGATCAGATATTTTCTGATATTCAAATTGCTGTATAGATTCAGTTTGAGGTTATTATTAAATGTGGCTGACTGAATTAACTCCCTCCATTATAACTGCCATTTATTGCCCTCAAACGCCTTGGCTTAGCCGACGACCCACTCTTCCTCTTGAAATGCTATCACATGGTCACGTATATAATACAACCGCTGTTAGGGTTAGGGTTGAGAGGAAAAAAACAAATCTCCGACGCATAAACCAGGTTAATGGTTGAGGAGGATCAATCTAGAGGAGTTGGAAAACCTTGATTCCAAATCAATCGTGCACATGGACTCCAGGATCCTAATGAAACCAATGGCATATGAACCTGATATTGATCATTGACTACCATCGGAATGCATCTCCTAACGTTACTCCACTGCCTTGTAGATCAAACCTCTAGATGGAAGACTCGGGGTTTGGCTCCTTAAGAAAACCTTCTGTTGCACTAATATATTCAATGCCTTATTATACTAATGTTTATATATGTTTAAATAAACAATCGCTATTGCTAACATTAATGAGTTTGACTGTCGTGTAAGCGGAATGGGTCCATTTTGATCTGTTCCTGTCGTGCATAATTGATTCCCGCGATCATTGGTCAGAATAACTACACATGCGATGTGAATATGTATATGAATGGTGCAAATGATCCACCAGGGTGCTTGGTACCTGTGTGGTTGCGTCACAAGATTGAGCTACACTATTTAGATTGTAGCGTTAAAGCCTATACGGTGTCTGGCTCTCCTGTTAAACGGGCTCGGGTTGTCACATGGAAGTCTGGACGGTATCTAGTTCTCCTGAAAATCGATGTAAAATTACCCTGGCCCACAAGGGTATATTATATAATAATATATTATATATGATTAGTATATTCTTCTCTCTCTATATATATATATATATTCTATTCTTTGATTATTATTATTATTATTAGATATAACTGGTCTTTCATATTTCACTGATTTACAATTAATACATGATCAAATCAATCAAATCTTTGATTGTTTTCAATATTCTAAATGGAATAAACAATTAACTTATATATTATTAGATCAATTCCTTTTAGAATTATTTCCGGAACTTCATTTAAATAATACAAATAATAATAATGATGATGATAATAATAATAATAATACTACTACTAATAGTAGTGCTACTACTACTCATACTACTAGTGCTACTACTAATAATAGTAATATAGATGCTTAGAGTATGAATTATCTTCTCATGATTATTATCTTATAGAATACATATATGAAATATTATTGTACAGAAATTATATTTGTGTAAAATCCTTTTTGTTTACTTTGGGATTATTATTATTATTATTATGTTATTGTTTTTAAGTGAATTGTCACACACACACACACACACAGAGATATGTACCACTCACCCACCCCACTCCACCCCCACCTCTACACCCACCCATATATACTTACATGCATTCATATACAGATAAACAATTGTATACAAATTTATGAATCGTCATATTATGCAAGAGTTATATTTATCATTTGAATTACATTCTTTTTTTTTATTGTACTTTACTGTATACTGTTTTGTTGTTGTTGTTGTTGTTGCTGTCGCTGTTGCTGGTGGTCTTATAAATCAGTTGCTTGTTTCATTCATTTGTTGTAATAAAGAAAGAAAGAAAGAAAACAATTGTATCCTTACAGAGTTATATTATTATTATTATTATTATTATTATTACAGATAATGTTTAAATGTACTATAAAGATAGATATGTATATTGTTGTTAATCTAATTTCATTGAATTAATCTCAATATAGAATTAGTAATAAACCATTGACATTGAATAACATATTATTGTATGATTTTGTTATATTTAGAAGGTTGTTTTCTTGATATACCGTGTATAACTGAGCCCCGACCGTTGTTGTTACCTTGACGTGGTGGTTGGGCTTACCTATCGTGATGAAGCAACTGAACTATACTGGCTGGAACAACTGTTCCTCAAGGTTTTACCATGCAAGACATGTCAGTTGAAGAACTGAAACCAACAAATCCATGGTCCGAAGGCGAAGTCGTACTGCTGACTGGACAGAGGCATGACAGCAGTAAGGTGTTTCCTTCAGACAACCAGCATCTGCAGCGATGCTGCCTTCCCACAAGGAGGGGTGGGGTTAGAAAAGGTCGACCCTAAAAATGCACACCTCGCCTTATCCCACGGATATCCGTCTCCGGCGGTAAGGTCTCAATAAGTACGGAGCTAACGCAAAACTACTCATAAAAAGGTCGTGGATGACTGACCTCAAGCAGCTGTCCCTTAGGTGCTGCGGTCACGGTCTCAGGTCACTAAGACCACCTATAATCCACTTCTCTCTTCAGGTACCTCTTGAAGAACCCTTCTACGGTGTGGGCAACCGGGAAGTGATAACCACCCTCATACCTCTAACAACACTCAAGACCACTGTATTCATAACTGAGCACTAGAACGTCAAAACTTTTCCATGTCTCAATGAGAAGACAGAAGACTAATGAAAGGTATATTATTCCAAACAGTGTCTTATGTATTTTCCGACACCTTTCCACAATAGGTACAGTATATTTCCGATTCGACATTCTATAACACGTGGTTCCCACTTCCTATTACCTTGATACGTTTTGACAAAGTACCTTTTTACCCATATCATTTCCCAATGTGATTTTTTTTTTGAAAATTAATATTCAGTTTTCTACCGGGGATTTTGTATAATTCAACATCATATCACGCTTGTATGTATAATTCTAGCTTTTGCACATATACATATTTGACTTCGTTGATAATTCGCTTGTAACCTTGATCGCCTTTTTGTGAAAGTTTGAGTGAATGTTTATTTATCACTTACTTTCCTTGTCATATGTCTTTAAGTTCTTTTCTATTTGACTTTAAAGATTGAGTCACACATTATAAAACTGATTAGGTAGATCTACCTGCGTTTCTCATTTTACTGTCTGTCTGGGTATATAAGTGTTCAGAGTAAATTCATTCGACTCAATTCGTATTCAACTTTTATTGCTGCCAATATTCAAATAGGAATTAACTTGATTAAAATATACGAAATAAAACCGAAAATTTATATTCATGGTTCATTTGCTGTTCGTTTCCTAATAAAGTCAATAGTTGTCATAATAAGACAGCACTTATCCACCTTCTATGCAGTAGTTTTTTTGGAAATACCTAGAATATTACTTACTTACTTACTTACGCCTGTTACTCCCAATGGAGCATAGGCCGCCGACTAGCATTTTCCAACCCACTCTATCCTGGGCCTTCCTTTCTAGTTCTATCTAATTCTTGTTCATTTATCTCATGTCTCTCTCCATTTCTCGATGTATTGTATTCTTTGGTCTTCCTCTCCTCCTTCGACCTTAAAGATTCCATGTGAGGACTAGTCTCGTGACGCAGTTGGCTGTTTTCCTCAATGTGTATCCTATCCACTTCCAGCGTTTCTTTCTGATTTGTTCTCTCCCACAGTAGGTTGTTGCTAATGGTGTCCGGCCAACGGATCCGAAGTATTTTGCGTAGACAAATAATATGAAATTTAGTTTCTCAGTGATATATTTAGTACAAAACTATACCGAAATAACCTTTGGCTAATCTGTAGGCAAAGATAAGGTAGATAATTCTTTTATTCAACATTATATTTGTGGTACACTATTGAATTCTCAGCATAAAGTATTTCAACAAGTTTCCTTTTCTTATATCTTGATCGATCCTGACGATAAATGTTGAGTGATGGCCAGTTAGATGCTAGGAGTTCGATAATCGACATCTGAATAATGTTCATTCGTTTCAATACATATTGCAAACCACCATGATGTCGCTGGTTGTACCTTTTTGTAATCCGTACAGCGAAAGGTTGTAAACTTTTCGTAAACGCTCCTGAATAGGTTGTGAGCTCAATAGACATAATAGTGTGTTAAAACAAACAAGAAAACAGATAACTTGACGAAATATCTAGATGGGAGGAACAGGTAGCCCAGATATTCAAGAAGGCCGCCACATCTAGTACACTCAAAGTAATACTGCAGCACTGAACTAGTGATAAGCCGCCAGCACGGAATAGAATTTGTTTCACAGTTTTAAATGAATGTTGATAATTACTTCCATTCCTATTTCTTTAAGTTCCCAACAGTTCTAGTAAATCAATCATGAAATAGTAGATAGGTTACTTACGTCAATAAAGAAAGTATAGGGATTCAACCTTCACTACTACAAATTGCTTTCTCTTCTCTTAGCATATATAAACGAGGCAGAAATTCTTATGAATGAATCACCTCAAAGTCATCTTTCCTGTATGAAACAAGAGCATATTCCTCTCAACCAGATTATTTAACGTAATGTTGTTGACTCTCTATCACTGGTATGCACCATCAATGATACGCAAGTTCTTTAGAGCCAGCAAAAAGCAACCAATAAATTCGAATTTGCAATTCCTCATTTAAACTGAAATCCATAAAGATTCATGAGTAACTGTCCAAGTAGCCGTATGACTACTGCAAGCGTGCAAGACATTTAGGATTGTATTGTATAATAAAGCGCCATTATGTCTAGTTTTACTTTTTCTATTGACCGCTCCTCAGTGACCTTAAAAATTTGCGAAACGTGCCCATCTAAATCAAGGATAATATACCACTGCTGTTACGAATCGAAAGAAGAATAATCTAAGGATAAAGGATAAATGCAGGACGATTAGCTTGGAACAAATAAACTCGCGGATTGGTAAATATAGAAAAGTAGAAAAACGTGGTCGTGGTATACAGCACTACAAATTACTGAATTCTTAATGATAATCGGAATCCATTTTATGTCAAAACAGTCAATTACATACATAAGAATGCTGCATTTCTCTGGACGAAGTTGATCAACTGCGCCAACTAATTGATGCGACTAATTTTCACTCGATAATGATAACCGAAACTGTTCTGAATTTCATCGAATTACAAATCAGGCGCTGACAGTGCTCGATATTGTGTTATTTCGTGGCAACAAGAAAACTGAAGGGAGAGGTTCGCCCTGACGTGCTTGCCTACTTCGTACGGTTGTTATTATAGACTCGAGAATCTGTTGATCTTGATTAATCTGAATGATGCTCAATGGTATTATTTGTCACATCAAGATGTTTTGCTGACGTTGAGCTTCAGCTTTATTTGCGGGGCCTAACAAATTTGTCTTACGGATAACAAGCATTGAAATACCAGAAGGTTGAATTCGTTAGCTTCCATGAATAGTCTTTAGCAGGTGGACTTAGCAGACTGTATTAAATTTGATTTTGACGCTTAGTTAAATTTGTTACTCTACAAATCACTCTGTCCCGTAAATAGTCCCCGAAAGTTATGTACAACCAAAAGCCACATAGAAACATATTTCTTAAATGTTGAAACTGGGAAAATCCAGTTCTACATGAGTGTGGTGTTTGAATAAACTAATGATTCCCTTGTACTTGTTGAATTCTTGATTTCGAATTCTAAATACAGTTCATTCGTTTGTGCTTATCTAGTACTTCTTGATCCGATTACGTTATTTCTGGGATTCTTAGTTAGTACTATAATTCAAATACTTCTAATTATCATAATGAGTTGAACAAACTAGAGGTCAACACAAAAAACTCAGTCAAGATAGAATAAATTACTGGATAAGGCTAATCTTCAGATTTGTTTGTAATTTGACAATCCTGTTCAGTGTTACTGCCACTTTTCTGCAAGCAAGGTATGGAGATTCACTCATCGGACCCTAGTAACCCTACAAACAACGATGGTAATGCCGCAGACAGTCAGTAGCTCAAGATACTCCAGCTTTCATTCATGAATTATATCAAAAAGGGCTGGAGATGCAAGTCAGTCAAATCCCAAGGATTTGACTGTAGCATCGTTGTTATGAACCAGAAACTGAATAAGTGAAATGAGAATATATTTCCTGATTTGGAAAAGGTTCGCAACGCTACACTGAGAGTGCCGGCTAAAATCAGGACATCCATTTTTGTCTACTGTTCCCAAACCTACTAAGCTAAAGACATATCTAACAAGCTCTCATGATCAGCGAAGGTCAAAGTAGTGAACCCTGAACTTACCGGCAAGTAGAAATAGTCTTGATACCAACGGTAATTTCAAGCCTAAAAACATCACGAAGTTAGGCAACTTTAGATTTCGTAGACAACATAATCGTATGATAAATGCACACATGACAAAATTGATTAACGTAATGTATGTGAATACAAAGAGGGAAAGAGAAGGAATTACATAAAGAGGAAGAGAGGAAAAGGCTGCTATACCGAGTGTATGCATGGGGGAATTTCATACATAGTTGAGCACAAACACATTCATTGATAGCATAAGGACACTAACTCTTAACGCATGATCTGTTAATCTAAAAACGTGCGGTGTAAGATTTTCACTGGACGTTGAATAATTAATACAAATTACCGAAGGTCAGCTGGAGAACATTGATCAAAACTGCATGACTCAGCTACGCAAGGGTGCTTATTGTAACTCCTCCATTTTCTCTGAATTACAATGAGAACTAGTGGAGTCCTTCAGATCTGTGTGCTAGAAACTCTTCTATTCTTATTTGACTTAAATAACCTGCTTTAGCAAGTGTCCTATACGTTACTCTTTTGGAAAAGTGCAATGTTTGAAACCAAGGCAGAAAAGATATCTGTTAGAACTAGAAGCTCAAGAAAGGAAATTTCTTCTTTCCCCTTTCTTCCATATAGCAACAGGCAGGAAACGCCTAAAATACATCGCAAGACTAGGTCCATTTCTAGCAGGAAAACAACAACCTGACTATTCAAGAATTTGACAATCACCCAGCATCCCACCGTGTATGTAGCGCAACTCTGACTAGAAATCCAATGAATGTTGATGAATGGTTACAAATCGAGAATAAGAACCAACCTAATCTCAATAAAAAGAAGCCAGTTCCCCAAACAGTAACTGAGAAATTGAAGATTGATCATAGTGACAGGTCAATTGTTCCTCATAGAGTCAAGATGAGTGTAAGCTCAGGACTCATAGCTCCTTTAAGGCAGGACATTTAGTTGATAAAACAGCAACTAAACCAGCTAACGCTCGAGGATATATCTAGGGTCACTTTGTTAAGGGTTTATAGACTAAGTCATTGAAAGAACTTGAAATAGAAATAAACCAGGCTATTAAACTTACTTACTTACTTACGCCTGTTACTCCTCATGGAGAAGCATAGGCTGCTCCGTCTGTAGCTCTTCCAGAGCTACTGCTGATCTGAAGGCCGAGTCAGGGAGAAGAGTTGAGAATGGGGTTAGCGACACCATCCCGAAGAAAACTAACTCGCCGAAAAAACACTAACCAGGCTGTTGAAAGTAGTATATAAATCTCCCTGTAAATTAGACCTAATACTACAGAACAGACATAAACTAATTAGGCCAAGAGATTTGTCTACAAATACCTGCTACTAGCGTACCGTTTAAAAAGAAGGTTAGCTGAAAAAGAATCAAAACAAAGGCCAGATGTTGGCGAGAAGGACTTTAAAATTCTAGACTTTTGGGTGATGTGGCTTCGAAAGAGAATGATGCCGAAGCCACTTTGGGTTCTTCATGAAGCCATTTAAATGGTCTTCAGATCTGTTACACAAACACTCGAAGCTTTCTGAACAAGTAATCAAAGCTATGTGTATAGATCGACTCTATCAAGTCGATTGCGCTCGCTATCTTAGAAACTCGACGGACAGAGTCTGTTGACATTAGGGAAAGTACCACGCCGGTTAAAGTAGACAAAATGCAGAAACATCAAGGAGGATGGGTAGCTGAATGGTTAGAAATACTATCCTCCTTAACGTTTTCGAAAACGTATCCCATGAAATTGGGGTAAGCGAAGTGATTAGCCCTCGATTGAAATGCAAAGGACATGGCCGCCGATTTATTCATTCTACCACGGTTCAAACTGTAGAGTGAGTGAAGTTTTACTAAACTCTTGGCTATTAAGCGATCAATGTTCAATCTTGGGAGACTTTAATACACCTACGGTGGACAGAAAAATCAGAGGAATGAGTTGTCAGAAAATCCTTTCCAACATAAGACCGTTGATGCGTTCACCATATGTGAAACAAGCAACTAGGTACAACCCAGACCCCTAATCGTCCTTGCTAGATCTCATATTGAACCATTATGAGGACGATTTCCATGAAGTCATCAGTAAGGATGTGTCAACCGAAGCCAGACCAAACGTCCTGAATGGCCCCCGAATGCCTTTGTAAGGCAGAGGGTGAATTGAGCTCTGTCTTCCTCTCGAAATACTGTCACATTGCCGCACATATACATCCATTGATAGGGAATTCTTACTCACTGCCTTCTCGCGGCGGGGTTTTGTGCACGAAATTTGGAGGACGAAAAGCTCATATCCGGCATTTAAACCGGATTGGTGAATATGGAGGGTCCACATCCGGGAGATGGAAAACCCAGATTCCAAATCAGTGGTTCATATGAACTCCAGGATCCTCAAGGACACAACGGAGTATAAACCTATAGTTGGTCACCGGCTACCATGGGATTGCATCTCCTGACATCGCTTCACTGCCTTGTGGACTAGACTTTCACTTCAAAGGCTCGGGAAGTGATCTCCTAAGAAAACCACGTAGTTTGGTCTGAGCACTATGGCAGTATTCCATCCATCACACAAATCAAATGATCTGTGTGTCGCATATATATTCCATGCCTCCCTGTACCAACGTTTATGTATGTAAATGAATATATAAATTAAACTATAGAATCAGAATCTACTATTGAAACGTCGTGAGGGGTATTCAGAAATTCGTTCATAAAAGTTGGTTCACTGCACGTAACTAAGAGTACATCAAGGATTCCGAGAATCGCTATTGTGATTCATTAAAGAGGTCCGTACTCTTCTCTGTAATAGAAGAATGTGGGAGAGATTTGGGTTACTGAGTACTGGCAAGACGAAATCTCAATAATGGAAGTCCGAACTATTTTTGCCTCGACCCTCAGCAAGATTGGAGGGTTATCGATCTCTAAGCCTAACCAGCGCAGTTGTTAAAATTTTAGGTAAGAATCTTCGAGAGTTGTTTGAGTGTCTCGAAGAAAACCGGATTATTTCTGAAAAGCAGAATGTCTTTATAACAGGTTAGCATTTTTAACTTGTGGTGACATTGAGCCCTTACACGAGACGATATGGGAAATAAACATTCAACATTTAACGGGGAGAAATACCTAGCAATGGATAAGGCGGAAACAATGAATTGAATCAATCCGAGTTGATCGGGTGGCTTGGCTCGGACTTTCAGGCGTGGTCCCTGCTGAATGTTGTCTTATATCTTTTATTCATAATAAATATATTGTTCCAATTCTAGCCCAAGCTTGTTCTCCACCATGTATTGGTAATTGTTACAATGCGATGAGTTGGTTTAGACGATGATGTAACTTCCACGGAGGATCTTACAGATTAGGCAGTGATATCATGATAAATCTACAATTTTAGGAATAGGTCTATTATTAGAGCGGTACTATTATCATAGTAGACCATAATTCTACATTGGAGAGCCCGACGTGATTCGAACACGCAACCTGCTTATCTGGAGTCAAACGCACTATCGTTGCGCCACGAGCTCACCTTCTCCATTCTTAGGTATTCCTCCTGAAGTTAGTAGCCTTTCAAAGATGGTGAGCTCTTAAAAATCAAAAGTTACTTATAAAGTGGCCTTTGTTGAGTTCAGTAAGGCTCTTGCCAAAGTTCCATGCAGTTGACTGTGATCCAAGTTAATTGATACTTGGATTAGAAGCATCAACAAAGAGAGCAGATTAACTGCAAGCTGACTAGTTAACAAACTTTGCACAGTGGAATGCCTCAGAATGTGGTTTTGGGACTAGTGTTCTTCCTCCTATATGTAAATGACCTTATTAGTTTTCTTTTACCACCGGTTTCGTTATGTGCTGGTGACCTCAAGATATGTAGCTTCAAAATGATCCGAAGAAATGACCTGAATGGTCTAAAATTTTGCGGTTGCTGTTGAATGCTAACAAGTACATCGAGATGCATGCCAATAAAAACGATACAGACATATAAAGGGTGGATAACATCGAGCTACCTGTTGTCCAGTCACGGAAATGACCCACGCTTCACCGCTATACAAGACTTTGAAACTACTGCACTCCGCCGTGTGACAACTGTCAAAGCTTTTAGAACCCAATGTTCAATGTGAAGGGCCATGTCCATGCTAACAACTTTTTGACTTGCCAAACAGTATTTGTTTGTCATAAACTCAAGTACTGCATGCAAGCAGCTGGTCTCTGTCTAAAAAGAGGCTGCGAGTTGTTGGAAAAAGTTCGGGGAACTGACTCATGCTGAATACCGAAATAGAAAAGCTCCTACATGACACTCGAATGGCTAAACGAAGCTCATATCCATTGTTATATCGAAGAAGCACAGGGAAATTAGTTAGTGATAAATCTGCATCTGAAATACCTTCACTTTACTTGTCCTCCAAAACAGAGATTTTACGAGGAAACTCCAAAAAAATTCCACTAGCCCAAAACAAATTATCTGTCAACTGATTATCAACTTCCACATAGAATAATCAACAAATGGAAATTCATTACGTCAACACGTGATTGATGCTCCAACAGTCGACTATTTCAAGTGAAAGTTGGATCAGCTAAGAGACTACCATTGTCAAGACAACACAGACAACCCAGCCTCCCATCCCCTTCAAACGGGAACTGAAACAGGACAGTATTTCATGCCACGTTACTAATACTTAACTTATTTTCATTTCATATATATAGCTTCCTAGCCAGCCAACCTACTTACACCTGTTACTCCCAATGAAGCATAGGCCGCCGACCAGCATTCTACAACCCACTCTGTCGTGGGCCTACCTTTCCAGTTCAACCCAATTTTTTTTCATCTTTCTCATGTGTGTTTCCAGTTCTCGGCATAATGTGTTCTTTGATCTTCCTCTTTCCCTATGGCATTTAGGATTCCATGTGACGCAGTTCAGTGCTTTCCTTACTGTGTGTCCTATCCACTCCCAGCGCTTCTTCCCAGTTTCTTTTTTCATTGAGAACTGGTTTGTTCTCTCTCACAATAGGTTGTTCCTGATAGTGTCTGACCGATAGATCTGAAGTATTTTGCAAAGACAAATGTTAATAAACACCTGCATCTTCTGGATGATGGGTTTCGTAGTTTCTGCCCCATCCAGTGTAACAGTCTTGATATTTGTATTGAAAATTGTGACATTGGTGTTGGTTGACAGCTGTTTTGAGTTCCACATGTTCGTCAGTTGTGGATATGCTGCTGTCGCTTTGCTGATCTGCGCCTTCACATCTACATCAGATTCGCCGTGTTCACCAACTGTAGCGACCAAAGATCTACACATGTTTTGTATACTGGACATGTGTGTGAACCAATGTGGATACATGATTGTGTGTAATTGTTTAGTGGAATGGAGTTGTGTTGGATGTTTGTGTAGCTGTGTTGTTTGTGATTAGTTAATACGAGTGTATTTGTTGTAGGTGTTGTTTGTCTGTTTGTTTGTTGTGATTGATTGATCGGTGGATGGATAGATTGATTGATGGATTGATGTATAGATTGATTGATCGGTGGATGGATAGATTGTTTATGTTGTTTGGTTGGTGTTTGTGAGTGCACATCAGAGTCAGCTGCATTCGGTTGTACGTCCACGTGTGCAGTGTAAACTGTGTGCGAAATAGATATGCGATATGATAGTGTTGGAATTGTTATTTCCACATGATGATATTGCTACATTTGTGTTGTTGTGTGAAGTGTGATTGTGGTGTTGAATCTGTTGATATTTGTGATTGTTGCGTGCGATGTTGTGTTTAGTGTAGGTAGTGATTTGTGGTATTTGTGTTTGTGGGAGTATGTGTTAGTGAATGTGTTTGTAGTGTATGGTTGTTTGCCCCATGATCGCGTGATCGCAGTTAGTGTTGATCTGACGTTTTGTGGAGGAAATGGATGAGTCCTGATCGATCTACACATGTTTTGTATACTGGACATGTGTGTGAACCAATGTGGATACATGATTGTGTGTAATTGTTTAGTGGAATGGAGTTGTGTTGGATGTTTGTGTAGCTGTGTTGTTTGTGATTAGTTAATACGAGTGTATTTGTTGTAGGTGTTGTTTGTCTGTTTGTTTGTTGTGATTGATTGATCGGTGGATGGATAGATTGATTGATGGATTGATGTATAGATTGATTGATCGGTGGATGGATAGATTGTTTATGTTGTTTGGTTGGTGTTTGTGAGTGCACATCAGAGTCAGCTGCATTCGGTTGTACGTCCACGTGTGCAGTGTAAACTGTGTGCGAAATAGATATGCGATATGATAGTGTTGGAATTGTTATTTCCACATGATGATATTGCTACATTTGTGTTGTTGTGTGAAGTGTGATTGTGGTGTTGATGCTGTTGATATTTGTGATTGTTGCGTGCGATGTTGTGTTTAGTGTAGGTAGTGATTTGTGGTATTTGTGTTTGTGGGAGTATGTGTTAGTGAATGTGTTTGTAGTGTATGGTTGTTTGCCCCATGATCGCGTGATCGCAGTTAGTGTTGATCTGACGTTTTGTGGGGGAAATGGATGAGTCCTGATCGATCTACACATGTTTTGTATACTGGACATGTGTGTGAACCAATGTGGATACATGATTGTGTGTAATTGTTTAGTGGAATGGAGTTGTGTTGGATGTTTGTGTAGCTGTGTTGTTTGTGATTAGTTAATACGAGTGTATTTGTTGTAGGTGTTGTTTGTCTGTTTGTTTGTTGTGATTGATTGATTGATTGATTGAATGGTTGATTGATTGATTGATGGATTGATGTATAGATTGATTGATCGGTGGATGGATAGATTGATTGATAGATGGATGGATAGATTGTTTATGTTGTTTGGTTGGTGTTTGTGAGTGCACATCAGAGTCAACTGTATTCGGTTGTACGTCCACGTGTGCAGTGTAAACTGTGTGCGAAATAGATATGCGATATGATAGTGTTGGAATTGTTATTTCCACATGATGATATTGCTACATTTGTGTTGTTGTGTGAAGTGTGATTGTGGTGTTGATGCTGTTGTTATTTGTGATTGTTGCGTGCGATGTTGTGTTTAGTGTAGGTAGTGATTTGTGGTAGTTGTGTTTGTGAATGTGTTTGTAGTGTATGTTTGTTTTCTCCATGATCGATTGATCGCACTTGATTTGTCGTGTTGAAATTGTTGCCATATAATTATTTTGTTACATTTGTGTTGTTGTGTAATGTGTGTTTGTGGTGTTTTTATGTTATTTTTTTTTTGTTCTTGTATATATTTGGTTTGTCTTTTCTTAAATTTTTGTTTGTTCACTTCTGTTGTCTTGATGTACACTTTTATGGTTTTTTGTGTTTTGTGTCACTTAGGTTTGCATTTATATACTGTCTTAGTTTATTGTCATGTTTCTGTGATGAATATTTCATTGTTTGTCATTTATATTTCTGATTATTTAATCTATCTTGATTTTCGTTTGTCTTTTGTTTCTCAGGATGTTTCACCAAATATTATTCATCTTCTGTTGGATATTCACAATCTTCGTAATGCTGATCTTAATTCTTCGTGTACATTGTGTATATTTGATGTATTGTTTCGTATAGGACTTGTTAAACAATTAATCCCATTGGATGATTGTATAAATAATGATTCTAACTGTTTATCTATCGATTTCACTTACATTGTTGGTTCAATTTATGATGATACAATATTGAGATCCGATGTTCGTGATGTTATTGATTGGTTTGTATCACCACTTCGATTACTTTCAGAATATAATATCACAGTTGATAGAAAGTGCTGTGGATGTAAAAGTGAATTACAAGTTCCTTTATCAATCCCAATATTTTGTTTACCACACATTAGGTAGGCTTTCACATTTATTTGTTTTCTTTAATATTTTTCCCCCTAATATCTGTTGTCATGTAAAGTTCACTTTTCTAATCTTTTCATTTTGCGGGTAATAACAAGTCGTTGACATCTATGCAGGAACTAACCTACGCGATGTTGATCTTAATCGTACTTTTTGATATAAACCATTTGCCTGATATTTTTATCACATGATCATCACAATCATTAGTTGAAGACATTGATTGGTATTGTTCAGAATCGATCCTACTATCGTCGACTGGTTTACACATTGTATTCTATTTCTTTGTGCTAATATATTATGCGAAGTTGAACCGATCCTCATATGTAACAAGTGTAATCTTGTATATGGTTAATTGTAATCTGATTATTCAGCATTGATTAGTTTAATTTATGTAACGCTTCAACAATACTTCATAACTATCCAAATCGATGCATATTGATCATGATTCAAATATGTAACTTGTTTAGAATAGTTGAGATCATGAGTCAATTAAAGCTAGACCACCTTAGAAAACCTGAAAGCGGTGGATGGACGTTTCGCTTAATGATAGGATTCCTCAACAATGTATAACATCTTTAAAAATGATTTGACACGATATTGTACTTTCAATCGTCTTCGTTGATATTTATCACATTGGAAACTTAGTATATCCTAACCAAGACGAATATGTTTTTCTTCTTTTATCTTTCCCTTTACAATAGACCATTACCAGTGGAAAATATTTTAAAACTATTGGCTGATACATTAAAGACACTTGTAAATACTCTACATTGTTCTACTGAGTTCAATTCAGGTTAGAATTACATCTTATTTTCTTTCTTTTTATTTGTGTATGTTGGTGATTTAAATTTCTCTGTTTGTTGAAACTATCTTAGAAATGGATATTTGAAATTGAAAGCTATTGACTAATCGATTACTAACTTATTCTGCTTTCTTGTGGCGGAGGTGTTATTAACCAAATTGAGAGGACGTAAAGCGAATGATCGACGCTTTAACCACGTTGGCGGATACTAAGAATTCACCTGGTGCAATTGGAAAACCCTGATCTCAAACCAATAGTGTACATGGGTTCCACGATCCTAAGAAAACGAATGGCATATTAATCAATTATTGATGACTGGCTACCATGGAATTGCATCTCCTGACGTTATTCCACTGCCTTGTGAATTAGACCTTTAGGTCGAAGGCTCCGAGTGTGACCGTCTAAAAAAAACCACCCGGGAAATTTCCCAGCTATCACATAAATTGAATGATTTATGTGGCGCCTCATTGTACCAAATGTTTATGTATTGAAATGAATTCCTCATTGGGAACTATATTTCCACAGAATTAATTGAAAAATACTATCCATGAAATCTTTTTCT
The DNA here is from genome assembly GCA_946903255.1 of Schistosoma spindalis. Taxonomy (NCBI): domain Eukaryota; kingdom Metazoa; phylum Platyhelminthes; class Trematoda; order Strigeidida; family Schistosomatidae; genus Schistosoma; species Schistosoma spindalis. The sequence continues at coordinate 2,222,653 of OX336421.1, read as the reverse complement.
TTTCTAATAGAAAATAGAATAACCATAGAAGAAAAAGAGCGATTATTCCAAATAATGGCAGTCGTACAAGCTGTACAAAAACTTCAATTACGCACCAATCATTGTAACATAAATTTTCATATTACTCCTGATGAACTGTCCTTGAAAAAATTGATTTCACTAGCTAAGTAAGTATTTCCAATTACATTGATAATATTCAGGGGACATTTAGACAAAAGAAAATCACTTCTAAATTTTTTTGCTTAATCTAATTACAACGATACGCCATTCTTCATTATACACCTCAGTAAAGTACAAGGCATATAGATATGAGAATCAAACAATAAGTGCATAGGACAGTACTTGTGGAAAGCTTTGTGATTGTGCTTCAATGAATATGTTCAGTGTTAAATATGAATTGTGGCATTTGCATTTGTGACAATAGTGTTGTTGGTTGTTTGTGTGTTTATGTTAATTAGGTGTGTGTGTGTGTATGTGTGTGTCGGTCTGTTGTAGTGTGTTTGTGAAAGGTTTGTGATTGTGGTTGAATGAATATGGCGAGTGTTTGTGTTGGTAGTGATGTCAGTTGTTGCCCATAATACATTGTGTACTGGGCATAAATGTAGAGCTGTGTATCACACCGACAGAGTGTGATCTCTGTTTTCGGGTTGGAGCTCAGCGATATTGATTGTTTGTGTATGGATTGTGGTGGATATGTGATGGTGTTGGTTTGTGTGCAGACAGTTAACGCAGCTGCACTCTCGGGTAGATATTATTGTCTATCGGAATTCGGTTGCTGCAATATTGAGTGTTACCCTTGCCTCTTACTGCCTGTGACTGTGGCAGTCCATCATTGAGGGTTGACATGTTCTGAGAGTGTTTGTATTCATGTTAAATATGAATTGTGGTATTTGCATTTGTGACAATAGTGTTGTTGGTTGTTTTGTGTGTTTATGTTAATTAGGTGTGTGTGTGTGTATGTGTGTGTCGGTCTGTTGTAGTGTGTTTGTGAAAGGTTTGTGATTGTGGTTGAATGAATATGGCGAGTGTTTGTGTTGGTAGTGATGTCAGTTGTTGCCCATAATACATTGTGTACTGGGCATAAATGTAGAGCTGTGTATCACACCGACAGAGTGTGATCTCTGTTTTCGGGTTGGAGCTCAGCGATATTGATTGTTTGTGTATGGATTGTGGTGGATATGTGATGGTGTTGGTTTGTGTGCAGGCAGTTAACGCAGCTGCACTCTCGGGTAGATATTATTGTCCTATCGGAATTCGGTTGCTGCAATATTGAGTGTTACCCTTGCCTCTTACTGCCTGTGACTGTGGCAGTCCATCATTGAGGGTTGACATGTTCTGAGAGTGTTTGTATTCATGTTAAATATGAATTGTGGTATTTGCATTTGTGACAATAGTGTTGTTGGTTGTTTGTGTGTTTATGTTTATTAGGTGTGTGTGTGTGTATGTGTGTGTCGGTCTGTTGTAGTGTGTTTGGTGAAAGGTTTGTGATTGTGGTTGAATGAATATGGCGAGTGTTTGTGTTGGTAGTGATGTCAGTTGTTGCCCATAATACATTGTGTACTGGGCATAAATGTAGAGCTGTGTATCACACCGACAGAGTGTGATCTCTGTTTTCGGGTTGGAGCTCAGCGATATTGATTGTTTGTGTATGGATTGTGGTGGATATGTGATGGTGTTGGTTTGTGTGCAGGCAGTTAACGCAGCTGCACTCTCGGGTAGATATTATTGTCTATCGGAATTCGGTTGCTGCAATATTGAGTGTTACCCTTGCCTCTTACTGCCTGTGACTGTGGCAGTCCATCATTGAGGGTTGACATGTTCTGAGAGTGTTTGTATTCATGTTAAATATGAATTGTGGTATTTGCATTTGTGACAATAGTGTTGTTGGTTGTTTGTGTGTTTATGTTAATTAGGTGTGTGTGTGTGTATGTGTGTGTCGGTCTGTTGTAGTGTGTTTGTGAAAGGTTTGTGATTGTGGTTGAATGAATATGGCGAGTGTTTGTGTTGGTAGTGATGTCAGTTGTTGCCCATAATACATTGTGTACTGGGCATAAATGTAGAGCTGTGTATCACACCGACAGAGTGTGATCTCTGTTTTCGGGTTGGAGCTCAGCGATATTGATTGTTTGTGTATGGATTGTGGTGGATATGTGATGGTGTTGGTTTGTGTGCAGACAGTTAACGCAGCTGCACTCTCGGGTAGATATTATTGTCTATCGGAATTCGGTTGCTGCAATATTGAGTGTTACCCTTGCCTCTTACTGCCTGTGACTGTGGCAGTCCATCATTGAGGGTTGACATGTTCTGAGAGTGTTTGTATTCATGTTAAATATGAATTGTGGTATTTGCATTTGTGACAATAGTGTTGTTGGTTGTATGTGTGTTTATGTTTATTAGGTGTGTGTGTGTGTATGTGTGTGTCGGTCTGTTGTAGTGTGTTTGTGAAAGGTTTGTGATTGTGGTTGAATGAATATGGCGAGTGTTTGTGTTGGTAGTGATGTCAGTTGTTGCCCATAATACATTGTGTACTGGGCATAAATGTAGAGCTGTGTATCACACCGACAGAGTGTGATCTCTGTTTTCGGGTTGGAGCTCAGCGATATTGATTGTTTGTGTATGGATTGTGGTGGATATGTGATGGTGTTGGTTTGTGTGCAGGCAGTTAACGCAGCTGCACTCTCGGGTAGATATTATTGTCTATCGGAATTCGGTTGCTGCAATATTGAGTGTGTTATATTTTCGCTCTTACGGTTATAACCCAGCTATTCCTATCGCTTAGTATTCACGGTCACAGATTCACTCGACAAGGCCCCAAATCAGAACACGATTGAGCAGGAAGATTATATTCCAAATAACAAGGTTAGGTGAAGCAAGAAGCAAGAAGCGAAATAGGAAAACCGTTAGTATATTTATAGCTTTTTACATAAGAAGAATCTAGAAGCTTCTCCATGTATAGACTAGCGCTGATTGGATAAAAATCAGCCAATCAGCGTGCGCAAAAGCAATCGTGCATTGAGCATGCTTAAATCCAATCTATGTCCCACTAACACCTCCCCTTTGAGCAGATTCGTAGGATCTGGTGCTAGGGTCCAACTGCAACCGAGTGACTGGCCTGTGCTTTCGATTTGTCCATCGTCTAGGCAATAAAGAAGTATCACTCTTTGCTTGCACAGAAACTGACCTGTCTGTTCCAGGCGTTTTGATTTCAAAGGTGTCTAGCAGAACATCAAGAGGTAATCGATATTGAATCTCGTTGCTGGCTATCGAAGTTGCTTTCAATTGGTTAGCATGACGTACCCAAACTTCTGAGCCAACTGACACCTCATAAACCACACTCCCCTTCTTTTTCAGGAACCGACCAGCTGTCCATGTAGGATGTTTCTCACGATAGTCCATAGCAAGTACTTTTTGTCCCACCGTGAACAATCGTTTTTGTGCCCCATGATGTCGATTGAACTGATTCTCCATAGATAGGTTTCGTTGAGGCTCAAGAGCTGGCGTAGGACGGATGACATCGAAATGTGTTCGTATTTTTCTGCCAAGTAGAGCTTCTGCTGGAGAGACCCCCTTAATCGTCTGAGGGTTCGGTGTCGAGCGATAAATAAGCAGGAACCTCTCTAAGATCTCTTCGGTGGTCCCCTCCCCTTTAGATTTTTTTAGAGCATTTTTAAATGTACTCACAAAGCGTTCCACTTGACCATTTGATTGGGGATGGAATGGAGGTGTTCGGACGTGATGGATTCCGTTCTGCCGACAAAATTGTGAGAAAATTACGGACGTAAACTGTGTTCCGTTGTCACTAACTATCAATTCCGGGACTCCGAAACGACTGAATAGTTGACGTAGCTTACTGACTGTGCAGCTTGCAGTCGGGTGTTCCATGAGAAAGATTTCTGGCCACTTGCTATATGCATCAACTACCAAAAGGTAAGTTTGTCCATGAAGTGGACCAGCAAAGTCCAAGTGTATACGCTGCCACGGTGACTGTGGTATTGGCCATGATTGCAGCTCTGCTTTTCGCGGTGCTTTCGTTGCTAATGCACATTTGGTACATGAACGGGATAGCTGCTCCAGTTGAGTGTCTAAATGCGGCCAGTATACATAACTTCGTGCTAATGCTTTCATGCGATTTATTCCAGGATGTCCTGCGTGCAACTGTTCAAGCACTGCTGGTTGTAGCTTCTTTGGGATTATGACACGTTCTGCAAACAGCAGGCAGTCGTCGATGATTGAGAGAGAGAGTCTACGCTGGTAAAACTGTTGAAGCTCTGTGGAACTGATCTTCGTGGGCCATCCTTCCAGGTGGAACTTTCTAACTTCTTGTAGAATCGGGTCTCGAAGAGTTTCTTCTCTGACTTCATCTGACGACACTGGAGTGTTTCGAATGGCATCTGCCACTATACTTCGTATTTCTGGGTCTACTGCTATGGAGGCAAACTTTCTTTTCAGTTTTTCTAGTAACCTTTCACCTGTCTTCTTTGCAAGTACTGGGGTGTCTAATGATGAACACAATACGTTGCAGACACTGTTAATCGGTACATCCATTATTCCAAGTTTATCTAACATATCTAGACCAAGAAGATCAAGGTTTGGCCGTTCTGTTAGGTAACATATTCCTGTACAGTTAGTTCCATTGAAGGAAAATTCACACTGTAATTCACCAACCAGTTTTAGCACACCACCTGATGCGTTTTTGGCCGTTTTCTTAGATGGCTTCATTGGCGGTTTACCCAGCAAGTTATACGTTTCTCTAGATACTAAGGTGATATCTGATGCCGTGTCAATTTGAAGACGAGCTGATATGCCGTTTATCTGGATGGTAACATACTTTCTCCGAATGTCATAGTTTGTTTGAAAGGCAGCTACCAGAGAAAGAGATTTAAACTCGGCTGATTTCACATGTCGAGAACGTTTATGCTTCTTTTTGGGATGAGACGTACGATTCGGTGGACAATGACCTTCTTTATGTCCACGTTTGCTGCACACCTGACATATATGCTTTTTAAATGGACAGAATCGTACATAATGCCAATCACCACATAACCAGCATGCAGTCGTTGGTTTATTACGAGTTGTTATCGGCTTCTTAACTTTTAACCTAGTAATAGCATTGACACTACTGCAGGTTAAATTAGGATTTACCTGTTCAATCAACTTGTTGTCGTGTCTGATGCTTTGTAGCCGCTTACACTCATCTGTTAACGTTCTGAGTGTGACGTTTGGGTCTTGATCTAGTCGAGCCAAAAGTCTAGTCCTGATCTCAGCATCTTGTGGTGACTGAAGAGCTTTGATGAATATTAGGCATTTAAATTGGTCTTCTGTCAACGAGCGTAACTTGAACCGTTCACATTCTCTGTTGACGATGTCTGCTAAAACACCATATTCATCGGCTTCGCGTTTCACCAAATTTAGACACTGATGTCGAATACTAAACAATGAGGAGGATTCACCGAATATCTCTGACAATTGAATTATCGTCTCCTCGAAACTGAGCTCTCGAGGTAACTTAGGCAATATATGGTCAGCATAGCGTGCATGTTCATTAATTCCTAACTTACGTACCAACAGTCGAGTCTTCCACGCGTCGTCTTGGTTACAGAATTCTATTCTAAATGTATCTTCCCAACGTTTGAACCACGTGAGAAAAGTATTTCCGCTTTCGGGATCATAGATGAATTCTGGTATGCTGCTAGCAACTGCATCACAAGACGTACTTGAAATGGCATGTGAACTCGAGCGGTGGAAGCTAAGCTGTTGAGTCAGAGTCTCTAACAACCGCATTTGTGCATCTAATTGTTGTTGCTGTTGTTGTAGTATTCGGTTAAGCTGGTCGTCTGATATGGACATATTGAATTTATTTTCCTTTTTCCTCGTCGCCACTGTTATATTTTCGCTCTTACGGTTATAACCCAGCTATTCCTATCGCTTAGTATTCACGGTCACAGATTCACTCGACAAGGCCCCAAATCAGAACACGATTGAGCAGGAAGATTATATTCCAAATAACAAGGTTAGGTGAAGCAAGAAGCAAGAAGCGAAATAGGAAAACCGTTAGTATATTTATAGCTTTTTACATAAGAAGAATCTAGAAGCTTCTCCATGTATAGACTAGCGCTGATTGGATAAAAATCAGCCAATCAGCGTGCGCAAAAGCAATCGTGCATTGAGCATGCTTAAATCCAATCTATGTCCCACTAACAGAGTGTTACCCTTGCCTCTTACTGCCTGTGACTGTGGCAGTCCATCATTGAGGGTTGACATGTTCTGAGAGTGTTTGTATTCATGTTAAATATGAATTGTGGTATTTGCATTTGTGACAATAGTGTTGTTGGTTGTTTGTGTGTTTATGTTAATTAGGTGTGTGTGTGTGTATGTGTGTGTCGGTCTGTTGTAGTGTGTTTGTGAAAGGTTTGTGATTGTGGTTGAATGAATATGGCGAGTGTTTGTGTTGGTAGTGATGTCAGTTGTTGCCCATAATACATTGTGTACTGGGCATAAATGTAGAGCTGTGTATCACACCGACAGAGTGTGATCTCTGTTTTCGGGTTGGAGCTCAGCGATATTGATTGTTTGTGTATGGATTGTGGTGGATATGTGATGGTGTTGGTTTGTGTGCAGGCAGTTAACGCAGCTGCACTCTCGGGTAGATATTATTGTCTATCGGAATTCGGTTGCTGCAATATTGAGTGTTACCCTTGCCTCTTACTGCCTGTGACTGTGGCAGTCCATCATTGAGGGTTGACATGTTCTGAGAGTGTTTGTATTCATGTTAAATATGAATTGTGGTATTTGCATTTGTGACAATAGTGTTGTTGGTTGTTTGTGTGTTTATGTTTATTAGGTGTGTGTGTGTGTATGTGTGTGTCGGTCTGTTGTAGTGTGTTTGTGAAAGGTTTGTGATTGTGGTTGAATGAATATGGCGAGTGTTTGTGTTGGTAGTGATGTCAGTTGTTGCCCATAATACATTGTGTACTGGGCATAAATGTAGAGCTGTGTATCACACCGACAGAGTGTGATCTCTGTTTTCGGGTTGGAGCTCAGCGATATTGATTGTTTGTGTATGGATTGTGGTGGATATGTGATGGTGTTGGTTTGTGTGCAGACAGTTAACGCAGCTGCACTCTCGGGTAGATATTATTGTCTATCGGAATTCGGTTGCTGCAATATTGAGTGTTACCCTTGCCTCTTACTGCCTGTGACTGTGGCAGTCCATCATTGAGGGTTGACATGTTCTGAGAGTGTTTGTATTCATGTTAAATATGAATTGTGGTATTTGCATTTGTGACAATAGTGTTGTTGGTTGTTTGTGTGTTTATGTTTATTAGGTGTGTGTGTGTGTATGTGTGTGTCGGTCTGTTGTAGTGTGTTTGTGAAAGGTTTGTGATTGTGGTTGAATGAATATGGCGAGTGTTTGTGTTGGTAGTGATGTCAGTTGTTGCCCATAATACATTGTGTACTGGGCATAAATGTAGAGCTGTGTATCACACCGACAGAGTGTGATCTCTGTTTTCGGGTTGGAGCTCAGCGATATTGATTGTTTGTGTATGGATTGTGGTGGATATGTGATGGTGTTGGTTTGTGTGCAGACAGTTAACGCAGCTGCACTCTCGGGTAGATATTATTGTCTATCGGAATTCGGTTGCTGCAATATTGAGTGTTACCCTTGCCTCTTACTGCCTGTGACTGTGGCAGTCCATCATTGAGGGTTGACATGTTCTGAGAGTGTTTGTATTCATGTTAAATATGAATTGTGGTATTTGCATTTGTGACAATAGTGTTGTTGGTTGTTTGTGTGTTTATGTTAATTAGGTGTGTGTGTGTGTATGTGTGTGTCGGTCTGTTGTAGTGTGTTTGTGAAAGGTTTGTGATTGTGGTTGAATGAATATGGCGAGTGTTTGTGTTGGTAGTGATGTCAGTTGTTGCCCATAATACATTGTGTACTGGGCATAAATGTAGAGCTGTGTATCACACCGACAGAGTGTGATCTCTGTTTTCGGGTTGGAGCTCAGCGATATTGATTGTTTGTGTATGGATTGTGGTGGATATGTGATGGTGTTGGTTTGTGTGCAGACAGTTAACGCAGCTGCACTCTCGGGTAGATATTATTGTCTATCGGAATTCGGTTGCTGCAATATTGAGTGTTACCCTTGCCTCTTACTGCCTGTGACTGTGGCAGTCCATCATTGAGGGTTGACATGTTCTGAGAGTGTTTGTATTCATGTTAAATATGAATTGTGGTATTTGCATTTGTGACAATAGTGTTGTTGGTTGTTTGTGTGTTTATGTTTAATTAGGTGTGTGTGTGTGTATGTGTGTGTCGGTCTGTTGTAGTGTGTTTGTGAAAGGTTTGTGATTGTGGTTGAATGAATATGGCGAGTGTTTGTGTTGGTAGTGATGTCAGTTGTTGCCCATAATACATTGTGTACTGGGCATAAATGTAGAGCTGTGTATCACACCGACAGAGTGTGATCTCTGTTTTCGGGTTGGAGCTCAGCGATATTGATTGTTTGTGTATGGATTGTGGTGGATATGTGATGGTGTTGGTTTGTGTGCAGACAGTTAACGCAGCTGCACTCTCGGGTAGATATTATTGTCTATCGGAATTCGGTTGCTGCAATATTGAGTGTTACCCTTGCCTCTTACTGCCTGTGACTGTGGCAGTCCATCATTGAGGGTTGACATGTTCTGAGAGTGTTTGTATTCATGTTAAATATGAATTGTGGTATTTGCATTTGTGACAATAGTGTTGTTGGTTGTTTGTGTGTTTATGTTTATTAGGTGTGTGTGTGTGTATGTGTGTGTCGGTCTGTTGTAGTGTGTTTGTGAAAGGTTTGTGATTGTGGTTGAATGAATATGGCGAGTGTTTGTGTTGGTAGTGATGTCAGTTGTTGCCCATAATACATTGTGTACTGGGCATAAATGTAGAGCTGTGTATCACACCGACAGAGTGTGATCTCTGTTTTCGGGTTGGAGCTCAGCGATATTGATTGTTTGTGTATGGATTGTGGTGGATATGTGATGGTGTTGGTTTGTGTGCAGACAGTTAACGCAGCTGCACTCTCGGGCAGATATTATTGTCTATCGGAATTCGGTTGCTGCAATATTGAGTGTTACCCTTGCCTCTTACTGCCTGTGACTGTGGCAGTCCATCATTGAGGGTTGACATGTTCTGAGAGTGTTTGTATTCATGTTAAATATGAATTGTGGTATTTGCATTTGTGACAATAGTGTTGTTGGTTGTTTGTGTGTTTATGTTTATTAGGTGTGTGTGTGTGTATGTGTGTGTCGGTCTGTTGTAGTGTGTTTGTGAAAGGTTTGTGATTGTGGTTGAATGAATATGGCGAGTGTTTGTGTTGGTAGTGATGTCAGTTGTTGCCCATAATACATTGTGTACTGGGCATAAATGTAGAGCTGTGTATCACACCGACAGAGTGTGATCTCTGTTTTCGGGTTGGAGCTCAGCGATATTGATTGTTTGTGTATGGATTGTGGTGGATATGTGATGGTGTTGGTTTGTGTGCAGACAGTTAACGCAGCTGCACTCTCGGGTAGATATTATTGTCTATCGGAATTCGGTTGCTGCAATATTGAGTGTTACCCTTGCCTCTTACTGCCTGTGACTGTGGCAGTCCATCATTGAGGGTTGACATGTTCTGAGAGTGTTTGTATTCATGTTAAATATGAATTGTGGTATTTGCATTTGTGACAATAGTGTTGTTGGTTGTTTGTGTGTTTATGTTAATTAGGTGTGTGTGTGTGTATGTGTGTGTCGGTCTGTTGTAGTGTGTTTGTGAAAGGTTTGTGATTGTGGTTGAATGAATATGGCGAGTGTTTGTGTTGGTAGTGATGTCAGTTGTTGCCCATAATACATTGTGTACTGGGCATAAATGTAGAGCTGTGTATCACACCGACAGAGTGTGATCTCTGTTTTCGGGTTGGAGCTCAGCGATATTGATTGTTTGTGTATGGATTGTGGTGGATATGTGATGGTGTTGGTTTGTGTGCAGGCAGTTAACGCAGCTGCACTCTCGGGTAGATATTATTGTCTATCGGAATTCGGTTGCTGCAATATTGAGTGTTACCCTTGCCTCTTACTGCCTGTGACTGTGGCAGTCCATCATTGAGGGTTGACATGTTCTGAGAGTGTTTGTATTCATGTTAAATATGAATTGTGGTATTTGCATTTGTGACAATAGTGTTGTTGGTTGTTTGTGTGTTTATGTTAATTAGGTGTGTGTGTGTGTATGTGTGTGTCGGTCTGTTGTAGTGTGTTTGTGAAAGGTTTGTGATTGTGGTTGAATGAATATGGCGAGTGTTTGTGTTGGTAGTGATGTCAGTTGTTGCCCATAATACATTGTGTACTGGGCATAAATGTAGAGCTGTGTATCACACCGACAGAGTGTGATCTCTGTTTTCGGGTTGGAGCTCAGCGATATTGATTGTTTGTGTATGGATTGTGGTGGATATGTGATGGTGTTGGTTTGTGTGCAGGCAGTTAACGCAGCTGCACTCTCGGGCTAGATATTATTGTCTATCGGAATTCGGTTGCTGCAATATTGAGTGTTACCCTTGCCTCTTACTGCCTGTGACTGTGGCAGTCCATCATTGAGGGTTGACATGTTCTGAGAGTGTTTGTATTCATGTTAAATATGAATTGTGGTATTTGCATTTGTGACAATAGTGTTGTTGGTTGTTTGTGTGTTTATGTTAATTAGGTGTGTGTGTGTGTGTATGTGTGTGTCGGTCTGTTGTAGTGTGTTTGTGAAAGGTTTGTGATTGTGGTTGAATGAATATGGCGAGTGTTTGTGTTGGTAGTGATGTCAGTTGTTGCCCATAATACATTGTGTACTGGGCATAAATGTAGAGCTGTGTATCACACCGACAGAGTGTGATCTCTGTTTTCGGGTTGGAGCTCAGCGATATTGATTGTTTGTGTATGGATTGTGGTGGATATGTGATGGTGTTGGTTTGTGTGCAGGCAGTTAACGCAGCTGCACTCTCGGGCAGATATTATTGTCTATCGGAATTCGGTTGCTGCAATATTGAGTGTTACCCTTGCCTCTTACTGCCTGTGACTGTGGCAGTCCATCATTGAGGGTTGACATGTTCTGAGAGTGTTTGTATTCATGTTAAATATGAATTGTGGTATTTGCATTTGTGACAATAGTGTTGTTGGTTGTTTGTGTGTTTATGTTTATTAGGTGTGTGTGTGTGTATGTGTGTGTCGGTCTGTTGTAGTGTGTTTGTGAAAGGTTTGTGATTGTGGTTGAATGAATATGGCGAGTGTTTGTGTTGGTAGTGATGTCAGTTGTTGCCCATAATACATTGTGTACTGGGCATAAATGTAGAGCTGTGTATCACACCGACAGAGTGTGATCTCTGTTTTCGGGTTGGAGCTCAGCGATATTGATTGTTTGTGTATGGATTGTGGTGGATATGTGATGGTGTTGGTTTGTGTGCAGACAGTTAACGCAGCTGCACTCTCGGGTAGATATTATTGTCTATCGGAATTCGGTTGCTGCAATATTGAGTGTTACCCTTGCCTCTTACTGCCTGTGACTGTGGCAGTCCATCATTGAGGGTTGACATGTTCTGAGAGTGTTTGTATTCATGTTAAATATGAATTGTGGTATTTGCATTTGTGACAATAGTGTTGTTGGTTGTTTGTGTGTTTATGTTTATTAGGTGTGTGTGTGTGTATGTGTGTGTCGGTCTGTTGTAGTGTGTTTGTGAAAGGTTTGTGATTGTGGTTGAATGAATATGGCGAGTGTTTGTGTTGGTAGTGATGTCAGTTGTTGCCCATAATACATTGTGTACTGGGCATAAATGTAGAGCTGTGTATCACACCGACAGAGTGTGATCTCTGTTTTCGGGTTGGAGCTCAGCGATATTGATTGTTTGTGTATGGATTGTGGTGGATATGTGATGGTGTTGGTTTGTGTGCAGGCAGTTAACGCAGCTGCACTCTCGGGTAGATATTATTGTCTATCGGAATTCGGTTGCTGCAATATTGAGTGTTACCCTTGCCTCTTACTGCCTGTGACTGTGGCAGTCCATCATTGAGGGTTGACATGTTCTGAGAGTGTTTGTATTCATGTTCTTTCCTCTACCATCTTTCATATCTTCGGCTGCCTTGTATTCTACTTATATCCTGTGTTTTATACTACTTATATCAACACAAGTGTTATACATTTCAATATTGTGTACGGTTTATGGTGTATAACATTTTCAAACCCTAGTCTTTTCAATTAATCCTTATAGTTTTATTAGTTCTACCACTGCGGGATTTCAATCGACACTTTTATCTTTGTACAAATATGCTATTTCAACTTGAACTAGTGTACTTATATACAAAGTTCTATGTTGTTATATTTACTTACTGACTGATTGATAACCCAATATGATTTAGATATTTTAATAGATATAATTAACTTCTATTACTCCATTAAAGATTCCAATCTGTATTCATTCAAGCATAATCTGTCATTTAAACGTTCTAAACAACACTGTTATACAATATAATCTATATTCTATTTTCTTTTATTATTTATTACTTCTTATGATTGTTGTTGCTATGGTTATTGATTCGATATTTGGTATTGATTTAATGTAACTGTTTTATGTTTGTTAATAATTTTCTATGTTCATTATAATTTTTCTGTTTTTTAGATCTTATCATAATTTATATCCAGAATATTGTTGTATCATTTTACGTATTATTGATATCCTTATTCATGTATTGATTTCTAATAATGATTATCAACAATATTTAATCAATCATCGAGATATTCTACATGGAAATTTATTACCGTTGTTAATCTCTCCTAGTCATCAGGTAAATTGTTATATCATATGTGGGGGGGGGTTTGTTTCATTTTGTTTATTTAGTTCTGTAGACATATAAATATTGGTACAAGAAGGCACTAAACAGATATGCGCCACATAAATCCTTCGATTTATGTGAAGGTTGGGATACTGTACGGATGCCTAAACCGAAACAGGTGGTTTTCTTAAGGTGTTACATACGGAGCCTTTGGCCTAAAGGTCTGATTTACAAGGCAGTGGAGCGATGTCAGGACATGCAATTCCATGCTAGCAGGTGACTAACAATTCCATTTTTTTTACTTAGGATCTTGGATCCTATTATTACCATCGGTTTGGAATCAAGGATTTTCTACTCCTCTGGCTGGATCCTTCAACTCGGTTAAAGTGCCAGACATTCGCTTTTCATTCTCTCAATTTCATAAACTACATCCGTGTTACGAGAAGGCACTGGGTATGACTTCATTGTCAGTGGCTGTATACGCTTAGCACTTTGTGAGGAAGAGCTGACTCTCTCTATCCTCCGCCGTACTTGGGCACTTAAGGACTTTTTACACGAATGAATTACTTATTATTTTTTGAAAGAAATATTTTTCATCCTTATTACATATTTTTAATAACTTACCTTGTTTACCCAGATAAGATTACATGTTCTAAGAATTCTATTCGTAATCAATGGTGATTTAAGCAATTCTACTGATTATAATAACAGTTGTTCAAATACTGAACACTATAACTCTACTGTACAAAATATTATTGAAAGATGTTTAAAAGCTGAAAAAATACAACTTGGACATCAAACTGTACGTGATTTTCTAATGCATATACTTCAATTACATGCTGATCGTGATGTGAAATATTGTAGACAAGCGGCTGAGGTTAGTCATATATATATGTATTCACGTTCATTTTTGATTTATTTAAAAATTGTTTCCAGTATGAAATACTTATTTAATCCTGTTGCCCATCGTGGTGAAGCATAGGCCACTTACCAGCATTCTTCATCGAACTCTGTCTTGAATCATTCTTCCCACTTGTTTCCGCCTGTAGCTCTTCTAGGATTATTGCTGGTTTAAAGTCCGGGTAAAGGAGGAGAGTTGGGCATGGGGTCAGAAACCCCAACCGTTTTGTGATAAATATGTACATGGTTGTTGTATATGTCAAGGCTAATAAGTGTATCCATTTAATCTAGAGCTTTTCATAAAGTAGACCATTTGACAGGAATCTATAGATCTTATGTTCGTTCTGGCTTATATTCGTCACCCTTCAATGAGTTATACTTTATTCTACTGTCAACCCTAGCTGCAACATCTCTGACTGGTCAACATTGGCTAACTCAGATTAATATCTTATCTAGAAACAACATCAGTTCTTTGAATATTACAGATAGAAATTATTAAAGAGCGGTACTTCCAAGCATGTCCTTTGAATTTATGACTTTCAACTGCTGAACATTCATTCTAAGAGTTATATCAACTCATTCAACTAATTGATTGTCATATATTGCCATTTGGCTTGTGAAATTCAATAAACAATATAGACCAAACAATCTGTGTCCAATTAACTATCCTTACGCTTGTTACTCCCAATGGAGCGTAAGCCTTCGATCAACATTCTCTAACCCACTCTGTCCTGGGCCTTCTTTTCTAGTTCTATCCAATTTTTGTTCATTCTTCTCCTGACTCTCTCTCCATTTCTCAGCGTAATGTGTTCTTTGATCTTTCTCTTCTTCTTTGGCCTTGAGGATTCCTTATAATGAGGACTTCCCTTGTGATGCAGTTGGTTGCTTTCCTCAATGTGTGTCCTATCCACTTCCAACGCTTCTTCTTGATTTGTTCCACCACTAGAATCTGGTTTGTTCTATTCCACAGTAGATTGTTGCTGATGTTTAATAACACATGATTACTTCTATACATGTATGTTGTTAATTATCTTTATACAGATTGCTATTCATTATTTATTTGGTCTACTTCATGTTCAATTCACTGTTATTTGGTCCCCAATATATGAGGCTATTGCAAGTTATTGTGAATCAAATTCATTATTAAAGAAAAAATCAATTAAACATAACAATTCATCTAATGAATTAGAAATGAAAGAGAAAAATTGGAATATTGAATGTAGAAATTTATTCTGGAGTATATTTCAACCATTATTAATGGATATTGAGACAAAAATTGTTAATAACAATAATCAAGGTTAGTATCTATGTATCTATCGATTTATCGATTTTCTTTTATTTATTATTATCTTTTTTTTAATGTTCTTAGTAAACTGTTAAATTGTCTGTTATCTCCCTAATCGGTCTATCCAGTAATATACTTGTCTTGATCTAGATTAAGGCATTGATATGACAGGTTAACTGGTTTAACCTTAGGGGTTAAAAATATGTGAGTTTGAACTGGAACTAACTCTAACTGCCTTAGGTAGAATGATGAACACTATTCTTTCGACTGATTGGTTGACTAGGGAGAAAGAAAGATGACAAATCAACTGGAACACTATTCGATTTATTCCTGATTCCGATTTGTGTAGAAAGATAGAAGGATTAATAACTAACTAACACAACTAGAATGTACAAACAATGAAAATTTAAACATTAGCACTGTTAGATGCTGACTCGGTGGTCTAGAGACCGAGTGTACTGGGTGGGTGTGCGATGCTGAGGAATTCCATACTAGGACGAAACGACTGTCAAGTATTTCTTAATGCATATAGAATCCTATCGATCAATTTTTAATGTGATTACATCACAATAGACTAGTATATGAAGTCTTTCCTAGTTCTGATCGAGTTCTATCGTGTTGACTATTTCCAACCACCGCCCAATAAACAGCTGAACATACTGCACGATATATCGAGTCACTTAGACTGTTAATAACCACATTTCAACTTGATCGACAGAATTTTGTCAGCAATAAGAAGAACCTGACACACATGATATTGGTCACTAATTAGCGATTAATCAATTATAAATTGTCATATATTTTCACCAATCCGTCAGTCAGTCAGTCAGCTGCAACGTAGGACCAGGCACGTATATGCATCGGTCCAAGTTGCCATACCGCATTAGCACAACAAGATGAACACCGGATTCATAGAAGTATTTAATTCAGTTGTGGTAATATATAGAAGAAAGAGTGTGTATAAGGAGATAGTAAAGGAAGAAAGAATTAGTTCCTAGACAGATATGAAGCGATTTTAATCTCTTAGTTTAAAGGAAGACAGAGAGTGAATACACCTACGCCATTGTGATCAGTTCTGAGCCATGTCACCAAGAGTCTCCAACCATTGGTTACGATAGTCACGCGGACCCCAACCAGGTAGTCTGCATCTACCAACATGGCTCAGACCAGAAGTTAGTGACTTCAAGCACTGATGCCACGTTTTGGTTTGGCCGCCCTTAACTTTCTTCCAGTCATCCCTAACACCGGTTACCATTGCGCGTCGCGGTAATCGGTGTTCACCAATCCGTACATGACATTGAGCTAAGGGATAATAATAATAATAATAATAATAATAATAATAATAACTGCTACAATCTATATATTCCTCTCAAGCGAATACATTATGAAGAATGTGACAAATAACCACTAATTGAGCATCTTTCTTAGTTTCATAACAGGTGGTACTGTTCTTTTAAATATCTATATTAGCGCCCAAATGCTCTCACATGGCCACGTGCATACGACCACTGCCAGAGGCGTTTTACTCACCGCCTTCTCGTGGCGGGGGTGTTTACGAAATTAAAAGGACAAAAATCGAATGTCCGGTGCTTTAAACGGGTTGATGGACACGAAGTCCACCCAGACGAGTTGAAAAACCCTTATTGCGAACCTATGGTTTGGATGGGCTCCAGAATCCTGAGGAAACAAATGGCATATGGACCAGTTATTAGTGACCAGATACTATGGGACTGTATCTTCTAACGTTGCTCCACTGCCTTGTGGACTAGACATTTAGGTCAAAGACTCGTGGTGTGGCCCTCTAAGAAAGTCATCTGCTTCAGTTTGGTCACCCGGGCAGTATCATTGCCCTCATACAAATCGAATGATTTATATGACGCATATCTATTTAGTGCCTCCTCTTTCAAATGTTTAATGTGTTTAAATCGTTGTACCTCCACTTCGTTTATTGTTTATATTCATTTTAGATGTAGAAAATATTTCAGATTCTAATGAAACAAATCTTTATACTTGTTCATATGAAACTGCCATCATATGGTTCACATCAATTCGTCCAGATTTATATAGTTTACAAAGGAAAAGACCCAATGATAATACTAATAATAATTGGTTAATTATTGAATCAAGAAAACGTCCAGATTGGTTATCATATCGATTATGTTTATGGCAGTGTTTACGTTGGAAAGTCGCTGCAAAATATACACATTTTCTTACACCATTATTATTGAATATAATTAGGTAAGATTGAAGGGAAAAATTGTTTTTTTTTCTTCTTGTTTTGATTGTGTAGTTTGTCTACTTTGCTTAATCTTTATCAAGACTCAGATTGATTTTGAAGTATTCCTACAGTATTCTTGATATAAGTAAGAACTAGAGGTTTAGAGTTCTCCATAACAAGCTGGCATCAATTGTAGTGCAGAAGTGCTTGGTTGCCATGCAGGATGCACTTTGTGTTCAGTGCGTTCACGGCTAACATTATCGTTTTAACTCCGTAGTGACATTCCATAATTTCCCGTTACCATGTTAAACGATTTTAAACAACATATCAAGGTTTTTCTATTGCTCATCATAAATGATATTTGAATTTCTGATAAATGCTTAACGGGTGCATTCGCCATTATGATCATCCAGTCCCTATTACATACTCTTACCTTGACAAACTTTAGCACCTCTTAAAGTTAGCGCTTGACTTTGAGACCAATTTTCAACCAATAAGCAGAGAAAATCTCTATGAATCCAAGGTATTTTTCAATAACTGTTAACCATTCACATCGGTCTGTTTTCTCTATATCAGATGGTCGTTGCTACTAAACAATCTAGATGAAAAACTCAATACTTGAATTTAACCACAGTACAAACTGTTCTCCTGATTTGCGACTTAATAATGCGAACTCCAAAATAATCAGCGTCGGGTAGAAACACGTGTCTACCTCAGTTCAATGGAAGATGGTCGCGCAACCTCGTGGGTTGGTTGAGGTTAGACATTAACACCGTTGGATGCCGGCTCAGTGATCGAATAGGACGAAAAGACCGTCCAGTGCTTCCAGGTTTTCCATGGTGGTCCAGCTTCAACTGGCTCATGATCCCAATCAAAAACATGACAATCTCCACAACACTTAAATTGATAATTTGTTTTTCACTTTAATTTCGTCACATCAAATTCTCCATAGAAATACTTCGTAGGTTAATACGTATTCAGCTCCTTAGCTTACGATAACTTATATCAATAAGATGAACATTGAATGAAACAATATTAAAGTATCTTCTTTCTTTTCTTTTCTATTCTTTTTAGTTCTGCTATTCAGTCTGGTTTAAATAAGTCAACTGAACAGTGAGTATTGGTCTTATTATGATTATCAATTACAAATAGGGTTTCTAAAGTAAATACGATGGATGATGCTTTAAATACTGTTGACTATTTGATATAGGTACATAGAATTGAATGTACTCGGTAATATCTTTATAGAGTATTTATTTGCCTTCTTGCGACAAGGGTGTTGTTTACGAAATTGAGAGGACGAAAAGCGAATGTCCGACACTTTGACCGAGTTGGCGGATATGGAGGATCCAACTAGGGGTCTTGGAAAACCCTCATTTCAAACCAACAGTGAACATGGGCTCCCGTATCTTAAAGCAACACATGTTGTATTAACCAGTCGTTGGTCACCGGTTATCATGGGTTTGCATCTCCTGATGTTGCTCCACTGCCTTGTGGATTAGACCTTTAGGTCGAAGGCTCCATATGTGGCTCCGTAAGAAAATCACCTACTTCGGTTTAGGCACCCAGGGTATTAATCCAACGATCGATCGATCGATCGCTCACGCCTCAAAATCGAATGTTTTGCATTTGATTCTCGGTTACAGGATCATGTATGTGCATTGTTGAAGAGTTACCTACTAAAACAAAACCTAATTTGAAATGTTTGCAGGTTGTGTGTGTGTGTGTTTTATTTTTTTAATGATCTCAATTAAAGTAATTATCATCAATCTCTTCAACTTCAAATTTACAAAATTAAAATTCACTGGTTTAAATCATGAATCCATTGAAGCTAGACCACCATGGAAAACCTGGAAGCACTGGACGGCCGTTTCGTCCTAGTATGGGACTCCTCAGCAGTGCGCATCCACACAATCCCTTCTGATAATATTAATCATCTGCTCACTAGTGACTGACTTCAAGAGATACTACTGAAGTTCTAGTGAGAAGCCGTTACCAGTGGAGTCCAACCAGGTCTGTTGTGAGATATCAGCTCACTGAAGACAATGGTGTACGGTGGCGCAACTTCGTGGATTGGTCGAAGTTAGACATTAACACCGTTAGATGCCGGCTCAGTGGTCTAGTTGGTTAAGCGCCTAGCGCGAGACTGATAGGTCCTGGGTTCGAATCTCGCGGGATCGTGGATGCGCACTGCTAAGGAGTCCCATACTAAGACGAAACGGTCGTCCAGTGCTTCCAGGTTTTCCATGGTGGTCTAGCTTCAATAGATTCATGATTTCAACCAGTGAAACTTCTAAAATCTCCACACAATCCCTTCTGAAAATTAAAATTGCATAAAACTTTAATGTTTTGAATTCACAATTTGTTGTTTTCTTATAGACTTCTATTGACTATCCTGAATTTATACTCTCAATTCAATAATATCAAATCAATTTATATGGAGAAAGAGTTCAAACAAAATATATACCAAGTAAATAGATTATGTAATATTAAATATTACACATAATAATCAACTAGTCAAGGTTCATATGTAATAGTAATTTCATAAGCCTTTGATTAGATAAATTGTTTTTACTTTATTTACGCCTGTTACTCCTAATGGAACATAAGTCGCCGATCAGCATTCTTCAACACACTCTGTCCTGGGCTTTCCCTTCTAATTCTATACAATTGTTGTTCATTCTTATGATATCTGTCTCCGTTTCTCGAAGTAATTTATTCTTTGGCCTTGAGGATTTTAAGTGAGGACTTGCGTTGATGAGACAGTTCAATGCTTTCCTTAATGTGTGTCCTGTTCACTTCCAACGCTTCTTCCTAATTTCTCCCTCTGCTGGAATCTGGTTTGTTCTCTCACATAGTAGGTTGTTGCTGATAGTGTCTGACCAACGGATCCGAAGTATTTTGCGTAGACAACTGTTAATAAACACTTGTATCTTGTGGATGTTGACTTTCGTATTTCTCCAAGTTTCTGCCTTATACAGTACGACTGTCTTAACATTTTTATTAAAAAGTCTGACCTTGGTATTTGTTGCTAATTGTTTTGAGTTCCAGATGTTCTACAGTTATAAATATGCTCATTTAGAAAAGTTATGATCAGATAAATACTTTGTTATAAATCTTTATCAACTGAAGTGCTACATTATAAGCAAAGATGGATAGTGGCTAGCAGTGTAATCCAGTTTGACGCGCGTTTAGTCCTATTTGGGACTCGTCAGCTGGATGTACCTGCATCTCAGAGTTGATGTTCACTCTGGGACTTGAACCCAGTACCGTCCGCTTCAAACGCCATCGCGTTATCCACTTAGCTTAGTCCTGGATTCCACTGCTAGCCACTATCCATCTTTGCTTATAATGCTTGTAAATTAAGGCAATATCTAGGCATACGCACAGTATGCCCATATGCCAATAAGAGACTGAACAATTTCAGTCTTAAACATCAATCGGAGGATTCAAATAAAACAATATCAAGTGAATTGAAGTGCTACATGTTTACAATTAAGTGATAACTGAGTATTGACCAATGTCATATTCGTCAAGTCTTCGTTACTTTTGATTGAAATTCATGTTGCAATGTACACACTCTTAGTCTAAATGATTTCACATCGTGTACTCTCTTTTGAGAAGTAAAGAGGTAGTTGATAGGAATCCCTACACTTTCCTAGGTTTCATGCTATTTGAAACTGATTAATAAGTTCGAACAGTAATCTTGAGGGAACCGATGTCCTCTCTATAATTCGATACGGTGTCATCCGACGTAACACTCTTCACTAAGAAGTATTTAATATACTTGATATTGGTCACTACTCAGTAATCGGTTAATTGTAAGTATATCTCAATCCTACACAAGATCAGTTACGGTTTAAATGGTTCAGTGGTAACGTTTCTGACAATGCAGAAAATCAGTTCATTGTCTTTTAGAACCAGATTTTCAATGTTTCACATGTTTGTTATTATCATTGTTACTGCATATATATACCATAGCGCGATATGTGTGAACACGCTTTTGTACGCGAGGCTTTACGTTGATTGCGATGACAGGGAAAAGTAATCTGTTTTTCAAAGTTAATTAATTACTCTTTTCACCATACTAAAAGTATATTCATCTATACAACACTAAACCAATTCATCATTTTTTTTCACGTGACGAGGGTGTTTTTATGAAATTGCGAGGACGAAATGTAAATGTTCTGAGATTTAACCGGGTTGGTAGATATAGAAGGTCCATCTGTAGGAGTTGATAAACGGTGATTCACATAGTCTTCAGAAACCTGAGGGAACAAATGGTGTAAGAACCTATTATTGGTCACCAACACTCATGGAACTACTCTCCTAAAGTTGTTCTACTGCCTTATAGATTATATCTCTAGGTGAAAGGTTCAGAGTGTAACCTGCTTAAAAAAACTACTTAGTTCAGTTTGAGCATCCAGGTAGTATTCTATTCCCTTCAATGTAATGCATTTGTGAATGCAAATCTAATTTGAATACTTTGACTGTAATAACAGTTCTCATTTTTTGATTGCATAATCAATTGTTTCTCGTCTATTATCATCAACATTACTTCTCTTTTCTAATTTCTTTCTTCTTTTTTTTTCCTTACTCTTAATAGTTGTTAAAATTTAAACAACCCACAATACAAAGTGCAGCATTCAAATGTTTACTGGCTTATAAACAATCAGCAATTAATAATTATCAGTAAGTTAGTTATTTGTCATAGTCGTATTACATTATTTTACATCGTTTTTTTTTCATGATTCAATCTGATATTTCAGTGATTAACTCTTGACGTTAAATCAATGTCAAAGAACCGGTGACCAATGGAAGTAATTCGTGTCGAGTAGAGACAGGTATCTACCTCAGTACATTGGAAGATAATCGAGCAATTTCGTGGATTTTTTGAGGTTAGACATGAATACCGTTACATGCCGGTTAAGCATGCGTGGTTGAAGGCCCTGGGTTGGAATTACACGAGCGAGATCGTGGATGTGCATTGCTGAGGAGTCCCACAATAGGACGAAACGACCATTCAATGGTCTAACATCAATCAGTTCATGATTTTAATCAATAATCTCCGCAACCTTATACCGATCATAAAAAATTTATCATGATAATCGATTCGCTGATTAATGTATTACTTCTCCAATAGTGTTGCACAACTTCATTGTAGACTGAATACAAAATAAAAATAACTGACTCATTTCACAACAATTGAGATTAGTAAATTGCTAATGGATTCGACATTGAAATTACTAAACTGTTTGACGATTTAGCTAATATCATTTTGTGATGTTAACTGTGTTGGAGATGGTTGGAAGAAAGTTAGGGGCAGTCAAACCAAAACGTAGCATCAGTTCTTGAAGTCACTGACTTCTAGTCTGAACCATGTTGGTAGATGCAAACTGCTTGCTAGGAGCTCGCGTGACTATCGTAACCAGCTGTTGGAGATTCTGGGTGACATGGCTCAGAACCGATCGCAATGGCGTTGATGTATACACTCTTTGTCTCCCTTTAAACTGTGAGACTAAAATTACTTTTTTATCTTTCTTCCTAACGTCTAATTCTTTCTTTTTGTACTATGTCGTTATATGCAATCTTTGTTTTATGTATTATCACCATTGAATGAACTACTTCTATAAATTCGGTGTTCATCTTGTTGTGCTAATGAGGTGTGGCAACTTGGATCGATGCATATATTTACCTAGTCCTACATTGTAGATGATGTTAACTGTGAAAATGCTACAAATTCCACAACCCTTTCCTAGTATACTAATAATATTCACGTGTACATTAATGACCAACTTCAAGATGAAACTCTTGAATTTCTAATGGAAAACTGTAACCAGTGTAGTTCAGCCATGTTAACCGTGAAACAGTTATCCATCGATAGCAACGTACACAAGCAAACTTACTTGTTGGAAGGGGCATTGACCTCGTTAATTCCGAAGAATCTCAGCTTTCACCATTAGGTTTCATAATTCTCCTGAATAAAGATCCGTCAACTCCCAGGGAATGGTTTAATTTGTTTATTCTGCTTAGCGTTTTTTTTTAGCAAGGTTGTTTTCCACAGGGCGGGCTTGCTAACCACATGTCCAACCATTCTCCTTTACCCGAGCTTATGACTCACAGTAACCCTAAAAAGGCGAAGTTAAACTAATCAACTACCCTACTTTAAATAAACACTAAATTGCGTATGATAGTTTATACATAAATGGTATACATCGTAATTCCAACTTTTTTTATGACAATGTTTTATCTTTCAGAGAACAAATAGAGAAGATTATTAATCCACAAACATTTCGTGATGCAGTGAGAACATTTCGACTGGACACATCTTTATACTCTTCAGAACATCGTGAATACATTGGTGGAGTTTTGTTACGGTAATTTTTCCAATTATATTTTATATATAGATAATGTTAAAATATGCATGAAATGATCTAACTCTCTTAACGTGTCTAGATATTATATATAGTTAGTTCTTAGTCATACAATTTGTATGTTTATAATATTAGTGTGGATACTCAACTACTCAAACTGAAATGTATATGTTCGAGACCTACTTGGTGATCCATATGTTTTATCCCTCCATGTATTCATGGTTATCATTACTTGCATTTTTGGTTATGTTAAAAAGATATTCTTTTGGGAATAATTCAACCGTTCATGCTGACTAGTTGAATCAAAATATCCTATCTGTAAACTTCAACTGATTAGATATTGGAAGGTGAGTCAAAGTTGTAATTCTTATAGGGGATACTTTCACAACAGTTGAATTGGTAAAGAAAATCTGTCACTCAGGTGGATGATTTTGATAGAGTTTTGTTCTTTGAGTTGTATAGTTTGATCGTGGAGATTTCATCGTTCTTCTAAACAACATCATCAATATAGACTACTTAAAACTCAGAACCGAAATCACAACAGTTGAATTTTATTATCTATCCATTGATCGTCAATGATTCATCATTCCATTTGTGTAACGGCTGAGATGCTGTTCATGGCCAAACTGGGTATTTTCTTGAAAGGATACTGCCTGAGTCTTTGACCTAGAGATCTAATCTCCAAAGCAGTGGAGCAACTGTAGATGTGGTCCTATGGTAGCTATTGACCAAGAACACATTCAAACAACATTTATTTCCTTAGTAGCCCATGTGGACCATTGATTCTGAATCAGGATTTACCAACTCCCCTAAGTGAATCATCTATACCTACAAACCTGCTTTAAGCGTCGTAAATTCTTCTTTCGTCTTAATTTCTTAAGTAAATCCCCCGTTGTCAGAAAACAATAAGTAGGACTTCCCTAGGATTGGTTATATCATAGGCGAGGCCTAGTACGAACAATTCAAGTGAGGAACAAACTCTCCCCAACGTCGATCGTATTTATTGGCAAATGAGAGTTTATGATAAATGGAATATAAAAACATAATAGTCTTGTTATTAAATAATTATCCACTAGAAACAAATTCTAAAACATAATTGTTCATAAGGCAGTTTCGTCAGCTACCATTTTTATGGCGCGTTCCCTTGACAACAACAGAAATCTAATAGACGTTCATTCTGTGATGTATTTGTTTTTAATGGATTTTTTTTATCCAGTAACTTGGTGTGTTTTATTTTCTTTTTGAATTCATGTATTTCATTCATAAACATCAAACTGAAAAGAAAAAAAAAAGCCTATCCATTCTCTCTTTATCTTTTTTGCAGTATCTTATACGGTCGATTACAATTGTCCAAAGGTCAATTCACATCAGCTGTATTCACTAATTTAGCACAATATACAAATTCTGAATTGAATTTATTTCTAAGCTTTTTATTAGATCCATTCATTAAAGAAACAGAATGTATTCAGTTGTCTATCAATACTTTTAATCCTACCACCATATCATTAAATGATTGTATTCAATCGGCTAGACAACGTGTTCAACATACAATTAATGGTAAAGATACATTATCCTGGTCTCGATTACATGCGTACGTTTCATATTTGATTAATTAATGAAGTTTAATATGTATAATCTTTAAAATGAAGTTTCAATTCATTCAAGTTGAATGTAGTCTGTTTTTTCTCTAATGAATTATTTTTGGTACACAAAAGTCATCTGATATTGTGGTTGAAGATTGTGACAAGTTGTGGAAGAACAACATCCTATGGAATTAAAAAAAAAAAAAAGAACATTTTATAACTTTACACATTTGTATTTATCAGGTGCTAACTTCCATTCCATATCCATTATTCCGTCTCTAGTGTAACCGTCCTAGACTTGACTAATTACACATTCTAACCTGCATAGTTTATCTTCAACTAATGCAAGCTACACTTCTATTAGTCTGCTATCCACGACGTTTTCTCGATACATTGACCTGAGTTCAAAGAGAAGTCAGCTAACAACGATCTCAGGTACTTATTAGCTTATATACATGAGTTATTAGCTTGAAAATTATACAAAATTAGATGTAATAATTTCGAACACAGAGAATATGGCAAACAAATAGGACATAAATAATTAGTGATAATTGAGGAATAGTAAAACGTATACTGACAGTTAATAGATCTATCCATTGGAAGCTTACAATAAGGATAACATAGAAGTACAATGATACATTTATTAACTAATTATACAATGAAAAGCTCAATTATGATCATTAGAAACGATAAATGTTATTACATAACACTTTTGTACAAATTGGAAGCAGATGTTAAATGCAAGGATTGTCAAAACAGGTTCAGAATTCCTGCAGTCGAAGAACATATAGAACTCACAACAACTGTCTATCAACCAATATCAAAGTCACAATCTTCAATACGATTGTCAACACAGTTCTACTGTACAGAGCTGGAAATTAGAGAACTATTACAACTACATCATCAAAATAGTACAAGTATTTATAAACAATTGTCTACACAATATATTCGATATCCGTTAGCCAGATATCATCAGCAACAGCCTACTATGAAAGAGAACTGAAGAGGAAATTAGAAGAAGATGATGGAAGTGTATAGGACATACATTACAAAAATCACCAAACTGTATCACGAGGCATGCCCTAACTTGGAATCTTGAAGGGAAATGGAAGAAGATATAAAATGGATGAATATCAACTGGAAAAAGATTATACATGACAGAATTTTATAGAGAATGCTACTGGTTGGTCTATGCACTTCCATGATATGTAACCGACATAAGTAACTGTGTACTAATCGCCAACAAACAACTTCTATGGTATGAGCGGTTATATAGAAGAAAATAATCCAGTCTTAACCAGTTAACAGGTTTCTCTATCTTCATTTATCTTTCTCTGTATGTTTAATCTTTTAATAGATTATCGCAAATTATTAATCAAACAATAAATTATATGGGTCATCGTTTAAATATTATTCAATTAGATGAGAATGATGAAGACAATCTTGTCAAAAATTCTAATTCAATAGAACTTTCTAATAATATTCAACGTGCTGATATTCTATTACGTTTAGCATTATGTCTATTAGCTATGGTCTATGAAGTTAAAAAAATAAAACTACAATCAACTGATCCTAATCATAAACATTGTCTACCTTTAGCATCTCAATTAAAAGCTGTACGTTTAGCTGCTATTAATTTACTTGTTCATTTATTCTCATCAAAATGGTTATGTGAAATTGAATTTTGGGGTAAATCAATTAACATTAATAATGATCTTGATGATCAAATTGTTTCGTCATCATCATCGCCATCCTCATCATCATCGTCAGCAGCAGCAACGTCAGCATCAGCAACATCATCATCATCAGATCGTTCAATAATGGTTAAAGAAATTTGTTGTAATTCATTTCTATTAAATGATCTTATAAATAGTTCTACATTATCATTAAATCATTTAATTATACAATTATGTTCTATATGGTCTAAATCAACAATATATAATGGTTATTTATGTAGGAAATTTTTTAATCAATCATTATTGAATACATTATTTAAATTATTAAATATACATTATAATCATATAAATAAGAATACTACTTATAATACTACTACTAGTAGTAGTGGTAGTAGTAGTAGTAGTAGTACTAAATTGAAATTGAAGAATGAAATTATTGAAAAACTTATAGAAATTATACATAATTTAACATTTCTACCTGGTAAGTAGTTTCATCATTGATATTGTTATTATTATTATTATTATTATTATTATTGTTTCCATGTTATTATCATGTGATGGATTCACCAATCCAAGTACAATCTTAAACAATCGATCGGTAATGAGTAACCTAGCGTCTTTATTAGTCTTATGTTCTTTTAACTTTTCTAGTTGAATCCAGAAAGTCAATAACATCTTCTACTATAGTTTATATGCTAAACAAACAGACCCGCATCATACTATAAAATAGGAAATAAAATTTATACAAGATCAGTATTTAAATGCTATGGTACGACTTAGAGTGTGGTGAGTTAGTTTTCTTTCTCGAAACACTCTCACATGGCCACATGTATACAGGAAAGTCCTACTCACTGGCTTCTCGTGGCCTGGGCGTTCAAGGAATTGAAAGGATGTGAAGCGAATGTCCGGCGCATTAACAGGGTTGGTAGATATGGAGGATCTACTTGATAGAGTTGGAAAACCCTTCATTCCAAACCAATGGTGCACATCGGCTCCAGAATCCTGAGGGAATAAATGGTGTACGAACTGATTGTTGATCACCGGCTTTCATGGGTCTGCATCTCCTCACGTTTCTCTATACTGCCTTATGGATCAAACTCCATAGGTAAAGGCTTAGGGAGTGACCTCCTAAAAAAAACCACCTGCTTCGGTCACAGTCCACATGCAAATCAAATGGTTTGTGTGGCGCATGTATATTCGGTGCTGCTTTATACGAGCATTTATGTGTTCAAATAAACAAGTTAAAAAGTGGCTGTGAACTTGGGAGAATGTAATCAATAAATGGAACATAACTTAAGAACAGTAAATTCTAGGTCAAAATAAAGTTTATACTAAGAGGATTGTAGATATACACAATTTAATTAGAGTGAGATTATAATTTATGGGCGACTCCTGAGCGACACTAGACTGACCCTGAGAGTGTCCACCTAATGACCAAGATCAAATGAAGGTCATAAACCTACGTGAGGAATTAGAATTATGATTGACAGTTGATGATTAAGGTTAAGAATTACATTTAAAGTTTTCATCACGAACTGACATCAACTATCACGTCAAAACTCTATTTACCCATTTGGATGAGTAAATTTCGCGCCAAAATCCATGACGTGTTATCTTATATGTTATTGGTTCGTCCATAAATTATAGTTCTATATATATAGCTCCATTAATAGTTCTCAGGAGGTACTAGGATATAACAATATATAATGTATATATCTTTTTAGAGTATTGTATTTTCTCCTTAACAATATTCACAAGGTGATTTCATCAGTCTATGTTCGTGTACATGTTGATGCTTCCACAAATTATGTGTAGTTAGAGAGACTACAAGTTGACTCATTTTTATTCATTGTTATATTTCTATAGAGTAAATGGAATATAGTTAGTAGTGGAATCTTAGATGTGTATTTCGTCCTATTTTCTTTTAACTCATCAGCCGAATTTAGCTCCATCCTAGATCTTATATTCTCTCCGGGACTTGGACCCAGTACTGTTCACGTTAAATGCCAAACCCATGATTCTCTTAAATACCAAGTCCAGTTATCCACTCACTTCTTCAACCTGTATGACTTGTGATTCAGTTTGAAATGATTTGTATTATTCTATTAATATCTTTAATCAGTTTTGGTTGGCATATGTGTACATCTTGTACAGTTCTGATCATTACTGTAAATGGGATTAAAGTAATTTACTTATCAATTACAAACTTGTATATTCGCTTTTGATAAAGCATACTGAAGCTTGAAAGCTCTAACCGTAAAATCATCTCATGTGAACTACCATTTCTCCAGAGATTTCAGATACTATATCTTACTGACAGGTCCAAATTACCATAAAGCCTACAATTTACGATTTCTTGTTAATCATTTCCAATCGCCTAACATTAGGTTATTTGTTGTGAATATGGTTTGAATAATGTTTTCTGGTTAACGTTTTTTTTAGCGAGTTAGTTTTCTACGGGATGGGGTCGCTAACCCCATGCCCAACCCTCCTCCTTCATCCGGGCTTGGAACCGGCAGTAGCCCCCGGAGGGACTCCAGGCGGAGTGGTTATGAATATTACGAAAAGTATATTGTTTCTGTAATCTATAGTTTCGTTCTTTCACATATATATATCCTTTTCTTAACAGATGTATCCACTACAGGTCGTGTATTATTACAATCATTCCATTCGGAATTAGTCAATTATTTAAATAAACGTTTACAAGAATTATGTCAAGTGAAATCAACATATTTTACAAATCTTGGCAAAAAACCACAATCAGGTTTACGTTTACAGCGTGAATTTCAATTAGTTAGTTATTTAGCTCAATTATCTTGTTATTCAATTAATAATACAACGTGTTTAACACCGGTTGATAGTGAACGATTACTTCAAGCATTATTAAAATTACTTCAACGTTCATCAATTCGTTCATTGCGTAATAATACTACTAACCTGACTACTAAATCAATATCATTTAAACATCGTATTACTAATAATCTCTTAGTAAATTCAGATGAATCAGCTATACGTTATGATTTACAAATGGCTACAGGTGAAGTAGTTGAAGCAGAACTTATACAATCTATTCTTCATCTTGTACAGATTACAACAAATATTACTGAATATTTAAAGTGAGTTTAAGTAGTAATAAGTTTTTTTTTAAAACAAATTTCTAAGTTTCGAAATCGTTAACTGATCTTAGCAAAATACCACTAAAAAACTGTAAGCATTGAAACGGTCGTTTCTTCCTAGTTAGGGGCCCCCAAATGCCCTGGTACGGCCATGAGTGGGCAGAGTCCGCTCTCCCTCTCGAAATGCTCTCACATGGCCATGCGTATATAGCCTCTCCCATGGAAGTCCTACTCACTGCCTTCTCGTGGCGCGGGTGTTGTTTACAAAAATAAGAGGACGAAAAGCGAATGTCTGGCGCTTTAACCGGACCCCAAACCAATGGTGCACATGGGCTCCATTATCCTGAAGGATCGAATGGCGTATGAACCAATCGTTGGTCACCGACTACCATCGGACTGCATCTCCTCACGATGCTCCACTGCCTTGTGGGTCAGACGTTCAGGTCAAAGGCTCGGGGTGTGGCCCCCTAATAAAACCACATGGTTCGGTTTGGGCACCCGAGCAGTATCACAGCCCTCACACAAATCAATTGAGATTCGTGTGGCGCATATGTACTTGGTGCCTCTCTGTACCTATACTTATGTGTTAAAATAAAAAAATAAATAAATAATCCTAGTTAGGGACTCCTACTAAGGAGAATCAAATCCAAGAATTCCATCTCGCGCAGAAACTTAAAACGTCGACCATTGATCCGATATCCATTGGTATATTTCTATAACTATAATGAATTGAAAATATTATGCAACCATCTCCTTATTGTCTGGAGTCAATAACTGTCACGTATTTGACATGGTTGAACTCCACTGGTCTTTTATATATTACTATCATTGAAGTAATTACCTCCATGAATTTGGCATTCATTTTGTTATGGTAATAAAGTGTGGCGACTTGGATCGATGCATATATGTGCCTAGTTCTACTGTGATGTGGGTTACTTATATTCATATAAGTAATATTTAATGGTGGTCAAGCATAGAGTGTATTTTAATTGAAGATCGATGAGGAAAGAACAGGAATGGAAACGGAACGCAATTGGTAAGAAAATGCATGAATAATGAAATCTGAGGCAATGGATTGGTGTTTGCAGCAGAAACAGTCAAGTTTGATATGATGGATTGATATTTTGCATATTAAGGATTTACTATATATGCTTCTCAGATTTTATTGAGATGCTCTGTAATTAAGTGCCTCGACACATTCGATTGTCCCCATCGGTGTTCTGTCCACTACACTACGTTGTAGCTGACTAACTAATAATATACTCTATTCACTTTCATAAGGAAATAAAAATGTATACACATGTATAACAGCCTAGTGTCAACTTTGAGTCTTTATTTGTTCTTCTCACCCAGCCTTGTACGCTTCAGTCCAGAACACAATCTCAGCTTCCACCATATGAATCATGTATTTCGGACATATGCTGTTTATATATATATATAAGTAGATTAGACCGTATCACACTGTAAAACAAAAGATAGTAATTATACAAGACCAAGCCAAAAGTGGCTGTTATTGTGAGACTGTTACTAATGTATTAGGAGTAATTTAAGAATTGTAAATCGTATAATAGTCGTCAATAGTTCATATCAAAGTTTAGAATAAAACGAATATAAATATACATATAATATAGTTGCTGAATAATAAAGATATATGTAATAATAGTTCATAAATAAGTCCTAGCAACAGCTACCGTTCATTTATTCTTCATATGGATATAACAATATACACGTACGTATGTTTGTTTCTAAGCGATTTTCTCTTTTTTTTTTTCTTTACAGAAAAATATTGGATTTATTTGTTTGTTCTAAATCACGTATTGCTCGTAGTCTCCTATGTCAAGTAGTCGGTGTTTGTACATCACGTTTAACAAATTGGCCAACAGATCTAATTGAAATGATTGATAAGTTGAATAACAATGAGAATAAGAATATCAAAGAGGATATTAAAGAAGATACTGATCCAGTCAATCATAATTTAAGATATTTAAAGAAATATTTATCAGATCACAATCAATCAACTGATGCACTTAATAATCTAACTCAAAATGTACTATTAATGGTAAGGTGTTAATAATATGTGTATGTATGTATTTATTTATTTAAACACATAAAGATTGGTAGAAGGAGGCATCAAATAGATATGTGCCACACAAGTCACTTGATTTGTGTGAGGGCTGGGATACTGTCCTGTTGCGAAAGCCGAAGCAGGTGGTTTCCTTATGGGGCCATACTTGGAGCCCCTCGTCGACTGAATTCTCCGGCATTGATCTCCTACCAGGAGGTCCACTTATCGACATAGAATATGCAGATGACATAGTCCTGTTTGGTGAAGACGCTGATAAAATGCAGAGTCTTTTTGATAGCACTAAGCAACAATGCCAGAATGTTCGGAATGCTCTTCTCTCGCTCTAAATGCAAGTTGTTGCTTCAGGACTGGTCTGCACCAACACCTGAACTAAGGATAGGAAGTGAAGTAATCGAACGCGTCGACAACTTCACTTATCTTGGAAGTCTGATCAGCCCTAATGGGTTGGTGTCTGACGAAATCTCAGCACGGATTCGAAAAGCTCGCTTGGCCTTTGCCAACTTACGTCATCTATGGCGAAGGCGAGATATCCGTCTATCAATTAAGGGACGAGTTCGTTCCGTTTTACTATACGGCTACGAAACATGGTCTTTAAGAGTAGAAGATATTCGTAAGTTACTAGTATTTGACCACAGGTGCCTTAGAAATATTGCTCGCATCTGCTGGGATCACCGGGTAAGTAATAGTGAGGTTAGACGCAGGGTATTAGGGAATGATGGTAAATCAGTTGATGAGGTTGTGAATCTTCATCGACTGAGATAGTTGGGCCACGTGTTGCGTATGCCTGAACACCGATTACCACGATGTGCAATGCTCACTAGTGTTGGGGATGGTTGGAAGGAAGTTAGGAGCGGCGAAACCGAATCATGGCATCAGTGCTTAAAGTCACTAACTTCTAGTCTGAGCCATGTTGGTAGATGCAGACTACTTGGTTGAGGTTCGCGTGACTATCGTAACCAATGACATGACTCAAAATCGGTCACAATGGCGTGTATATGCCTCGTCCTACGTTGTAGCTGACTGACTGACTTGGAGCCTTTGACCCATATGTATAATTCACAAGGTAGTGGAGTAACGTTAGGTGATGGAGTCCCGTAGTAGCTGGTGACCAACAAAAGGTTCATACACCATTTCTTCCTTCAGGATACTGGAACCCATGTGGACGATTTATTTGGAATGACGGTTTTCCAACTCCCTTAGGTGTACTGTCCGTATTCACCAACGCAGTTAAGTCAACGGACATTCGCTTTTCGTCTTCTCAATTTCGTACATAACACCCACGCCACGAAAAGGAAGTGAGTTAAACTTTCCTGACAGTAGCTCTATACGCGTGGCCATGTGAGAGCATTTCGAGAGAGAGAGAGAGTTGGGGAAAGTATAGAAATCCGGTTGCTGTTGTTTTCTCTCTCTCTCTCTCTCTCTTTGATTGATGTTAACCAATCATTATGAATTCCACATATTTCTATCCTTATTTCTTTTTTGTTTTTTTGTTTTTTTTTTGCAGTTAAATTCATGGGATATTACACATATTGATCAACCAGATATTCATCAACGTACTAATGGTTTTCATTTACTTATTGAATTATGTACATTAATGAAATTGAATAAACCACCAAAACAATTATTATATTTACATAGAGCTGGTTTAAATTGTGCTATTTATACAATAACTCATAATGAATTACATTTACGTGATATAGCATTAGATTATATCATACATTGTATTCAATCTATACAATCTAGATTATTAATAAAACAAAATCTAAATCATCATGATAATCATATTGATACAGATCAATATTATCAAGAATTAATTATTAAATGTTTATGGTCTAATTTAATTATCTATTTACAAGATATAACTATATTGTCTAGTATAAAACGTTTACATTTATTACGTTTATTAAATTGTATTATACGTACCTATCAATTAAGAAAAAGATATTCATCATTAGCCTTATTAATAGATAATCATTCAATCAATAATGATTTTTATATGAATTTACAAAGTGGTACATTATTACGTCAATGTTGTGCAATACGTCGTTTAGCGTTGTTCTTACATAATCCATTAACTATTATATCACGTCGTCAATTGAATTTAATCAATAATAATAATAATAATAATAATAATAATGATTCCATAGCAACTAAGACTCATTTTCCTATATTACAAAAAGATTTACGTAATATATTTTTACCAATAATATGGTATTATTTAGAAACAGAATTAAATTCATCAATAGATTATAATAATATAAATTTACAAGAAAATCATAAAAAATTAATTGATTATTGTTTAGATGCTATAGAAGGTATAGCTAAACAATTTGATTGGAAATATTATCGATTTTTAATAGAATCAATTATTCAACGATTAAATTCATGTATGAATATAAATTTATTATCACAAATTATGATACGTTTAATTGATGCATTTCAACCACCAAATTGGAATACGAATTTAATGAATAATAATAATAATAATAATAATAATAATAATAATAATAATATTGACAAAGACGAAGATGACAACAACAACAACAAGAACGATGATGTTGATGATAAAGAACAAATTGACGACGACGACAACAATAACAACCAAGAAAAGAAACAAGATAATAATGATTATTTATATATAGAACAAAAGATTCCTTCTGAACAGGGGGAGAATTTAATAATTCTTAATTATATGCTTAATGTGATTAAACGTTTAGAACCATTTATAGTGAAACCAATAAAAACAAATAAATGTGAATTAATAAATCAACAAAAAAACGATAATAATAATAATAATAATCATCAACCATTGAAAATTTCATTAGTTATATCATTAGTTATGTTACTAAGACGTTTACCATCAGGTTATTTAGAATCACGTTTACCTCATCTTATTTTACGTATTATGGATGTATTACGACCATCACGTGATATTCCTGTTGAAATACGTTATGAAGCAATAAAATCATTATGTCGTATTGGAAGATTATTAGGTCCAAGTAAAGGATTAAATCAATTATTTGAAATTATTGATCAACAATTAGAACGTGGTGGTTATACCTATTGGCAAGTAAGATTATATACATTACATCGTATATTAAGTGAAGTAGAACAAGCTATAATATCCGGTGAAGTATCTTATAAATCTGGTCAATTAGATTATATTGGTCGTATTATGATTCGACTTTATATAGATGAAATGATTGGACGATTAGCTGAAGAAATTGATTCAAGACGTTCAGCAAAATTAACATTAAATACAAATATAAAAGAATTATCAATAAATAATTTAAATGGAACTATTCAAAATGATTTACCTGAAGCAAATGGATTAAAATCTCCTGAAGGTGTTACACGTTTATGTAGATTATTATCAAATGAAGGTATTATATATTTATTTACAAATATTAAAATGGCACTTCATTGTGCTGTATCTGGTACTTCAATTGGATCCATATTGAATAATACTAATAATAATAAATCATCATCATCATCATCGAATGATTCTATTGGTTGTGGTGTACGATTTCGACATAAAGCATTAGCTAGATTAGAATGTACATTAACACGTCTTCCAATGAAAACTGGATTATTCTCTAATAAATATCTTCAATCTAATTTAAATCTGATTATTGAATTATTTCAACAACTTGTTACAGATAATCTTCAAGATATTAAAATATCTCATATAGATTTAAATGAAACAACTCCTCAGACAACAACAACAACAACAACAATAATCAATCATGACGATCAGGATCAGGATCAAGATGTTTCACAACATAATAATTCTATTATTACAGGTTGGTATCAACCAAAATCAAAATTATTAGAACCACGTTGGAATTATTTAGAATTAGATCATGAACCAAAATATCAATTCAATTCATTGCCTATAATACAAACTAATTTAAAACAATCTTATTTATTAGTTTGTTGTGGTTTATATTTATTTATTGGTATAATACGTTATCAATGGTTAAAACAAGATCAATTAGATCATATACAATTAATAATCAATCAATTTCTACCATCAATTATTGATTGTTTACAATCAAAATATATTCAAGTAATAAGTATTACAATTAAATGTATACGTTTATTATTATTGATTACATCATCAAAATTATTCATCGATCAAATACCAAAATTAATTGATTATATTAATATTATTGGTAATCAATTATTTCATTTATTATCAAATCAATCCTATTTATTATTAAATCAATCTAAATCAAATAGTTGCTATGTAGAAAATTTTAATAAAAATTTATATACAACATTAGCATCATTAGTACATCATCAATATAATTATTCATTAAATAGAAAACAATTATTAACATTATTAAATATAGTTGATATAGAATTAAATCAATCTAATGAATTGATGAATCCATCTATATTATTATTATTGAATGCTATATTAAAACGTCGTTTACGTGATCCTATTATTCAAACAATCAATATCATTGATGTTAATCAAGCTGTTGAATTCAATAATCAATTATCTATTTCTAATCAATTAACCATAGCTAAATTAACTGATGATGATTATGATTATAAAATTGGTGCTGGTGGTGGTAAACGTCTATTGAATTTATTTTATCGATTACAATTATTAAGTATTACATCATTATCAGAAAAAATTCGTTTAGAATCATGTAATTGTTTAATAACTTATTTATTAAATTATCCACATCAATTAAAATTTTTAAAAAAATTTATTACATTTTATATTAAACAATTAGAATATCATCAATTAACTGGTCAATTATCCGTTATTGATTTATTATCACGTCTTATTGATCAATTACCAATTGATTATTTTATTGGTAAAACTAATGATTATTTAGATGAATTAATTTTTTTAAATATTTGTGTAACTATTGAACGAGAATCATCTAAAAGAATACGTAAAATATTTCTGAATTTTTTATCTTTATTCTTTTATAAATTACCTATAGATTTAATACAAAAATATATTAATGATTATATTATAGGATTTTTAACAGCTCCACCTATAACAAGATGTTCAGCAAGATTACTTGGTTTACAAATTATTACATCATTATTATTATATAATAATAATAATAATAATAATAATAATAATAATAATAATAATCAATTATTATTATTATTGATTAAACAATATCGTAATCAATTTATTGATATTATTAGTAATGATATATTACCATGTGGAATGATACAATTAAATAGATTAATACAAACTAATCCTATATTAATGATATCAACTGGTCTTGATGAATTCTATCATAAAAAATCTATGAAAACACCAAAAGAAGAATATATATTATCAAATATTATAAAAGAGGATGCTAAATGGATGAGTGAAATAGAATTGCCTAAAAATGCTTATTCACAAGAGGATGATCATGATGATGATGATGATGATGAGGAGGAGGAGGAGGAGGAGAAGGACAACGCTTCAAAATTGTCAAAAGATGATGATGATGATGAAGAAGAAGAGGATATAGATTTCAATGATGATGATGATAATGATGATGTAGGTGACAATGTCGATTTAGATTATGATGAAGATACAAATCTTGATCCGTTTACTTCTGATACATTAAATGAAAATATTGAAAATAATAAACATACTAATGATACTATACAATCTCAATCAACATCATCTACCAAACAACTTAAATGTTCAAAATCGGTAAGTAATTCAAAGGAAAATTTCATCTTATTGATTGTCATTCTATTGAAATAAGTAAATTTACTATTTACATAGCAAATTCATCTTAGTTAAACAAACGTTTCATCTGTATCTGCACTTTAAGGTGTAAGTATAACTTATGGACAACCTTTGAACGAGTCTAGACTGACCTTCAGAGTGTCCATGTTATATAACCACGACCAAATGAAAGTCATAAACCGGTGT
The DNA here is from genome assembly GCA_946903255.1 of Schistosoma spindalis. Taxonomy (NCBI): domain Eukaryota; kingdom Metazoa; phylum Platyhelminthes; class Trematoda; order Strigeidida; family Schistosomatidae; genus Schistosoma; species Schistosoma spindalis. The sequence goes on along the minus strand of OX336421.1, from coordinate 2,184,684 downwards.
GAGAAATTAGAATTATAATTTACAGTTAGTAATTATATTTACACTTTTCATCATGAACTGACATCAGCTATAATGCCAAAACTCTATTTACCCATATGGATGAGTGAATTTCGCACCAAAATCCGTGACCTTATTATCTTATATATGATTGGTTCGTTTATAAATGATAGTCTCGCTTACATTAATAATTCTTCTAGGGCCTCCTAGTCTCTCCGCTTGTTCTGATTGGCTAAGAATGCTCCAATCAGTGTGTTATAACATACGTTTGTGCGGAACAATCTATATCATGTTAGTATCACCAGAATATGATCACTTGGCTGTTGTTGCGGACGACACTATAATTTATGGACAACCTTTGAGGGACTGTAAAGTGACTTTGGGAATGTCCACCTACTTACTAGGTTTAAATGATGATTATTTAGCAATGTATAAAGAGTAACGATTATTTTTTACAATTGATCGTTAGGGTTAAGAATTAGATTTATGATTTTGACCACGAAAAGACATCAGATAAAATACCAGGACGCGCTAGTTAGACAATTGGGTGATCAAATTTCACGCCAAAATCTGAGACTTGTCATCCTGAATCTGATTGGTTCGTACAGTTCAAGTCGCTATACCACATGAGCACAGAGATGCAGTTGTTAGAGGTAGTAAGAGTATAAGCAGTAATCGGAAAGATTAGAGCTTGAAGATGTTATTCAAAGAGTATAATCCAGTGAAATAAATTTGGAAAGAGAGAAAAGGGACGAGGAGAATTTGGGAGTACACAAAGAGTGGATGTACGTGCGACACTGTAAATGATTTTGAGCCGTGTCATATTCAACGTCTGTAACCATTGGTTGCTATCGTCTAGCGGATAGCCCAATTATACTAAAAGTAGTATTATTTAATATATCCTTTCTTAAATGTTTATCTCTTCCATCTTATCTTATTTCTCTGTTGTTGTTTTTTATACAAAGGCTATTGATAATCAATACTTCTTAGTTGCTCATACATTAGAACATGCTTTAAAATTAACTTATCAACTAATTACTGAATCAACCAACGATTCAACGAATACATCCGATAACAATATCAATACATATATATCTTCAATTAAATTATCCCCATTTTGGCGTATTCTATTAAATGGACCTAAATATAATCATATGAATCAATTATGTCCAATTACTGAATTTCAATCAAAAAAGTATCATGATGAATTGAATAAACGTCGTGAACGATATAGTACATTATTCTCTATGGAAACAACCGCCATCAACCCCACCACTACCAACACCAGCACCAGCACCAACACCACCACGACAACAACAACAAAGAATATAGAAAATAAAACTAAAAAAATGAGTTTATTAATAGTAGGTCATCGTGAAACACGTGAATGGGCAACACGTTGTTTAAATTTATTATTAAAATTAGAAATCATTACAAATCAAGATCGTTTTTTAAAAGAAAGTAATGAGAATACAGTCGTAGATACTGAATTATCTGGTTTCAATGTTCGATCAGCAATATTTAAAAAATTACAAAAAAATAAAACAAATTTCAATAAAGTAGTAAGTGAATTGATTCATTATGAATGATATTATTATTATTATTATTTAAACATAGATCAATTTGATGTATGTGAAGCCTAGGATACGGCTTTGAGGCGGGGAGATGGGTCACACCCGGAACCTTTGATCTAAAAGTGTAATCCATAAGGTAATGGAGTAACTTAAGGAGATGTGCAATCATATGGTAGGTAGAAACCAATGATTGGTTCCTTCAGCATACTGGAGCCTATGTGCATCATTAGTTTAGAATCAAGGTTTCCCAACTACCTTAGCTCAATTTCATAAACAACATCCCTGCTACGACAAGGCAGTGAGTAGGGGTTCCCTATCAGTGATTGTATGCACTTGACCATGTGAGAGCATTCGGAGAGGGAGAGTTAGCTGTCCCAACTCTCAGCCGTACCAAGAAATTTGGATGAAATGCGCTGAATGGTCAAATGTGGTAACATTTTTCCATCATTTAGTTTGTTTTCTTTAAACACATTCATTTTGAAATGAAAAAAACAGTGATATGTTATGCTTTATTGATTTGAATATCAAATAATATGTGATACATAAATGCTGTTAATGTTATATAGAAGATTGTCACTTTCCTGTTACCAATATCGTATGAAAAGATACTTGAAGTATTCGAACTAGAACCTGGATTGATAGTAGTTCCGTTCATCTTGCTAAAAAGCCCAAGAGACTACTACCTTACTGTGAGTGATCAAAATTTGGATCATCATGACAGATAACTCTAATCATATCAAGGTAGCAGGTTCAGTCGCATCATAGTAACCACTTTCATATTATCTGTTCGTAATGTCTCCAATAAAATTTATTGAGAAGCATTTCGTTTTATGATCGATAATTTAACATCCCTTACTGTTGTACTGACAAATGCAACAAAGAACATTGTTTTCCTCATGATTACAGATATTGTATATCGTTTCTTGTTGATACTATCTGACTTCTATTTAACACTAAACATGTAGTAGTAGTAGTAGTAGGATATTGTTTTTCAATTTTTTTAACAGACCGATAGGTCCTGGGTTTGAATCTCGCGAGGCGGGATCATGGATATGCCCTGCTGAGAAGCTCCACACCAGGACGAAACAGTCGTCCAATGCTTCCAAGTTTTCCATGGTGGTCTAGCTTCAATGGACTCATAATTTAAACTATTAAAATTACTATAGTATCTACAAAACCTCTTCTGATGCTAATACTTAATTCCTTACTGTATAAAATTAGTTTTGTTCACTAAAGAGATTCTAATGAATAGTTACCAGTGAATGAATTATATGCCAAGGAATAAAGAGTGAGTATATCTGCTTAACTGTGACCAATTCTAGGTCAATAACTACATGTATTAATATTACATCTTAATTTAACTTCCCATCAACTTTCTTCATACACACACCTACACCGGTCAGTATTATGTGTTTGAGGTATAAGTAATACATATCTCAACTATTGCACCATTGGTCTTGAGTGCTGTTACAGGTATGAGGGCGGTTATCAATTCCCGGTTGCCCACACCGTGAAAGGGTTCTTCTGGAGGTATCCGAAAAGGAAATTGGATTTAAGGTGGTCTTAGTGACCTGAGAGTGTGACCTCAGTGCCCAAGGGACAACTCCTTCAGGTCAGTCACACACGACCTTTTTATGAGTAATTTTTGTGTTAGCTCTGTCCTTGTTGAGACCTTGCTGTCGGATACGGATATCTGTGGAATAAGGCGATGTGTGTATTTCAGGGTTGACCTTTTCTAACCCCACCCCTCCTTGTGGGAAGGCAGCATCGCTGTTATGCTAGTTGTCTGAAGAGAACCCCTTACTGCTGTCACACCTCTGTACAGTCAGCAGAACGACTTCGCCTTAGGACTTTGGGTTTGTTGCCTTTAGTCTTACCGCTCTTTAACCGACCTGTCTGACATGGTAGGACCTTGAGGAACGGTTGTTCCAGCCAAGACAGCTCGGTTGCTTCATCACGATAGCCAAGGCCAACCACTACGTCAAGGTAGCAACAACGGTCGGGACTATAACACCTTATTAACTGATTCGTCATCTTTACCTAGTGACATACATCTAATCTCATCATGGTCTTCATTCAAATGGATCTCAACATATAACCGAGCATCACCATGCCTCTAACATCATATACATATCTAGATTTGTTTTTCTTCATTTGCGTTGCAAGTGTTGTTTTCATTTTGCCAATTTTTCTCTTTTAAAAAAATTTTAGTTACAAAGAATACTAACCGGTTTATTATTTCAATTAGAAGTTGATGCACGTGTACCTATTTCAGAAGAATGGTCAAATGCGGTAAGATTTTTCTATCTTTTTAGATAGATGTTTTCATCATTTTACTTGTTTGTTTTCTTTAAATGGATTCATTTTTAAATGGATAATATTTCCCCATTAAATTTAACAGATACTTATGCCTGTTGGTCCCAATGGAGCATAGGTCGCCGACCAGCATTCTGCAGCCCCCTCTATCCTGGGCTTTCCTTTCTAGTTCTATCTAATTTTTGTTCATTTTTCTCATGTCTGTCTTTATTTCTCGGTGTAATATGTTCTTTGGTCTTCCTATTCTCCTTTAACATTAAGGATTTCAGATGAAGGCTTGCTTTGTGATTCAGTTCGGTGCTTTCCTCAATGTGTGTTCTATCCACTTCCAGCACTTCTCCCTGATTTCTTTCTCCACTGGAATCTGGTTTGTTCTCTCTCACAGTAGGTTGTTGCTGATAGTGTCTGACCAACGGATCCGAAGTATTTTGCGTAGACAACTCTTAATAAACACTTTTCTATTCTCGATGATGGCTTTCCTAGTTCTCCAAGTTTCCGCCCCTTTCTCTAGAACTGTCTTAACTGATAATTTTTATTTATTTTAACACATAGATATTGGTACAAGGAGGCACCAAATACATATGCGCCACACAAATCTCAATTGATATGTGTGAGGGCTGTGATACTGCCCGGGTGCCCAAACCAAAGCAGATGGTTTTCTTAGGTAGCCACAACACGAGCCTTCGACCTGAATGTCTGATCCACAAGGCAGTGGAGCATCGTAAGGAGATGCAGTCCCATTGTAGCCAGTGACCAACGATTGGTTCATACGCCATTTGTTCCCGCAAGATACTGGAGTCCATGTGCACCATTGATTTGGGATCCGGTTAAAGCGCCGGAAATTCGCTTTTCGTCCTCTCATTTTCGTAAACAACAGTAATGCCATGCGAAGGCAGTGAGTAGGACTTCCCTAGCAGAGGCTATATACGCGTGGCCATGTGAGAGCATTTCGAGAGGGAGAGCAGACTCTCCCCACTCTCGGCCGTACCAGGGCATTTGGTCAAATTAAGCATGGACTGTAAAGTTCCAATTTGATTATTCCCTTAAAAATTACCTCTTTACATTCTAAAATGTTAAGCGTCATTAAGTCGTTGTGTTTTTTCTTATATTTTACCATGGCAAGTTGAAACCTGATGATATTGTTCGATGAATAATAAAACTTACATAATCGAACCATCTAGCTCGAACAGAACATTTCATTCATCATAATTTCTTCATCTAACTGAACCTTCTCAAATATATAGAATGATAGTAACATAATTAAAAGCTGTTGTCATCGGCTCATAGTAATAATACCAATTAATAGGGCTTTTTTAAATATATTAACATGAATTGTAAATATTGATTTTGCGTAGTTAGAAACTACTTCCAACTATGTTGAATCAGTCAATTTTACTGTGTGTTATTTTGACTAAGCTCCCAAATGACGTGATACGGCCGATGGTGCGGATAGTACTCTTTCCCTCTCACATGGCCACGTGTATACAACCACTGTCAGGAAAGTCCTACTCACCGCCTCCTCGCACCACGGGTGTTGTTTACGAAATTGAGAGGACGAAAAAAGAGTATCTAACCGGGTTGGTGGATTAACCTAGCGGAGTTGGAAAACCTTCATTCCAAATCAGTGGTGCACATGGGCTCCAGAATCCTAATGAAACAAATGGAGTATGAACCAATTATTGGTCACCGACTACCATGGATTTGCATCTCCTGACGTTGCTCCACTCTCTTGTGGATTAGACCTTTGGGTCGAAGGCTCGGGGTGTAACCCCCTAAGAAAGTCACGTGGTTTGGTCTGGGCACCCGAACAGTATCCCAGCCCTCACATAAATCGAATGATTTACATGGCGCAAATGTATTTGGTGCCTCTTTGTACAAATAAATAAATAAACTCATGTTTTAACATTGCTTTCCCACCCCCACAAGTTCTAATATTATTGAGTGTTTATCTTTTATTTCCGTTGACATTGGACTAATCCTATAACACTGATACATGTCTCATATTCCCAGTACATTACCTTTACCACTATGGGATTTGAATCGACAATTGTATCTTTGTGCTAATGTGGTATAGCAACTAGAACTGATGTACGTATGTATGAAGTTCCACGTTGTTGCTGACTGATTAACTGACTTGTTCATAATTATCAATCATTTATAGTAAATAACAAAACAGTTTTTTCCCTCTTTCTCTCTCTTTTATCTTTAATTCATCCCCCCCCCCAAATTTTTTTTCCATTTTTCTTTTGTATTTAGTTATTATCTAATTTAATTTATCTTGGACAATTATTACATTTAAGTGTTGGACGTAAACCAGTATTGAGAATATTTCGTATTGCTAATAAAATTGCATTGGATGAATTAAACAATAGACCACAATATTATTGTCAAGTATGTTAATAATATTACTGAGTTTAGTTTATTTTTCTTTTCAAATTTTGAATGTTTCCAATTGACTGTTATGGTCAGTATTAAAGATTATTAAGTTCTTGATTGATGTTAGACCACCATTGGAAACCTAGAAGAACTGGACGACCGTCCCGTCCTTTTGTGGGACTCCTCAGCAGTGCGCATCCACGATCCCGTTTGCGGGATTCGAACCCAGGGCCTTCAGTCTTACGCGCGAACGTTTAACTTGCTGGACCACTGAGTCGGCATTCAATGGTGTTAGTGTCTAACATCAACTAATCCACATGACCAGTCCAGCTAGTTCGTGTCGGGTAGAGACAGGTATCTAACTTATTACAATGGGATATGGTCGCGTAATTTCGTGGATTGGTTGAGGTTAGACATTAACACCATTGGATGTTGACTTAGTGGTCCAGTAGGTTAAGCGTTCGCACGCGAGACTGAAGATCCTGGGTCCGAATCTCGTGAGCGGGATCGTGATTGTTGTGGTATTGAATGGAGAGATTATTACTACTATTATTAATCATGTATTCGTTATGAGCGATACATAATCTTTAGAACTTCAACTAGAAAGTGATGATCGGTCGATGGGCGTCAGCTTTCTTTCATACCGCTCCTTCATGTCATAAACTGACCCCGCCTATTTTTTCTCTTTCCTCTCTGTACCAGAATGGAAAAGTAATGCACTACGTGGAAGATGCTGGGATAAATTTATAACAGATATCTAGGTTACTGAACTTAGTGTTTCAGGATAATGACAATAACTGAATTGTCATTGAGCCGCAACTATCATTATTACCACTAAATATTATCAGTTCAGAGGAATCAGATTGTTCTCATAGATCTGTTGTAAACCGAACCCTTCACAGCTAAACTAACACCATAAGAGCACCAAAACTATCTAGACCAATATAAGCTGATCTGACTTTCACTATATGTAAGTTGATTCCATTAGTTACACCGAACCTACCACCAGTACTCTTACAACTATAGAGACATGGAATTTTCACTACACATTGTCATCTGTCATATAGAAGCCAGTAAATGTAATAATACCTAACAGTCAAAATGGCATTAAGACTTCTGTTTTATCACTTAACTTAATTTGAAACTTTTGAATCTCACGTGGGCCTTCCTGTTTCCCTTTTTACAGAGGCTACTGGCGTTGAAATTGACTACCGGTCTTTTATTACGTCTACCCCATCCGAATACAACGCAATTATTTGATATGTTCTCACTAAATACTCAACCTTCAAGTGGTTCTAATAATCAATCAGTTGAAAATTTATCTGTTAAAAAACAAGTTCCAGCTTATTTCGCCTATTTAAGATCTGCTTCGAAATTAATTAGTCGAGAATTCCGTCAGCGTGAACGATTAGCTTTTACAGCAGCTTCATCATTAGCTTCAGCTGTCAACGATGATACAACAGATATTGGCGCTAGAATGCGACTACGTGGTATGCATCTTTCCAAAGAACTTACTGTCAGAGCGAAATCAAGACGAAGAAGAGCACAGGTGGGTTGGATGGTCGGTTTTTATTTTCTGTATCGTTTACTGTGTGATGTGCATTAGGATATACATAATTGAGCAACTTAAAGGGGAATTCTTAGAATCCTAGTTCAACCATGTTGAGAATGAGATAAACATCACTGATGACAGGTGTTGATTGTCATACGATATCACAAATTCCGGATCACAGGGACTCAGTGGTAAGAAAGTTACACAATTGACTCGATATCTGAAGATTGTAGTTTCAACTCTCATAGGAAATCGCGGATGCACACCACTGAATCCCCATACTAGGGCAAAAAGACTGTCTAGTGCTTCCTGTTTTCCGATGTTATTCTCAGATGTAGACTATTTTCTAACCATCTTATAAATTTGTGAGTTGATCTTTTGTTTCTTTTCGTTTGTTTTAAAGGCTCGCCTCCGTCGTGCACTCATGTCAGGTACAATTAGACCAGAGAATGCGAACAGTCTTGTTGCCTCTGTATCAGCTGGAATGGCAAAGGTAGGACCTGATCAATTAGTTGAATTAATTGAGTCAACTGAATCTGCTCTTACACAAGAACTTGGTGGTGGAAATCATCAACTCATTCAAATTATATGCAGTCGTGCATCGTTAGGCGCTCGTGCTATTCGAGAACGACGTAATTTGCATAAAGCCACTCGTAATGCTCTTGGCATGGCATGGAATGGTCCAGTGAAAAAGAAATCTAAGCTACCAGATGTAACATCTCAACCCTTGGAAATAAATAATTGCAGTGAGAACGAAAATGACACATCTAATCGGTTGCAAAAAAGAAAATTATCTCCGAATGAAGGTAATCTATTTTGTATGTTTTGAATTGTTCAGTCGAATATAATCAGACTGGTTGGTTTATTTGGCCTTAATCTAATGAAACGTTTATTAAGTGATCGCGGGGACTCTTAAGCATTCATTAGCTTTCAGTCAGTAAATATAGCCAATTCAAATGCCTATTCCTCTGCTTAAGTTTAGGCAACTATGAATCATGACTCAGTCAGTCATACGCAACGTAGAACATCCACATGTGTCAATTGTTTTAAGTTGCCACATGCTACCAGCACATCGAGATGAAATAGTCAGAGCGAATTCCACAGTAGCAGATGTAGTAGTTGTAATAGAAAAGATTATGCATGGAAGGTGCGATGCGAGAAAGTACAAATTATAAAAATAAACAAATGTATAAAAAATCTAAAGACTTACGATCTACAGGAAGACAAAAGTTGAATGGGCTCGCACCATTTCAGACAATTCTGAGGTGCGTTACCTAAAAGCTCCAGCCATTGATTACGACAATGACACGAACTCGAACCAAATAATCTGAACCTACCTTAATGACTTAGTCTAACTAGTGTGCTGTCATAGTTTTCTTACATTCTACTCTTACATCAATTGGTAGGTGGACATAAGTATCACATGCCCTGACCATCTTAGTCGATAAAAATTCACTACCGGTTACGACTTTTGCCCCGTTAACTATCACCGGACTAAATCACCAATTAAAACACCACTTACATGACCTTGGCAACTTGCCAAACCAATGACGCATCAATTGGCTGACCTTACCTAGTACTCTGCGTTTAACTTTAGTATTCCCAACTCGGTAGTTCCAATGTGCAAAACACCTATGATCGAACAATAGTGACCTACCAATATCCTCTAATTCCAAGAGTCATGTTTCACAGCCACAAAGTAGGACAAAATAAATTACTGTACAGTAAACTCGTCCATTGGTCGGTTGACAGCTATCTCGCCTACGCCACAAGTGACCCAAATTGGTAAAAACATGCCGAGATTTCTAATTTCCTATCGCGATTTCACCAGACACCATAACTAGTCACTGCACTTAAAGCGTAACTGATAACCGATTGCCAAAAACTTGTACTTTGGTACATTCAAGTTACATGAGTAAATTTGCGTTCGATTTTGTTTTAGAAGATAGGGTTCACATCATAAAATTTCACATGTTGATGAACATTGGAATATCTGCCACATTTTATTGCAGAACTATTTAGCAACAATGTAACGCTGCTAAATGTACTCAAGTTGTGATCCATGGAGTGTTTGATTGTTAAACTGCTTAATCAGTTATAACTAGGCGAAGAGAAGCATAGCCATATTATCATATCATTCGGGCTCAGTGGTTTAGTTGGTTAAGCGCCTGGCGCGAGACTGATAGGTTCTGGGTTCGAATCCCGCAAGGCGGGGTCGTGGGTGCGCACTGCCCCTAAGTGCCCTGGTACAGCCGAGAGTGGGGAGTGTCCGCTCACTCGAAATGCTCTCACATGGCCATGCGTATATAGCCTTTCCCAGGGAAATCCTACTCACTGCCTTCTCGTGGCGGGGGTGTTGTTCACGAAAATGAGAGGACGAAAAGCGAATGTCCGGTGCTTTAACCAGATTCCAAATCAATGGTGCACATGGGCTGGCTCCAGGATCCTGAAGGAACAAATGGCGTATGAACCAACTTTTGGTCATCGGCTTCCATGGGACTGCATCTCCTTACGATGGTCCACTGCCTTGTGGACCAGACCTTCAGATCGAAGGCTCGGGGTGTGGCCCCCTAAAAAACCATATGCTTCGATTTGGGCACTCGTGCAGTATCACAGCCCTCACACATATCAAATGAGATCTGTGTGGCGCATATTTATTTGGTGCCTTCTTGTACCGATATCTATGTAATAAAATAAATAAATAATACTATCATTCGCCCACTATTTAACCACCCTACTGACGGAGTCCATTATAGAGAACTAAGCAATTCTTTTTTTTTTGTTTTCTTTTTCATCTCTGTAGAACATCATCAAAAAGCCACACAGCACAAGAAAACGAAGAAACCGCGAATAAGTTTGTGAAAGCATTTTTTTAATCCTGTATTTTTTGTCTATAATAAATATAAATCGATTAATTGTGAATTTGTGCTTCTGTTATGGTTTAGTACAATTGGTTTCATTAGGAACCAACAGGGTCTTAGTATTAAAATTGGGCGATTACATAACCATATCTCTGTTAATTATACACTTTACAAATAAACATCACTCGATGACTTATTGACTGACGCGTGTCTGAAAGTATATACTTTTTGGTTAAAATCTACTGGACGATAATGCATGGTCTTTGGTTAGAAATCTTCAAAAGTCTGATTGAGATTTGTTTACGGTAGTGCAGTTGCATTCATTTATTGAACTGAATAAGGTTATGATAGTTGTACGACGCTTGATACAATAAACAAACAAATCACCACCAGTCACGAATGCAAACTATCAAAATCTTTTGTTTTTAAAATATTGACGTGATATGGCTCAAAATTAGTCACCATAAGACAGATGTATTCAGACCAACGCGTTATCTATTGAGATAACCGCTAACTTGTTCAGTGGATATGATACGTATGCTGTCATTGGTAAAGGTTCGAATTATTTTGTTTTTGATATGCAGGACTGAATTTTGACAAGACTTTGTTGATATATGTGCGGATTACTTTGATATAGCCAATTTGTCATAACTTTTATAGAAGATGGGTTGTAGCGGAACCTAGGACGTGTGTTTTACCCTACAACTATTAATAAAGACATAATCACTGTAGATTATAAACCATAAGAAAGAAATAGTGATTCATGTCAAGTACTAAACCTAACAAACATCCCATTAAATATTATCCACAATAATTTACAACTGTCCTCATCAATATCCAAGAGATTGATGCTACAACATCGGAACTTTGTGATATTATTCTCATTTTCTGGCATTGTAATGACGTTAGATAAATATCTGCGAAACTAAAAAACATTGCACAAAGAAACGATAAAGAACGGATAGAATGTGACCAGCGGCAGAGTTAACATTGCTCGTATATCCTGGGACCATCGAGTAACTCAGTTGTTAGGAAACGGGTACTAGGTAAGGATGGCAAATCAATTGATGAAGTAGTGACACTTCATCAGTTGAGATGGCTGGGACATAAGTTATGTATGCCCAACCACTGACGGCCCTGACGAGAGGTGTTTTATGGTGTGGGTTGGAAGAAAACTAGGGGCGGCCAGACCAAAACATGGCACAAATCCATGAAGTCACTGACAAGTGGTGTTATAGTTCTCTCTCTTATGTTATAACCCAGTTATTCCTATTGCTTAGTATTCACGGACACCAATTCACTCGACAAGGCCCCAAATCAGAACACGGTTGAACAGGAAGATTATATTCCAAATAAAAAGGTTAGATGGAAGCAGGAAGCACAATAGGAAAACCGTTAGCATGTTTATAGTTTTTACATAAGAAGGATCTAGAGTCTTCTCCATGTATCGAGTAGCGCTGATTGGATAAGAATCAGCCAATCAGCGTGCGCCAAAGCAATTGAGCATGCTTAAATCCCGTTAACAAGTGGACTGAACCATGTTGGTAGGTCTACACTTACTACCTGGTTGAGATCCGCCAGACAATAGCAACTGATGGTTAGAGACCCTGAATGACATGGTTCAAAATCGTTTTCAATGGCGCAGGTGCATCCACTTTTTGTGTTTTCCCAGATTCTAATCTTCTGAATTCTTCATGTCCCCTATTTTTTTCGCTTTCCAAATTTATTTCACTTGATTATACTCCTTAAATAACGTCTTCAAACCCTAGTCTTTCCGATTTCTGCTTATACTCTTACCACCTCTATCACTATGGGATTTGAATCGACAACTTATTTATTTTAACACATAGGTATTGGTACAAGGAGGCACCTAATACATATGCGCCACACGAATCTCAATTGATTTGTGTGTGGGCTGAGATATTGCCCGGGCGCCCAAACCGAAGCAGTTGGTGTTCTTAGGGGGCCACACTCAGAGCCTTCAACCTAAAGATCTGATCCACGAGGTAGTGGACCATCGTAAGGAGATGCAGTCCCATGGAAGCCGATGACCAAAAGTTGGTTCATACGCCATTTGTTCCTTCAGGATACTGAAGCCCATGTGCACGATTGGTTTGGGATCCGGTTATAGCGCCGGACATTCGCTTTTCGTCCTCTCATTTTTTGTAAACAACACCCCCGCCACGAGAAGGCAGTGAGTAGGACTTCCCTGGCAGAGGCTGTATACGCGTGGCCATGTGAGAGCATTTCGAGAGAGAAAGACGACTCTCCCCACTCTCGGCCGTACCAAGGCATTTGGGGGCAGTAATGTGGTATGGCAAGTCGAACTGATGTACATGCGTACGAAGTTCTACGTTGTTACTGACTGACTGACTGAGCGGCAGAGTCCAAAACGCATATTTCTTCTATTTGGAATTCGTTGACTAAATGTGTAAATAAGGTCATTCGAATGAGGTACCGAAACCTTAGTCAAAAAATACCAACAATAGGACAATCCAAAAATAAACCGTGTAAATCATTATTTTATTTTTTTTACTAAAAATCTACATAAAGTTACACATTATCAGTTAACAAATACAAATTTTGTTAATCCTTGAAAATAAACTCTGAATCCTTGAAAAAAGAAAAAAAAATTTTTTTTTTAAAGAATACATTTAATTGATTTTATATAACCTACTTGAAATAAAAGTGGTCCTTCAAGATCTTTATCACGTAAATGTAAATAGAAATCTTGTTTAAATTGAAATAAATTAGGTGGAGACCACTAAATAAAATAAGAAAAAAAGAAAAAACAAGCAACCCCACAATAATTGAAAAAAAGTACAAACTTACTCTACCAAAAAATGCATAGTTGGTTACATGTAATAAAGGTGATATAGCAAATGTTATTCCAGTTATTATTGAAAGTGCTGGAAGAATTTCATACCACATAATAGTAAAGATTATTACTAAAATAAAGAAAGTAACAGAAAATCATTGAAATATACAATTACTTTGAACTTATCATTACTTTAGTTTATATTTATATCTACTGGTTATGAATGTATCAAATATGCATTAATTCACAATAACTAGTCAATATTAACAATTATCTGATGAATTGATTTCTTTTAGTTATTTATTTATTTTAACTCATAGATATCGGTACAAGGAGGTACCAAATACATATGCGCCACACAGATCTCATTTGATATGTGTGAGGGCTGTGATACTACCCGGATGCCCAAACCAAACCACGTGGTTTTCTTAGGGGGCCACACACCGAGCCTTCGACCTGAAGATCTGATCCACAAGGCAGTGGAGCATCGTAAAGAGATGCAGTCCCATGGTAGCTGGTGACCAACAATTGGTTCATACGCCATTTATTCTTTCAGGATACTGGAGCTTGCTCATGTGCACCATTGGTTTGGGATCCGGTTATAGCGCCGGACATTCGCTTTTTGTTCTCTCATTTTCGTAAACAACAGTAATGCCACGAGAAGGCAGTGAGTAGGACTTCCCTGGCAGAGGCTGTATACGCGTGGCCATGTGAGAGCATTTCGAGAGGGAAAGAGGACTCTCCCCACTCTCGGCCATACCAGGGCATTTGGGGGCATTTCTTTTGGTTAGATTTCTTACAAAGTCATAGGTGCGTAGGGTTGAAGAGTCTGAAATGAGGATGAATGGATAGTTTAATGGTTCTCTATTTTGTTTTCTCAGTGTTTCTCCGGATAACATCAATTCCTGACAAAAGATTTCTTCAAATAATAAGGATAATGAATGGTTAGAAAAAAAAACATTCTTTAATTATTTGAAGGATAATTCAGACAGCCATACACAACAAAGAACCTGATACATACGTCATCAGTTCAAATAGCCATGCCATATTAGAAAAAAGACTTGAACAAACGTCATAAACTCATATATTGTACAAACTTTAGATGTTCAGTAATCAGAGCACCCGGGCAGTATCACAGCCCTCACACATATCAAATGAGATCTGTGTGGCGCATATGTATTTGGTGCCTCTTTGTACCAATATGTATATGTTAAAATAAATCCCTGAGTAACAGAACTGCTGACGGTATCAGTAGTAAAGTAGAAAAGATTTCATATCTCAGGCTGTAAAGCAAGACATCAGTGTGAACCGTTGTAAGCCGTATCACCAAAAGTCTCTAACTATTGGTTAAGATAATCACGCGGACTCCAAACAGATAGTTAGTTTCCGCTTATTAACATGGCTTGGCCCAACTGTCAGTTACCCTACGAACTGTACAATGCCTCTAACTTCTTTCCAAACTACTACATTACACATCGCCACTTGAGGTAGACTGTGGTTAGGGATCAGTAACGCATATCTCGACTACTTCAATTGAAGATTTACCACTACATTAATCATTCTGTTATATCTATCTATCACATATCTAACCTCGGGGTCGCTAACTTGATGGTCCAAAAATACACAAGCGATACTTTGAAGACACATACCATCAAATACTTATAATCAAGTGATACTCTGTTCATCAAAATTGTTGACTACTTTGTAGGATGAACTGGTCCAAACGTAGCTGCATCTGTAGACAGAAATTTGCGTTATAAGAGCGATACACTAGCAGCAGTTAGTAAACATGACACTTCTTGTCCAGGACTAGCTATCTTCCAATAAACACACTAAAATTCCTCCTTTTCACATATGACTAATACAACTAAGGGAATGAGTCCCTTCTTTCCTTCCTAAAGTGCTCTCATACAGCTGCACGTTTATAACCTAGACAATGAATATTATTTATTTATTTATTTGAACATATTGGTACAAAGAGGCACCGAATACATATGCGCCACACGTCACTTGATTTGTGTGTGGGCTGTAATACTGCCAGGGTTCCCAGACCGAACCGCGTGGTTTTCTTAGGGGGCCACACCCGGAGCCTTCGACCTAAAGATCCGATCCACAAGGCAGTGGAGCAATGTGAGAAGATGCAGACCCATGGTAGCCGGTGGACAATAATTGGTTCATACGCCATTTGTCCCTTCAGGATTCTGGAGCCCATATACACGACCGGTTTGGAATGGGGATTTTCCAACCCTATTAGATGAACCCTTCGTGTCCACCAACCCGATCAAAGCGTCAGACATTTGCTTTTCGTTCTCTCAATTTCGTAAACAACACCTGTGCTGCGAGAAGGCAGAGAGTAAGACTTCCCTGAGAGTGGATGTATACGTAGGGCCATGTGAGAGTATTTCGAGAAAGAGCTAACACTTCCCAACCACGGTTGTACCAGGACATATGGTAAGGACGTTTTTATAAAAGTGATGTTTTTTATTCACGCTATTTATAGGCTTAGGACTATTTAGCTCGTGAGGGAATCAAAGCTAATCCCAAAATTAAAACGAAACTGGTTACCTATCAAGCAACATATACGAATATTTCAGAATGGTACACTAGACTTTGAATTAACATTGACCTAGATATATCAAAGTTTAATTTTTTAAAATCGTTCTCAGTATAATTTAAGCTTTTACTGATCACAACTCAATTATACATTTTAACTTCATATTATCGAGTCGACTATTAGAGAGGCTAATTGGAATGTGCAATGAGATCAGTTATGTCTTACTTCCACAATGCGAATGAAAAACGGAAAGAATCAACACAAGTACGAAACCTGTCAACAATAATAACACTCACTTATGCGCACTGATTTAGTTAAATATCGATCAAATCCTGATCACCTGATTTTCAACTCCTTTTTTGATTCAATAAAGATTATGCCAGATCTACATATATATTTAGTTATGTGAGGGATTCAAAATAAAATTTACAGGAATATTTTCCTAAACATATTTATCAATCTGGTAACTTCGACACGTTTGATTGAGTACTCAAAAAAGTTTATTCTAGAGATAATGATACAGACCAAACAAGTTAATACATAATTAACTTGTTACTTTTACTTCTATTCCTCTTTGGTGAATTTTGCAAATAAAAATTATGTCACCTATTGTTCCTTAACAATCCCATTGGGAATCACCGTTTGTCAAAATGAATTATCTTTGTAGGAAAGGACCTACTCTGTAACATGAAGTTAGCAGAACAAGGAGTAATAAATACTTATCATAAGAATCTAGTGAGGTCTAGAATAAAAAACATTACAATAGTATAAGGTAAATCAAATGGAACGGAAGTTGAACGTGAAAAAAGACGCCGGAGTTTGACTAGCTTGAGACACTTATTGTTTTTTACTGTTTACTAATTATTTGCTGTTATTTTGTCTAATTTCCTCGTCTTTATGAAAGCTCAGATACAGTAACAACTAAAATACCTCCACATACATATGTATATGGAGATAATCTTACAAAAAACTAGCCGTGTTCGTTAGCTATTTCAAAAAACGATGAGACATTTCTATATACAATCCATAATTTGCAGAGCAAAAACAATAATGTGCAGCTATACAATAACACTTTACAATGACTAACATTAAGAACCTCTTGAACGCGCCAAGAACAAGAGTTTAAAATTAGAGGGGCTAGACCAATATCCAATAAGTAATGTAGACAATGTGAGATAACCGGACTGTATAATATCCGAGATCTGTATTTACTCTAGTCCTAGATCAAGCTTCGAGGAGACAGTTGGGAGCAAATTTCCGTGGAGAACGTGGGTTGTTTGTGTCCCATAGGGCTGAATGTTCATGACATAAAATGTTAAGTTTTAACCCGTTGTCTACTGCCTATTCCTCCATTGTTGCGAGGTCCTTTTGAAGATCAAGTGAGTCCTTTTTGCTTTTTATGTACATCTAGATCTTCACATCGTCCGTGTATATTGATGAAATTGAGCTAATTTGATCTAAAAGGTCATTGGTGAAGGTCAGGTAGAGGAGTGGACCTGTATTGACTGTCCTTTATAAAACTCCTTAATTTGATACCTTCCAATCCGATGTCATCATAATAAGCCTGTCAAACATCAAACTTTGAGTAACAGATATAACGAACCACATGTCTTTTGAAATCTGCATTTTAAATAAACGATAAGGCCTTTGATCATAGAGATATACCCCGCTTGTTTTAGTCTCTTAGATCTTTCAGGAGGAAAAAACGTTAATTCATAGTTACAGATATGATGGAATAACACTGCATATAGTAAAGCTTTTGAAAGCCCACGTTTCGTACATATCCCTACAGGTGGTGAATTCCACGTAGTTTTTATATGAGCTTTTTAGTTCTCTGTGATCTAACGGGATTTTTCTATATTCTGTTGCGAGAATACATTATTTCATTGCTATACTGAATAGGACTCTCAATAACTTTCAATCATGAACAGATCCTCTTCATGTTTATGTGCTGAACATGTCGCAGACTTAATACTTTCAGTCTTCAGTCATCAGTAATAAGGATAGGAGGTCTATCGACCTATATTAATCCTTTCAGTTTGTAATACCGTGGAGGTCCAATCTCTTTTTGAACATATCAAAAGAAGGTGCTGATATTACGTGTTCCAGTTCAGAATTCGAGTAATTCACTACTCGGTGCGAGAAACGAAACTCCAGACGTAAACTATTTGATCCCGGTTTTTGAACTTTTTTCGAATATCCTCTCAAATGATCAGTCCTAGACAGAAGTAAAAGATAAGACATGTTGTTACCAAGTTCATCGTTCAGTATACGATAAGCCAATATTAGATCACCCCGCATTCTACGGTAAGATAACGGAAATAAGTTGAGGTGCCTCAGTCTGTCTTCGTAAGATAGACCAGATAGACATTGTACCATCTTAGTACCTCGAAGTTGGACTCTTTCCAGCATATCTACTTCATACTTGAAACAAGAACTTGCTGCTTGAAGTCCATATTCTAAATGTGGTCGCACATAAATAGGGTATAGTAATCTAAACATTTCATCATCTAAATACTGAAAAGACCTACGAACAGACCATAATACCGTATAGCCTTTCTCAGCATCAGCCTTACAGTGACTAGTGGTTTTGAGATCACTATTTAATATGACTCCCAAATCTTTGTAGTTTCTTGCTTTGGGTAGTATAAATCCACATACTGTATAGTGATACGATTCATCATTGTTATTTATTTGCATCACCACACTCTTATTAGGATGTACTTTAAGTGACCACCTGTCTAACCATGCCATCAATGAGCTAAGATCATTCTGTAATACAATCCTATCCGACATATTGTGTATGGGTCTCCAAATTTTTATGTCGTCTGCGGAAAGTAGAACGGATGATTTTGCTACAGTTGGTAAATCATTTACATAAAGTAAAAAGAGAAGAGAGCCGAGGATTGTACATTGGGGAACTCCACTTTTTACAGGTATCCACGAGGAAAGAGCCCCATTAACTCTTACCCTTTGTCTCCTGTCATTGAGAAAGTTACATATCCAATCTACAACTGTATGATGGATTCCAAAGCTTTCCAGTTTGAATTTCAGACCAGAGTGGGAGACCATATCGAAGGCCTTACTTAGGTCTATGAAAATCACATCTACAGGAATATTCCGATCTTTTGCAGCAACCCAATCTTCTCTTGCGATGAGATTTGTCAAGCTTGATAGGTCTCTCCGAAAACTATATTGTTCCCTGGAGAAAAAACCATGCCCTTCAACATAGTTTATAACAGATATTCGAATGATTTTTTCCATCAGTTTTACAACTGCACTAGTTAAGCTAACGTGTCCATAAGTACTAACTAAATCCCTACTCCCAGCCTTATACACCGGACATATTATAGCGACTTTCCAGTCTCTGGACAGTCTGGGCTGCCTCAAAGACATGTCAAACAATATCGCTAATGGTTCAGCAATTACATCTAATATGGCTTTCATAATTCTAGGATGAATATCATCAGGACCACTGGACTTATCAGGTTTGAGATGCTGAAGTAGCCTTAAAACAGTACCTTTCTCAATGACCACAGGATCTATCAGCGAGCGTTGACGATTTTATTAGAAACCTTTTTTAGCATTCCTATGTCTGGATGGAATACACTATTCAGTGTATTTTAGAGCATGCTAAAGCAGAATATTACTTTTCGAGAGTCCAGTAACAGTAGTTCTGGCTGAAAAATAAAGACTCTGTACCAAGGAATAGATCATTACAGTATCATACTGTACATCGATTAGCTCAAATTTATGGTCCTACTCTTTGTAGTCCTGAATGTCGTCACGTCGTTATAGACAGTGAATAAAGATTTCAGAACAGTAAATAGTCTGAGTTCAACAAGATTTTGTGGTAAAAGCAAGTGATTACACCCGGCTATTAGCTGTTTGATGGATATTCCAACAGATATTTATTTGCGAAGCAGATACTTTGCGAAATAAGATCTCTTATGTCATAAAAATATCAAATTACTTTTAGCTGTTGCATTATTGTGCGAAAACCGGCACACACGCAATTAGATATTTCAATACGTAGCAAATTTGTTACCTTTTATGAGCTTTTATTGAGAACATTTGGGTTATTTTAAGCTTGATAGCGTCTTAATAGGCAGGCTTATATATGAATTATTGTGTAATTAACTAAAATATTTTGGAAAAACTGAAGTCTTAATGTACCTGGATGTCGCGCTATGAACTGAAGCGTAATATAGGCTTCATCACATCATCTGATTAGTTTGTATTTTTGTCTAGATTGTCTGCTGAAACAAGACTTATATATCACCTTATCTATGGTGAAGTATAATCAAGTCAGTTGGCCCTTTAACTTTCTGCGGTAAAGTTGAGAACAGGTTCTTATTCCCTCCAGAAATACCTTATAGCTACGCAGAGCTGTCTATACAGGCCATCATCAAATGTCTGTTGGCTAATGAAATCTAGCATGCGTAGAAAAACTTCCTTTGTTCAATGTTGTGGAAAAGTTGGTCTAAACTTCGTCGGTCGATTGGGTCTCCACTTTTAAGTATAACCTTCTTTTAAGTTGTGTAAGGTTCATAAACATCGCTAGTAAGCATAGTAGACGTGACCTAGCTGTTGAAATCGCGCAGTAATGCCTTCACTACTGTGAGGAATAGTGCACGTTGGTCTGTCACTGTGCTTGTGGAGGTAAATTTAAGCGTAGTGGAACCAGGCTTCATTATTGTCGGGGCAGAATGGCATGAGTTGAAGGGTGGGAAGCGAAGGAGCCTTAACCTTATATAGCTTAGACGTCTTTCCGTCACGATGAAGAAAATGTATACTCACGGGCGAGAAAAGATATACGAAACTATAAAAGTAATATCACTATGTTTGAAGCTAAAAGTTACAAAAACTGTATTTAATGTTCTAATGAGGAACAGATTCGCAGTTTACTGTTTAGTGTACCTGGTCACTTCGGTCTCACCACTAAAAATACAACAGATATTCTGAGTTAACAACTTTACAAGAAATACCCTTATAACCAAAGTATACCAAACTAGTCAAATTAGAAGTCAGTGATAAAAAGGTTAGAATATATATTTGGAAAGCTACTGATGTGTCAGGAAGCGTTTCGTCTTAACTGGCTGACAGTTGCAAGAGATGCGTAGCACAGTGTGCCTACTCATGATCTGATGCGGATGTGTGACCGATAGCTTTCAGCTAGGTGTATCTAGTAAAACTGATGAGGTCGGCATTAATGTCGAGGGCTTACAGGACCATTCACATCGTGGAAATGTTTACCGCTACAAGTCAAATAAAATGTGTACGTGGGTCACTTAATTCGGATGTTAGCGACTCTCTGGTCGGAGTTTGCATACTACTCAGAGTGTCTGATATCATCTGTGCTCAACATATCGTACCAGATGTTGCTTCTAACCTTGTCAGACATGCCGGCCAGATTCTTCAAACATGAATGTTGGCTGGAAGCACAGATGATTCGCCTGAAGAAAGTTAGAAAGCGTTGTGGATGAATTCTTTCCAGGAAAACATCATCAACCTCATAAGGTCCGATCAACCGCCTCATATAGCGTAAAAATTGAAACGGTGACTTGTCATCTAATTTCCACTCAAGAATCAATCGTTGCAATTTTTCTCACCCGATACTGAGGTACCTTGAATAGTAGCTTGCTTTGACTGCTCATAGATTTCTGATGCAGGATCACTGTCTATAAGATCCGTTACCTCACATGCTACTTTGATCGACAGAATCCCAAGCACGGAAGAGTATTTTGATGCCTGTAAACATATGTTACGACGATGAAACTAGACTTCCACATGTCCAAAAATGCATAGATTTAATCATCTGAACGGTAGTAAACTTATCAGATTTAGGGCGCGCAACTCCGTTGAACGGCTACTCTGGTTAATGCCTTTGGATTTGGATGAATACATTGCAAATGTACAAAAAAAATCGCTACCAAGATGGAAAGAGACGCCAGAATGAGTATGGGTGAACTCAAAATTACAGTCTCGAAAAATAATGTATGGGTTTGTAGTGGCACTGGGCCCTACCACGAGACAATATGAGAAATAGACATTAAACATTTAACGCGGAGAAATAGAGAAGAATGGAGAAGGCGGGAAGAATGAATTGAATTAATCGGAGTTAATCAGATGGCATGGCTCGACCATGCAGGCGTGGTCCCTCATGAATTTTACGTTATGTCTTTTATTCATATTAAATATATTGTTCCATCTCTAGCCTAAGATTGTTCTATATCATGCATTGGTAATTGTTACGACTCAGTGAGTTGATGTAGATGATGATGTGACTTCCACGTAAGATCTTACAGATTAGGCAGTTACATCATAACAAATCTACAATTTTAGGATTAGGTCTTTTATTAGAGCAGTGTCAATATCATAGTAGACCATAATTCTACAGGTTCACTAGATTCGTGGTGGATCCCAGTAAAAGAAACTTGTTTGATACATGATGATATGCACAGTTACTGGTTATGTACCAAAAGAAATGAACACTACAAAACTAATTATCTGCTTATGGGTAAAGCAAAACGGTAATAACTAGCACTTAAAACAAAATAGTATATTAAATAACAAAATAACAATAGTTGTTACGAAATGAATTTTACTTGTAATCTTCTGAGACAACAACAACAGATAAGTCTACTTGATTACGAAGGTCCCTCTGTACGAGGCAGCATCAGCGGCGCAATGCGAACGATTAAATCAAAAATTATTTTCTAATAATAATCCGGGACGAATCTCCAAAGTAGTGTGGAATGGCCTTAAAGGATGTTATGGTATTATTATAATCTTCAATCACAGACTTAGGCCAATAAACCAGAAGAATAGCCGTCAGAGGTGGCTTTTGTTATCACTATTTTCACATGAAGGAGTTTTTGATAGCAGTCCATGTGTATTAGAATGATTACTAATATCTACCTTGTTTAATCAACAACGAGGTTCAGACAATCTCTTCGTAATAAGATAAACCGTGTTAGACTTGACAAACTAACTGGAACACTAGTTGGGACTCTAACTTTCCGAGGTTATACTCCTGTTCCTTCAGGTAGACTACCGATTCAAATGCAACTAGGAGCCGACGCATATGGACAGCACGCCCACATAATCATCAACTGACTTTCTAATTCAGACCAAAAACAATTCTAGTGTCAGCACTACGGAATTATTGATTGTTTCTCTATGTTTAAGCACAGAAATCTTATTACCACACAAAAGTTAGTATTTTAACCAACGGTCATCGCTAAGCATTTTAATGTGACCTTTTACAAAATCCCTATACTAAATCATTTCTATCGTTGTTATCCCACTTTAATCAACGTTAATATGATCTTCATATGAATTTTCGCTTTGAACGTGTTTAAACCAGTAATGTTAATATTATAACATGTATTTTCCGGCCAGTTGCTGCTGCATTTTTTATTTACGTTTCGCTTTTTCAATACATGGAGGATTTTTATTATTCTTTTCGGTGGGAGGATATTGTGGTGGTCTTGGTTCTAATAACATAGTCCTCGAACTCGGATGTAAGATAACGGCAAAAATTAACATTCAACACTTAGCACGGAGAGAAGGTCAGCAATGGTGAACGCCTGGCTGACTGAAAGAAGTGGCATGGTTCGGCCATACAGGCGTGGTCACTCGTTGTACCCATTTGCTTTTTTATCGAATGTATTACTCCCCTCTCAACCCAAATGTGCTCGTTAGAAGTGCTAGAATTTATATTACTGATGGTCGTGAAGGGACGATTCAGTGCAGACCTTGACGTGATTTCCATGTAAGATCTCACGGATTACGTAGTCACATCATGACAAATCTACAATTTCAGTTAAGGTCTATCATTGTATTTACAAAGTCAAACGTACTAATATCGCGCTAGACCATATTTCCATAGATCAAACAGTCAAGTTTGCGAGTTCACTAAGCAGGTATTTGTCTGTCATTTCTTTTAAATGACTGTTAGATCCAGGAATCCAATCACATCAACGTATCTGTGCCGTTGTCATCCTCCCAGTGATGGTCTTCTGAGTTCAAAAGCTCCAAAGATGACAGCATTCAGTTGTAGATAATTTATAAAGATCAGCTTTATAGACACTCGTGTGGTCGTGAAAGACATAAATCTACTGATTTAAAGTGTAATTTGTCTCGAGATTTCGACCACAGAAAATTAGAATTGAAAAATCGTTAATAACTAGAAATTCTTTCACTTATCTCGTTCTTTCACCACTTTAAGTTAGATGTGACCTCATTAATGTCTCACCAATAGAAAAAAATGTTCAGCTTTTACTGTCAGGTTTAAGTATTTAAATTCTTTCAGGGATTCAACCGGCGTCTCATTTTTCTGGAAGACAAACTGAAAATGGTTAATTTCCCTCATTTGTTGGCTGTGAAATTAATAAACCTGGTGAACCTAACTAACGCACTTTATGCATGGTACAGGTAGAAGAATTACTTCCCCAATCACATCACATCGGTTGGACAATAAAATAAAATGTTCTGATATCAGCCGACCTCGATTAAAAACCCAGAATATAGGACACAGAAAACGATCCCACTAGTTGGATCCTCTATAAAAGCAAAGGCAACAGCGGCCAGTTACAATAGAATTGGACGACCCACTTTTTCAGATTCAGATTTGTAAAGTAATGACAGAAGGCCTATGGTCTATGTTATTCCTTTTCTAGTATGCTTCTGTGAGTGTCCAGACTTCTCTTGAACGAATCATTTGAGGATGCGGACACCACTACTTCGGGCAGCAGATTCCAAGTATTGATGACTCGGTGTGAGAACCTGTATGCCACGGGTATTTTGTTCGTTCTTGGCTTTTCTACTCGCCTGCCATGTCCTCTGAGATGTCCCGATCTAGTGGGAAGAAAAAGAGAGAGTAAGTTAGGTCCAAAATCATTTCTCAGTATTCTGTACATCAAAATTAAATCTCCCCTTAATCTGCGATAGGACAGTGTGAAGAGATCTAGCTTTACAAGCCGCTCTTTGTATGATGAACCTCGGAGTTCTGGAATTGCACGGGTAGCTGCCTTCTGTACTTTTTCTAGGATATCCGAGTCACCTTTTAAACATGGGCTTGCAGCCTGAACGCAGTTTGCAAGTTTAGTTCTCACTAAAGACGTGTATACTTTGTTGAGCATGATAGTATCTAGCTTTGTGAATGTTTGTTTTAAAGCCCAGAGCGTTCGAAACCCCTTAGCTGCGACCTCCCGGCAATGGGTCGTCGTCTTAAGATCCTGACTGACTGTCACCCCCAGATCCTTATGAGACCGAACCACTGGTAATTGCACTTCCCCTATGTTATATCTATTAACATTTAAGTCCCCGAAGTGCATGTAGACACACTTTACTGCGTTGATAGGCATCAGCCACTCTTGAGACCAGTTAATTATATTATTTAGGTCTGCCTGAAGAGCTTCTGAGTCTGTGTTTCCAGTTATTACTCACCAGATCTTTACATCGTCAGCGTATAATAACATTGGAGACTGTACTTTACTTGGAAGATCATTTACATACAGTATAAAAAGTAAAGGACCTAGGACGGAATCTTGAGGTACTCCATTAAGTACTGGTCTCCATACGGAGCACTTGGAATTTATTCTTACCTTCTGTCCACGACCTACTAGGAAATCCTTAATCCATTTTAAAAGGGGTCCAGCAATACCAATGTTTTCCAACTTCAATAAGAGTCTATTTGTTGGCACCTTGTCAAAAGCCTTACTGAAGTCTATGTAGACAACATCCACTAAGTTTCCGTTGTCTAGCGCCTTTATCCAGAATTCCCTTGCTAAAAGGAGGTTTGTTATACAGGAAAGACCCTTTCTAAAACCATGTTGTTCTATGTTTAACAACTTATTTGTTTCAATAAATTTCATTATTTTCCTTTTGACTATTCTTTCCAATATTTTAACTACAACGCTGGTGAGGCTTACAGGTCTGTAGTTCGATGGAAGTTGTCTTGGCCCTGTTTTATGTATGGAAGCGACGATTGCGTCCTTCCAGTCCATAGGTAATACACCTTGATTAAGTGGGGCCGCGATATATTGTTCAATATGTCTCAATATTTTGGGGTGTAGTTCATCTGGTCCTGTTGACTTTTCCATGTTTAAGGTGCTAAGAACCTTAAGCACATCGTCTTGGTCAAAGTCCACGGTGAGCAGGTGGTTTATTGACTATTTTGGTCTGGTTCTTTGTCCAAAGGAGGTTCCTGAGTGAAAACTGCCCCAAAGTAGTCAGCCATAGCCTCTGCTTTGTCCTGATCTTCCTCTATCATTTCAGATTCACTCCCTTCTTTAATTAGATTTGGAATCCAATGATGCATCCTTGTTCTGTAGTTTATGTACGAGAATATTCTCTTGGGCTGCTTGAGTGCTGATTGTGCCAACTGCATTTCATATTTTCTTTGAGCTTCTCGAATTTTTGTTATACACTTGTTTCTTACCGATCTGTAGTGTTCCATCGTACCTGCTGTGCCAAGGCGGATGGCTACATCCCAACATTTCTTCTTTTGTCTTAGTAAACGTCGAATATCCCTGAATATCCAGGGATGTCCGTGTTTCTTCTGCTTTGGGACTGTCCATGGTATGTATGGTTGAGTTACCCGGTTGTATAACTGCCTGATTTGCGTCCATGCCTCTTGTACTGAAGCTTTTGAGTCAATTTCCCAGTTTTCAGCCGATGCTGCGGAGTTGATGGCCTCCATATCTGCCTTCCATATGTTAGGACGCGCCGGTGCAACTGTTTGACAGGCAATCTCAGCCACGAATTTGAATAAGATGACTGCATGGTCACTTTTCCCTAGCGGAGGGAGGAAAGTCATTTGACCAACGTCATCACCATGTGTGAAGGCTAAATCTAAAAGAGAGGAGTTTCTTAAGACATATCTTGTGGGAGTTCTAATATGTTGGAACAAAGCTAATGCAATCGATGTTTCTAACAGTTTGAAATCGAATGACTTTATCGATGACCCGACTTCTAAGTTTACCCAGTTTAAATACGGTGCGTTAAAGTCGCCTACTACAAGGCTTTTACCCTTGTTACACCAGGACTTAGGTTTACTTAGGAGAATATCATTTACCACGCATTCTGGACTGAGATATACTACAACTAATTCAATGTCTTGCTGTCTACATTTCAGCCTACATCGCATCAATTCACATGTTCCTGAAACATGTGCCAATGTCTCAGCTACTCTTATAGTTAGGGTACTTTTCGTGTGCAGGATAACCCCGCCTCCCCTACGATTTAATCTCAGTCCTACTGGATAAAAAACCAGCTAAGTGAATTTCATTATCTATTATTTCCGGAGTTAACCAAGTTTCTGAGACAGCAATAACATCCGGTTTCTCTTTATCCACCACTGACTTAAGCTCCGCCATTTTATTTAGTAGGCTGCGAGCATTTGTGTAGCATACCTTTAAGTCTGTGGAGAACTTTTCCTTACCACCCAGAGTGGTTTGTGGATCGTTTTGCTCCAAACTCTTACAATTTGAAAACCCTTAAGAATGAGGTTTCTTTCGCCGTTTCGGCGACGCTCATTTATCTCCACTTCTGCAGCTCGTCTCTTAATACGATCAGCTAGGCTGAGATCCTCACGGACATATATTCCGGATCCAATAAGTTCGCGTGAGTTACCTAAAATCAGGTTCCTTTCATCAATCGTGGCAAATGTTACCTTCAAGAGGCGGTCTTTCTGAGGGCTTTCAGAATCCACCTTTCGTTCTATTCTATAAAGCTTACAAATGCTAACTCCTGAAACTGTATCTGGGAGTAGCTTGCTTATTAAGGACTTAATGTGACTGAAGTCGTGTTCGAATCTAGCCTTTGGTTCCTTATCGGAAGATTCTCTTAACTTATGAAAAATGACTGACCTCTCAGAGAGATCTGTCTTGACACTCAGTGGAATTTTTGTTTCTGATACCGTCTCTTCCAATGACTTGCTAACCATCTGCGGTTTGCCTACAGCTGTTTTCTTCTCATTTCTCTTTCTCCGTGCTGGAGTCCATTTATCCTCACTCAGGACAGCCACACTGGGACTATTTGGAACGATGACAGTGTTATCCGGGTCTTCAATTTCCACTAAAGGTGTATGATTTCCAATGTCAATATTTAGCGGCACTTCACTCCTCGTTAATGTTAACGGTGTTTTTACTTTTCCATCAATCACAATCGGGTGTTTAACGTGTCCGGTAGCAGCACTTACTACACTGACACATTTATCACTGTCAGTGCTCGTGGTGTCAGGACAACCGCCATCGTTTTTCTTACAGGCCAAAGCCAATAGGCTCATAGCCTCCTGGATTAAAAACTTTTTATTTGTACAGCAAAACATACAAAGCCAATGCGAGTTTGGCTTCGAGCATCTTTTGTATGCCGTAGGACTTAGACGGGTACACATCTTATGGTACCACTTTTTACATTCACCGCACTGCATTCCTTCCTCAACGGGGAACTAGCAGTTCGGTTGTCCACATTTATAAGTCTTACTAACCATTGTAATTTGATTTATAACTTTTAAAACACACTATGATCACAACGTGAACACGAGTGTCAGTCAATGAGTAAGCAAGAAGGCACCACAAGACAAAGTTTAGAAAAAATCTCAAACTATGCCCAAAGTACTTTTAGTTAAAGTAGACCAAGAATGTTTTCTGTTTCCACTAGTACACAAAGCAATGATAATCACAACTTATACAAAAATCACTCCCCTGGTGAAGAGATAAACAGTCAAGCGCAAGTTAAGAGGATTAGGAGATATTTCAGGAAAGACTAGAAACAAGTGCTACCAGTCGGATCTGAAAATCGCAGTCCTCACTGAAACATGTCTATTCCCAGACACCACGGATAAAGTGGGTTTGTGAAGCATGGCAATTTCCGATGTCACAGAACAAACAAAACGAGAGGTGGAGCATCCTCCCTATAATCCTGAAACGTTTGCACGGAAGCCACCATTTAAAAGGACTTGTCTGGTCACTCACTGAAGTCACAGGAACGTCCAATAATGGATACAGGCTATTTTTCTCTGAAGGATATAAAAGAGATTGTACCCGTTACAGTCCAGTTTCATCACTTCCAATAATGTCGATGGTAATTGAGGGACTGGTCGATAAGCAAACAAGAGAGTACATGGACGTAAACAACACGGGTCTAGAAAAGCAGCTTCTGATTGTCTGATATACCAATAGCATAAGAGATCTGGATGACTTACTGAGATCAAACGATACCAGCCCACGTAATATTCATCGACTTCACAAAGTCCTCAATACAAATCTTACGTGCTCCTCATAGTGAAGGCAAGGAACACAGGTATCGCTGACTCAATTCTATCTTCGCTCTGAAACCATCTATAGACTAAGACTGGTAAATATACTGCGCTATGCTTTTTCCTACTCCTGACCTTCATCAATGACCTTTTAGATCAAATTAGCTCAATTTCATCAATATACACGGACGATGTGAAGATCTAGATGTACATAAAAAGCGAAAAGGACTCACTTGATCTTCAAAAGGACCTCGCAACAATGGAGGAATAGGCAGTAGACAACGGGTTAAAACTTAACATTTTATGTCATGAACATTCAGCCCTATGGGACACAAACAACCCACGTTCTCCACGAAAATTCGCTCCCAACTGTCTCCTCGAAGCTTGATCTAGGACTAGAGTAAATACAGATCTCGGATACTAGCTCAAAATACATGGGGGACGCAGTGAAGACAAAAGCAACCTTCCACTTTATGTGAAAGAGACTTAGATCGATTA
The DNA here is from genome assembly GCA_946903255.1 of Schistosoma spindalis. Taxonomy (NCBI): domain Eukaryota; kingdom Metazoa; phylum Platyhelminthes; class Trematoda; order Strigeidida; family Schistosomatidae; genus Schistosoma; species Schistosoma spindalis. Next base: position 2,154,871 of record OX336421.1, on the reverse strand, counting down.
TCACAGAATTGTTCCCAACTCTTTTTAGAAAGTATATACGGCCATACCTTGAAGCCCACAACGTCATTGCTCTCCTTCTTTTCAAAAGAGACACAAATCTCTTAGACTAAGTACAAAATCGAAGAATCAAGTGAGTGAAAAGGGTGAAGAACAGATCCTAACGGCACAGACTTCAGCACCTGGGATTATGCTCACTAAGCTACAGGAGAACAAGAGGTGATCTGGTGATGGTATGCAACACTCCGAGTCACTCCAGCGCGAACATACTGCCAGAATGTCATCACCACACTCCTCAAGATAACCCTCGAAAGACTGCAAATCAAAGGGCGAAAACCCAGGTACACGCCTACGTTTTTGCTTAAAAAATAACCTCATTCGGGATGCCTTCTGAGGTCTCAGTGTTTAAGTTTAAGAGGAAAGTTGATGAAGCATACTCACCTATGACATTGTGGTGGATCAGATAATATATTAACTCAAAAGATAATAACAGATTTATTAATGACAAATGATATATATATGTGTTATAAACACAATAGAAATAAGAACGTTAATTAGTTCACCAGGCTAGTGCGTGTTCTAATTTGATCTGGTACCAAATATCCACAATTATAGACGGTTGATAATTCCAGTAAATTTTGATGAATTGCACAATTATATGATCCAACGTAGTATATGGTATATTCCAATTACAGTCTGTAAAGGTGGATGGTGTTTAATTTGGTCGTCGGTTAACACAACCACAAGTGAATGTAGAACGCGAGGTATGTGTATTTGTTAGCGGTCAACAAAGTATCATGCCATGCGTGTAACACAACGGAAGAAAAAGTGTTCAAGGTCAAACACTTAAACAACAGGTACAATCATTTAACGATGAATGTACATGTGGTGGAAAATTAAAAAAATAAATACAAATAACATTAAAAACTATTTACAAAATAAGCTTGTCAGATATATCTCCACAATATATCAACCCACTCCTGGACCAGATGTTAGATGCATGTCTTATAATTTTCCACGGTTATTATCGTCTCACAAACAGTAACTATTTCACATATCTCCTAATAATATCTCCGATCCTCTCCTACTCTGTTAATTTCTTCTTCATACACGTTGTCGACCAAGTAAATTGATTATCCATCCTTGAAATAAACAACGCTTTATCATTTTCATATTGCAACCAACCTACTACCTCATAATATGGTAGCTGCCGGTATCAAGACACCATACTGCATTAAGACAAGTGCACTCACTGACTCAAAATATACGAACCCGCAAATAGTCACCATACTGACGCAAATATTTTACATGTATATATAGAATGAACGTAAGAGATGTACACAGTCCATAATTTAAGGATAGGTATACCTAGTATCTGCCCCAGGATGTAACCCAGCTCAGTGAATGGTAAGCAAACCACTGGCATCAAAATCATTTGAGTGGAAAGTCTTATATTGACCAATCTACACTACTGATTATGACAGTCAAGTGGCTATACTACTTCTACTACCCATTAGACACAATCAAACACCTGGAAAAATACCGAAGTGACAAGAAGCGACCACAAAGAACTCAGTTAGTTTATATAAGCTTGTGACAGAGATATTGTATATTGGAAATTGAGGGTTGCTACTTTTTTGAGTTCAAGGTGAGTGGGGTTGACCTGTCTGTCAGCCTACAAGACAGTTATAACCAGTTATTGTGCTTTGGACTACAATCAACCAAATAAAAACTATTTTAAAGGGCTAAAACAAGGATTTTTCCATTTGAAAATGCATTTTTATTTATGAATTCGTAGCAAATATAGACTACAATGAACATGTGCATTCTTTCTCCCTATATCAGGTCCTTATATGCAATCTTGATCTATGTATATTACTACCACCGAAGTAAATGCTTTAAATTTGGCGTTTATCTTGCGCTGATAAGGTGTGACAACTTGAACCAATGCAAATATGTTCCTGGTCCTACGTTGTAGCTGACTGACTGCTTGTAAAGTGCTTGTTAAAAGCTTGTTATACAATACGCTAAAACTCACAGTGATAATTCAAAGAGCAGATGCTGTCGTCTAATAAAAACGGAGAAGGTGTTCACAGCGGAAATCGTCACTTACATCGTCTTTCCTCTTATAATAACGCTTGTTCATTTAATCTCATATTGTTAAAAAAACCCTTGGGTAGCTATGTCGTATACATTTGGGAAGTCTTTTTCGTTGACGTTGAGCGATAAAAGCTGTGGTGCACCTTTTAAATAGGAGAACGTGGAATGTAGGATTACTTCGTATGTGTTATGGAATCTAAACTTCATAATACTAAATTTGTACTACTACCCGTCAACTCGAAACTTGCTGCCAATTCTAGTTTTATCAAGTATGGTAAAATAGACGTGACGGAACTTTCTAGCTGGTCATCCATCATCCTAGCGACCATTGCCTTCTTAACGGTAAACAAATCGTAAAGTAAATCAGTTTACTTATAAATTTATTCCTTGTTTCTTTTCTCTGAATAAACGTCTAAGACCTGTATCCGCAATACACAGTCATTTTAATCTCATGTAGTTTTCAAAAGGGAATAGCTTACTTTTATCTTGGATTTCCAAGATAAATTAATTACAATTGTTCCTACCTGTTTCATTTATTATTCTAGGGTCTTTTATGTCTACAAGTATGGCTGATGAAAGGAGTATTTCCCGTCTTGACATACGTGATCGTCATATAAGTCAAAGTGTAGATGGTAATTATTTTGTTGTACTGATGACTAGAATATTTCAGGCTCGGATTTAATATCTGAATTATCCATTGTTCGTGCACAAAGAACATCAAGTGAATTCGCATTGTCATCTGCTCAAATCATACATGAGTCGAAAATAAAAAATTTAAAAACTGAAAAAGAGGTAGTATCAAGTTGTCTACATAAAGTCTTCTAGATTATTGAATCAGAAAAGAATAATTTAGCTAACGAACACAATTCTTTGAAAAGAAAGTATCAACTATTAGAATTTGAAAGAAGCCAAGATCAGTCTAAAATGAAAAGTTTTCAACGTAACCTTGATGATCGTATAAATTCTATTATTCAGTCATCCAGTAGCTTTGGATCATCGTTGACTTTAGTGAGTTTAACTTTTGTTGTTGTATTAAATTGTGTTAATTAATTTCACCTAATTTTTAGGTGAGCTATTAATTGACTGACTTTTACAACGATAAGTCTAAACTTATTGTATCATATTTTCACAGGTTTGATAGTGTTGTCATTTCAAGTTATTAAACAATTAATTGATTTTGCTTATATAACTCACTCATCTCAAGCTAATGGTTAAATTAGATTAACACACTCCATCTATGTCAAAAAGTATTATTGTTTAAAATGGGGTTTTTTTTATACACCTTTTTTTGTTGCCCGCTGATCTGATTCCAATTTGGATGGACGTATGAATAAGCTATAAACATTACCCAGGCGAACCCCGTTTATGTGTCGGTGGTAATAAGAAGTGAAATACGAATCGCGTTGGAGGAATTTATTTCAAGTGTTTGCTTATCCAGACAGACTTTCAGAATAAGAAGCGGAGCGGAGAAACCGAATGAGTCAACCTGATTTGATCAAGCGTGAATCGATATTTATGGTCACATAAAAATAAGTTACAGACATGTGATGAGTAGGATAAGCAATGCACACACTTATACTCATATAGAACAGTCAATGTTAATAAACGACTAGTCAACAAGGTCAAAATGTGACCTGGAAAGGATGAATAAATAGGTTTGCCCAGAAGCTAGAATAACCTGTGTAGGTTTGACATAGTACCAGACATCACAACTTATCTATGCATAACATTAAATCACGAAATGGCTGATTTGAACTCCGACCAACTCCATGATCAGATTTTATATAGTAAGCGTAATCAACAACTCAACACAACTTTTTACATGTTATATAAATAGCAGTAATTCTATTGTATAGACAATTTCTACGGTGAAACATAAGTTCTGTTAATTGATATTAAACTATTCTTGATATAAAATGATAGTTTAGCTTATATAACACTAGGTAAATACATATTAAGTTTGGTTAACATTCAATTTACAACAATATCAACTTAATGCAATCTTTAAATTCACTTGGTATTGTTTACTTGTATCTTCCTATTGTTATTTAGGACTGTGGACTGATCTGATATTGCTATAAGTCACAAGCTTTATAAGCAAAGATGGATAGTGGCTAGCAGTGGGGTCCAGGACGTGTGTTTCATCCTATTTGGCAATAGCGTTTGAAGCGAGCAGCATTGGGTTCAGGTCCCAGAGTGAACATAAACTCTGAGATACAGGTACATCCAGCTGACGAATACCAAATAGGACGAAACGAGCATCCTGGGTTCTACTGATAGCCACTATCCATCTTTTACTTAATACAATGTTCATAATTATAATCAATAATCTAGAGAAATGAATTTAAAAAAATATTTTTCTTCAATTATTACAGGAAACTGAACGTTTAAGAGATGAAGTACTTAATTATGAAAAAAAGTTTACAGATTTACAAAGTGCTCATTCTCAACTTCAAATAAGAGTCAAAGAATTAGAAGCTTTACTAGATTTACGTTCACAGTAAGAACAAAGTTTCATTTCTGTCTAAATTTATGAAGGCGATTAAAAGAATTAGAAATGTATGTAGAAGAAAAATCAACTGAATTGAAAGAATTATCAGAATTAAAATCAACAGTTTTCGTAAGTTGATCCTTGTGTTTGTGTGTGTGTGTGTCTTTTTCATTTGGAGCATTCTTCAAAGCTTATTGTTGTTTCTATACATATCGCTTTTCAGTATAATTAATTCTGTCGGTTAGCGAGTTAGTCTTCTGTGGGATGGGGTCGCTAGCCTCATACCCGACTCCCCTCCTTTATCCGGGCTTGAGACTGCTGGTAGCCCCAGAGGGGGCTCTAAGTGGAGTTAATTCTGTCAGGTTCCACATATATTTATGAAACTTGGATTATGTTTTAAAATGCAAGGTATATTGGATAATGTATATTTTACACAAATAGAAAAAAACTTAATACTTAAAATTCATTATTTAAACTCTTCATTAAGTGATGAAGGTGAGATATAGTATCAGATCATACGATTACTTTCATAGTTATTTGGGAAATAATAATAGTTTTCAAGCTTAGAAAATGTACATATTAGAAATACCCTAATAAAGATTAGAATACAGTTTAGTGGAAAATCTAAATCACATCTCAAATATATGTTCGTTTGTTAGATTTGATGTTGTACAATATGAGAATTAAATGTACTGCTTAACTACTCTTATGGTATGTGCTACTGATGTCAACAGATATAAGTAGTATGTATCATTAATTGCAAGTGAAATGTCTGGTGGTAGAACGTTAAGAAGATCGAAGGAAGGAGAACTAGAACAAAGAATGATTGATGTAGAAGCGAAAGAACAATAAAGTCGGAGATGATTGATTGACATTTCGTAAATGAAGTATTTACTCTATAGTTCTCAGATTTTACTAAGAGATTCTGTGATTTTGTATTCAAACACATTCGATTGTCCCAACTTATGTTCTCGTTCACTACACACTAACCAAAGTAGGTGGAATGAGATTCAGGTTCATTATTTAGTAAATGTAACATGAGTAACTAAACCACTGACATACACCTCTAAATCTTTACTATCACTCCTTTTCATGTTTTTAATTCGAAATTCCGATAAAAAATCTATTGGTCATTCCTTCGGTCGAGTCTATTAATTCAAAACCGTTTACTTACTTACGCCTGTTACTCCTCGTGGAGGAGCATAGGTCGCCCACCACCACTCTCCATCCAACCCTGTCCTGAGCAATCCTTTCCAGCTCTTTCCAGTCGTTATTCATCCTTTTCATATCTGCTTCTATTTCTCGACATAATGTATTCTTTGGCCTTCATCTTTTTCGGTTCCCTTTAGCATTCCAAGTTAGCGCTTGTCTCGTAATGCAGTTTGATGATTTCCTCAATGTATGTCCTATCCATTTCCATCGTCTTTTCTTAATTTCCTCTTCCGCTGGAAGCTGGTTGGTTCTCTCCCACAAAAGGCTGTTTCTGATGGTGTCCGGCCAATGAATGTTGAGTATGAGACGTTGAGTATCTTGCGTAGACAACTGTTTATAAATAGTTGTAACTTTTGATAATATAGTCGTAGTAGTTCTCCACGTTTCAGCTCTGTGTAGTAAGACTGTCTTGATGTTCGTATTGAAGATTGTGACTTTGATATTGGTTGACAATTGTTTTGAGTTTCATATGTTCTTCAATTGTAAGGATGTTGTCCTTACTTGCCTTTACATCTACATCCGGTCCTCCTTGTTCATCAATGATGCTCCCCAGGTACATGAAAGATTTCACATCAAAACCATTTAATCCTGGTTATTGTTTCTGATGAGAAAAAATGAGGTCTTTGATGGTTTGGTCACAAACTACTTAATTAATTAAAATATAAAGTATATACTTCAATATTCTATTCATAACTAGCTAAGTTAATCATTAGATTCACAGATAATATTAATTAAGTAGTTTATATTATTAACTCTGAAAAGATTTGTGATATTAACATTTATCCAACGATGTTTATAAGTGAAATAATTCTATGTATTGATTCAATAGTCACAATTTTGTCTAGTTTACTTATTAGCCAGGTAGAATTGATGGTAATCAAGGATGTATGAGATATAGACCGTTCATTGTGGTCATTATAAGCCGATAGTGTGCCATTCAGCTTACTATGGGATCTTATCTCTGTTAAATTATAAATCCTATGGGATTTTGCAGCATTCTACATAGTTTATTGTAAAACAGTTTCCTTTTATAACCAGTCTCAACTATCTTTGTATACCTTCTACATCCTGGAAGAATTTCTGACATCCAGTGTCAACACCATGTTAGAATGCAGAGGTTCGTCATCGTGTGTTCGGATACGGAGACGATAATTCAATTGGTGTCACTAATTTGAAATATAGACTTCGGTGTCTTGGACATGTTCTACGAATGTCATACCAGAGAATTCCACATCGTGCATTATTTGCTGACTCTGGGACTGGTTGGAAAAAGTGGGGAGGTGGTCAGTGTATAACATGGTGTCGTAGTATGAAAGAAAACTGTACAGGACTGGCTTCTGTCTGTCGTTCACGACTCCCTGGTTGGGGTCCTAGAAATGTTATGACGTTATCAGATATAGATCAGAATAGAAGCCAGTGGAGATCCTGCTGTAACTTTCTTCATAATAAATGAAAATAACTTTTTTAAGTGGAAGAACTCGTTGTGGTTGTACTTTCGCTAATTGAACTGTCCCTCCTATTGCGTCGACACCCGAACTAGTGATAGGGAGTGAAGAAGTTGAGCGTGTCCACCGCTTCACCTATCTCGGAAGTCTCATCAGCCCTTGTGGTTTGGTGTGTGACGAAATTTCAGCACGGATACAGAAGACTCGACTAGCTTTTGTCAACTTACGTCACTTGTGGCGTAGGCGAGATATCCGTCTATCAACCAAAGGACGAGTTTACTGCGCAGCAGTTCATTCCGTCCTACTTTATGGCAGTGAAACATGGCCAGTAAGAGTAGAGGATATTCGTAGGTTACTAGTATTTGACCATAGGTGTCTTCGAAACATCGCTCGTATATCCTGGGACTACCGAGTAAGCAACTCAGTTGTTAGAAAACAGGTACTAGGTAAGAATGACAAATCAATTGATGAAGTAGTGAAACTTAATCAATTGAGATGGCTGAGACATGTGTTACGTATGCCCAACAACCGACTGCCCCGACGTGCTATGTTTTATGGTGTAGGAGTAGGTTGGAAGAAAGATAGGGGCGGCCAGACCAAAACATAGCACAATTCCATGAAGTCACTGACAAGTGGATTGAGCCATGTTGGTAGGTGTAGACTACCTGGTTGGGGACTGCGATATGATAGCAACCGATGGTTAGAGACTTTGAATGACATGACTGAAAATCGTTTGCAATGGCGCAGGTGCATCTACTCTGTGTTCTCTCAAATTCTAATCTTCTGAATTCTTCATATCCCTTTCTCTTTCCAAATTTATTTCAGTTTATTATACTCCTTGAATAACATCTTCAAACACTAGTCTTTCCGATTTCTGCTTATACTCCTACCACCTCTACCACTGTGGAATTTGAATCGACATCTGAATCTCTGTGCTAATGTGATGTGGCAACTCGAACTGATGTACGTACGTACGTACGAAGTTCCACGTTGTTATTGACTGACTGACTGACTCACTATTATTCACTGATTTCTGCACATTGTTGTACTTCTTTTTTCTTATACACATCTTACATTCTGTATCTCTTCCCATTCTCATTATAATTTTGTGGGTGCATATAATATCTAATACCCCTTTGTACCAATATTTATGTGCCCAACTAAATAAATAAACGCCCTGGAAGTTGGAAAGTTTCAAACACTTCTATGGTTAGATTAAATATCTAACATATCTCATATTATAACTCTAATATCTATCCGATTCATGATTTATCTTAGTAATTCTTTATAGTTAAAAGACTTTATTTTTTTTTCTAAAATTTTAGAAATTAACTTCAGAGAAAACAATCTTAGAAGAACGTATACTTCTAGAATCGAATCGAACTAAAATGCCAGAAGGTTATGAAAGATTTATGAAAGGTGTTAATTATATAACTAAATTAGAAATGGAATATAATCAATTAAAGATAGCCTATAAAACTATGAGTCAAGAACGTGCTAAATGGCTTATTACTAATGAAGAAAATTTAGAATTATATAATCAAGTGGAAATTTTAAAAAAATGGCGTGAAAGAGCATTAATTGCTGAGAATACATTACTTGAAAAAGAAACATTTATGAATAGTTTGATTAAAAATACTTATTCACCATTAATAGATAATTATTCATCTATATCAACATTAAAAAGATTAGAACGTGAAAATGAAGTTTTATTAGCAGAACAAGGTGAAATTAATGCAAAGTTAGTATATCATATTATTGATTTCTTTTTCATAAATGTAATTGTTTTGACCACAGGTGCCTTAGAAATATTGCGGGTATCTGCTGGGATCACCGGGTAAGTAATAATGAGGTTAGACGCAGGGTATTAGGGAATAATGGTAAATCAGTTGATGAGGTTATGAATCTTCATCGACTGAGATGGTTGGGCCACGTGTTGCGTATGCCTGAACACCGATTACCACGATGCGCAATGCTGACTAGTGCAGGGGATAATTGGAAGAAAGTTAGGGGCGGCCAAACCAAAACGTGGCATCAGTGCTTGAAGTCACTAACTTCTGGTCTGAGCCATGTTGGTAGATTCAGACTACCTGGTTGGGGTCCGCGTGACTATCGTAACCAATGATTGGAGACTCTTGGCGACATGGCTCAGAATCGATCACAATGGCATCGGTGTATACACTCTCTGTCTTCCTTTAAACTAAGAGATTAAAATCACTTCAAATCTTTCTTTCTAGGAACTAATTCTATCTTCCTGTACTATCTCCTTATACACACTCTTTCTTCTATATATTACCACCACTGAATTAACTACTCCTATGAATCCAGTGTTCATCTTGTTGTGCTAATGCGGTATGGCAACTTGGACCGATGCATATACGTGCCTGGTCCTACGTTGCAGCTGACTGACTGAAATGTAATTGTTAGGAAATGGTTATTAGGTAAAGATAGCAAATCAATTAATGAAGTAGTGACACTTGATCAGTTGAGATGGTTATTTATTATTTATTTTATTTTATTTATTTATTTTAACACATAAGTATAGGTACAGGGAGGCACCAAATAGATATGCGCCACATAAATCTCAATTGATTTGTGTGAGGGCTGTGATACTGCTCGGGTGCCCAAACCGAAACAGGTGGTTTTCTTAGTGGTCCACACCCCGAGCCTTTGACCTGAATGTCTGACCCACAAGGCAGTGGAGCATCGTGAGGAGATGCAGTCCCATTGTAGCCGGTGACCAACGATTGGTTCATACGCCATTTGTTCTCGCAGGATACTGGAGCCCATGTGCACCATTGGTTTAGGGTCCGGTTAAAGCGCGGGACATTCGCTTTTCGTCCTCTCATTTTTGTAAACAACAGTAGTGCCACGAGAAGGCAGTGAGTAGGACTTCCCTGGCAGAGGCTATATACGCATGGCCATGTGAGAGCATTTGGAGAGGGAGAGCGGACTCTCCCCACTATCGGCCGTACCAGGGAATATGATTCTATCCCTTCAAAGGAAAAATGCTGCTTCAGGATTTTCCTGCGTCAACTCCTGAATCAATGATAGGGAGTGCAGAAGTCGCGTTTATCGACCGCTTCTCTTGGAAATTTTATTAACTTTGGTATGTTGATGTCTAATGAGATCTCGACTGGCTTTTACTAACTTACATTGCTTGTGGCATAGGCAAGATATCTGTCTGCCATCCAAAGAACAAGTTAATTGTACAGTAGTTTCGGTCTGTTCTACTTTATGAGTATTAAGTATGGCCATTAAGAATATAGGATATTTGCAGGTTACTAGTACTCATTCGTAAATGTCTTCAAACCAATGTTCGTATATTTTGTAACCACCGATCGAGCAATACCAAGGTTAGGCATGTGTTGGTAGGGGAATATGGCAAATTGATTGATGAAGTGGTAAATTTTCATCAAATGAGTCACTCAGCTACAACGTAGGACCAGACACATATATGCATCAGTTCAAATTCCCATACCTCATTAGCACAGAAAGATTCATAGAAGCAGTTGATTCAATGGTGGTGGTATATGTAAGAAAGATCTCATATAAGGATATAGTACAGGAAGAAAGAATTAGTTGGTCGAAAGAAAGATATGAAACGATTTTAATCTCATAGTTTAAGGGAAGACAGAGTGAGCTATGTCACCCAGAATCTCCAACCATTGATTACGATAATCACGCAGACCCCAACCAAATAGTCTGCATCTACCAATATGGCTCACACTAGAAATTAGTCACTTCATTGACTGGTACCGCGTTTTGGTTTGGCCGCGCCTAACTTCATCAAATGAAGTAGTTGGGGTATGTGTTACGTATGCTTAACCACTGTTTATCTTAACTGGCGATGTTGTGTTATGTAGTAGTTCGGAAGAAAGTTAGAGGCATTCAAATCAAGACATAGTACAGTTCGTAAGGTCATCTACAGTTCGGTCGAGCTATGTCAGGCACTTTGTTGCGTACAACTGACTGACTATAACTTAGTTGTAACCCAGTACAAGTTTATATACCATATCCTTGGCTTTGTTTTCTATATGTTTAAAGACAACTATTACAAATGGATCTTGTAAATCAATAACCCTTAGGGATGTTCTTTTTAGACTAGTTATTTTGAATATGCTCTTACATTTTACCACCCTATACTATCTCATAAAACCAGTGAAATATCCAAGTGCTTATTAAGTAATCAGAATATTATGTGACATTCCAATGTGTTCTACGTTGTGTGGTGTAAAACTTGTTCATTAAAAGTAGAGGATACATGTTTAAGTAGCAATTATTTGATCAAATAGGTGAGATCACGAAGTGAATAATGATGATATTTAGTGTAGAGTACTAGACAAATAGGGTTAGTAAGTTTATAAAGTTATCAACGTTTTCAATACATAGCTCCAACTCATTGTGATAGTTAACTTAAGAGCTTTCAGTGAAAATGTTGTAGATAGAAAAACCAGTTCATATAATCACGACTGTACAACAAAGCTGTATTAGGGGGTATGCAGACTTCCTGGTTGGATTCAGCAACATAACGTTTGTTTGAACGATTTGTATGCAGTTGGATTCATTCTGTGTCGTTTCTTTTTTTTTTGTCTATCGTTTTGCTGAAGTGAACTGTAACTTGATGGACTGAGACACATTTATTCTAGATCGAATGTTGTCCACATAGCATGTCCGCTAACTGTGTAGACAAATGGACTCAACGTCATTTTTTTAAATGAAACTTCAGATAATAGTTACAGATTATTCATGAAGGTATTATATTAACTCAAAAACAGCTCTTTTAAAGTTAACCTAGTGTTTCGTTGAGTACTGTCAAGACTACAACAAAGACACTGTGCTTGGACAATCACTAATGATAATCTGTTGATTATTCGCCTGCAATTTAGCCGCTTTGTTAGGTGTGACTCTTATATATCATCGAACCTCAGTCAACTGTGGATGAGAGGGATCTTCAGTGTTGGGTATTAGGGTATGAGGGTAAATCAATTGATGAGGTTGTGAATCTTCATCGATTGAGATTGTTGGGCCACGTGTTGCGTATACCTGAACACCGGTAACCGCGACGCGCAATGCTGACTAGTTTTGGGGATGGTTGGAATAAGGTTAGGGTCGACCAAACTAAAACGTGGCGTCAGTGCTTACAATCACTAACTTCTAGTCTGAGTGATGTTGGTAGATGCAGACTACTTGGTTGGGGTCTGCGTGGTTATCGTAAACAATGGTTGGAGACTCTGGGTGATATATGGCTCAGAATCGATCACAATAGCTTCGGTGTATACATTCTCTGTTTTCCCTTAACTATGAGATTAAAATTACTTCATATCTTTCTTTCTACCAACTAGTTCTTTCTTCCTGTTTTATATCCTTATATGCAATCTTCCTTTTATATATTACCACCATTGAATTAACTACTTTTATGAATCTGGTGTTCATCTTGCTGTGCTAATGAGCCATGGCAACTTGGACCGATGCATATATGTGCCTGATCTTATATTGTAGTTGACTGACTGACTGATGGAAGCCGGTGACCAATAATTGTTTCAGGATCCTGGAGCCCATATACACCATTGGTTTGGAATCAGGATTTTCCGAATCCCCCATATCCACGAACCTAGTTAAAGCTCCGGGCATTTGCTTTTTGTCGTCTTAGTTTTGTAACTAATTACCCCACCACTAGAAGGTAGTGAGTAGGACTTCTCGCGTGGCCATGCGGGAGCATTTCGAGGGGGGAGATCGAATTCACCTCACCTTCAACCATACCATGGCATTTGGGGGCCAGTATAAATCAGAGTAGACCAGACTATATTCGTTTAGTTGGGGGTGATAGTGTAGTAGACAAGATCAGGAGTCAGGACAATTGGATGTATTTGACGCGACATTACACAGTATCTCACTAAATTCTGAGAATCATATAGTAAATAGTTAATTTGCAAAATAACAATCCGTCGTCTTGACTTTGACTGTTCCTGTTGCAAACATTAATCCATTGTCTCATATTTCCTTGTTCATGCATTTTCATACTAAATTGCATTCCGTTCCCGTTCTTTCCTTATCGATCTTCTACTGAAATACATTCTATGTCTGACTATCATTATATACTACTTATGTCATTTCATTTCATTCATTTCAACACATAGATATTGGTGCAAGGAGGCACCAAATACATATGCGCCACACATATCTCATTTGATATGTGTGAGGGCTGTGATACTGCCCGGGTGCCCAAACCGAAGCAGGTGGTTTTCTTAGGGGGCCACACCCCGAGCCTTCGACCTGAACGTCTGACCCACAAGGCAGTGGAGCATCGTGAGGAGATGCAGTCCCATTGTAGCCGGTGACCAACGATTGGTTCATACGCCATTTGTTCCTTCAGGATACTGGAGCCCATGTGCACCATTGGTTTGGAGTCCGGTTAAAGCGCCGGACATTCGCTTTTCGTCCTCTCATTTTCGTAAACAACAGTTATGCCACGTGAAGGCAGTGAGTAGGACTTCCCTGGCAGAGGCTGTATACGCGTGGCCATGTGTGAGCATTTCAAGAGGGAGAGCGGACTCTCCCCACTCTCGGCCGTACCAGGGCATTTGGGGGCATACTACTTATGTAGATATAAGTAACTCACACTACAGTGGTGGTGGTATAAAATGTCATATAAACACCATCTGTAACCATTATTGATCTAATATTCCTTTATTTTACTCTTCTTCAAATGAAAATGATGTATTTGTTTAATTTTCTCTTTTCTTAGAAATAAAGAATTATTAATCATTTTAAAAGAAACTCAAAATGATCAAACTCAATTAAATAATCATTTACAAAGTATTCTATGTAAATTGAATGATTTAAAACAAATATGTAAAAGAGGTAATCAAATTGTTCAACTTTTAACGAAGGTATGTAAGTTTTATTTTTAAAAATTTCTGTTCTATTATCTTTATGTTACCATCATCGGGGAAAGAGTTGGGGGTTATCTACTTGGAATCACTGAACGGCCATTTCGTCCTAGTATGGGACTTCTCAGCAGTGAGTATTCACGTTGGTGTGATCTCGTGGATTGGTTGAAGTTAGACATTAACACCGTTGTATGTCGGCTCAATGGTTTAATGGTTAAGCGCTCGCGCGTGAATCTCGTGAGGGGGGGCGGGATCGTGGATGCGCATTGTTGATGAATCCCAAACGGCTGTCCAGTGCTTCCAGGTTTTCCATAGTGATCTAGCTTCAATTGACTCATGATCTTAACCATTAAAATTACTATAATAACCACAAAACCCATTCTTGTTATTTATTTATTTGAAGAATACATAAACATTGGTACAAGAAGGCACTAAACAGATATGCGTCACATAGATCATTTGATTTGTGTGAGGGCTGTGATATTGCCCGGGTGTTCAAACCGAAGCAAGTGGTTTTCTTAGGGGGTCACACTCGGAGATGCATTCCAATGGTAACTGGTGACCAACAATTGGTTCATACACCATTTGTTCCTTCTGGATACTGGAGCCAACCCATGTACACCATTGATTTGAATGAGGGTTTTCCAAATTTCCTAGGTAGACTCTCCGTATCCACTAACCCAGTAAAAGCAGCAGACATTCGCTTTTTATCCTTTTAATTTCGTAAAAGCAACACCCCCTCTGTGAGAAAACAGTGAATAGAACTTCCCTGTCAGTGGTTGTATACACGTGACAATGTGAGAGTATTTGGAAAAAAAAAAGTTAATTCTCCCAACCCTCAGCTGTATCAGGGTAATTTGGGGACTAGAGTACAAAAACTCTATCGAAATTATCTAATTAATCCATAAATCTCCATCATCACATTTCTTCTTTTTCTTCTTCTTCTTTTTTTTTATAGGAAAATAATTTATGTCAAAATTTATTCAATAGTTATATATTACATGAGAATGATACATTCAATATACCATTAGAATATCAAAAGTCTATATCTAATTTCAATGAATTATTTAATAATTTCAATGAATATTATAATGAATGTACAATTTGTTTAAATAATTTATTCAAATTAACAGAGAAGATGAATAAAGTAAGTTTAAGTAGTATCTATGTATGTATCCATGTATGTATGGATGTGTTATAACGCTCAGTATTACTTCGTCTAATGTTATATAATGCTTAAATCATTATCTATACTAGATCTATCTCAATGTCTATTCTACAGGACTTTAACACAATTCAGATAATCAAGAACACGTAATTAGCCTGACTAGAATGTAAATATATTTTCACACCGAAAAAAAAAACACTGACACAATCCAACAACAATGAACAATCAATAAAAAGTACCAGTCGTGTCACAATAATAAGGATAAGGGAATATAATAACTTATCTGACACCTTTCAGATTGTCTACATGTGTCTGACTGTTTATTTATTTATTTATTTTGACACATAGATATTGGTACAAGGAGGTACCAAATACATATGCGCGACACAGATCTTATTTGATATATATGAGGGCTGTCATACTGCTCGGGTGCCCAAACCGAAACAGGTGGTTTTCTTAAGGGGCCACACCCCGAGCCTTCGACCTGAAGGTCTGATCCACAAGGCAGTGAAACATCGTAAGGAGATGCAGTCCCATTGTAGCCGGTGACCAACGATTGGTTCATATGCCATTTGTTCCGTCAGGATTCTGGAGCTAGCCCATGTGCACCATTGGTTTGAAATCCGGTTAAAGCGTCGGACATTCGCTTTTCGTTCTCTCATTTTTGTAAACAACAGTAGTGCCACGAGAAGGTAGTGAGTAGGACTTCCCTGGCAGATGCTGTATACGCGTGGTCATGTGAGAGCATTTCAAGAGGGAAAGAGGACTCTCCCCACTATCGGCCGTACCAGGGCATTTGGAGGCAGACAATCAATCATGATAATTCTTGCCTACACATCAGCATGTTTGTGTGTATGTGTGTGTGTGCACGTATACATATCACTTGTAATCAAATAGTTGTCTTAGTATCTTAGTTAGAATTTGAGCTAAAAATTATTACGTTCGAGTCCCATTATGGAATATGAACATCATGATGATGTTTTTACATCTAACTTATAAGTTTACAATGGAATAAAACATACAGCTTAGATTCCACTACTAGTAGTTATAAATCTATTGATTCTATAAAATTTTGTGTAAGATGATAAGTCTTACTAATTGGACGTTATATTCGATTTCTAAGCTATTCTCGTAACCCCCCTCCAAGCTAGAACTACACAGCGATTTGAACACAAGAGAAAAGGCGCAAAGGTATGCGAGAATCACTTTACTCTAAAGGTTCATTTATGTACAGAAAATCTAAAGTTTTTATAGTATTTTAGATGTCCTTGGGTATCCCGAAAATTCTGGAATACTTCTAAACATAGTAGCCGTATATGTAATTAACCAATCAAAAACTTCACATGTGACTTTTCACTTTCTTGATGTTTCTGGCTAAACTTCTAGTGAACGCTGATGTAAAATGCTTCTTGGTGTTTTCTGAACCTTTCTTGGCTTTTACGAGAAGCTTTCTGAATCACCCCAACAGATGATGACTTCATTGGCTTAATTTGCACTTGATACATATCTATATTCATCAAAGAGTAATTAAAATTCAATCCAATCGAATCTCTTCTATAATCATAAGATATATCACATGTATGATTAGATACTCCTACTTTTATATCTAAAGCTTAGGTTCTTAACATACCGCGTATAACTTGAGCACTCGAACGCTAGAATCTTCTCAAGTCGCAAATGCGAAGACAGAAGACTAGTGAAATGAATTTTATTCCAGAACAATGTCAATTATGATACAATACCGTCAAGTATTTATAGTTTTTTTAATAAAAATGATATCATCACTATAATCCTCCAATCCGCATACACGGGGGGAGGGTATTAGTATTTGTCCAATAAGGAAGCTCCATGTAGGGATTCTGGAATATTCTTCCGAAAGTTTATCGAATGGATGGATGGATCTTCGCCTCTTTCTGAGCTTTTTAAGGTTACCTCGAGTTCACTCATGAACTGTTCTCACACCTACATTAAATTATTATTCACGTAAGAAACTCATCAAGTTATTAAATAAGAAATAATAACAATTGGATGAAAGGAAATTCCCTCCTTCCTCTTTCTTTTTTTCGACGATATCATATACTGTATGCTGTACAACCGTATTTATTTAAATGGTGATCTAACATTGATCGGGTCATGATTTCAATTCGAATTACATAATTACATAATCAAAATAGAAAATTCTTGTATTGTATAAAAGTTAATTGAAAATTATTTCAATAGTTGAGATCATGAGTAAATTGAAGTTAGATCACCATGGAAAACCTGAAAGTACTGGAAGGCCGTTTCATCCTATTGTGGCACTCCTCAGTAGTGCACATCCGTGATCCTGCATCGTGAGATTCGAACTTAGGACCTATCAGTCTCGTGCGCGAGCACTTAACCATGAGACCACTGAGTGGTAGTGGTAATAGTTCCAGACTAGAACGAAACATTTGCAACTGGTCGACTGATTAAAAGTTATCAATGTCGAGTACTTCTTAGTGCTGATCGAATTCCACCGATCAAATTGCAATGTGGTCACTACTAGTCTAAATCACTAGACACCATGCGCACTATATTGAGAAGGTAGTTGACAGGATTCTTTCTTGAACTAGTTTTCATGCTATTTGGCACTTGTCGCCAGAGTGATCCTGTAATGTCTAAAGAACTGATACTCCCTGGTAGACTCGATCCTATGTCACAGTCAGAGATGCCACTAATCAGCGCTAAGAAGAACTTGATATACCTGATATTGTTCACTACTCAGTTATAAATACATCTCAGTCCTATAAGAGGTTAGTTGCAAATTAAATAACTCAGTAATAATGTGTATGATTGTAAAGCTATGTGATACGAGATCATATTTGGCAGTGAGCACCATTTCTCTCAAGATGACATTTACACCGTGTTGATGACAACTTCCAATTACTATCCTATATAGGATAAAACAGTTAAATGTTGTAAGCAAAGATGGATAGTGACTAGCAGTGGAATCCAGTTTGACGCGCATTTCGTCCTATTTGGGACTCGTCAGCTAGATGTACCTGCATCTCAGAGTTGATGTTCACTCCGTGACTACTCGAACCCAGTACCGTCCGCTTCAAACGCCACCGTCTTATCCACTTAGCTACTGAGTTCTAATAGCCATTTGATTGTACAATGGGGTGAAGTTTAATTCTTTGCTTATAATACTTGTAAATTAAGGCAATATCGTGGCAATACACACAGTATGCACATATACCAATATGAGAGATTGATCACTTTCAGTCCTAACACATCAATGAAAAGATTCAATAAAACAACAATATCAAATGGGTTAAATGTTGAATGTTATCTAGTTTTCAATGATTATTTAATAAGTTATTCTATGATATAAAAAACTGATTTTATTCTAGTTTTATAAACTTCTATATATTTTCAGACAAATGATTCATGTACTGATTTATCATTATTACATTCTTCAACATATGAGGATGATCATGATGATGATGATGATCATGATCATGATAGAGAGTTGGTGAAAAAATTACGGTAAATTATTATTATTACTATTATTTCCTATATTCTATATGATTATCTGCAAGATCTTTGTTCATATATATGTTATATCTTCATCCATCATCTAGTTTGACATTTGTTGTTCGCTAATGTTAAAAGTGAACTCCTCCTGGAGCCCCTTTCCGGGGGCTACTGCCGGTCCCAAGCCCGGATAAAGGAGGAGGGTTGGGCATGGGGTTAGCGACCCCATCCCGTAGAAAACTAACTCGCTAAAATAAACGCTAACCAGAAAAAAATTATTCAAACCATTAAGTAATGTTAAAAGTGAACAGGAATCGAACCAAATACCATAAAGTCATTGAATATTGAATTAAGTCGTATAGGCGGATACAGATTAGCCTGTTTGAAGTTTATACAATTATTATAACTATTTGATTGAAACTATTGGATAATATCACTTAATATTAGTTTTAGTGAGAAACAGATAGATTCACTTTTTTGTCTTTCTTTAGATATTTAGTTTTAAAATTTATTTATTTAAGCATATAAACATAGGTAAAAGAAGGCTGCAAATAGATATACGCCACACTTTGTCATTCGGTTTATGTAAGGGCTGGGATACTGCCCAGTTGCCCAAACCGAAGCAGGTGATCTTCTTAGGGGGCCACATCTAGAGCCTTCGACCTAAAGGTCTGATCCATAGTGCAGTGGAGCATCGTGAGGAGATGCAGTCACATGGTCGCTGGCGACCAGTGATTGGTACATACGCCATTTGTTCCTTCAGGATCTTTTAGCACATGTGCACCATTAGTTTGGAGTCAGGGTTTCACAACTCCCCTAGGTGAACTCTCCGTGTCCAACAATCTGGTTACAGCGCCGAACATTGGCTTTTCGTCCTCTCAATTTCGTGCACGATACCTCCGCCACGAGAAGGCAGTGAGTAGGACTTTCCTGGCAAAGGCTATATACGCGTGGCCATGTGAGAGCATTTGGGGAGGGAGAGTTGACTTTCCCTAATTTCGACCGTATCAGGGCATTTGGGAGTTTTTTAAATGACCTTGTAATTTCTATTCCATGAATCCATTCTTCTCAAATCATATTATCTACTACCATTACCACTAATAACGTTACTGATATTTCTATTATTGTTATTTATTTTAGTAATTTTATCTAGAGATGCCGATTTAATATATGGCAACTTGAACTGATGCAAATATGTGCCATTTTCCAGTTACTTACTTATGCCTGTTACTCCTCGTGGAGGAGCATAGGCCACACACCAACATTCTCTATCTAACCGTGTTTTGAGCAATTCTTTCCACTTGTTGTCATTCATCCTTTTCATATGTGCTCCTATTTCTCGACGTAATGTGTTCTTTGGCCTTCGTCGTCTTCAGTTCCCTTCAGGATTCCAAGTTAGGGCTTGTCTCGTGATTCAGTTTGGTGATTTCGGTAATGTATGTCCTATCCATTTCCATCATCTTTTCCTAATTTCCTGTTCAGCTGAAATCTGGTTTGTCCTCTCTCACAGAAGGCTGTTGTTGATCGTATCTTGCCAACGGATATTGAGTATCTTGCGTAGACAACTATTTATAAATACTTGTACCTTTTTGATGATGGTTGTTGTAGTTCTCCACGTTTCAGCTCTGTGTAGTAAGACTGTCTTGATGTTCTTATTGGAGATTCTGACTTCGATAGTGGTTGACAATTGTTTTGATTTTCATATGTTCTTCAATTGTAGGAATGTTATCCTTGCTTCACCAATTCTTGCCTTTACGTCTGCATCCAATCCTCCTTGTTCATTAATGATAGTTCCCAGTTACGTGAAGTATTCTACATCTTCCAGAGTTTCTCCATCAAGTGTGATTAGATTGCTGTTTTATGTGTTGTATTTGAGGACCTTGGTTTTCCCGTTGTGTATGTCGAGGCCTACTGATGCAGAGGCTGCTGCTACACGAGTTGTCTTCATCTGCATTTGTTCGTGAGTATGGAATCGAAGGGCTAGGTCATCTACAAAGTTCAAATTGTCTAATTGATTCTGAGTTGTCTATTGTATTCCATAATTTCCTTGAGATTTCGAGATCTTCATAATCTAATCAATTATCAGAAGAAAGAGGAAGAATTGAAAGTAGACAACCTTGGCTGACTCCGGAATCAAAACATGGAGTGTATTTAATACTAGTTAATTCATTCATTCATTCATTCATTCACATATGGTTCTTGTTAAATAGTCATATTTATAAAATAATCATTTGATAAATTGATTTCATTTGTACATAGTTCCTTTTATTGTTGTTGCTTTGTAGACATCAAATATCTGAATTAGAAGAGAATATTGAAACATTACAAAAGAAAAATAAGGAATTAGTTGATCAATTAGAGATATATACTATGCAGGTATTATTGTTTTAAATACATAAACATTGGTACAAATAGGCATCAAATGATATATATGTGCCATACAAGTCATTGGATTTGTTTGAGGGTTGAAATACTATACGGGTGCCCAAACCCAAAGCAGGTGGTTTTCTTAGAAGGTCATACTTCAGTCCATTGACCTAAATATCTTATCTACCAGTCAGTGGGGCAACGTTAGACAATGCAGTCCCATGATAACCAGTAACCAACAATAAGTTCATACACCATTTGTTCCTTCGGGATACTGGAGTTCATATGCACCATTGGTTTGGAGTGAGCGTCTTCTAACTCTCTTAGATGGACTATCCGTTTCCACTGACCCAGTTAAAGCACCGCACATTCACTTTTTGTCTTATCAATTTCATAAACAACGGCGCAAATTTGAGAAGGCAGTGAGTAGGACTTCTGTGATAGTGGTTGGATGAACGTGGACATGTAAGAGCATTTCGAGGGGCAGGGTGAACTCTCTTGACCTTTGATGGTACCATGGCTTTTGGGGGTCTTTGATGATAAATTCTTGCTGTGACTGTAAATGAAAAACATATACATACTGAAATAGTCAAATGTGTTGGACGTCGATAACTATACTGTTAAAAGGACAGTCTCAGAGAACATGTATTCTTCAAATAAGCGAATGAGAATGAAATTACAATATACTATCAATCCGAAAGTAACATATGAGGCTGTATTAAACAGTTATTAATAACTAAACAGGATAAATTACACGCTTTGTATTTTGAGAATCGCCACGCGGTTCAAATACACACAGTTCCTAATAGTATCATACATAGTAGATGTTAGATTGATTATGATAGGGAGAAATACTGTTTACAGTTTGGGAGATGTACCATAAAATAGGAATGTCTACGAGTGACTCTGAGACATGAACCAATCGGAATTCAATTCCGTAAATGAAATCCGTATTACAAAAAATGATAAAATTACAAAGAATCTAGAGTTTTGGAATGGTTATATCCTAACCCTAGTACTCCCAAAACAACTCCATATGTAAACTATTTACGTCCTCTCAAAGTCATTATTTATTTGTTATCACACAAGACGCTTTTTCTCCTTATTCTAATATTCTGTAGTGATCTATCGTCAATATCATCATCATCATCCAAATTCGCCAAAATGCAAAATCTTGTCCAGTAGCAGGCCATTTATAATCCTGTTTCAAACACCGCATATGAGTTTGAGGAATTCTATCTTCATTCTGGATGATTGATTCTATTCGTTTCAGGATATCTAGCATAATTTAGTTCTACAGTTCACTGTGAACCATGTCCCACTATGTCGGAATCATAGAAATAATTTAGTACAAGTCAAACTACTGAATATTTATAAGTAGTATACGGTCTCATTTACGCATAAAGAACTCGAAATATTTGGTCAGTTTCACGAACAAAAGCAAGACTCACCTTAATAACATAACTATTACAGATCAGAAAGCACTGAAAAGACATTTAATCTTAGTAATAGATTCAGTATTTCTCATCCTCACCCTTTCCAAGGATTAAATCCAAGCCTTTCAGAGACCACTTAACCTTCAATCACATCACTGAGTCGGTTTACGGTTCTAGTATTAGTCATTGATGATATATGTCTCATGATCGACATGATTGAACTCCACTGATTGCAGATTTTCATTACCAATTTTTCATCTTTACAGTTCCCATAATATCGCATCATAGCAATTTTTATTATTATGATTCATCTATTCACCTAGTATTTACTTATTTCTTCAGAATACCTTCTTCTTCTTTCAATTCGTTTTTGTTTTAAATCCAGGGTATGTGTAATACAGAAACGACTAAAATATTAACTTATAAATATCACCCGGGAGAAATAATCAAACAGAATTTATCAAATGAAATCACTGAATTACGTTTATTAACTGAACGTCAACGTCAACGTATTCAAGTAAGGTTTACTTTATAATTAATTGATCATTCTATGGATTTACCCCTAAACACTTAGAAAGAAAACTTTGATTACTCACATTATTTTCAGGATTTTTCCCAATGAAGCATAGGTCACCGATCAGCATTCTCCAACCCACTGTCCTGAGCCTTCCTTTTTGGTCCTATCCAGTTGTTGTTCATTCTTCTCATGTCTGTCTCCATTTCTGTGCGTAATGTGTTCTTTGATCTTTTTCTTCTCCTTTGGCCTTGAGGATTCCAAGTGAAGGCTTGCATTGTTGACGCAGTTGGGTGCTTTCCTCAACGTGTGTCCTATCCACTTCCAGCGCTCCGCCTGGAGCCCACCCCCGAGATCACTGTTGGTCCAAAGCCCGGATAAAAGAGGGGGTTTTGGCACGGGGTTAGCAACCCCATACCGTAGAAAACTAACTCTCTATAAGGCGCTTACGAGAAAAAATAATCCAGTTTCTCACACAGTGGATAAAAATATATCTTAGGTGACATGAAAAAGAAACTGGATCAGTGAGGGTCTTAGCGACTTTGAACTGTGACTGCAGCGCCTAATTGACAAGTAATTGAGGTATAGAAGGGTTTTTGATGCATCGTTAAGTCCTTACAGGTCAAGTGAATATCCATTGTTTCATCAAATGTCTTATATGTTTATGAGGTGTTAAGTTGAGGCATGAATCTGTTTGTTCTGTAGAAATTAGCTAGTATTAGAAGATTAGAATAGTGTAATTAGCTGGAGTTTAGTAAAAAGAGTGAGAAGTGTAATCAATGAGTTACACAAAACGGAATAGTAGTCGTTCTGTTGAAAAAAAATGGATGGTCGTTTTCTTAGATTTGAATTGTTTTGGACCCCTTGTAATCGAGCCATAATGAAAGAAAAGCAGTTATGTGTTCTCTTCATCTAGTCCGATTATCAGTTAGTTTATTTATATTATCAGTCGAACGGGTAACCTGTCAAGTATTAGTTGACACAGAGACCAATTGGTGTCACTATCTTGGGACATCGACTTCGGTGGCTTAGACATGTTCTATGAATGTCGTACCAGAGAATTCCATGTCGTGCATTATTTGCTGACTCTGGTTGGAAAAGGTGGAGAGGTGGTCAGTGTATAACATGGTGTCGTGGTATGAACGAAAGCTGCACAGAACTGGCTTCTGTCTGTCCTTCACGACTCCTAGGTTGGTGTCCTAGAGATGGTGCGACAGAATGGTTAGAGATGTTATCAGATATAGCTCAGAATAGAAGCCAGTGGAGATCCTGCTGTAACCTTCTTTTACTTTCTTCATAAAAAGTGGCCGTAACTTCTTTAACTGAAAGAATTCTTTCTGGTTGCATCATACTGTCTCTTCCATTATTATTTGTTATATCACTACCATACACTAATTTGTGGTCGTTATTGTTCCGTTTTTTTACGCACCTTACATTTTTTATCTCTTCTCATTGTTATTATGTGGCACATATGTATCTGGTGCCCCCTTATACCAATATTTATGTGTTCAAATAAATAAAATATAAATATGACAATCTCAAAAGTTGTAGTTCCACATCATTAAAATCCTACGATATCAGTAATATATTGTAAAGAATATAAAAGACAATAAGAAGTTATTTTAATAGTTGAATTCATGAGTCGATCTAAACTAGACTATCATTGAAACTCTGGAAGCACTGGACGACCATTTCTTCTTAATATGGAACTCCTCAGTTGTATGCATCCCTGATCTAGCATGCGGGACTCGAACCTAGGATAACCGACAATTAAACAAAAATATATGCTACTTATGCTGACAGCGATAAGTAGTATGTAGCGCTAATCAGAAGAGGAATGTCTGATAGTATAAGATTGAAAATGATTGTAATAACAGCAATTTGTCAAATTTCATAATCCTTTCATAATGTGCTATCAATATCTATTTGAATCTACTCAGCAGTACTTATCTATAACTTCATCAGGGTTTCAACCCAGAACTTTCATGTGTCATATGAATGTTTAACCGTTCAGCCTCAGTCAGTCAGAAACAACGTGGAACTTCGTACTTACGTACATCAGTTCGAGTTGCCATACCACATTAGCACAGAGATTCGGTTATCGTCTCAAATCCCGTAGTGGCAGAGTAGTGAAAGTATAAGTAGTGACAGGAAACGTTAAGGTTTGATGATGTTATTTAAGGAGTATAGTCCAGTGGAATATATTTGGAAAGAAAATAAAGGACATGGAGAATTCAGAAGATTAGAGTTTGGGAGAACACAGAGAGTGGATGCACCTGCGCACACCATTGCAAACGATTTTTAGCCATGTCATTCAAGGTCTCTAACCATCGGTTGCTATCATCTCGCGATCCCCAACCAGGTAGTCTACATCTACCAACATGGCTCAGTCCACTTGTCAGTGACTTCATGGATTTGTTTCATGATTTAATCTGACCACCCTTAGATTTTTTCCAACCTTATCCAACACTATAAAACATACCATGTCGGGGTAGTCGGTGGCTGGGCATACGTAACACATGTCCCAGCCATTTCAATTGATGAAGTTTTACTACTTCATTAATTGATTTGCCATTCTTACCTAGTACCTGTTTCCTAACAACTGCATTACTTACTTGGTGGTCTCAGGATATACGAGCCATGTTTCGAAGACACCTATGATCAAATACTAGTAACCTACGAATATCCTCTACTCTTACTGGCCATGTTTCACTGCCATAAAGTAGGACGGAACGAACTGCTGCGCAGTAAACACGTCCTTTGGTTGATAGACGGATATCTCGCCTACGCCACAAATGACGTAAGTTGACAAAAGCTAGTCGAGTCTTCTGTATCTGTGCTGAGATTTCGTCACACACCAAACCACAAGGGCTGATGAGACTTCTGAGATAAATGAAGTGGTCGACACGCTCAACAACTTCACTCCCTATCACTAGTTCGGGTTCCGATGCAACCGAATCCTGAAGCATCATTTTGCATTTCGAGGGAGAGAATCGCATCCCGAACATGCCTGTATTGTTGCTTAGAGTGGTCAACAGACTCTGCATTTTGTCAGCCTATCAAGTTAACATATCTTTACCAGAAAAAAATTGATTATCAAGTTGATTATAGTTAATTATACCTGTTAGAAATATAATCTCTTTCTTGTTCAACCGTGTTCTTATTTAGGGACTTGTTGAATGAATGTGGTGTCCGTGAATACTAAACAATAGGAAATAGCTGGGTTATAACCTATAAGAGAGAAATATAACAATACCTAATCTATATACATATTTATATGTTTAATTTTAGGTTTTAGAAGAACGTATTATACATTTATCAGAGAAACGTGATTGTCAAAACTTGAATAATGATGTAACTATGGAATTAGATATTACTAATACTGTAGAAAATCGTATACGTTCTAATCCTGATCCATTAACAGAACTTGAAGGTAAATAATAAGTTTAGATTGTTTTATATTGTTCAATTCAATTCGTCACAAATAAGTATCATTCTGCCCCCTCCCTCCTCTTGTCGAATTAATAACATTATCAGTGATAGTATAAATCATTATGGAATATTATTTATTTATTTATGTATGTATTTGTTTTAAACATATAAACATTAGTACAAGCAGGCACCAGATAGATATACGCCACATAAATCATTCGATTTATGTGAGGGCTGGGATACTGTCAGGGTGCTCAAACCGAAGAAGGTGGTCTACTTAGGGGGCCACACCTGGAGTCTTTGACCGAAAGGTCTGACCCATATGTCAGTGGAATAACGTCAGTTCCATGGTAGCCGGTGACCAACGATTGGTACATACATAATTTTTTCTTTAGGATTCGGGAGCCCATATACACCATTGGTTTGGAATGAAGGTTTTCCAACTCCCCCAAGTTGACCTTCCATATCCATGTTAGGTTTGTTAAATTTGAATGCTACTATTGATTCGTCTCATTTGGAACGGAACGAAGGCTCAAGGATTCAGAGACTTGATAGGCTATTCTGGTCCGTTCTCCCCGACTCAGCTCAGACTCGATCAAGAAGTCTTGGTAAGATGTAGAAAGTATATTCTACAGGCAACCAGCAGAAACCAGGTCAATCACGTACACAAATCAAGCGTATTTATACACATATATAAAATCGATATTGTCATATAAATTTTTAAGCATTCATCCAATAAGTTCGTCAATTGACTACCATTCAAATATGTAAACATTTAATCGATAAGATAAAATTACAAAATGTGAGTTTTGAGGGATCTATCGTCCCCAACAATCCACCAACATCGTTAAAGCACCGAACATTCACTTTCGATCCGTTCAATTCCTTAAACAACACCCCCTCCACGAGAAGGTAATGAGTAGGACTTCCCTGACAGAGGCTATATACGCGTGGCCATGTGAGAGTATTTCGAGAATAATAGCTGATTCTCTCCACTCTCAGCCGTACCAGGGAATTTGGGGGCATATTTCATCTATTCTATATTATTAATTGGACATTCTCATCAACTCTAAACCATTGTTAATGATTTTATTCCTGAAAAAAACCTATAAGAAAAACTTTATAATTAGATTAATCAACCCCTTTAGATAACTGTAACTTAACTTCTTCTCTTTTTCTCTCTCTCCTATCAATTGCTTTATCTTCATAGAAGTAAAAGAAGAACTACGTGTTGAACGTTTACGTCGTGATCGTTTAATGGAATTATTTGATAAAGCAAAAATTACATTTCGTACATCATATCGTGATCTATTAGGTTATCGAATTAATATTAAATCATGTGGGGATTGTCAAGTTTGTCCAGTGTTTACTACAAATGAAGATGATGTTTTATATTTTAAAGTTAGTTGTTTATATGTATCTATGCATACTTTTATCTTTTTTATTATTTCATATAGGCTTCTAATGTGCTAGATATTTTGGTATGTGATACTTATATCGATTTGATCATGGCATAACATTCAAAAGTTTAAAGGGAATGAGAATACTGTATAATCTAAGATCTCTGATAATCTATCAATATTATCACAAAATGAGTCGAACTAAATAGTCTTTATTCATCAACAGGACATTGAACAACAATCAGTGATATTGTGATCTGTGCTAACTTATGTAGACATAATAAGTAGTATATGATGTTAGTCGTGAATAGAATGTCTGGCAGCAGAGAGACAAAAAGATCGAATAATGAAGAATGAAAACAGAATGCAATTTGTGTGAAAATGCAAGAACAAAGAAAGTCTGAGTTATTTTGAGACAATTGATGCACATTTTGCAGATTGAGCAACTAACTAGTTCTGCAATTTGTCAAATACATTCTATTGTCCCCCACATGTGTTCTGTTCACTACATTTGGTTTCGCTGCCAAACAGGATAGGGGAAGGGTGCTGTTCTGTGGACGCCGTTGTGGGCCTGGAGCTGAGGTACAGGTTGGGGCAGTCTGGTGTGGAGAGGTGGCGTCTGGTGGAGTGTTCTGGCGGGGCGGCGTTGGCTGTAGCGAGTGCTGTCGACGGAGAGGAGCGGTGGGACGTGCGGCTGCTGGGCGGATATCGGATTTAGATGGCTCATCAGGCCGGTGGAGCACGGGTGTCAAACATCCTAGGTGCCGGGTGGAGGTCGGATGTTGGTTCCCCGGCAGGTCAACGGAGCTATGGAAGTCAGCGCGCCGCAGACTCGACATTTTGACGGAGGGCGTAGCACAGACTGCAGAAGAGAAGAATGTTGCACGGCGAGCATGAACCATAGCAAGAACGAATGCTCTAAAGGGGGGACGAGTGTGGTGTGTGCTACTTATGTAGACATAAGTAGTATATGATGTTATTCGTGAATAGAATATCTGGCAGCAGAGAGACAAAATGATCGAACAGTGAAGAATGAAAACAGAACTCACTTTGTATGAAAATGCAAGAACAATGAAATGTCAGACAGTCGATTGATGTTTGCAACAGGAACAGTCCAGTTTGATATGATGGATTGATATTTTGCAAATTAATGATTTACTATATGATTTTCCTATTTTACCAATTAACTCTGTAATTTTGAGCTAAATACATTCGACTGTTCCCATTGGTGTTCTTGTTCACTGTAACATCACATGAATTGATGCCCTATGTTGGTTTGATCTTCCTTAGATTTGTTTTAATCTAATCCTACACCTGCTAGCATCAAATGTCATAATCTTGTGTGCTGTCAGAGATGTATATATAGTTGTCATTTTCTGGTTCTTCACACTATGGAATGATATTTTTTTGAATTATTGGGAGAGAAAAAAAATTGAGTCAGATTTAGGATTGTCTACGTGAAAGCTTTACTGTAACAGCCAAGATGCAACTACTTGAGTCCGGGTATATATTATGACCTTTATGTTAATAGTTTTAAATCTGTAAAGTTGGTGAAGGGAATCCGTGAGAAACAGTAAAGCATGATTTTTCCTAACCTATTCCTTATGGTATGAAGAGTCAGCATCGCCAAGAAATACTAGTTATCTATGGGAAAATTCCTACTGCCGTTACACTTCTCTGTACGTTAGACAGTACAATTTTGCTCTTGGATCTTCAATTTATTACTTTTATACTCACTTACTACTCTCCATCCGACCAACCTGGAATGACATAACTTAATAGAATAAGTGTTACATCCAATATAACTCGATTAGATCTTAACAATAAAGAAGCCCGACCGCTAATTCAAAGTAACAGTTATGATTAAGTTATGCAGTGAATGGACATACTTAACACATACTTCTACTATTTAAGTCGAACTAAGTACATTTCTTTAACGTTTACGTTATAAATTGTTTTATAATATACTCTGATGGAAACAATTCATTATATAATGTCCAAGTATATACATTGCTATCTTGAAGATAGATTGAATCCAGCTACAAAACATATGTAACAAAATATCTGATGGATTCATCTAATATTCTACTAAATCAATGGTCTTTATTTATGATTTTGGTTTATTGGAACACATAAATATTGGTACAAAGGGCTAACGAATACATATGCGCCACACAAGTCACTTCATTTGTGTGTGAGCTGTGATACTGCTCGGTTGCGTGAACCGAAGCAAGTGGTTTTCTTAGTGAACCACATCCGAAGGTCTGATCCACAAGGCAGTGGAGCAACGTCAGTAGATGGAATCCTGGTAACCAACAACAGGTTCATACACCATTTGTTCCTTCATGATCCTGCAGTCCATGTACACCATTGATTTGGAATGAGGGTTTTCCAACTCCCTTAAGTGAACCTTCCACGTTCATCAACCCTTGTTAAAGCACCGAAAATTCGCTTTTTATTATAAGTTTAATCCCTCTTTGAGAGCTGCACTACTAACACTAAGAAGTTTTATGTTAGAGACAGTTGTCCAGTTCTTCTTATTTATTTATTTTAAACACATAAACATTAGTACAAGGAGGCACCAAACAGATACTCACCACATAAATCATTCGATTCGTATGAGGGCTAAGATACTGCCGGGGTACCCAAACCGAAACAGGTTGTTTTCTTAGGGGATCACACCCAGAGCCTTCCACCTAAAGGTCTGATCCACAAGTTAGTTAAGCAATGTAAGGAGATTCAGTTCCATGGTAGCTGATAACCAACAACAGGTTCATACACTATTGGTTCCTTCAAGATCCTGTAGCCCATATTCCACCATTAATTTGGAATGAGCGTTTTCTAACTCCTTCAACTGTACTCTCTGTGTTCATCATTCTAGTTCTTTGTGATCTTTTTAATGATGATCAAACTAAAGAAGAATCCTTTGTTGTAATGTTCAATAATACTTTTTTCTTTTTTCTTTTCTTTTTTTTCTATTTCTTTCATTATAGAAAGTCGATGGAAAATTTGAATTAATTGAAAATAAATTTACTAAATCATTACCAGATGATATTTATCATTATTTAAATGTAAATCATTCTATTCCAGGTTTTTTAGCTTCAATTACTTTATACTACTTACAACAGAATACACTTATAATATAAGATCAATGTATAGGTATAATGTATGTTGATTATGTATTATATATATATACATTATTGTATTTCTATATATAGATATAGATATGTAATGTTCTTAGTGTAATGTACATTAATGATCAACTCAACAAGAGATCTATAAAAGTTTTCAGTTTGATCCTAATCGATATCGTTAATATTTAAAGGCTGATGAAGAATTACAAATAACTAAGACGAAACTCTTATCTAATCCATGATTTAAGGTTTGTTTTTGTTTTGTTTTGTTTTTCTATTCAGTTATATAATCGAAGATTGTATTCATCATGGATAGATCTTATTTATTTAGAATACTAGTGTTAGCTATAGAATATTGAAAAATTGTGTTTCATTCTAAAATAAGATTCTTTTAGAAGTGTAGATTAGTTGACCGTATACAAGGGTTCACAGTCAGTCAGCTGCAACGTAGGACTAGGCACGTATATGCATCGGTCCATGTTGCCATACCGCATTAGTACAACAAGATGAACACCTGATTCATAGGAGTAGTTAATTCAGTGGTGGTAATATATACAAGAAAGATTGTGTATAAGGAGATAGTACAAGAAGATAGAATTAGTTCGTAGAAAGAAAGATTTGAAGTGATTTTAATCTCTTAGTTTAAAGGAAGACAGAGAGTGTATACACCGACGCCATTGTGATCGATTCTGAGCCATGTCACCAAGAGTCTCCAACCATTGGTTACGATAGTCACGCGGACCCCAACCAGGCAGTCTGAATCTACCAACATGGCTCAGACTAGAAGTTAGTGACTTCAATAACTGATGCCACGTTTTGGTTTGGCCGCCCTTAACTTTCTTCCAATCATCCCTAACACCGGTTAGCATTGCGCGTCCTGGTAATCGGTGTTCAGGCATACGCAGCACGTGGCTCAACCATCTCAATCGATGAAGATTCATAACCTCATCAACTGATTTACCATCATTCCCTAATACCCTGCGTCTAACCTCACTATTACTTACCCTGTGATCCCAGCAGATACCCGCAATATTTCTAAGGCATCTGTGGTCAAATACTAGTAACTTACGAATATCTTCTACTCTTAAAGGCCAAGTTTCGCAGCCGTATAGTAGAACGGAACGAACTGCCGCGCAGTATACTCGTCCCTTAATTGATAGACGGATATCTCGCCTTCGCCATAGATGACGTAAGTTAGCAAAGGCCAAGCGAGCTTTTCGAATCCGTGCTGAGATTTCGTCAGACACCAACCCATTAGGGCTGATCAGACTTCCAAGATAAGTGAAGTTGTCGACGCGTTCGACTACTTCACCCCCTATCCTTAGTTCAGGTGTTGACGCAGACCAGTCCTGAAGCAACAACTTGCATTTAGAGGGAGAGAAGCGCATCCCAAACATTCTAGCATTGTTGCTCAGTGCTACCAAAAGACTCTGCATTTCATCAGCTTCTTCACCAAACAAGACTATGTCATCTGCGTATTCTAAGTCGTTAAGTGTACCTCCTGGTGGGAGATCAATGCTTGAAAATTCAGTACATGACAGTGATATTTTCATCAGTATATCTATGATGAAGTTGAACAAAAATGGAGAAAGTGGACAACCTTGGCAGACAACACTTGAGGTTGCGAAAACAGATGAAAGTTCTCCATAATCTCTGAATCGACTCGTAGTGTTCGATTAATAAGCCTTCACAAGGTTTATGTACTTCTGAGGTACGCCTTTCAATGACAGACCCTGCTACAGAACCTCTCGGTCTACGGACCGTTGAGGAATCTAGTACTAGGATAAAACGGACGTCTAGGGCTTCCACTTTTTCAATGATTTTTTAACTACAATTATTTCATGATTTCAATAAACTGCAGCTTTGTATTAGGTCGAAATGAATCTTGTGAAGTTTGAACTTGTGGATTATTCAGTCGAAAGTTGATTGTATTAAACTGGGCAAAAAACAGCCATTTTTCTTCGATTTAAGATACAGATTATCAGCTATAGTTGTTATTATCCTACAGTCGTTTATTTCTTCTTATCATATTCGTTCTTCTCTTCAATGTATTTCATATAGGCATGTTCTTTTGTTGATAAAAACAAAGTCTATTCACTTATCTAGCGGGCTTTTGTATGATCTTTCGAATCATTGATTGGTCAATATTTCAGTTTCATAAACGGTCACCAGATTACATTGTAGTACTTACTTACGCCTGTTACTCCTAATGGAGCATAGGCCGCCGACCAGCATTCTCCAACCCACTCTCTCCTGGGCCTTCCTTCCTAGTTATGTACAATTGTTTTTTATTCTTCTCATGACTCTCTCCATTTCTCGGCGTAATGTGTTCTTTGGTCTTCCTCTCCTCCTTTGGCCTTGAAGATTCCTAATGATTAAGGCTTGCCTTGTGATGCATTTGGGTGCTTTCCTCAATGTGTATCCTATCCACTTCCAGCACTTCTTTCTGATTTCTTCCTCGGATGGAATCTGGTTTGTTCTCTTCCATAATAGGTTGTTGCTAATAGTGTCCGGCCAACGGATCCGAAGTATTTTGCATAGAAAACTTTTAATCAACCCTTGTATACTATGGATCGTTCGATATTCTATTCATTCATTTTAACAATAGCGATTGTCGTTCACTTATCGGATTCATAATAAATTCATATAGTTTGACGTTCAGTCAATCAGTTACAATGTAGGACTATGAACATATATGCGTCGGTCGAAGTTGTCATACCTCATTAGCACAACAAGATGAACAGAGGATTCATAGAAGTTGTTATTTCAATGGTAGTAATATATAAAAGAAACATTGTATACAAGGATATAATATAGGTCGAAGGAATTAATTCGCGGAAAGAATTTCATCATTGAAGGGAAGATAAAGAATGTATACACCGATGCTATTGTGATCAATTCTAAGCCATATCACCAAGACAGGTATTTATCCATATTTGATTATCAGATGGAGTATTTGATTTAGTATAGAGACATGAACTTTGGTTGTTGAATAACTTTAATGTAAAATCAATCTTTTCAGCTATTTTATCATATTTGAAATGAAGTATAATCTACATACAGAGCTGAATAGCCACAATGGATTGATCACTGGGTGGTGACCAATGTCATGCTTGTCTAGTCCTTATTATTAGTGCAGATCGAATGCTATCGATCATGTTGCAATGTGGCCACCAGTCTAGGTGACTCGACACTGTGGGCATTATTGTGAGATTAGATGGTGATTGGAGGTAGTCGACAGGAAACCCTGGACCCGGGTTTCGTGCTACTTGGCACTCGTCAGCAAGGTGTACCTGTAATCTAGAGCTGAATAGCGTTTGAACCAGAACTTATCAAATTGAAGTTATAGATGTTCAAATATAACCTATTCTAGATGTTCTTTTGATAAACGTATCGTTTTGTAATCGATTATCTAAATTAAATTTAATGGGAAGATCTCAGATCAATTAAAAATCTAATGTTGGTTAAGTACTCAGTTGATTACAACATAACTATTCTTCATACTTTGATAAACAGATGAAAATCATTACTTCCGCTTGAAGAAATATTGTTTCGTCATCATGAATTGCACCTCATACATACATATTGGTACAAAGAGGCAGCAAATACATATGCTTCACACAAATCTCATTGGATATGTGTGAGGACTGTGATAATGCCCGGGTGCCCAAACCGAATGAGGTGGTTTTCTTAGGTGGCCACACCTCGAGCCTTCGACCTGAACGTCTGACCCACAAGGCAGTGGAGCATCATAAAGAGATGCAGTCCCATTGTAGCCGGTGACCAAGAAATTGGTTCATACGCCATTTGTCCCTTCAGGATACTGGAGCCCATGTGCACCATTGGTTCGGGATCCGGTTAAAGTGCCGGACATTCGCTTTTCATCCTCTCATTTTCGTAAACAACACCGGTGTCACGTGAAGGCAGTGAGTAGGACTTCCCTGGAAGAGGTTATATACGCGTGGTCATGTGAGAGCATTTCGAGAGAGAGAGAGAGCGGACTCTCCCCACTCTCGACCGTACCATGGTATTTGAGGGCATCCGTTAGATACCTCAATTCTAACTGGGAAAAAATCAATAATTTTTAACAATGTACAATCATTTTCGCTAAAGTAGGGAAATCTCAGCACACTCTTATGTCTTATTGTCTTGTTAATATACAACGTAATGATACTGTCAATTAGAGAACAATGACTTATCAACCAGACTAATAACGCATAAAACTCGTATGAACAGTCTAGAGTCTTTATCGGTTCTTCCTCTTGTCTAGTCCTGCCTGCCTGTGGAGTTCAGAAAATAAATCTCAGCCTCCGAAATATGATTCATGTATTTTAAACATACTGGGTTTATAGTTGAGATCAAGAGTCAATTAAAGTTAGACTACCATGGAAAACCTGTAAGCATTGGACAACCATTTCGTCCTATTGTGGGACTCCTCAGTAATGCGCATCCACGGTTTCGCTTCGGGAGATTCGAACCCAGGACCTATCAGTCTGAGTTTATATACAAACTAAAATGGCTATGAATGTGGGAAATTGTCATTAATAGACTAGGCATAACTCAAGAACGGTAAATCGTATAATAATAGTCTATAGACCAAAATAATGCTTGTAATAAAAGGAGTATAGATATACATATTCTAGCCACTGAATAGTTATACATTAGGAATATAAGTCACTCATTGTCAATTAAGAATGCTTGCTACAAAGTGACCTGGTAACAACAATTTTATTCATCCATCATACACGAGATGCATGAGCTCAATATTCAGCATCTCAAGAAGTTGTAAGCGTCATTCGTTTGTCTTTCAGTCCATATTTAATATGTAGAAAGTAAGAGAGAGAGAGAAAGAATCATTTTAATTTAGTTTACAACCGTGATATAATTGATTGTTTAATATAACCTTGAGGTTTATAACTCATGAGTCTAGTTTTGTAACTGAACAATTTTAAAAGCAGAGAAAATGAAAATTCTCTACTACTGAA
This sequence comes from Schistosoma spindalis, assembly GCA_946903255.1. Classification (NCBI taxonomy): domain Eukaryota; kingdom Metazoa; phylum Platyhelminthes; class Trematoda; order Strigeidida; family Schistosomatidae; genus Schistosoma; species Schistosoma spindalis. The sequence goes on along the minus strand of OX336421.1, from coordinate 2,118,799 downwards.
TTATGATAATACTGATTGGTAGACGGTTTGCTTACCTACTTATGCCTGTTACCCCTAATGGAGTATAGACCTCCGACTAGCATTCTCCAACTCACTCCGTCTTAGGTCTTCTTCTCAAGTTCTATCCAATTGTTGTTTATTCTTCTCATATCTGTTTCCATTACTCGGAGTAATGTGTTCTTTGGTATTCCACCTCTCCTTTAATATTTAGGATTCCATGTGAGGGCATACCTTGTGACACAATTCGGTAATTTTATTAATGTGTGTCTTATCCATTTCTAGCGCTTCTTCCACTGGGATCCCACACTAGGTTGTTGCTGATAGTGTTTGATGAGCGAATCCGAAGTACTTTGCGTAGACAATTGTTAATAAACACTTGTATATTCTGGATGATGGTTTTCGTAGTTCTCCAGATTTCCGCCCCATACAGTAGAACTGTCTTGATATTTCTATTGAAAATCTTTACTTCGGTGTTGGTTGACAGACAGTTGTTTTAAGTTCCAGATGTTCGTCCGTTGTAGATACGCTGCTCTTGTTTTCCGATTCGCGCTTTCACATCTGCCTCAGATCCACCGTGTTTATTAATGATGTTGCCCAGATATGTGAAGGTTTTTACATTCACCGAAGCTTCTCCGTCAATTGTGATTGGATTGGTGCATGTTGTGTTGTATCGTAGAATCTTGCTTTTCCCTTTGTTTATATTGAGATCTATTGCTGCTGAGGCTGCTACTACACTAGTCGTCTTCTCCTAAATTTGTTGTTGCGTGTGCGATAGAAGAGCCAGATCATCTGCGAAGTCTATATTGTCCAGTTGCATCCTAACAGATTCCGTCGACTCAAAAAAGATACATGAATAAACATACAACTACCTAGATCACAAAGTAAAAGAAATGAGAACAGTATAATCATATTTAAATTAGGATATTAAAGTAGACAAACAGAATACAAGGGTCGTGCTTAACTTACAGTAATTGTAGAATAGAATAGTGTATGACGGTAACTTATACGATGAATGAAAACTTATGATTCATTGAATAAAATGGATGCAAACCTAAATCCATCGTCACAATTGTGAACTTGATCGAATGAAAATTATCACTATCAGTTTTAACTACTTGTTAGTAGTATCAAAATACATACAAAATTATGATGTAGAGTGTTGAGTGTATGCAAAAGTAATTGGCTTTTTAAAGTTGTTCTACATCCCAATTTAAATGAATTTGATCAATTGTTACTTTAATAGTTAGTAGGTAGATACAGTCAGTCATATACAACGTAGTACCAGATACATATATGCATCGGTAGAAGTTGCCATACCTTATGACAATGGTTACTACATGGCGATCAATCATTACAAAAATCTCAGTCTCACAGGAAATCAGCCGTGGTCTGAATATCTCCGTTGTTATTCAGTAGCTAAGTGGCTAGTGAGAAGGTGTTTAAAGCGAACAGTACTGGGTTGGAGTTTCAGAGTGAACATTAGCTCTGAGATGCAGGTACATCTAGCTGATAAGTCTCAAATAGGACGAAAAGCGCGTCCTGTATTCTAATGCTAGCCAACTCCTTAATCAATGCAAATAGGTGACATGGTTGTGAGTATAGTCGGAAACATCAGTTCTCGCTTTACTATACGTATTATCTATTGAAAAGGATTAACTAACATGAAACAAAATACGAACAGTGTTTTTGGTTAATTAATCCTCATCACTGACTTTCAATTTACTGTGGCGAACTTTTAACTGAACCCTAGTTGAGATTGAATGCAAGATAACTTCCAATCACAAAGCTATTTAAGTTGATGTGGTCATGCGAAAACAGACAGCACTGGACATTTATTATGGAATACGTTTGAATTGTTGGTGTATTCTACTGATATCGACAAATATAAGTCAGTCAGTCAGTAACAACATGGAACTTCGTACATACGTACGTACATCAGTTCGAGTTGCCATACCACATTAGTACAGAGATGCAGTTGACGATTCAAACCCAGTAGTGGTAGATGTAGTAAGAGTATAAGCGGTAATCGGAAACATTAGGGTTTGAAGATGTTATCTAAGGATTATAGTCCAGTGTGAAATAAATTTGGGAAGCGAAAAAAAGAAAGGGACATGAAGAATTCAGAAGATTAGCATTCGAGAGAATACAAAGAGTGGATGCATCTGCGCACACCATTGCAAACGATTTTGAGTCATGTCATTCAAGGTCTCTAACCATCGGTTGCTATCATTTCGCGGATCCCAACCACGTAGTTGGTGTAGACCTACCAACGTGCCTCAGTCCACTTGTCAGTGACTTCATGGATTCGTGCCATGTTTTGGCCTGGCCGCCCCTAGCTTTCTTCCAACCTACTCCTACACCATAAAATATCGCAAGTCGGGACAGTCGGTCGTTGGGCATACGTAACACATGTCCCAGCCACTTCAACTGATGAAGTTTCACTCCACCAATTGATTTGCCATCCTTACCTAGTACCCATATCTTAACAACTGCACTACTTACTTTTTGGTCTCAGGGTATACGAAAAATGCTTCGAAAACACATGTGATCGAATACTAGTAACCTACGAATATCTTCTACTCTTACCAGCCATGATTCACTGCCATAAAGTACGAACTGCTGTTCAGTAGCACGTCCTTTGGTTGATAGACGGGTATCTCGCCTACACCATAAATGACGCAAGTTGGCAAAAGCTAGTCGAGCCTTCTGTATCCGTGCTGAGATTTCATCGCACATCAGACCACAAGGTTTTATGAGACTTCCAAGATAAGTGAAGCGGTTGACACGCTCAACTACTTCATTCTCTATCATTAGTTCAGGTGTCGATGCAACCCAATGCTGAAGCAACAGCTTGCATTTCGAGGGAGAGAATCGCATCTCGAACATGCCTGGATTGTTGCTTAGAGTGGTCAGCAGACTGCATTTTGTCAGCGTCTTCACTAAATAGAACTATGTCATCGGCATATTCTAAGTCATCACTCGAAAGTGAAGTGCCATGGGATAGAAGGTTGAGAAAATCGAAGAGAACAGAATGAAGACAGAGAGTGATTGGTTTAGAAACGAAGTAACAATGAAGTCTAAGACAATTGGTTGATATTTTTTGTAAATGAGTTATTTATTGTACCGTTCTCAGATTTTGCTAAGATGTTCTGTAATTTCTTATTCAAATACATTTGATTGTCCCCATTTGTGTTCTCGTTCAATACAATGATCCCAAACATATTTCATAAATATGTGAAATTAGTGACACTTATTTCAATCTCTTTTGGACCCGTCAACTCGATTTGCCTGCATCCCAATAGTCAATGCTCACTACAAGACTCGAACCTAGTATCTTTACTATCAAGCTACCCGTTCTCTTATCTGTCCAATGGAACAAATATGATGATCGGAATTCAGTCCTTAACATCAACAATCAAATTAATTGAATGTTTTACCATAAGTACTCATATTGTGGTATGTTTTATTGATGTTGACAGATAGAAGTAGTATTGATCATCACTTGATAGTCAAATGCCTGGCGGAAAAATGTTAAGAAGATCGCAGAGAAAAGAAGTGAATGATGAGAACAGAAAGTGATTGATATGGAAATGAAGGAACATTTAATTGATTGACATTTTGCAAACGAATTATTTACTGTATGGTTCTCAGATTTGAGTAGAATGTTTTGTAATTTCGTATTCAAATACATTTGATTGTCTTCAATTTTTGTTCTCGTTCACTACATTTAATATCGCTGCCAACCAGGTGGGGAATGATGCTATTCTGTGGACACGATTGCGGGCCTGGAGCTGAAGTGCTAGATGAGGGCTATGTGGTGGTACCTACTATTACTACTACTTAGAGAATGATTGGTGTCAAAACGAAGGAACAATGAGATGTGAGACGATTAATTGATATATTTCAAATGAAGTATTCATTGTATGGTTCACAGATTTTACTTAGGTATTCTGTAATTATGCATTCACATACATTTGGTTACCCCTCATTTGTGCTCTCCTTCACTACGGTATCAATGTTGTATTGGTGATCCTGAGATTCATCAGCTCAATATACTTGTAATATAGTACTGATTGAATGTAAATATGTTATAAACTACTGAATATTACCGATGAATACCATCTTGTCCACATTCAATCCGAAATACAAACACGTTTTGAATAATCCTAACGATAGATATCTCTTTCATATTAGTCTTAATCTTCACAGTATTGTTATATATAGTATCAAATTCAGAAAAAAAGCTATCAGATCTTATGGTATGGAAATTAATGAATATGAGAAGGGATTTTTAAGGACAATATAGTCATTTTAATAGGTAAGATCATGAATCAATTGAAGTAAGAGTACCATGGAAAACCTAGAAGTACTGGATGGTTATTTCGTCCTAGAATGAGATTTCTTAGCAGTGCGCATCCACGACCCCGCCCCCTGCGAGATTCGAACCCAGGACCTACTGGTTTCGCGCGCGAGCACTTAACCATTAGAGCACTGAGCCGGCATCCAACGGTGTTAATGTCTAACTTCAACTAATCGACGAAATTGAGCGACACATGCACCATTGTCTTCAGTGAGTTACTATCCCACAACAGACCTGGTTGAACTCCACTGGTCACTACTTCCAGGTCTAGCTTCAACTGACTCATGATCTTAATCATTGAAATTACTACAATCTCCACAAAACCCCTTCTGATTATTCATCTACCATAATCTTATCTGGTTAGCACTTTTTTTTTAACGAGTTACTTTTCTACGAGATAGGGTCGCTAACCCCATATCCAATCGTCCTCCTTTATCCGTGCTTGGGACTGGCAGTAGCCCTTCCCCCTGAAAGGGACTCCAGGCGAAGTTGAAGAATGCTGGTTGGAGACCTATACTCAATAAGGAGTAACAGGCATAAGTAAGTAAGTATAATCTTATCTCTTTAGTTAATTGTAAATATTATCAATAAAGATAAGTCAACTTATTAAATCTGTCTAAATAGATTTTATTAGAACAATAAGTAACTAAAATAACAAGTTGAGTGTTAATTTTTTTTTTTTTTGTTTTTTTTTCGCCATAAAATTTGTATGATGTTATTGAGTATTGTGAATTACTTAGTTGAGTAAAAAAAAATTGTATTTTTTTTTGTTTTTTTTTTTGTTTTTTTTTTGATAATTTTATAAGTGTTTACTTATCTAATGAAAGATATACATGTATGTATACATTTATTCGAATAAACGTTTGTGTATACAACACACACACACATATATATATATATATATACGCACGCACATATATCCGCTTAGAAACCCACCTCTACCCCTCTTACCCCCTTAACCCCCTCCCAACAGACAACTCATAAGATAAGTAGTAGTTAAATGATTGATAGTATATTGACTTATTCTAGTTATCAACTAGTTGTACATGTACCAAAAAAAAATCATTGGTATTTCTTATACAAACATCCCCTGTTTAATTAAATCATCTATGAATTCAATTATTTGTTTGTATGTTTTTGTAAATGGATTGTAAAACTATAATGATAATAATCATAATCATAATAGTGATTATTATTATTATTATTATTATTATTATTAACGGTGTTACCATAATATGAATTGAGAAATACTTAAAACAAAACTAAAACAATCTAGTGGCTCTTTACACCTTTTGTATCATATATATTCACATTCACACTCACATTCACATATTCACATTCACATTTACACAAACACTCACACACACACACATATACCTATGGTTTTTAGTTTTGGTTTTATTTTATTTTTTGCAAAATATAATTTTTATGCTCATTTATCAATGAATTTAGTTTACATTAGTTTTGTGCTTTTTTTCTCTCTTTTTTTTTCTTTTTTTCTTTCTTTCTTTCTCTCTCCCCCTCCTTCCAAAAATGTGTATAATACAAAAATAATTATAATTATATTTGTTTAATAAGTCCGCGCACTCATACGTACGCACGTGAACACACACTCGCGCGCTCACACATACACACACACACGCACGCACAAATTCAATGATTCATTTAAACAATAAAATTCTTATTCCTTATTATTATTATTATTATTGAAACAATCCTATATAAATAGATAAATATTATAAATATCTGATTATTTTAATCATTAAAATTTCAATTATAATTTATTAAATAGTTTAAATGAATAGAAACTATTGAATATTGAACATTGAATAAAGAATAAGAAATAACAAATAGGCAATACTGTAAGTCATTAAAATTTCCTTTTATGATTTGTTTTCTCTCTCTCTTTTTTTTCTCTTTCTTTTCTCTCTCTTTTTTCTTTTTTCGTTTTTTTCTCTTTTTATTTTGTTGTTGCTTAATTGACCTTTGGTGAGACTATAATATATGGACAAACCAATCAGATATAAGATGATAGGTCTTGGATTTTGCCATGAAATTCCATTTATTTATTACTAACCGTTCATTATAAAACTATCAATCATTTGTTTAATTCTTCATATCAATTTATAACCTTCATTTGGTCCTATATATTAGATGGACAATGTAAAAGCTAATCTAACGTCGTTCAAAGGTCGTCCATAAATTATAGTTTCACCATATATACCTCATGTATATATATATATATAGATATATATATATGCATAGGTATATGTATATCTATACCTGGAATGAGTTAGCTTGTTTTAATTTAACCTGGTTAATTCATTCTATTATATAATCACCTTTGACATTTATAGAATAGAATTATGTATAGGGCAAGGTCTATTTCATAGTGTATGTCTATGAAATAAATAAATAAATAAAACAAAAATTCTGTTTAAATAAGAATAAAAGACAATTAGACCAAATTGGTCAAAGTGTTAGTTCTAGGCATTCGTTTGAATCCTATCTATATCATAGATTTTTTTTTTTTTTTGGTACTGAAATGCATTGGTACAGTTAAGAGTAAGGCGAGTTAACTATGATCATGTGCATATAGACATTATCAGAAAGTCTTACTCACTACGTTATTGTACTGAAGATGTTATTTACGAAATGAAGAGGATGAAAAATGAATATCCGGTGATTTAAACGCGTTGGTGAACATGAAGATTTCATTCAGGAGAGTTGGTAAACCTTGATTTCAAACCAATGGTATACATAAGATCCAGGATCCTGAAGGAACGAATAATGAATAAACATATTGTTAGTAATTGACTCCTATGGAACTATATCTCTTAACGTTAGTCTACTGCTTTGTGGATTAAACATTTAGTTCGAAAGCTTGGAATGTGACCCTCTAAGAAAATCACCTGTTTCAATCTAGTCATCCGGGCAGTATCATAGCTCTTACACAAATTAATCATAACTACGACTTACCTTATTGTTATTATGTGATGCATATGTATTCGGTACCTCTTTTGTACCAATATTTATATATCATATAATCAATATTGTAATCATTCAAATAGAGATTACACAATGATAAACAAATTTTAATCATTTAATTGCTGAAAATTGAATACATAAAACTACATATTACTAATTTTGATCTGAGCTCGAATGGTTTAGTCGTGGAACTTAAATTGTTCTTCCGAACAATAAACTTCAGTTTATGCTGATGATGTCATTCAGAAGAACTATGAAAGTTCCACAACCAAATCATTCAAGCTCATAGTACAAAATCATCTACTATCTCATAATACTACTAATAAATGATTGTGATTCTATTCATCATAATATACTCTTTTATTTCAATATAAATATAAAGATTAGTTTACTCTTTCTACCTTGGACATATTCATCATATTAGCTACTTTACTGGGGATAACTTAATGGATATGGAATTACTGAAATAGGGATTTGTGAAGAATATAGTAATTTCAATTGTTGAATTCATGAATCGATCTAACGTAGATCAATATGTGACATGTGGGAGTACTAGATCACCACTTCGTTCTAGTATCGGACTCTTCAGTAGAGAGCATCCATGATTTCAGATATGGGAATCGAACCATAGGCCTTCGATCTCACGCATAAACGCTTAAGCTCTATTCTACTCAGTTGGCATCCGACAGTGTTAATATCTCACTTCAATCAATCCACAATCATACATAACCCTTCATGTATTGTCTGAAAAGGATAACTGTCTCACATCCAACATGGATTCGACACTACTGATCACGACTTCTCACTAGAACTCCAGGAAATTCATCTTGAAACTAGTCACTTGTGAGCACATGTTAATAATCAGAAGAAGGATTTATGGAAAGTTGTTTATACTCAATTAATCAACTAGATTTCATTTATAATCCTTTCAAAGGATGATGCTTAATCCATGACATTACCATCTAATACAAGTACTACAATGTTATATGCAGAATAATTTGTACTATTCATAATAATACTGAATCTCTAGAAATCGATAATGATTATTACAGATTATGTAACTGATATTACAAGAATATGGCAAGACTATCATTTATGAACGAACCAATCAGATTTAAGAAAGCGTTTTTGACATTTTAGCTGATATCAATTTGTTATGTAATTCTTAACCGTAACCTTCAACTTATTCTTGAAACTTTTTTATAATCCTTATTTAACCCAAGTGGATAGGTGAACATTCACAAGATCACTAAAGCGTCACTTAAACATCGTTCATCTATTATAATCTCGCCATCTTATTTTGTAATTTTTACAAAAGCGTCAATCCTGAAATGGGAAGAGACAACTAAACAACATCAATCCGCATACGATGCACAGATACCGATAAGAGATTGATCAATTCCAGATCTAAATAACAATGAGAAGATACTAACGAACAGCACCAAATGAATTTAAAACTTCACTCCATTACACAACCAGGTGATTATCACAACTCCGTAGATAAGTGAATAACCCGATGGCATATGAACTAATGTTCAAATCGCAGAGTGAACATATAGTTTACGAGTCCCGAGTAGGACGAAATATGCGTTAAACTGGATTTCACTGCTAATCACTGTCGATCTTTTACATTTGTTCTTATATTTTATTAATTTACTACTACATCATATTCAACCATGATAAGTACTATTATTAGTAATATGATATGAATATAATACATTTTTATCTTCTTCAAATATTGAATAAACCTATTTTAGATTATGTAAACGGCTCATCTATTTGACTGACTGATTAATCAAATATTCTAAAGTATTCTAAAAAAGATATCTAATGTATTCAACAAGTTAACATTGTATAAACTATTTGATTTCAGTGTAGATCTTCTGGAAAACATCCGTTACTCCTGTTTGTAACATTATTCTACAAATATCAAGTAAGTCTATTCTATAGTTGAATTTGTGACGGAATTAAAACTAGACCACCATGAAAAACCTGAAAGCACTAGATGGTCGCTTTTCCTATTGTGAGACTCCTCAGCAGTACGTATTCACGATCCCGCACGCGAGGTTCGAACTCAGGATCTTTGGTCTCGTAGGTAAACGCTGAACTACTAGATTAATGACCTGGCATCTAACGGCGGTAATGTTTAGCTTTAGCCAACCTACGAAATTTAGCGACTATCCATTATTGTCTTCACTGTGTAACTGTTTCTACAACAGACACGGTTGAAATCCACATGCCATGGGGTGGACGCGCGCAGGATCATGGATGTGCACTGCCGAGGAGTCTCATACTAGGGCGAAACAAACATCCAGTTCTTCCAGGTTTTTCATGATTGTCTAGCTTTAATTGACCCACAACATACTACTCTTTATTTGTAAATACAATTTTCATTATACATTCAATTGTCTAACCTGGTTATCACTTCTTATACTTATTCCACAAAACGAAAACTTTTCAATATGTGTATTTTTTTCAAAGTATATGTGTACAAACATTCTCCCAGTTTTTGATGAATTTTTATTCTCTGAGCTAGATGGTTTGGTCGTGGAGCTTTCATTGCTCTTTTGAACAACATGATCAGTACAAACTACATGTAGGAGTGAAGTGTTCGGACAATGAAAGCTCCACAACCAAACCATCCAATTCAGAGAACAAAACTCCATCAAAATCATCCACCTGAACTACAAAACCACTTGACTTCTTAACCGTTTACTTGTGATATGTTTTACGGTGTCCAATTCCGATACCGATAAATAAGCTTCTAAAAAGAAAGCCTAATCAGTTAATTGAGTAGAAAGACTGAGAATAAGAATCATATTAAATGTATTTATCTCTTAGATGTTTAAGCGACATTTTCCTACTTGTAAGGTGTGTCTCATTCCATACAAAATGAAGTCATATCATGTTCGGCCGGGTATGTTTACCATTTGATCGGTGTCTGAGTAACTTACTGTATTAACTTTACTCATTCCCCCCTCCAGAAAATTTGTACGCAGAAAAAGTAAAGTAGAGAATTATGAAAAGATACTTTACCTCCAGTATAATTGAAGGGGGGGGGGAAACAAGGACTCTCCCTTCCGATCGATTACAGCTGCTATTTGAGCGACAATTGGAGTTCTTAGTCAATTTACGCACACAGCTGCGGAATCGCTCATGCTTTGAAAATGCGACGGAAGTGGATGGATTAATTTCTCAATTGCACACCGAGCAAGAAAATAATTGCAGCCCTCATGAATCCTTAGCAAACCGTATTTCAAACGATACAGCTGTCACTCAAGATCCGATCAGTGGTCCAGTACTCCCCATTCCAGAAGCATGCCCGGTAATGGATCCAATGTCCATTATCCCCGAAACAGCATGTTTAGACATTGATGTGTCCAGCTCAGTTTGTCTTATACAACTTTTGTTTGATTAATAATAATAGAACCTTTTGCTTATGAAGACACTTCAAAAGTAGTTCTTCGTATTTCTAAACTCAAAACGTACGTCTGAAGTATTTGAATATTCATTAAAATTACCATAGAAATTATGTGAAATAGTCAGAAGTGTATTACGTCTGGGAAAAATTAAAGTTACCTGCATGGTACGCTTGTCACCCCTCATGTAAGAGTATAGACCACACACCAGCATTATCCACTCAACTCCATCCTGGACAATCGTTTCCAGTTGTTATTCATTCTCTTCATGTCTTCTTCCAATCCCGGTGCAATGTGTTCATTGGTCTTCCTCTTTTTCGTTATCCTTTACGATTCCAAGTTAGCGCTTGCCTCGTGATTCAGTTTGATGATTTTCAAAATCTATGTCTTAAGCACCTCTATCTATTTTTTTCTAAATTTAACTGGAAGCTGGTATGTTCTCTTCCACGGTAGACTGTTGTTGATGGTATCCGGTCAACGGACATTCATTATCCTGTATAAATGATGGTTTATAAAGACCTGTACTTTTTTGATTATGGTTGTGGTAGTTCTCGAAGTTTCAGCTCTGTACAGTAGAACCGTGTTGACGTTCGTATTGAAGATTCTGACGTTGATATTGGTTGACAGACATTTGGTTCGAGTTCCATAAGTTATTCAATTGTAGGAATGTTGCCCTTGTTTTGCGAATCCTTGGCTTTACATCCCCATCAAGTATGATTGGGTCGGTGTTTTCTGTGTTTTATTTGATGATCTTGCTTTTTCCGTTGTGTATGTTGACGCCTGCTGATTCAGAAACTTCCGCTAAAGTGGTTATCTTGACCTGTGTTTGTTCATGTGTATGGGATAGAAGGGCTATATATACAATTCTGATTTTGGCGGAGTCTGTAACACAACGTATAGAACATAAAAACAGATACTTGATCTACACTTATTCAAATCTTTCTATATCCAGGGTGGTTAGCGGAAATTATCCTGCGTGATTGGAAATATGTAGCATTGAATTGACAAGAAGGTCAATTGTTGAACACTATTAACAGTGTTCAAATTATTAAGATTGACTTATCATTCATAGTCGACTATAAGATAAATAAAAACGTATCAAAGGTAGTGTGGTTTCATATGATCTTCAATGATTGAGACTTTCACTATGCATATAGAACAAACAGAAGTGTGTATGCACAAAACCCCTTTCTCATTATAATCAACATATGCTAGCTAATAATTGACTTCAAGAGGTATTTTCTGGAGTTCTAGTGAGAAGCAGTGACCAGTGGAGTTCAACCAGGTCTGTTGTGAGATAGTAACTCACTGAAAACAATGGTGGACGGTGGCTCAACTTCGTGGGTCAGTCGAAGTTAGACTTTAACACCATTAGATGTTGGCTCATTGGTCTACATGTAAAGTGTTCATTCTCACGAGACCGATAGTTCCTGGACTTGAATCTTGCAGGGTGCGATTGTGGATATGCACTGTTGAGTAGTCTCACACTAGAACAAAATGGATGTCTAGTACTTCCAGGTTTTCCATGATAATCAACCTTCCATTGACTCATGATTTCAACTACTAAAATTAGAAATTTATCTATCAAATAAATTTATTCAATTTGTTCTTCTCCTCATTTTACCATGTCAGCAATCCTTAAATTTTCTCTAATACATTAAGTTTCTCATCTCTATTGACTCTTTCACTATCAATCTTTACTTATAATGATTGTGAATTAAAGTAATATCAAGGCAATCCATGAAGGATGTACATATGCCAATAACAGAGTGATTGATCAATTTCAGTCTTAGAATAACAATCGAATGATACAACTAAAACAACAATATCAAGTGCAAAATATCAATCCATCATCTTAGATTTCAGAAGTTTTGCAGTTTTATACTAATTACTTTCTGTTTCTGTTTGTTTGTTTTTCGCCTTCTTGATCTTCTATTGAAATACATTTTTATTCCTGATTATCATTATATACTACTTATGTGGATATAAGTAGCTCATAACATACGATGACTACGATTATTATTATTATTATTATTATTATTATTATTATTATTATTATTATAGGCTTTATATTTAGTACAATATAGAATTCACAACACAAAGTATTTCAAAAAGTTTCCTTTTTGTTATTTCTTGATCGACCATTGAGATAAATCTTGGGTGATTACCAGTTAGATACTAGCGGTTCAGGAATCGACACCTGAATAATGTACACTATTTTCAATGTATATTTGCCAGCAACCATAATATTTTTAACTCGGCCAAGGTAAGACAAGGCTGTCTACTCTCTCCCTTCCTCTTTCTTCTGGTGGTTGAATGGATTATGAAGACCTTTACATCTGAGGGAAAACACGGCATACAATGGACAGCTCAGAACCAATAAGACGATTTGGACTTCGCAGATGACCTAGCCCTCCTATCCAATACACACGAACAAATGCAGATAAAGACAGCCAGCACAGCAACAGTCTCTGTATCAGTAGGCCTCAAAATACACAGAGGGAAAACCAAGGTCCTCAATACAACACGGATAACAGCAATCCAATCACTCTTGATGGTGAAACTCTGGAAGACGTGGAATCGTTCACATACCTGAGAAGCATCGTCGATAAACAAGGAGGTTCAGATGCGGACGTCAAGGCGAGGATTGGAAAAGCAAGGACATCATTCCTTCAATTGACAAACATATGGAACTCAAAACAACTTTCAACCAGCATGAAAGTCAGAATCTTCAATATGAACGTCAAGACAGTCAGTTCTACTATACGGAGCTGAAAATTGGAGAACTACAACAACCACCATCAAGAAGGTACAAGTATTTATCAATAGCTGTCTACGAAAGATACTCAACATCCATTGGCCGGATACCATCAGCAACAACCTTTTGTGGGAGAGAACCAACCAGCTTTTAGCTAAAGAGGAAATTAGGAAAAGACGATGGAAATGGATAGGACATACATTGAGGAAATCATCAAAATGCATTACGAGACAAGCGTTAACTTGCAATCCTGAAAGGAAAGCGGAAAAGAGGAAGGCAAAAGAACACATTACATTAGGAAATAGAAGCGGATATGAAAGGGATGAATAAGAACTCGAAATAGCTGGAAAGGATTGTCCAGGACAGGGTTGGATGGAAAGTGGTGATGAGTGGCCTATTCTACTTGGCGAGGAGTAACAGGCATAAATAAGTAAATAAGTAAATATAATATCTCTAATTGAGTCCTTCTGTAACTTATACAACGAAATGTTGCGAACGTTTCACAAATGCATCTTGATAGGTTCTGCAACTAATAGACATAATGATATACATTACATATAGATCATTTATTGAAATATCCAAATGATAGGAATAAGTAGCCCAGATATTTAAACAGGTTGCCTAGCATTCAATTCATTGAATAAACTTGTAACATTGTAACATTTAACAGATTGATAAATACGGTATGTACAATATTTTGTTTTATTTTTATGTATATCAATCTATACATGGATAGATTTTTATGTTTGTTTTTTACATGACAACAACATGGTAGTAACTATGAATCACTACCCAATATATTCAATGATCTATACATTTATTGAATTTTAACTGGTTTTTTTTTACAATGTAAACAAAGATAGATAGGGGTTAGCAGTGGAATCTAGTTTGATGCATGTTTCATCCTATTTGAGACTCATCAGCTGGATGCGCCTACATTTCAGAGTAGATGTTCACTATGGGATTCGAACCCAGTACCGTTTATACAATGATTTGATAGAAATTTATTTAAATAGATTACCTTTATTTTTATGTTTCATTAAATCAGTAAATAAGGGGGGGGGGATTATATAGATTATAGTAAGTTTTAGTAGTTGTATTCGTGAATTGATTGATATAAGATTACTATTGAAAACTTGGAAGTATTGGATGGTTGTTTCATCCTAGTATATGACTCCTTATCAGTGCCTATCTGCGATCCCGTTTGTGGGATTCGAACACAGAAGCTTTGATCTTGTGCTTAATAGTTTAGAGGTTAAGTGTTTATGCATGAGATTGAAGGTCTTGGGTTCGAGTTCCACATGCGGGATTGTAGATACTTATTGCTTATGAGTCCCAAACTAGAATGAAACGACCGTTCAGTGTTTCTAGGTTTTCCTTAGTAATCTAGCTTTAATCGATTCATGAATTCAACCATTATTTGACTGCAGAGCATTTACGCATAATATGTGATATCTCTTCGTGAAGAAAACCATCATAACCTTTAACCATTTACCAGTTACTCTAAATACATGACCATAAGTTGGAACAATGTAGGAATTCTTAGAGATTTGTTTTACTTTTTAAAATGATTCCAAAAAATGGATTATACATATCCATATGGATGAGTTTGTGTTGTTGGAACGAAGGTAACATAAGAAAGCCAAGACTTCTTTTTCATTTGTTATGTTTTTACAATAGTCAATATTTGATTAACCGTATCCATGGTACGTATATCCTTGAATTCCCATATATCACTACTTAATTGAACCACTGAGACTGATCACTGGTTGGTGATCTATCAATTGTGAATGCATCTCAGTCCTACAGGAGGTCGGTCGCGGCCCGGATAGCTCAGTGGTAACGTCTCTGATAGTGAAGCTGGGTGACACGTCAGGGGGCTCTAGTCCCCTCACGATTACAGCCACACCTTACTGACGGTTGCTAAGTAGCACGAAACTCGGGTACAGGGTTTCTTGTTGACTACCTCCAACCACCATCTTAAAAAATTATGGTTTATGTAGAGATAAGCAGAAAAATTGACAGAGAATGGAATAAGAGTTTATGAACTAATTAACTGTAATTAAATAGTAATCTCAATAGTTGAAACCATGAGTCAATTGAATCTAGACCACCAAGAAAAATCTGGAAGCACTGACAGCCATTTTGTCCTAGTATGGGACTCCTCAGCAGTGAGCATCCACGATCCCGTCTCGCGGAATTCAAACACAAGACCTATCAGTCTCGCGCGCTAGCGCTTAACCACTAGACCACTGAGCTGGCCAGTATCCAGCGGTGTTAATGTCTAACTTCAACCAATCCACGAAATCGCGCCACCATACACCGTACAAAAAACCACTTCTGATAATTAAATAGTAGTAAAAAGTAAAAAGAGCCAATTATCTGATAATTACATAATGAAGATAATGATTCGCCCTAAGAATAATGTTAAAGTTAAAGATTTCTTAACATCCCCCCATTAGATGTAACAAATATTATACTGGCAACTAGAACCGATATACAGATCTGTTAGGTTACACTCTGCGTATAACTGAGTAACACTCACTCATCCACCACCACCACCACCACCACCACCACCACCACCACCACTACCCCTCGACGATATTTTTTTAAGAATTCGTATATCCCAGTTATTAATCAAGAGAATCGTAATTGACTAGTCACTATTTGTCAAATTACATCTTAAACAGACATCCTCTATATTGTTATTTTATCGTAAATTTGATTGAAAATGAATAATAGTTAGGCGTGGAACTCATCTACATTCCAGTGTTGATATACATATCAAGACACATATTCATTACCTATCATATTAAGAGACAACATTCTTCCCAGTTAACTACTAAGTTTAATTCCCCCAAATGCCCTGGTACGGCCGAGAGTGGGGAAAGTCCGCTGTCCCTCTCGAAATGCTCTCACGTGGCCATGCGTATATAGCCTCTGCCAGGGAAATCCTACTCACTACCTTCTCGTGGCATTACTGTTGTTTACGAAAATGAGAGGACGAAAAGCGAATGTCCGGCGCTTTAACCGGACCCCAAACCAATGGTGCACATGGGCTAGTTCCAGTATCCTGAAGGAACAAATGGCGTATGAACCAATCGTTGGTCACCGGCTACCATGGGACTGCATCTCCTTACGATGCTCCACTGCCTTGTGGATCAGATCTTCAGGTCAAAGGCTCGGGGTGTGGCCCCCTAAGAAAACCACCTGTTTCGGTTTGGGCACCCGGGCAGTATCACAGCCCTCACACAAATCAATTGAGATTTGTGTGGCGCATATGTATTTGGTGCCTCCCTGTACCTATACTTATGTGTTAAAATAAATAAATAAATAAACTAAGTTTAATGTTAAGACCAACTATAGGAATGTATAAACTTTTACAAATCAGATTTATATCCACTGGACAAAATAATGATTATCAGGTGTCAATCACTAAATGGATTATTGTATAGTAACAAAAAATTTTCTTTATTTGTTAATGGTATCTATAAGATTATGTAGTTTCCCATTGCTGATGTTACATTATACCGTGAAATGAAGACAGATATAAGAACAATGAATAATAATTGGTTAGAACTAGAATGGAAACTCAAGGATAGAGTGAATTGAAGAATGCTAGTCGGTAGTCTATACTCTACTGAGAGGAACAGGTAAAGTGGAGTAGATATTCACATTTCGATCAGTTTGTCTAGTAGATACTGTTATATGTTTACTGAAGCTAGAGCGTGACTAACCTTGAAATCTAAACTCTCAGTTGTTAAATAATTAATGAGTTAAAGTTTTAAATTAAAATATAAACACCTCAGATCGCAATGTGACTCATAGACACTGCGATACAGATACACCTAACCGATAAGTTCTAGATTCCAAAGTTAAACATTTCCTATTCTCAGACATAATCATCGTTGGATACCAGTCTAGTAATTAATCACTCACACATGAGACAGATAGATCATGGGTTCGAGTCTCACAAGGCAGGATCATGGATATGCACTACCAAAGAAAAATCTCACAATAGGATGAAATGATCGTCTAGTACTTCCAGGTTTTTCATGATAGTCTACTTTCAATTTATTTAGGATTTCAACTATTATAACTTTCTATTATATCTATATGTTATTGTCTATTCTTTCTATTTTTAAAGTGATATGCTTATTATTATAATTCAATATGTATATAAACATTGATCATTCAATGTTTGATTCATTCCATGATACCATATTGATGTAACAATGACTTATGATCTTTAATCTAATTTATTCTTTTTTTTTTTTTTTAAATAATAATTTTGAGTTAATTTAATGATTCTTTTATTGTAACAGATGAAACCTAAAAGTACTAGATCATCGCTTTGTTCTAGTATTGAACTCTTCAATAAAGAGCATCTATGATTCCAGATATAGGAATTGAACCCTGTGCGAAAACACTTAAGCTCTATTCTAATGAGTTGGTATCTGACAGTGTTAATATCTCACTTCAATCAATCCACAATATTGTACAACCTTAAATCTATTGTCTGAGATGGATAACTGTCTCACATCCGACAAGAATTCAACACTACTGATCACGACTTCTAACTAGAACTTTAGGAAATTCATCTTGAAACTAGTCACTTTTGAGCACATGGTATTAATCAGAATGAGGATTAGTGGAGATTGTATTAATTTTAACAGTTGAATTGATGAGTTGGTCTAAGCTAGACCATCATTGAAAACCTCGAAGCGTTTGATGGACGTTTCGTTCTAGTATCGGACTCTTCAGTAGAGAGCATCCATGATTTCAGATATAAGAATCGAACCCAAGGCCTTCGATCTCACGCATAAACGCTTAAGCTCTATTCTACTGAGTTGGCATCTGACAGTGTTAATATCTAACTTCAATCAATCCACAATCATACACAACCCTTCATATATTGTCTGAAAAGGATAACTGTCTCACATCCGACAAGAATTCAACACTACTGATCACGACTTCTAACTAGAACTCCAGGAAATTCATCTTGAAACTAGTCACTTGTAAGAATATGATAATAATCAGAATGAGGATTTGTGGAGATTGTATTAATTTTAACAGTTGAATTCATATGTAATTAAATTTACTAAACTATGTAGAGAGACCATTGGATTCTGGTCCAGTGGTCTAATGGTTAAGCTTTTGCTTTAGAAACAAAAATGATCTGAATTCGATTCTTGGATGTACAGGTTTTGATCCTTACTTTTAAGGAGTCCAACACTACTCTGAAATATCTGTCTACTACTTCCATCTTGTCAGTGGTTAGTGATGTCAATAAGATTTAACAATCTCCAGAACTCCATATTAATCGAAAAAGAATATCACTTAGTATATATAACACAGCATTCACTAATCCAATCACAATTGACGGAGAAGATTTGGAAGATGTAAAAACCTTTACATATTTGGGCAGCATGATCGATAAACACGGTGGGTCTGATGAAGATGTGAAATCGCAGATCGGAAAAGCATGAGCAGCATATCTACAACGGAAAAACATGTGGAACTCGAAACAACAGTCTGTCAACCAACACCAAAGTCAGGAATTGCAATACAAATATCAAGACAATTCTACTGTATGGAGCGGAAACCTAAAAAACTACAAAAGCCATCATCCAGAAGATACAAGTGTTTATTAACAGTTATCTGCGCAAAATACTTCGAATCCGTTGGCCATATACTATGAGCAACAGCCTACTGTAGGAGGGAAGGAACCAGATCCCAGCAGAGGAAGAAATCAGAAAGAAGTGTTGGAAATAGATAGGACAAACATTGAGGAAAGCTCCCAATTGTGTCACAAGGCAAGCCCCCACATGGAATCCTCAAGGTCAAAGGAGAAGAGAAATACCAAAGAACACATTACGCTGAGAAATGGAGACAGATATGAGAAGTATGAACATCAATTGTATAGAACTAGAAAAAAAGGCCTAGAACAGAGTGGGTTGGAGAATGCTTGTCGGCGGCCTATGTTCCATTAGGAGTAACAGGCGTAAGTAAGTAAGTAGTATATTTTAGAAACATTTCAACTTATATTTAATTCACATTATGGACTGAATTCATCTACACAAACTTTCCAAATTTGATAAGTCTTGTTTCAAAATGATACCCTCTCAATCATATGTAAACTATGAATTCATCAATCGATTCACATTAGATCTTCAAGAAATACCTCTTGAAGCCAGTCACCAGTGGACATACGATGATCATAATCAGAAGGGGTTTTATGGATATTATATTAATTTAAAAGGTTGAATTCATGAATCCGTGGAGGGTGGCGCGATTTCGTGGATCAGTTGAAGTTAGACATTATCACCATTGGATGCCAGCTCAGTGGTCTAATGGTTAAGCGTTCGCGTACGAGGCCGACAGGTTTTGGATCCGAATCTCTTGAGGCGAGATCGTGGATGCGCATTGCAAAGGAGTCACTTACTAGGACGAAGCAGCCGTCCATGGCGGTCTAGATTCATTTAAATCATGAATTCAACTATAAAATTACTGAAAGCTGCACAAAACCCCTTCTGATAATAATCATCGTATGCCCATTAATGACTGCCTCCAAGAGGTATTTCCTGAATTTCTAGTGAGAAGTAGTGACCGGTGGAGTTCAATCGAGTCTGTTGTGAGATAGTAACTCACTGAAGACAATGATGGATGTGTCGCTCAATTTTGTGGATCAGTTGAAGTTAGACATTATTACTACTGGATGCCGATATGCTCAGTAGTGTAGTGGTTAAGCGTTCGTGCGTGAGATTGAAAGGTTCTGGATTCAAATCTCTCGAGGTGAGATGGTGAATGTTCACTGCTAAGGAATCCTATATTAGGTTCAAAACAGCTGTTTAGTGCTTCCAGATTTTCCATGGTAGTTTAACTTCAGTTGACTTATGAACATATCCTGATAAGTACTTTATTGATTTTTATCTATAAGATCATTCCTCTTTATTATGTATACATTTTCATCTTTATCTCTTATAAAACTTAGCATATATAAACTAACAATTTGTTAATATTATAATGGATGATCATGAGAAAACAATCAATAATGATGAATCAATTGATTATGTTACAAATTATGTAACATTTCCATCAATTAAAGATTCTATTTATCATACAAATCAACAAGACAATTATATTCATAATAATAATGACTATTATTATCATCATCATCATGATCATCACGATCACCATCATGATCATGATCATCATCAATATGAACATAATCATCTTGATCCATCTGAACAAAGACATTATTTATCATCTAATAATTCATTACAACAATCTTATATACATTATACAATGAATACAGATGAACATATAGTTCCAATAAATAATACATCTTCAATGACTACAAATAATACAACATCATATATGGAAGATATAAATGATAATCATAATAATCATAATCATAATGTAACTAATGCTTCATCTACTACTTGTACTGTTAATGCTACTGCAGCAGCTATGGCAGCAGCAGCAGCAGCCGCCGCCGCCGCCGCTGCTGCTGCAGCAGCTGCTGTAGTAGTAACAACAACAACAACAACAACATCAACTGAACTTATTGTTACATTACATCATACAGATTATTCTATAAATTCATATTATCATCAACCTATTTTATCTACATCATTTCCATATACATCAAATACGAATGATTATCAATATTATATAAATGATCAACAATATCAACATCCTCATCCTCATCAACATCCTCCTCATCATCATTATCATCATGAATCAGTTGATTTATTCACATTACATCATAATCATACATTAAAACAACAAGAACAACAATATGATATTGAAGAGATTAATCATAGTATAGATACTACTATAATACCTACTACTTCTAACAATAATAATAGTAATAGTAGTATTGATCATAATGATAATCATAGTAATAATCATGTTAATCCTTTAGATGGAACAAAAAGATATCATGTACATCATTCAAATGAGAATCATATAAAATCTCAAATCAAATTAACTATTACTGATGAAGATGATGAAGAGGATGTAAAACATCAAAATCAAACTATACTTAAATCTGGTATGTTATGTCTTATATGTGAAGATAAAGCAACAGGTAAGTGAATGAATAAAAATAAACAATAAAATTTAATAGATTATATGTTCTTTGAATTTATGTTGAAAGTCATCAATTGAATGTTATTTGTATCTTAGAATTATAGTCTACCGATGGGTTTTATAGCGTTTTTCTGGTTAGCGTTTTTTTTAGCGAGTTAGTTTTCTACGGGATGGGGTCGCTAACCCCATGCCCAACCCTCCTCCTTTATTCGGGCTTGGGACCGGCAGTAGCCCCCGGAAAGGGGCTCCCTTTCTCTTTCTCCTGGTGATCGACTGGATCATGAAGAAATCAACATCTGAAGGGAAGCACGGGATACAGTGGATAGCTAGGATGCAATTGGATGATCTAGACTTCGCAGATGATCTGGCTCTTCTATCGCATACGCAACGACAAATGTAGGAGAAGACAACCAGTGTAGCCGCAGCCTCAGCAGCAATAGATCTCAATATACACAAAGGGAAAAGCAAGATTCTCCGATACAACACAGCATGCAACAATCCAATCACAATTGACGGAGAAGCTTTGGAAGATGTAAAAACCATTACATATTTGAGCAGTATCATCGATGAACACGGTGGATCTGATGCAGATGTGAAGGCACGGATTGGCAAAGCAAGAGCAGCATATTTACAACTGAAGAATATCTGGAACTCAAAACAATTAGCAACCAACACCAAAGTCAGAATTTTCAATATAAATGTCAAGACAGTTCTACTGTATGGGGCGGAAACCTGGAAAACTACGAAATCTATCGTCCAAAAGATACAGGTGTTTATTAACAGTTGTCTACGCAAAATACCTCAGATCCGCTGGCCGGACACTATTAGCAACAACCTACTGTGGGAGAGAACAAATCAGATCCCAGTGGAGGAAGAAATCAGGAAGAAGCGCTGGAAGTGGATAGGACACACATTGAGGAAAGCACCGAACTGCGTCACAAGACAAGCCCTCATATGGAATCCTCAAGGTCAAAGGAGAAGAGGAATACCAAAGAATACATTACGCCGGGAAATGGAGATAGATATGAGAAAAATGAGCAAGAATTGGATGGAACTAGAAAAGAAGGCCCAGGACATAGTGGGTTGGAGAATGCTGGTCGGCGGCCTATGCTCCATTGGGAGTAACAGGCGTAAGTAAGTAAGTAAGTAAGTAAGTAAGTAAGTAAGTAAGTAAGATGGGTTTTATAATCAATAATGTCAATTACCTTTAAACAAATAGAATCTTTGTTGGAATGTCAAGAAAAACGATATGAACAGTTCCAGGAGTGTATGCTGAAGATGTTAAGGAAATAAATGAATCTGAATAACAGAGGTCTTACTGATGATTCATGTAATACGCATACAGACTGGATAATTAATTCCATTCAGGAATTTTATTTTGATAGCCTAGCTGATGTGACTTTTGAGTCTTGGTTCAAGAAGTATGAAGATTTGTTTCAAAGTCGATCTCAACAAACTGGATGATGCTGTCAAAGTCAGAATACTCTTGAGAAAGTTTGGCATGATTGAACATGAACGTTATAGTAATTTCATCCTCCCAAAGAATCCAAAAGATTTCTCTTTTGATGCAACAATCGAAACTCTGACGTAAATCTTCGCTGAACAATCATCTCTCTTTAATATTCGTTATCAATGCCGCGAAATAACGAAGTCAAGTGAGGATGATTGGGTAAAATATGCCGGCCTAATAAACCGTGAATGTGAATGATTCAAACTATCATCAATGAAGGAAGACAAGTTTAAGTGCCTCGTATTTGTGTGTAGCCTACAACCTCTTGAAGATGCTGATACAAGAACCAGAATGTTAAGCAAAATTGATCAGTGCCCAAACATCTCACTACAAGAAATAACTGCAGAGTGTCAGAGAACTTAACATATCCAACCCACTTTGTCCTAGGCCTTTTTTTTCTAGTTCTATACAATTGTTCTTTATACTTCTTAAACTTGTCTCTATTTCTCAGTGTAATGTGTTCTTTGGTATTGTTCTTCTCCTTTGACATTGAGAATTCCAGCAATCCAATTACTCTTGATGGCGAAACTCTGGAAGATGTGGAATCCTTCACATACCTGAGAAGCATCGTCGATAAACAAGGAGGTTCAGATGCGGACGTCAAGGCGAGGATTGGAAAAGCAAGGACAGCATTCCTTCAATTGACAAACATATGGAACTCAAAACAACTTTCAACCAGCATGAAAGTCAGAATCTTCAATATGAACGTCAAGACAGTCAGTTCTACTATACGGAGCTGAAAATTGGAGAACTACAACAACCACCATCAAGAAGGTACAAGTATTTATCAATAGCTGTCTACGAAAGATACTCAACATCCATTGACCGGATACCATCAGCAACAACCTTTTGTGGGAGAGAACCAACCAGCTTTTAGCTAAAGAGGAAATTAGGAAAAGACGATGGAAATGGATAGGACATACATTGAGGAAATCATCAAAATGCATTACGAGACAAGCGTTAACTTGCAATCCTGAAAGGAAAGCGGAAAAGAGGAAGGCCAAAGAACACATTGCGTTGGGAAATAGAATCAGATATGAAAAGGATGAATTCCAACTGGAAAGAGCTGAAAAGGATTGTTTGGGACAGGGTTGGATGGAAAGTGGTGATGAGTGGCCTATTCTGCTTCGCGAGGAGTAACAGGCGTAATTAAAGTAAATGAATTCCATGTGAGGACTTGCGCTGTGACACAATTGCATACTTTCCTCAATGTGTATCCTATCTACTTCCAAAGATTGGAATCACTAGCTAAGTGAATACTATAATAAAGTTTTAAAAGAAAAGTACTAGGTTCGAGTCTCAAATTGTCCATAACTTCTAGGATTCATGTATATCAAATTTGTAATCACCAAATAGGATGAAACTGATCAACTTTTAGATCATTGATTTAGCATTAAATGATTTATAGATCTAGTTCTAATCATTTGGTAACTTAATATGGTAAATATTCAGTAATAATAATGATGACTTACATGGTATTGTTACACTTATTGGTAAAACATGCTGGCAAATACACTCATGAAGAAAATACAGTTGTTCTTAAGTGAAAACCTCCCTTTTGGTGAAATTCTTCCATTTTCAAACAACGAGAAGCGTATTATACTCAGATGATTTTGAGATGGTGAAGAAGATTTACAGCTCAGGTGGATGATTTTGATAGAGTTTTACTCTTTGAGCAGGATGATTTGGTCGTGGAGCTTTTATTGTTGTTCTGAACGACATCATCAGCACAAACTTGAATCTTCTCAATGATGTTCAGCACTGTGATTGATCAGTTTCTTATTAGTATATGTACATACTGTGTGCATTGCTTTAGTTTAAAAGCATTATAAGCGAAAATGGATAGTGGCTAACAGTGCAATCCAAGAAGCGCGTTTCATCCTACTCGGGGCTCGTCAGTTGGATGTACTTGCATCTCAGAGTTGATGTTCATTCTGGGATTCGAACATCAGTATCGTTCGCTTCAAACGCCATCTCGTTGTTCACTTAGCTACTGAGTTCTGATAGCCATCTACTTGTGTAATGAGGTGAAGTTTTAAATACATTTGGTGCTGTTTGCTAGTATCTTCCCATAGTTATTTAAGAGTGATAGAGTTTTCTTCTCTGAGCTTAGATGGTTTGGTCGTCGAACTTAGATCATTTTTCTAAACAACAAACTTCACTTTATGCTGATGATTTTATTCAGGAGAACAATGAAAGCTCCACGAGTAAATCATCCAGCTCATAAACAGGTTTAAGTTAGAAAATAATTAAAAGTTTAGAAACATTAGTTGATTAATTCGTTTCAGCATAGGATTGTTTGTCAGTGTACATTCACAATCCTACAGAGAATTCATCTCAGGATGATTAGATCTCACAGAAAGAGTTTTATCTTTTAATTACGTAAAAATAATTAAAGTAACCAGTGGAGTTCAGCTGTGTATGTTGGGAGATAGTAAGTCACTGAAGACAATAGTTAATATGTCGCTCAATTTTGTGGATTGGTTGAAGTTAGATATTAACATCGTTGGATATCGGCCAGTTTAGTGATTTAGTGGTTAAACGCTTGCGCACGAGACTGATAGGTCCTGTGTTCGGATCTCGTGATGCGTGATCTTGGAAACGGACTGCTGAAGAGTACCATACTGGGATGAAACAAACGTTCAGTGCTTCCAGGTTTTCCATAGGGGTCTAGATTCAATTGACTTATGATCTCAACGATTGAACGTGTAGAATTAAGTTTATTTATTGAATATTTAATGAATCTATCTTTGAATAATAATTCATTTAAGTTGACTTTTTATAAAAATTTCCTATTAGGCTATTTCGTATAGATTAAGACATTATCGCTGTGACTCGAATATTCGGACGAACCAATCAAGAATAAGATCATAGGTCTTGGATTTTAGCGCGAAATTCATTGATCCATTTAGTGAAATATCTGTTGTCATTTTATAATGCAAACCCTAAATCTAATTCCTAACTTTAACCATCAATTATTATTTATTTATTTTAACACATAGATATTGGTACAAGGAGGCACCAAATACATATGCGTCACACAAATCTCAATTGATTTGTGTAAGGGCTGTGATACTGCCCGGGTGCCCAAACCGAAGCAAGTGGTTTTCTTAGGGGGCCACACTGCGAGCCTTCGACTTGAACATCTGACCCACAAGGCAATGGAGCATCGTGAGGAGATACAGTCCCATTGTAGCCGGTGACCAACGATTGGTTTATACGCCATTTGTTCCTTCAGGATACTGGAGCTAGCCCATGTGCACCATTGGTTTGGGATCCGGTTAAGGCGCGGGATATTCGCTTTTCGTAAACAACACCTGTGGCACGAGAAGGCAGTGATTAGGACTTCGCTGGCAGAGGCTATATACGCATGGCCATATGAGAGCATTTCGATAGGGAGAGCGAACTCTCCCCACTCTCGACCATACCAGGGCATTTGAGGGCTTAACCATCATTTGTAAATCATTTAGCCCTAATTATGTTAGTGTACATTCTCAAAATCGCTTTGGCATCGTTTAAAGGTTATTCATAAATGATAGTCTCATAAGATTATCAAATATCATTTTCGGCTTTACTTACATGTTGCCGAGTTCAGACTCTTTATTTTTAATACAAATTACAACTTGATATGCCACATTCACTCATCATCCATTAATCGGTATCTACTATTAATCAATATCAGGAATACAATTTAAGAAAACTGAATATAGTTTGAAGGTATCTCACTTATTCATTAAATAATTGAGTGTGTATTTATTCTAAGTTGTTTTTGTTTTTTGAGCGAACCAAAGAGATTGTAAATTATATTTATGTTAAATGCCTGTTATGAACACTTATGAAATACTGGACAGCTGTTTCGTCCTAGCATGATACTCCACAACAGTGCACACTTGGGATTTGAACCCAGGATCTTCAGTCTCTCGTGTCAGGTAGAGACATGAATCTACTTTAAACAATGGATGAATGGTTTCGTAATTAACATTATTACCATTTGATGCCGGTTCAGTGATTTAGAGTTTAAGCGTTCGCGCGTGAGTTCGAAGGTTCTCGCTTCACATATTAAGTGCGAGTTCATGAATGCAGACTGCTAAGGAAGTACAATACTAGTAAAAAATGGCTATTCAGTGTTTTCCACGTTTTTAATGGTGGTCTAATATTAATCGATCCATGATTTCAATATAAAAAATCTTAACAATCCTTACAATCTCACACTTATGAAATACGAACCAAAAGCCTTCAGTCTCTCGCGCGAATGTTTAATCTCTAGAGACCACTGAATCGGCATCCAACGGTGTTAATGTCTAACTTCAACCAATCGACGAAATGGCTTGATTATAGCAACTCACGTTCAATTGAGTTTGGTCTCATCTAATTTGGTTAAACCCTTTTGGTTAACTGATCTAATGGACAAAGTCATCTGCACTATAATAACTTATTGTACTTTTATTATTGTTATGCTTGTATGAATAAGTATGCTTGAACATTGTTGACTGCCCACGCATATATTCATCCCACTAACCTTATTATTATCCGCTTAATCGATTCGATAATCCATTCATTTTTCTATATATATACATGTATATTTAACACTTTACACATTCACGGTGCGCTGACTCATTCGCCTCTCGGCTCTGTGATTTGAGTTACCTGCTAATAAAACTGTAGTAGCTGCTTTTCTTTGCCTTCTGATTTCAAACACCGTTGAGGGATTATACGATAACGGTTACGAGAGTGATTAGTCCACGAAGCACAGCCACTACATGATCATCTTCGATTGTACTGAGGTAGATACCTGTCTTTAGTCGACACGGATTATCTCCACTGGTCACGGCTTCTCACGAGAATTCTGAGAGTTCTCCCACGAAGCTAGAAGTTAGTGAGCACATGTTAATTATCACTATAGAGTTGTGGAGATTTTTAAGTTTTTGATTGAGACCCTCAATCTCGCGGATTGGTTGAGGTTAAACATTAACACCAACTCAGTGGTCTAGAGGTCAGGAGTTCGCGCGCGAGACTAAATTCCCTGGGTTGGAATCTCGCGAGTGGGATCGTGGATGCGCGCTGCGAAGGAGGAGCCCCATAATTAGACGAAACGGCCGTCCAGTGCTTCCAGGTTTTCCATGGTCAGTCACACAGTCAGTCAGCTACAACGTAGGACGAGGTACATATGTGCATCGGTCCAAGTCGCCATACCTCACTCATTTGTACAACAAGATGAACACCGGATCCATAGAAGTAGTTAATTCAGTGGTGGTAATATATAAAATAAAGATTGGATATATGGATATAATACAGGAAGAAAGAATTAGTTCGTAGAAAGAAAGATATGAAGCTACTTTAATTTCATAGTTTAAGGGAAGATAGAGAGTGTATACACTGACGCCATTGTGATGGATTCTGAGCCATATCACCAAGCGTCTCCAACCATCGGTTACGATAGTCACGCCGACCCCAACCAAGTAGTCTGCATCTACCAACATGGCTCAGACTAGACGTTAGTTAGTGACTTCAAGCAGTGATGCCACATTTTGGTTTAGCAGCTCCTAATTTTCTTCCAACCATCACCAGTACTAGTCAGCATGATTCATCATGGTAATCGGTGTTCAGGCATACACAACACGTGGCCTAAACATCTCAGTCGATGAAGATTCACAACCTGATTAACTGATTTACCACCATTCCCTAACAACTTGCGTCTAACCTTACCATTACTTATCCGTTGATTCCAGCAGATACTATCAATATTTCTAATGTCATCTTTGGTCAAATACTAGTAACTTACGAATACCTTCTACTCTTAATGACCACATTTCTCAGCCATAAACTAAAACAGAATGAACTTCTACACAGTATACTTGTCCCATAATCGATAGACAGATATCTCACCTTGGTCATAGGTGACGTGAATTGGCAAAAGTCAAACGAGTTTTTCGAATCCATGCTGAGACTATGTCAGATATCAACAATAATCAAGACTACTGTTTTTCCATGATGGTGGTCTAATATCAATCGATTCATGATCTTAATCCAAAAAATAAAACAAATTTAACCATCAGTGCACAATACATATTGTTTGTTTGTATCTGTGTGTGTGTGTCTGTGTGTGTGTCTGTGTGTTATTTTTTTGATAGTGAGGAAATCATAATTATTTTTTTCATTATACTAAAATCAATCAAACATGTAACCAGAATGATACAATTAAGTTTAACATGGATATTAAGTTTTAATCTTACAAAATAAATAAACAAACAAACAAACAAAATTGTTTTTCTCATAAATTAAATTAACTAACTAGTGATTGATCATTATATTGTATGTATGTGCATGTGTGTGTATGTGTGTGTGAATATGTGCATGTGTGTGTGTGTGAATGTGGAGGTGTGTGTGAATGTGTAAATCTATAAGCCACAAATGATAAATATACATTATTCTCTTTGAACTGTATTTTATTAAGTATAAGTACATAAGTGTTTTCTTTGTAATGAATTTGGTTATGATGTAATGTAAACATGAAAATATAATTACATCACAGATAAATTAAATGTACTTGAAATGTGTGATACTTATGTTGATAGTTTTACGTTACCTAATTACTTGACTTACTTATATACTTACATACTTACTTACTTACTTACTTTACTTACTTACTTACCTACTTACCTACTTACTTTACTTACTTGCTTACTCACTTACTTACTTACTTTACTTACTTGCTTACTTACTTACTCACTTACTTACTTACTTACTTTACTTACTTGCTTACTTACTTACTTACTTACTCACTTACTTACTTACTTACTTACTTACTTACTTGCTTACTCACTTACTTACTTACTTTACTTACTTGCTTACTTACTTACTTACTTACCTATTTGCTTACTTACTTACTTACTTACTTACTTACTTACTTACTTTACTTACTTACTTGCTTACTTACTTATTTATTACTTTACTTACTTGCTTACTCACTTACTTTACTTACTTACTTGCTTACTTACTTACTTACTTACTTTACATGATTTCTTTACTTACTTACTTACTTACTCACTTACCTACTTACTTACTTACCTACTTACTTACTTACCTACTTACCTACTTACTTACTTACTTTACTTACTTACTTACTTGCTTACTCACTTACTTACTTACTTTACATGATTTCTTTACTTACTTACTTACTTACTTACTCACTTACCTACTTACTTACTTACTTACTTACTTACTTACTTACTTTACTTACTTACTTACTTGCTTACTCACTTACTTACTTACTTACTTACTTACTTACTTACTTACTTACTCACTTACTTACTTACTTACTTACTTACTCACTTACTTACTTACTTACTTTACTTACTTGCTTACTTACTTACTTACTTACTCACTTACTTACTTACTTACTTACTTACTTACCTACTTACTCACTTACTTACTTACTTACTTACTTACTTACTTACTTACTTACTTACCTACTTACTTACTTACTTACTTACCTAATTACTTACTTACTTACTTACTTACTTACTCACTCAGTCACTCACTTGCTTACTTACTTACTTACTTTACTTACTTATTTACGTATTTGCTTACTTACTTACTTACTTATTTACTCGCTGACTTACTTACGTACTTGCATACTTACTTACTTACTTTACTTACTTACTTACTTAATTAATTAATTACTGACGTCTGTTACTCCCGATGAAACAAATTGAACCATTTTCAACTTTGCCCTTCGTGTTCAAGAAAGAATTATGATGCCTCATGATGAAAGTTGAGATTTTTCGGAAATCACGAAGATGATGTTTCTTTTAACAATCACAGGAACAATTAATATAAGTGCATGGAATATTCGGACAATGTGAGAGATTAGGAGAACTAGTCAAATAGTAATGGAAATAAGGAGATACAACTTGACAGTGCTCGGAATCAGGGAAATCTATCGGACGTAAGCCGAATAGAAAAGGATGAAGTTGGGAGAGATGCTACTATACTCTGGTCATGAAAAGAAAAATCTTTCATGTACTCAAGGAGTTGCTGTGATGCTGTCTAAAGAAGTACAAAAAGCACTTGTAAGATGAGAATCTCATGGATCCAGAATCAACAAAGTACCCTTCAAAACAAAGAAGGAGGGAATTACAATGAATATTATCCAATGCTATTCACCCACCAATAACAGCAATGACGACTATAAAGATCAGTTTCACGAGAGGCTGCAATCCATCATATATATATATATATATATATATATATATATATATATATATATATAATCGAGGCTGATTGAATTCCATGTTACACATGATTATTACTATCAGAAAAAAGTTTGATAATAACATTAATTAAAAGATATATTCAGAGTCCCGGAATGAGCATCAACTGTAGGATGCAGGTACACCCAGCTGACGAAACTCAAATATAACGAAACGCGCGTCCTGGATTCTACTGCTAGCTACTATCCATCTTTGCTTAAAAAGATTACGTAATAGTCCCTGTAAAAATTGAAAATTCATTAGGACAGTGATTATCTTTTTCAATAGTTGAGATCACAAGTCAATTGATGACAGATCACCATGGAAAGACTAGAAGCGCTGGATGACTGTTTCTTCCTATTGTGGGACTCCTCAGGAGTGCACATACATGATTCCCCGTAGTGAGATTCGAATCCAGGACCTATCGGTCTCGTGCCCACGAACGCTTAACACGTAGACCACTGAGCTGACCGGTGTCGAATGGTGTTAATGTCTAACTTCAACCAAACCACGAAATTGTGCCACCGTCTACCATTATGCTCAGTGAGTTACTATCTTACAACAGATCCTGTTGTACTCCACTGGTCACTGTTTCTCACTAGAACTCCAGGAAATACGTCATTTTGTCCATGAAACCTTTTTCGTAGTAATGTTCCTAATTATCAATTTGAATACTCGTAAGTAGTATAAAAGGTATTACCACATTTACCATGGGAATCGCTTACAAAATAATCAAATGTATTGAATAATTTCAATAGTTGAGATCATGAGTCAATTGAAGTTAGACCACCATGGAAAACCTGGAAGCACTAGACGGCCATTTTATCCTATTGTAGGACTCCTCACCGTTGGATGCCGGTTCAGTGGTCTAGTTGTTAAGCTCTCGAGCGCGAGACCAATAGGTCCTGTATTTGAATCTCGCAAGGCGGAACCGTGGATGCGCACTGCTGAGGAGTCCCACAATAGAACGAAACTGCTATCTAGGATTTCCATGGTTTTCTAGCTTTAATTGGCTCATGATGTCAACTAATGAAATTGCTACAATCTCTACAAAACCCCTTCTGGTATTGAATAATTATTTCTGCTGTGTTATATGAACATAAATAATGATTGTACTGCAGTTTAAATTATAATAACACGAGTCCGTAAAAACTGTCAACTTTAACTTAATCAATTTTGTTAGTAAAACTACCAGTTAGCTAAGGCTTATATATTTGAAGTTCTTATACTCAGGACTCCAATTGACAAAGTCTCTGTGTCAAATAAGATTTCTTGATAGATTACCTCGATATACTACTATTTAAGAAGTTTAAGTATACTTCATATGTAACTGGTAGTGAAATCTATAAGACTTGGTTGGTTCTGTTAGGGAATGGTCATGACGAAGTACTTGCATCCCAGTGATGATTTACTATGTATATAGAACATAAGATAATGTCATCAGGACATCCATATGTATATACTCATAATCTCATGATACCACCCGACAAATTACTAGAAATTAGCTAGTACCTATCTGTTGTTCAGTCCAAGTCTTAAATTCCTAGCCAAGGTACACTCCTCATACTATACATTTATAAGTTCAATGAACCCTATCTTGATTAGATAATTACCAAATTGGTTATTAATCATACAGCAACTATCCTACAATCCATTTCGATTATGGTTAAATTTGATTAAACCCCTTTTATTAACTTAATTAATAGACAATACTAATTGAATAGTAACAATTCGTCTATTTCTTTGTACTGTTTTGATTACTAGAGTACATGACAGACTCTAGCTAAAATATTGATCGCTTAAAGATCACTCGATGATTCATCCTCCTCCTCCTCCTCCTCCTGATGTATGTGAATCCTATTATTAGCCTTTACTTTGTCTTTCTGTGCCCTTATGCGACTTGACAACAAATTTACATATGTATTTGTTCACATACTCTTCTGTCCGCTTCAAATTCTCCTGATGTGCGCTATTCGCTAATAAACTGTAGTTGCCATTTATCCATTATCTTCTTATTTCAAACACCGTTGAGATTTAGATAATAACGGTTATCAAGTTGATTGATTCACAAAGCAAAGCAATTAGAATCATAGTATCATTGCCAGAACAAAACAGAACCTATAATCTTATTATTACCCTGTTTTATTTTTGTACATAATCTAACATTCAAACTAAGATTGAAGAAGGGGAAGACTAATACGGTTAACGTTTTTTTAGAGAGTTAGTTTTCTACGGGATGGGGTCTCTAATCCCATGCCTAACCTTCCTCCTTTATTCGGTCTTGAGACCGATGATAGCTCCAGAGGGGCTCCAAGCGGAGTTTAAACTTTACGGAAATAGAATGTTTTTAAATCGATCAAACTTGATTCATTTATAAGATGATGGTTAGAGGTAGTCAACAAGAAATCGTGCTACTTGGCACGCGTCAGCAAGGTGCACTTGTAATCTTGAGGGAACTGGTGCTCCCTAATTACAGATACATCTTGCTGATGAGTGACAAGTAGCACGAAACCCGAGTACAGGGTTTCCTGTTGACTACCTCTAATCAATATCTTATCTCAATATAGTGCACACAATGTCAAGTCATCTAAACTAATGGTCACATTGCCATTTGGTCAATAGCATTCGATCTTCACAAAGAAGGACTTGACACATATGACATTGATCATCACCCAATAATCAATCAACTGTAGATTCATTTATTTTTAACCGCATTCAACTAGAACTTTCTTATCTCGTTCCATTGAATTAACGTTGTTCTGTCTTTGTTTTTTTGTTCTTTTAATTTTCATTATGTATAGGTAAACATTATGGTGCTTATTCATGTGATGGATGTAAAGGATTTTTTCGACGTTCTGTACGTCGTAAACATTCATATACATGTCGTCATAAGAAAAATTGTATTGTTACAAAAGATAAACGTAATCAATGTAGATTTTGTCGTTTTCGTAAATGTTTTCGTGTTGGTATGAAAGAATCTGGTAAGAAATCAAATTATATC
Source organism: Schistosoma spindalis (assembly GCA_946903255.1). Classification (NCBI taxonomy): domain Eukaryota; kingdom Metazoa; phylum Platyhelminthes; class Trematoda; order Strigeidida; family Schistosomatidae; genus Schistosoma; species Schistosoma spindalis. The sequence goes on along the minus strand of OX336421.1, from coordinate 2,084,414 downwards.
TTTCTATTGAAATGATAAATACTTACATACTTACCTACTTACTTTACTTATTCCTGTTATTCCTAGTAGAGGAACAAAGGCCACTGACCAGTATTCTTTAATTCAATCTATTCTGAGTATTCCTTTCTAGTTCTATTTAATTTTTAGTCATTCTTCTGATTGTCTATCTCCATTTCTCGGAGGTATATGTCCTTTGATTTTCCTCTTCTTCTTTAGCCTTAAAGATTTCAAGTGGAAATTATGAATGGCCTACATATAAAAATGATGATGAATTTTATTTCATTTTCAAGATTTTAATGTTAAGGGTATGTCAGATGAAAGTTAACGAGTCTAGGTCTTTGTGTGAATATAAGAATTGAGGCCCAGTTGTATGCAGCTAACAAAACTTAAGCAAAATAGAACCCACATCCTAGATTCTATTGTTAGGTACTATCAAACTTTACTGAAGAAACTTCTTTGATTTAATCACAATATCAAGTCAATCCACTTATGAATTGCATATCTTAACACTTAAAATCGATAAGATTCAATTCCGTAGGTTAAAAATGATCAACTCTTACACTTTTAAATGATGTCCTTACGAATGTTACGATTTATTCACATCAAAAGTGTCTATCTACATATTCAATCTCGGTTCTATATAGTTTGTGTGATAGCAAATGGTAGTACGTGGTTATTCAAAGCAAAGTAAGTATATTGAGATTTGAATCTGGAATCTATTAATTGAAACTGAAGTGTCTTCAACCATTAAAATATCAATTGTTCAACAGATATGAAATAAGCTAGTGTACATATTTATTAAATGATTAAACATAATGGACTGTCTTGATGAAATACTTCAATTTTGGTAAGACTATAATTTATGGAAGACCTTTGAGCGACGCCAAAGTGGCCTTGAGAGGGTCTGCCTACTTTTATAGGGCTAAATGAAGGTTATAAAGCAGTTTTGCCCCCAAACTCCCTGGTATGGCAAAGAGTGGGGAGAGTCTGCTCTCCCTCTCCAAATGCTCTCACATGGCCACGCGTATATAACCTCTTCCAGGGAAGTCCTACTCACTGCCTTCACGTGACACCGGTGTTGTTTACGAAAATGAGAGGACGAAAAGCGAATGTCCGGCGCTTTAACCGGACCCCAAACCAATGGTGCACATGGGCTAGCTCCAGTATCCTGAAGGATCGAATGGCGTATGAACCAATCGTTGGTCACCGGCTATCATGGGACTGCATCTCCTTACGATGCTCCACTGCCTTTTGGATCAGGCATTCAGGTCGAAGGCTCGGGGTGTGGCCCCCTAAGATAACTACCTGGTTCGGTTTGGGCACCCAGGCAGTATGACAGCCCTCACATATATCAAATGAGATTTATGTGACGCATATATATTTGTTGCCTTCTTGTACCAATATCTATGTGTTAAAATAAATAATAAATAAATAAATATAAAGCAGTTTGAAGAATAAAGGTAATTATTTACAACTGATGTTAAGAGTAAAGCCAAGACGCTATTTGAACGAATGGATGAGTGAATTTCGCGCCAAAATCCAAGACCTATTATCCTAAATCTGATTGGTTCGTTCATAAGTCATAGTCTCGCCATCAAATCAATATGATTCACTTACTTCTTTCATGTAAATCAGTGTATTCTAACTTTGTAAACTATTGATATTATCATTACTCAGATTCAGTTTTTGTATTTACTCAAAGTGAAAACCTTAGTATATTTGATGTTGATACATTTGTATTTGAATGTGTTTAGACATTGACTTCCTAGTGTGATGTATGCTATTGATGTCGACAGATATAAGTAGTATGTATATCATCAATAGAAAGTGAAATGTCTAGCAGCAAAAGCTTAAGAAGATTGAAGAGAATAGGACGAGAACAACGAATAACTGTTGAGAAAAAATGACGGAACAATGAAGATTGAGACGATTGATTGACATTTTTTAAATGAAGTATTTACTGTAAGGTACTCAGATTTTACTAAGATATACTGTAATAATGTATTTAAATACATTTGATTGTCCTCACTTGTGTACTCATTCATTACAGTATCAGTTGGGCACTGGCCCAGTAGTTTAATGCTCAGAAGTTTGGGTCTAAGATAAAAGAGCCTAGGTTAGATATGCAGATTCGGAGTGGTAAATACTTACTGATGAGGTGTGCTAAAATAGGGTGAAACATCCAACCAGAGCATTCATATTATCAGTGGTTGTGTAGCTAAGATCAGTCCGTTATTTAAAAAAAAGTCATTCAATCCTACAATTGCATAATTAAAACATTATATTTATCAGAAGGCGGTTTTGTGGAGATTTTAGTAATTAAATAGTTGAATTTATGAACCAATTGACGTTAGGCCACCATGAAAAACTTGGAAGCACTGGACGATCGTTTCATTCCTGTATGAAACTCCTCAGCAGTGAGCACTCACGATACCACCCATTGAATTCGAACCCAGGATCTTTGGTCTTGCGCTCAATGGTCTAGAGGTTAAGCATTCGCGCACGAAATCGATAGGTCCTTGGCCTAAATCTCGTGTGCATGGTCGTGGATGCGTACTGTTAAAAAGTCCTATACGGCCATTCAATACTACTAGGTTTCCCATAGCGGTCTAACTTGCATCACTTCATGAATTCAACTATTTCTTTGATTATTCACAGAGTTAATCTTTTTAAATTTTTTTTTTCAGCTGTACAAAAAGAACGTGATAAAATAAGTAATCGTCATGCAACTTATGATCCTAATTCATCAATTCATTCAAGTATAGATTTACAAAAATTATTACAAGCTGAAGCAATAGCGAATTGTGTATGTTCTATTCATAGTGTTTACATTATTATCAATGTTCAATAAACGAAATGTGTGTGTGTGTGTTTTTATGAAGTTTCTTTGTTACTATGTATCATATTCACGACAGTAATAATCAGTAGAAAAGTATGAGATAGGATTGTGTCCACGGTTTGAGTCCTTACCGAGACGGTTAAGGAGATTGTTGGTTTTTATCAAGATTACAAAAACTAATCCAAGTTAGACGACTAATAAGAAGCTCTGAAAGTTACTGAACAGTCATTTCATCCTCATCTGAAACTTCTAAGTAGTGCTTATCTGTAAATTCTAGTGAAAATGCATGACCGGTAGAGTTTACTGATGTTGAGTGGGATGAAAGTTACCTACAGAAAAAAAAGTTCGAACAATGTTATGGATTGATTGAAATTAAATCTGTACACCATGAATTTCAGCTCAGTTTACAAGTTTAGAGGGTAAATGTTTGAGCGAATAACAAAAGATCCTGAGTTTTACTTCCGATTTCAGGGTCGTAGATCGGTACTGTTGAGATGTTACGTATTGATGTGAGATGGCTATCCAATGCTTCTACGTCTTCAATAGTTGTCTAACTAAGATTGTTATTTGATCTCAATAGTCTTATATGTTTGTTACTAAAATTTACGTACATAGCAACAAGCATTATCTTGGTTATTTTAAAAAGAACCCTCAGAGTTTGTTATCTAAACTTTTGTTATGGATTGAATTTTTAACTTAGATTCAATCTTATTTGAAAGAGAGAAAGAAAATTCAGTTCGTTAGAATGACAAATGTACCATACGAAGTGTAACAAACTGTTCAGTTGTCTCAATCATAACATATGCTCAATAGTAACTGGTTTCAAGAGTTATTTCCTGGAGTTCTAGTGAGAAACAGTGACCAATGGAGTCCAATCGGGTCTGTTGTGAGATAGTAACTCTTTGAAGAGAATGGTAGATATGTCGTTCAAGTTCTTGGATTATTTGAAGCACGACATTAACACCACTAGATGCCGGTCAGCTCAGTGATTTAGAGGTTAGGCATTCGTGTGTGAGACCGATAGGTTTCGGGTTCAAATCTCACAAGGCGGGATCGTGTATGCCCACTGTTGAGGAGTCCCGCAATACAATGAGACGGTCGTCTAGTACTTTCAGTTTTTTCATGATCATCTAGGTCCAACTGATTCATAATCTTAACTGTTAAAATTACTATAATATCCACAAAACCCCTTCTGACATCAATCATAATTAACCCTAATTAATGCTGACCAATCTGGTTTATGCAATGTGATCACAGAAATTATAGAGTGATATTTATAAGAATATTAATGAGGGTTCCATGTTACCGATGATTTTACATCCTAAGTGAATTATAATTTAGTCATAATTTCTTATTAAACATACTGAATTCAAATTTAGTTGTAAATGCCATAATTGACATACAAGTATATTCAGATGAAGAGTCCTAAATGAGACGAAACACATATCTTTGATGAAACAGATATGTATTGAAGAATACAATTTGTAAATTTAAAATGAATTGCTCTATTCATTTATACGAATGATGGTTTTGTAGGGATTGTAGTCAATTAAAGCTAGATCATGATGGAAAACCTGGAAGTACCGAACAGCCGTTTCGTCCTAGTAGGAACTTCTCAACAGTACGCATCCATAATTAAGCGTTCGCGCACTAAACCAACAAGTCCTGGGTTCGAGTCTAACCTGGGGGAGTTACACACTAGAACGAACTGGCCGTTCAATGATTTCAGGTTTTCCATAGTGGTCTAGCATTCATTGACTCATGAATCAAACTATGAAATTACTATTCAATTATGTTAATCAATTGTCCTTGATGAAACTGATAGCTATTGAAGAATATGATCTGAAAATATCAACTGAATTGTCCTGTTCAATTATACGAGTGATGGTTTTGTAGAGATTACATTCATCTTAATAGTTGAATTTATGAGTCAATTAAAGCTAGACCACTATGGAATACCTGAAAGTACTGGACGGCCGTTTCGTCCTCAACAGTGCGCATCCATGATTAAGCGTTCGGACATGAGATCGATAAGTCCTGGGTTCGAGTCTGATTTGAAAGATTGTGGATGTGCACAGTTGAGGAGTCCCATACTAGGACGAAACGGCCTTCCAGTGCTTCCAGGTTTTCCATGATGTTCTAGCTTCAATTGACTCATCATTTCAACTATTAAATTACCATCAGTAGAGATTTTGTGGATATGATAGTAATTTTGCTAGTTGAGATCATGAGTCACTCAAACCTAGAACATCATGGAAACCCTAGAAGACCTGGATGACCATTTTGTCCTACTATGAGATTTCTCAACAATATGCATCCATAATCCCTCCAGGCAGGATTCGAACCCACGACCTATCGGTTTCATGTGTAAACGCTTAATCGTGAATGCGTACTGTTGAGTAGTGCCACAGTAAGATGAAACAATCATCCAATACTTCCATGTATTCCATGATGATCTAACTATTCAATTATATATTAATCAATTAATAATCATTACGTAATCATTTCTTATCCCTTTTTTGTTCTATTAATAGGCAATACATCAAAATTATATTAATATAAGTAAGAAATCTACTGATTTCTATAATGAACAATCCAATTCTAAAGAATTAAATGAGAATAATTTAGCTAATATTAATGATATTTGTGAATCAATACGGACTCAATTAATATTTTTAATTGAATGGGCTAAAAATCTATCTGTATTCACATCATTAACAATTAATGATCAAGTAAGTTATATTACAAAATCAAAGTGTACTTAATTGCTTACTTACTTACTTACTTACTTACTTAGGCGTGTTACTCCGAATGGAGGAGTAAAGACAGGCCGACAAACATTCTCCAACCCACACTGTGTTGGGACTTTCTTTCTAGTTCTATACAGTTGTTGTTTGTTCTTCTCATATCGGTCTCCATCTCTTGGTGTATTGTGTTCTTTGGTCTTTCTCTTCTCCTTTGAGTTTGAGGATTCCATGTGAGGGCTTGCCTTATGATTCAGTTGGATGCATTCCTCACTATGTATGCCGTCCACGTCCAGCACTTCTTCCTGATTTTTTTCTCCTTTGGGAACTGGTTTGTTCTCTCCCACAATAGGTTGTTACTGATAGTCTCTGGTCAACGGATCCAAAGTATTTTATGTAGACAACTGTTAATAAACACTTGTCTATTCTCGATGATGGCTTTCGTAGTTTTTCAAGTTTCCGCCTCATACAGCAGAACTGTCTTGATGTTCGTATTGAAAATCCTGAAGTTTCTTTTGGTTGACAGACAGTTGTTTTGAGTGTCAGATGTTTTTTAGTTGTAAATATGCTGCTCTTGCTTTGCCAATCTGAGCCTTCACATCCACTGTGTTGATCAATGATGCTGCCCACGTATGTAAAGGTATTTACATCTTCCAAATGTAGATAAAAACAACATTTTAAGAGTAATATTTGAATCGATTAAGAATATAATAGTTGAATTAATGAGTCAACTAAAGCTAGATTATTATGAAAATGCTAGAAATACTGGATGGCCGTTTCGTCCCAATATGATACTCTTCAGCAGTACATATTCCCAATCCCTCCCAGCATCATTCGAATAGAGATCCTTTCACTGAACTTCACCTTTTTTCAATATATTCAATGATCAATCAATGAATATAGAACATTATCAGTATTGCAGTTGTGAAGATTATCAAGTTTTTGATTGTGATCATGAATCACCTGATGTTAGATCACCGTTGGAAACCTGGAAACATTGGACGGCCGTTTCATCCTAGTATGGGACTCTTCAGGAGTGCGCATCCACGGGTTTCGAACCCAGAGCCTTCAGTCTCGCGCTCGAACGCTTAACGTACTGGACAACTGAGCTGGCATCCAATGGTGTTAGTGTTTAATATCAACCAGTCCACGAAATTACGCGACCATCTTCCATTGTACTGATGTAGATACTTGTCTCTACCTGACACGGATTAGCTCCAGTGGTCATGGCTTCTCACTAGAACGCCGAGAATTCCCTCACGAAGTTAGTCACTAGTGAGTACATGTTAATTATCAGTATAGGGGTTGTGGAGACTCCTAAGTTTTTGATTGAGATTATAAATCAACTGATGTTAGATCACCGTTGGAAACCTGGAAGCATTGGACAGCTGTTTCGTCCTAGTATGAGACTCCTCAACAGTACGCATCCACGATGTCGCTCCTCGCCGGATTAACGGTAGTCTAACATCCGTCGATTCATGATCTCAATCAAAAAACTATAGAATATTATTAAATATTCTATAATAAATAATAATGAATAATTTTCTTTTTCAAATTTCTTTGAATAGATTGCATTATTACAAGCACATGCTGGTGAAATGCTTATTCTTGGTGCTATATGGAGATCAATTACATTAGGACCAACAATTAATAAATCAAATCAATATAAAATAGAAAAATCAAAAAATTTTGAACAGAAATTAAATCAAACTAATCATACATCAATAAATAATACTATAGATGATATAACAATGAACCTTAATTCAAATATTGTTGCTATGGTTACTACAAATACAACAACTACATTATCTAATTCATGGAATATTACAGTTACTACAATGACAACAACAACAACAACTACAACAACTACTACTAACACTACTACTACTAATACTACTAATACTACTATACCAACAACTAATAGTAATAATGGAGATCAATCAATACAAAAGAATCAATTTATTGATAATACAATAGATACTACTTATATACAATCTATAAATTATGAACCACAATTTATTTTATTAGGTAATAATCGTATTATATCAAGACAAAATCCATTACCAGAAATAGCTGATTTAGCTAATATGATTATCAATGAAATATATCAACCAATACAAAATTTATGCTTAGATGAAATTGAAATTGTTTGTTTTAGAGCAATCATGTTCTTTGATCCAAGTATGTTAGAATTATATTGAATAGATTAATACTTTATTATTATTATTATTAATGATAATAATATATATGAGATCATAAGTTTATGGGAGATCTGGAAGTATTGGATGGTTGTTTCGTCCTATTGTGGGACTCCTCGTTGGCAGTGCACATCCACGATCTTATTTTGTGAGATTCGAACACAGGATCTATTGGTCTTGCGTAAGAACGCTTAACCTCTATATCACTGAGCTGGCCAGCAACTAATCTACGAAATTGAGTGATACTGTGGTTTGGGTTACTTATATATTCACACAAGTAGTATATGATGTTGGTCAAGCATAGAATGTATTTCAGTAGAAGGTCGATGAGGAAAGAATGGGAACAAAACGCAATTAGTATGAAAACGGTTGAGTAATGAAATCTGAGACAATGGATTGATGTTTGCAATAGGAACAGTCAAGTTTGATATGATGGATTGATATTTTGCAAATTAACGATTTACTATATATGGTTTTCAGATTTTATTGAAATGCTCTGTAATTATGTGTCTAAACACATTCGATTGTCGTCATAGGTGTTCTTGTTCGCTACAATACATCCATCATTGTCTTCAGTGAGTTTCTATCTCACAATAGACCTGATTGAACTCCACTGGTCACTGTTTCTCACTAGAACTTGAAGAAATACTTCTTGGAACCAGTCACTAGTGGGCATATATTGATTACTATCAGAAGGGGTTTTATGGAGATCGTGGTAAATTAACATTTGAATTAATGAGTCAATTGACGCTAGACCACTATAGAAAATTTAGAATCACTGGACTGTCGTTCATCCTACTGTGAGACTTCTCAACAGTGCGAATCTACGACTACGAAAAACTAAATGAACGTTTCATTCCAGTATGAGACTCCTCAGAGATAAAGTTCAATCATATTTGATTTGAGATAGCTATCTACTTTGAGCAATATTTGAGAGTTGTGCAACAGGGTTAATGGATTAAATTTAGACACATACGTTTGGAGACTAATGATACACTCATTTGAAAAAAAATCCTGTATTTGACTAACAACTACAGAATCTTGAGTATTCAATACTGAGAAGTCTCATACTAAGACGACACTGTAATTCAATGCATCCAGGTTCTCGCAGGAGACTGGACCCCATGTGCACCATTGGTTTGGGAACCAGTTAAAGAGCCGGACATTCGCTTTTCGTCCTCTCATTTTCGTAAACAACACCCCCGCCACGAGAAGGCAGTGAGTAGGACTTCCCTGACAGAGGCTATATACGCATGGCCATGTAAGAACATTTGGAGAGGGAGAGCGGACTCTCTCCACTCTCGGCCGTACTAGGGCGTTTGGGGGCTCCATAAAATTCATATGTTAAAGATAAATTTTCGGGGTTTTTGGGTCAGATTGATGTATATCTGCAAGTATACTTGTTCTTGAATGATAGATTACATGAATCGAACCAATTGAACACTTTTTGAATAGATCTTAGAGCATTATTCAGTGAGTTGCACCCCCGCCGCGAGAAGGCAGTGAGTAGGACTTCCCTGGCATATATTGTCGTTGTATAACTATTAACTACTAACTAGATCACATATATATTCATATTCCTTCTATTATAAGCTTCCATTTGATCTATTGGCTATTATTATACAATTTACTATTCTTAAGTTATTCCCAATTTATCAATAATAGTTTCTCACATTCAAATACATGGTTCTTATAGTAGAGGTTAATATTAGTGTTCTGGACTGAACCAATTGGGTTAAGCAAGAAGCGACTATCATGTCGGACCAATAAGAATTCAGAGTTGACTCTAAACGTCTTCTACTGGTTTATGCGTCATTGGTCTTTTCAATAAGTTGATATTCTAATTAGAGATTGTATTATATGATATATTTGTAGGGTATAAGGACATAATATAATCCATTGTTTATACTACCACGAATGACGTAATGAACGGGAACATCAGTGAAGTCAATGAAAATGTTTTAATAGAACATTACAGAATATCTTAGCAAAATTTGAGAACCATTTCACAATTTGTTGTTTCTTCGTTTTTATACCAACCACTATTTGTTCTCTTTCTCTTCTCTTCGATCTTTTTAACCTTCTGCCACCAAGCATTTCACTTTCTATTGGTGATATATACTACTTATACTTGTCGATATCAGTAGCACATTATACTAATACTATTATTATGAATGCTTATGCCAATATGAATATAAGTAGTAAACTTGTGTAAAATAAGACAACAGTCAATAGAATTGTTTATTTACTGTATGAAGTTTCAAAGTATTTACGTAATAAACATATATAGCCTTCATTTGTCCATTTTCATCTTTCGGTGTATTCTACCATATGAACTACCCTCTTGTCTGGTCTTCAAATGTTCTACTAACTCCATGTTTTCAATGCACTGATACTCTTCACTCCTGAGCTGAATGGTTTGGTCGTGGAGCTTCCATCATTCTTCTAAACGATATCATCATCAGCACAAACTTCAGGTAGAAGCGAAGTGTTCAAATTTCTCCACACGTGGTTCACTGCTTATCCTGTACACTTCAATGTTGATTGAATCTTTATGACCTTAAACCTATCATTGCTTATTTCTTTGTTTTGGTTATATCTCTCATTGATTTGAATTTTAGTCCTATGTTTATCCATAATTTTCCTGATTCATTGATAAATTGGATTGATTTCAATGTGTTTATTGTTTGCTGATTGACCTAACTGCTAAGCTTCTAAGAATTCTCTGATGTTTTTGGAATTACTATTATCCGAAATCTCCACATTTTTTGAGTTAAATGTGTGTCCACAGTTGTTCACGCGCATGGATATAAGTGAGAACATATCATGACGTTTGACTGTTAATTGATGTTCATTGTAGACGAAGATGACGAAGTCATCCACTTTATCCAAAAGTTCCATGACCAAATCATCCAAATCAAAGAATAAAATGTCATTAAAATCATCTTCTCCATTAACTTTTCACTCTATTTCACAATGATAACAATTTTAACCTTATATTCCATTACATACTACTTATAAACAATCTTATAAGTAGTATTTATGATCTTTGTCTAAAAATTATTTTCTTTGTTTGATTTTATCAACAACAATAACAACAACAACAACAACAACCAAAAAACAAGGTTGTGAATCTTTATCAGAGAATGGACGTTTATTAATACGTAGTTGTCAATATATTATACAAATGGAATTAATGAATATTATGAATGGTAAATTATATTTACCCCAAGGTCGTTTTGGTGCATTATTATTATTAATCCCGGAATTTCGATCAGTTACATATCAAATGATTCATAAATTACAAATTATACATCAAATGGGTTTTACAAAATTAGATGGTTTATTATCAGAAATTTTATTAAATAGTAAGTAATGATTATTGATTTATTGATTTATTGATTGATTGATTGATTGATTGATTGATTGATTGATTTGAACACATAAACTGTGGTACATAGAGGTACCAAATAGATCTACACTACATAAATCATACTGCCCAGGTGCTCAAACCGAAGTAAGTGGTTTTCTTAGGAGACCACACCCGGAGCCTTTGACCTAAAGGTCTAATCCATAAGGAAGTGGAACAATGTAAAGAGATGCTGGCAAATGGTAGTCAGTGATCAACAATAGGTTCAATACGCCATTTGTTCCTTCAGGATCCTGGAGCCCATGTGCATTATTAGTTTGGAATGAGGATTTTCCAAACTCCCCTGACCGTTGTTGCTACCTTGACGTGGTGGTCGGGCTTGCCTATCGTGATGAAGCAACTGAGCTATACTGGCTGGAACAACCGTTCCTCAAGGTCCTACCATGCCAGACAGGTCGGTTGAAGAGCGGTATAACTAAAAGCAACAAAACCAAGGTCCGAAGGCGAAGTCGTACTGCTGACTGTACAGAGGTGTGACAGCAGTAAGGTGTTTCCTTCAGACAACCAGCATGACAGCGATGCTGCCTTCCTACAAGGAGGGGTGGGGTTAGAAAAGGTCGACCCTAAAAATGCACACCTCATAAAAAGGTCGTGTGTGACCGACCTCAAGCAGCTGTCCCTTGGGCACTGCGGTCACGCTCTCAGGTCACTATGACCAACTCTAATCCAATTTCCTTTTCAGGTACCTCCAGCAGAACCCTTCCACGGTGTGGGCAACCGGGAAGTGATAACCGCCCTCATACCTCTAACAGCACTCAAGACCACTGTATTCATAGTCAACCTGACTTACTGACCCTAGATAAACCCTCTGTATCTATCGACCCAGTTAAAGCACCGGACATTCATTTTTCGTCCTCTCAATGGTATAGGAGTAGGTTGGAATAAAGCTAGGGGCGGCCATATCAAAACATGGCACAAATCCATGAAGTCACTAACAAGTGGATTGAGCCATGTTTGTAGATGTAGACTAACCACCTGGCTGTGATCCGTGAGTTGACAGTAACCGATGGTTAGAGACCTTGAATGACATGGCTCAAAATCGTTCGCAATGGCGTAGGCGCATTCACTTTTTGTGTTCTCCTGAATTCTAATCTTCCGAATTTTTCATGTGCCTTTCCCTTTTTTTTCTTTCCAAATTTAATTGACTAGATTATACTCCTTGAATAAAATCTTCAAACCCTAATCATTCCAATTACTGCTTATACTCTTATCACCACTATCACTACGGGATTTGAATCAACAACTACATCACTGTGCTACTGTAGTATAGCAACTTGAACTGATGTACGAACATACAAAATTCCAAATTGTTACTGACTGACTGACATAAATCATCAAACTGCATCATAAGTCAATCGCTTACTTAGAATCCTGAAGGGAAATGGAAATGAAAAAGACCAAAGAACATACTACTTCAATAAATGGAAGTAGATATAAAAAGGATGAATAACAACAACTGTAAAGAACTGGATAGGATTGCCCAGGACAAGTTTAGATGGAGAGTGTTATTGGGTGGTCGTCTATCCTTATCCACAAGAAATAATAGACATAAATAATTGATAAGTCTTGCGATTTTGAACGCTATACTCGATTCCTAAGCTATTGTTGAAACCTTCAAGCTAGTACTATACAGCGACCTGAACACGAGAGAGAGAGAAGGCACAAAGTATGCGAAAAGTACTTTACTCCAAGATTGCTTTTAATACAGAAAACAGATGGTTTTTATAATATTCTAAATGTCCTTGAGTTACTCGAAGATTCTCGAATGCTATTAAACATAGTACCGGTATTTATTTATTTTTATTTATTTTAACACATAAGTATAGGTACAGGGAGGCACCAAATACATATGCGCCACACAAATCTCAATTGATTTGTGTGAGTGCTGTGATACTGCCCGGGTGTCCAAACCGAAGCAGGTGGTTTTCTTAGGGAGCCACACTCCGAGCCTTTGACCTGAACGTCTGATCCACAAGGCAGTGGGGCATCGTAAGGAGATGCAGTCCCATGGTAGCCGGTGACCAACGATTGGTTCATACGCAATTTGTCCCCGCAGGATACTGGAGCCCATGTGCATGTACATGTAACGTTCATCATCCTTGATGTTTTCTGGCTAAAACTTTAAGTGAACGCTGATTGGATGAAATGCTTCTTATTGTTTTCCTGAACCTTGTGTGTCTTTTACAAGGATCTACTTGTATTCTCATTTTACTATTAGAATAGTAGTTTTAAAGTCAACTTTACTTTACAAACATTATATTTATGCCTTTCCCTTATTGTTATTAATATAGATTCAATAAATGAATCCAATAATAATATGGAACCTAATCATTTAAAATCATCTATGAAATATTATCATTCATTAAATCAATATATAATTCATGAAGAGAATAAGTTACCAACAATCTGTTCAATGCCTAAATTATATTCAACACAAAATGATTATACTCATACTTCACATATTGCTAAACTATCTACATCGTTATCCTCCTCCTCCTCCTCCTCTTGCTCCGCCTCCTCTTCTTGCTCCGCCTCCACCTCTACATCCACCTCCACCTCTTCAATTGTATCAACAACTCATTTTAATAATATATCTATATTCAATGAAATGGATTATTCAATTCATGAAGAATTAACTGATCTAAATAATTATTTAACATTAAACTCATCTAAATTAACACAATTAAATTTATTAGATAAAATTTATACTACTGAAATAGATCCTAAATCTACTATACAACAAATTAATAGTTCAATCAATTCATCTAATTATCATAGAATACAATCTGAATTCATAGAATCTATTCCATCTATACATGTAACTAATATATTAGATTATTATTATGATAATAATAATCATAGTAATCATGAAAATTGTATTACACAGAAACAATCAAATATTAATACAATAACACCATATTATCATACTATTCAACCAATTATGAGTACAGTTAAAAAATTTACTGGAAATTTTGATTTCAGTTGCCATAGCAACAATAGTAATGATACTACTACTACTACTACTACTACTAATAATAATAATAATAGTAATAATAATAATAATAATAGTAATAATAATAATAATAATAGTAATAATAATAATCGTAATATTATTCATAATGATGTAAATTCCTCACTTTTAACAATGCATTGTAAGTTTTATTTTACTGAATAGATAGTTTGAATTGTATTATTTCATAGTTCAATGTTTATATTATCAGTCAATATTAATTTTATTGATTATGAGAAAGTATTTGATAACATAGACAGAACAATATTATAGAAGCTTTATCGAGACTAAGATATCCCTGAGAACATAGTCAATATCATAGGGAATTCCTAGAACTTTGTTTAGTAAAAATATTGAATTCTTAGCACAAAGTATTTCAACAAATTTCCCGTTTCTTATTACTTGATCAGTTCCTTGTGATAAAGATTGAATGGTCGCCAGTTAGATATTAGCGATTCAAGAATCAACATCTAATAAATGTATATATTTTTTCAATGTATATTGTCAGTAACTATGATGTCTCTGATTGAGCTTTTTTGTAACTTGTACAATGAAATGTTGTAAACTGAATAGGTTATGAGACTAATAAGCATAATGATGTGTTAAAACAAACATGAGAACAGATAACTTATTGAAATATCTAGATGGTAGGGACAGATAGTCCAGATATTCAAACAAGATAGTCAATATCATACAGAATTTCTATGATGGATTAAGATGGAAAATCATGTATGGAGGACAATTGACAGACTCGTTCGAGGTAAAGATCAATGTCAGGAAAGGGTGCTTACTGTCATGCTTCCTCTGTCTCTTGGTGACCGACTGGATTATGAAGACGCCAACATTTGGGACAGGGAAAGCATGTGATACAGTGAACAGCTAGGATGCTGCTGGATTATTTACACTTCACAGATGATCATGCTCTTCTATCGCTTACGCAACAACAAATGCAAAAGAAGACGACAAGTCTAGCAGCAGCCCCAGTAACAGTAGGTCTCAACATACACAAAAGGAAAAACAAGATTCTCCGATGCAACACAACATGCACTAATCCAACCACACTTCACGGAACAGCTTTGGAAGATTTAAAAGCCTTTGCATATCTGGTCAGCTTCATGAATGAACACGGTGAATGTGAGGCAGATGTGAAAACGCTGATCGGCAAAACAAGAGCAGCATATCTACAAATGAAGAACACCTGGAACTCAAATCAGCTGTCTGTCAACCAACACCAAGGTCAGGATTTTCAATACAAATGTGAAGACAGTTCTACTGAATGGGGCGGAAACTTGCAGAACCACTGAAGCCATCATCGAGAATACACGAGTGTTTATCAACAGTTATCTACACAAAATACTTCGGATCTGTTGGCCAGACATCATCCGCAACAAGCTATTATGGGAGAGAACAAACTAGATTATAGATGAGGAAGAAATCAAGAAGAAGCGCTGGAAGTGGATGACACAAACATTGAGGAATGCACCGAACCGCGTCATCAATGCAAGCTCTCACATGGAATCCTGAAGGTCAAAGGAGAAGAGGAAGACCAATGAACACATGACACCGAAAAATGGAGACAAACATGAGAAGAATGAACAACAATTGGATGGAACTAGAAAGGAATGCTCCAGACAGAGTGGGTTGAAGAATATTGATCGGCAGCCTATGCTCCGACATTGGAAATAACAGGCCTAAGAAAGTAAGCGAGTAAGTAAGTAAGTTTCAATGTTTATATCACAGTCGGATGTAATTAAAGTATGATTCATTACTTAATGTTATAAGTAGGTCTTAGTATATCAATCAAGGTGATTGAATTAAAGGAAACCTATTTTGAGAGTCATTTCAATAGTATAGATTAAATCTTCGTGTGCGAGACCAAAGGTCCTGGGTTCGAGTTTCAGCTACAGGATCGTAGATAGGTACTGACAAGGAGTCACAAACTAGGACAAAATGGTCGTCTGGTGATTCCAGGTTTTCAATGGTGGTCTAACATTCATCCATTATTCATTATGTTAATTTAAACTCAATAATTTTAATGTAAAACGTGTATGAAGCATCATCGATGAACAAGGAGAATCAAATGCTGTTGGGCGGACTATACTCTTACACGAGGAGTAACAGGCATAAGTAAGTAAGTAAGTAAGTAAGTAAAACGTGTATATAGAGTCTACAAAGCGTGATCAGTGTCAATCAAGTTGACAACAAGTACACCGACGACATATTTATTTCTTGTAAATGAAGTGAATTAAGTTGCTTTTAACGTTCATTCGATTTCCATAAAACTTGTATTATTCAGTAAACTGATATTGTCATGATCAAATTTGAACTGTAAATTGAAAAAGTAGAACTCAAGTTACCAAGACAACCGAAGTCCTACAATCCTGCAACGAAATTCACAACGATCGACAAAATTCAATTCCATCCTGTATGTTTCATATTCTCTTGTTTATATAGCTATGATCATAGGAAGACTGAGGATTGGGTAGATATATATAATTGTCCTCTTGATTCAGATATCATTAGGTAGACAGAGGTCTTGAGCAAGCCAGTCAACAGTTCATCTCATTTATAATTGCTCACTTACTGTTTGAACTTAAAATGATAAGTAAACACAGATATATGATATATTTATGCCATGGAGTTTATTAAGTCAGTGTAGAAATTTGGGTTCATATTCTATTCAATACCACGAGACCTGGAAGCCTTCTATTGACTCCCGATAAATTATTATGTGTCGATACTGTTGATAAGCTTTATACTAGAATAAAATAATCACTCAATGCTTTCTTATCTTCAATAGTATCCCAAATGTGACCAGACATTAATCAGTTGATGATCTCAATCAAAAACTTAGGAGTCTCCACAACCTCTGTACTGATAATTAACATGTACTCACTAGTGTCTAACTTCGCGAGGGAATTCTGTGAGTTCTAGTGAGAAGCCGTGACCACCGGAGCTAATCCGTGTCAGGTAGAGATAGGTATCTACATCCGTACAATGGAAGATGGTTGCGTAATTTTGTGGATTGGTTGGTGTTAGACACTAACACTATTGGATGCCGGCTCAGTTGTTTAGTAGTTTAAGCATTCGCGCATGAGACTAAAGGCCCTAGGTTCGAAACCCGCGAGTGAGATCGTGTATGCGCACTGCTGAGGAGTCCCATACGAGGATGAAACGGCCGTCCAATGCTTCCAGGTTTCCAACGGTGGTCTAACATTAATCGGTTCATGATCTCAATCAAAAACCTAATAATCTCCACGATATTAACATACTACTACTACTACTACTACTAATGAGGATTTTTTTTCAAATAACTTTTAACCTACTTAAATTCTTTATTCAGTAGGTGAAGAAACTTTTGAAAATATTTCAAATTCGGATTATTCAATCAATTCAAATCTAATTCATTGTTTACCAAATTTAGAACCTGGGATATATTATTCAGATAATCAATTCTATACAACTTATTCACATCAATTAAATATTAATAAAACAAAATATGATCAGAATACTACTATTAATACCAATACTACTACTCATAATGATAATAATAATAATAATAGTTCACCAATTTACACTAATTACGATGAAAAACATTTGACACCAATCGATCATTCTAATGCATCATATTCCACAAATCACTTTTGATATATGTTCAATGGTGAATGATCTTGAATCAGGTTATATATACAGTTGACATGTATAGTTTACATGTTATACATTGTAACCAATTATAACAATTACATGTATACAAGATTGTGTTTTCTTTACTCAGTTTTGCTTTTTTTTTCTATTTTTTTTCTTTTCTCTTTTTTTTCTTTATTATCAATATTATTACTTTTTTTTTAAAAAGTTTATTCTTTTAAAAATTATGTCATTTATATTATTGAACATGAAAATTATTCCGATC
Organism: Schistosoma spindalis; assembly: GCA_946903255.1. NCBI lineage: Eukaryota > Metazoa > Platyhelminthes > Trematoda > Strigeidida > Schistosomatidae > Schistosoma > Schistosoma spindalis. The sequence continues at coordinate 2,066,283 of OX336421.1, read as the reverse complement.
TATATTATGAATTAATTTTAATATAAAATAATAAATGAACTACATTAATTCTTTGGATATTGTTTTATTTGAATGTTCTCATTGATGTTTTAGGACTGAAATTGATCAGTCTATTTCATATTGGCATATATGCATACTGTACGTATTGCCTCGATATTGTCTTAATGTACAAGCATTATAAGCAAAGATGGATAGTGGCACAAGCAATTGGCTATCAGAACTCAATAGCTAAGGGGATAACGCGATGGCATTTGAAGCGGACGGTACTGGATTCGAGTAGTCACGGAGTGAACATCAACTTTGAGATGAAGGTACATCCAGCTGACGAGTCCCAAATAGGACAAAACGCGCGTCAAAATGGATCCCACTGCTAGCCACTATTCATCTTTGTTTATAATGAACTACATTGTTATTATTGATTAGTCAAATAGTCAGTCAGCTAAAATGTAGGACCAGGCAGATATATACATCGGTCCAAGTTGCCACAGCTCATAAGCATAACAAGATGAACACCAGATTCATAGAAGTAGTTAATTCAATGGTAGTCATATATAAAAGAAATATTGTATATATGGATATAGTACAAGAAGAAAGAATTAGTACGTAGAAAGAAAGGTATGAAGCAATTTACATCTCATAGTTTAAGGGAAGACAGAGAGTGTATACACCAAAGCCATTGTGATCGATTCCGAGCCATGATCATCATTCTCATATCTGTCTTCTTTTCTCGAAGTGATGTGTTCTTCGGGTTCCACTTCTCCTTTGACCTTAAGGATTCCGAGTGAGGGCTTGAGTGGATGACGCAGTTCGGTGCATTCCTCAGTGTGTGTCATATCCACTTTCAACGCTTCTTCCTTATTTCTTCCTAAACTGTAATCTGGTTTGTCCTCTCCCACAGTAGGTTGTTGCTCAATGTGTCTGGCCAACAGATCCGAGGTATTTTCTGTAGACAACGGTTAATAAACACTTTTATCTTCTGGACGGTGGCTTTAGTGGTTCTGCAAGTTTCCACCCCATTCAGTAGAACTGTCTTCACATTTGTATTGAAAATTGTGACTTTGGTGTTGGTTGACAGACAGTTGTTTTGAGTTCCATATGTTCTTCATTTGTAGATATGCTGCTCTTGTTTTGCCGATCAGCGTTTTCACATCTGCCTCACATTCACCGTGTTCATTCATGAAGCTGACCAGATATGCAAAGGCTTTTAAATCTTCCAAAGCTGTTCCGTGAAGTGTGATCGAATTGGTGCATGTTGTGTTGCATCGGAGAATCTTGCTTTTCCTTTTGTGTATGTTGAGAACTACTGTTGCTGAGGCTGCTGCTAGACTTGTCGTCTTCTTTTGCATTTGTTGTTGCGTGTGCGATAGAAAACGTTTAGTTTGGTTAAAAATTACTTGCATTGATAATTTTAATTAATCTACAATATTGCTCTACTTTGATTGGTGGTTAACTACCTCATATCTCATATTGTAGGATTCTACCGACCATAGGGTTCCCATTAGAACTCTAGGAATTACCTCTCTAGCGAGTACATAACTATCAAAATTCATAATAGGGAGTTTTGAAGATTGTTAGGTTGCATAATTCATATCCAGCTGATGACAATCAGTTATCAGTGGGATTGAAAATCCATAGTTTTTTATATTTCATAATTTAATGAAAGTTCAATAATTATCAACAGAGATGGATGACAGCTTGCAATGAAATCCAGAAAACAAGTTTCGCCCGATTTTAGATTCATCAGATGAACGAATCTGTATCTCAGAGTGAATATCAACCTTGAGATACAGTCACATCAAGCTGATGTGTCTAAATAGTTGATATTTCAGACTCAGATGATTGTGTAATCTTCAATAAAATAATAGAATTAGCTTTCTGTAGATAGATGCTTCCATGAATAAATTAAACAGTATTCTGACAATCGAGTTTCCCTTCAATCATCGTAATAAAAGTGAGAAGGAATGAATGATGAGTACATTCCAATATAATCATATTTATATTGATTAACAGTTCGATCAATAACTTATCAGTATAAGATTGTGGAAATGATTAAATGTTATTGTAATCACCAATCGATCAAAAGTAGACAACTAGTGAAAACTCTGAAGCACTGGATGGGTGTTCCGTCTTAGTACGAGACTTCTCAGAAGTGAACATACACAATCTAGTGAGTGGAAATATCACCCGCAACCTTCTGTCTAACGCATGAACTCATAATTTCTAGACTAATAAGGTCTAACTTCATATGGCTTTCCAATACTTCAGGATTCACAATGGTAGTCTATCAACAATCAGTTCATGAGTTTAATGAAATTCAACATACTCCACAACTTAACATACTTATATCAATGAAATGGCTATGAGATATTTATCAGATTTACCTGTCATTTTTTTCAATTGATGAATAGTTTTCATAAAAGACACTTGTTTATCATAGATTAGTAGTGATTGTGATATTATTGATAATTAAGGATCATTGGATAGTTATTTTGTCCAAGCATGGTACTTTCAATTAAACCGAACTAAAGATAGTTCTAGGATTAAGGGAATGACCAAAATACTATTCAGTTAATCATTACAAATCCAAACATTATACTTTAATCAATTATAGATATACAGTAATGATCATCTAATGACAGTGTTAGTAATTGTGTCACTCCAGATTATTGAATTTTTAACCAATACCAATCTTATAATAGAACTAGAGAAACCAAACATGAAGTCATTCATTAATGAACAAACGTTTATGTAAATTGATAGAATAAATGAAATTCAGGATGAGACTTTCATCCAACTTGAGACTTGTCACCTGAATGTAATTCCATTCCAGTGTTGATGTTCACAATTCGGAGCTGAAAGCCAATAACTTACGGTTTAAAACGCCATAGCTTGCTTTATGATATTCATATGATTAGTACAAAACCGTTCAAATCTACTAAACGTTAATATAAGACTGGATTACTATCAGTATTGTTGGCATATATACGTGTTATGAAGATTGCATGTATTAAACTATTTCCAAAACCTTTTAGCTATTCAAATCGAAATATACTAAATATTTGTGAGAAAAGGTTTTTTTAAGGGGTAGGCAGTTGGTAGGAAAATCGATTTGGGTTTCATGCTAGTTGATATTCGTCAACAACGCATCCCAGGAATTTTGGCGAAACTGATGGTTCTTATAAAAATTGAATCTTAATAGCTGTAACTATACAGTCTAAGATGTCACCACTGATCCATTTGTCCTGGGATTAAGTTCCTAGAGGATTACGATATTTATAGTTGACTGATCATTGTTAAGTAATCAAAGTCACACTTATGAACCCGTCTTGTGTGAACTGAATTCTATCGAACAAGTAACAGTGTAATCACTAATCTAAATAACTGAAAATTGCAACAACAAAAAAAACCAGTCCCCTCAAAATTGTAAGTACACCTTGCTGACGAGTGTTAACTAACACAAAACTCAGGTTGAGCAGAATTTCCCATTAACTACTTCCAGTCATTTAGCATTTCAATATAGTAGACGTGATATATAGTTAATTGGACAGTAACAATATACTATTGGTTTTGTCGTTGACTAGGCCAATCATAAATAGAATAGTGCCTCATGGAGTTTTACACAAAATTAAAAAAGGAGTGTAAGTTGGCCTATATGGTTATTCATGAAGCAAAGTAAAATTGTCAGTATTTAATTTCTAAAATCATTAAAGCTGAAAAAGATACCTACTATGCAACCAAACTGAGAATATAATACGGCGGTTAAATTAAATTACCTGCTCCCAATGCAAGGTATGTATTAGCACACGTAATATAATCCAATGCATAATCAAGAGTTTTAATGTAATCAGATAGTACTCTATGACTCGAACTATATTATTTATTTATTTTAACACATAAGTATAGGTACAGGGAGGCACCAAATACATATGCGCCACACAAATCTCAATTGATTTGTGTGAGGGCTGTGATACTACCCGGGTGCCCAAACCCAAGCAGGTGGTTTTCTTAGGGGGCCACACCCCGAGCCTTCGACCTGAACGTCTGACCCACAAGGCAGTGGAGCATCGTAAGGAGATGCAGTCCCATGGAAGCCGGTGACCAACGATTGGTTCATACGCCATTTGTTCCTTCAGGATACTGGAGCCCATGTGCACCATTAGTTTGGGATCCGGTTAAAGCGCCGGACATTCGCTTTTCGTCCTCTGAACTTCGTAAACAACACCGGTGTCACGTGAAGGCAGTGAGTAGGACTTCCCTGGCAGGGGCTATATACGCATGGCCATGTGAGAGCATTTCGAGAGGGAGAGCGGACTCTCCCCACTCTTGGCCGTACCAGGGCATTTGGGGGCATGACTCGAACTACTCTCACTGAATGTAAATCCTAAGTTTTTGAATCATGTAAACAAAAGGATGATAAGCATCATTGTACACATTCGTTCATAATAAAAACCTCAATCATAATTCATAGTTCAAACTCATAACTCTGACGTTTAACTCTTATTATCTAATCTAAACACGTTATTGTCAGCCATCTCAACTTATAATACATAAACGTAAGCTTTTTTCCTTTACTAAAATGAATAGGTTAACATGTAATAGTTAGTTGATCATGATGAAAATCATTATTACATTGTAATTTTATTTCTTTACATATTGAATTGTTTTATCACTAAACAATGTTTCTTGATTAGCTGATAAATCCCCTCCACTTCCCACCTACCCTCATCTAAAGTAGTCAAGATAGTCACAATTGATTGATCACTGGGTGGTGATCAATGTCATGCGTGTCTAGTCCTTATTATTAGTGCAGATCGAATTCTATCGATCATGTTGCAATGTTGCCATCAGTCTAGATGAATCGATACTGCGAGCACTATTGTGGGATTAGATGGTGATTGGAGGTAGTCGACAGGAAACCCTGGACTCAGGTTTCGTGCTCATTAGCACTCGTCAGCAACGTGTATCTGTAATCTTTGAAGGAACTGGTGCTCCCTGGCTGATTCGATTCCGTGTCACCCAACTTCACAATCAGTGATCAATCAATTGTGATTACATCTCAGTCCGACAGGAAGTCAGTCGCGGCCCGGATAGCTCAGTAGTAACGTCTCTGACTGTAAAGCTGGGTGACACGGTATCGAATCCGCCGGGGAGCACCAGTTCCCTCAAGGATTACAGGTACACCTTACTGACGAGGGCTAAGTAGCACGAAACCCCAGGTCCAGGGATTTCTGTCGACTACCTCCAACCACCATCTAATAGTCAAGATAGTATATTTTCACTATTCGAATACTAGTAACAACATTACCACTTGATTGTTAATATTCGGTCACTACTAAAATATGACACTGACCAATCAACCTAATTTCAATCCGTATACTTGTTTGTCTTTTTAAAAAAATTTATTAGAAAAATAATTAAATTAAGTAGTATATTTAGTGGTTTGAATTATTTTTTGTGATTAGCATTTTCTTTTAGCGAGTTAGTTTTGTACACGTTGGAGTCGCCAACCCCATACTCAACCCTTCATCTTTACCCGGACTTGGGACCGGTAGTAAATCTAGAAGAGCAACAGGCGGAGCAAGATCCTTAAATGAAACACAGAGAACACCAACACAATGACACATGATGGCGAAACTCTGGAAGATGTGGAAACCTTCATGTACCTGGGAACTATCATCTATGAACAAGTAGGATCTGATGCAGATGTGAATGAAAAGATCAACAAACCAAGGGCAGTATTCCTACAACTGAATAACATATAGAACCCAAAACAACTGTCAACCAACAGCCAAGTAAGAATTGTCAATGCGAATGTCAAGTCAGTTAGTCCTACAGTACGAGGCTGAAAGTTAGAGAACTACTACAACCATCTTCAAAAAGGTACAACTATTTATAAATAGTTGTCTACACAAGATATTCAACACCCATTGGCCGGATAACATCAGCAACACCATTCTGTGGTAGAGAACAAATCAGCTTTCAGCTGAAGATGAAATTAGGAAAACACATTAATAGTCGATAAGACATACATTACGGAAACCATCAAACTGGATCACAAAGCTATCCTGAAAGGAAGGGGTAAAGAGGAATACTGAAGAACACACAACGTCGAGAAATGAAATCAGATATGGAAAGGATGAAAAAACAACAACAAGAAAGAACTGGAAACGATTGCCCAGAACAGGGTTAGATGGATAATTCTGGTGGACAGCCTATGTTCTTCCACGAGGAGTAACAGGAGTAAGTAAGCAAGTAAGTATATTTATCTATCTATCTTTGTTAAATCTCAATCAATTCACAAGGGAATATTAAATAACTATATAACAGATAATTCATGTTACATAAAGATATATGTATAGTTAATATATATAATAGATTAATGTGGATAAAATTAAAACAAGATCATAAAAAATAACATATTCAATGATCAATTTAAATAATACAAGATCAAGATCAACAAAGTAAAAGATCGAGATCAAGAACAAAACAATCCATCATTCATTTATACACATGAATAAACGAATAAAAAAGAAAACACACACAGACACACACAATGAACAAAAAATAATAAAGAAGAAGTAAAAATAAATAAACAAACAAACACAGTAAACCATAAAACTAATTAGTGATTTACCAGATTTCTTCTATTCACTAAAATGAAAACAAACATATATATATATATGATGATGATGATTAATATACAGAGACAATTTAGTTTAATGGAATCACCTTGACAACAATTTACTCATTTAATAAATTACAACTTGATAAAAGTAAAAAAAAAGAAAAAAAAGAGAAAGAGAAAAAAGAACAACCCAATGGTAAGCACTCACTGACTCACACACATGCACGCATACACACACACACGCACTCATACACAAAAGAAACAAACACACACACACACAAAAGAGAAAATCTAGCAGACACACGCACATATACGCACTCCTACACAGGAGAAACACACATATACACACAGTGAGAGACACAGAAAAGGGAGAAAATGTAGCACAAAACTCCCCCTCCCCCCCCAAGAAAAGTAATAAAATCATTTTGATCTATGAAATAAAAATTTTAAAAAAAAGCAAAACAAAAAGAAACAATCTTGTAAAAAATGTAACAAAATGAAGTGATCAATCATGGAATACATCAAATAGAAGAAACAATATGATTTCATTGTTTACTCTTCTAAGACAGCACAAAATAGATTACCATTGAGAAACATTAAGATATATATATATATATATATATATATATATATATATATATACGAATATTACGTAATAATAGTCATGGTAATAATCATAATCAGTATTGATTTGTTCTAATGTAAAGTAGGAAATATTACTATAGTGAATGTTTCCATATGAATCTAGACAATTCATTAAGCAGTAACATGAATATATATATATATGAACCAGAAGATTTATTCAATGAATTATTCTCTATGAAATGTATTGCTTTGATTTTCTTCTTTTTCTTTTTCTTCTTCTTCTTCTGGTTCTTTACTCTATTGTGTAACATGCATTCAAGGATCTATGTAAACATATATTGTAGTTTATTATGTAACTTCAATGAAAATAGCAAAATAACAAGGGTTCCATTGTATAGAATATTGAAATTGAATTATAATTCTGTAGAAAAAATTAATGAATTTAAACAACAAAATAAATCAATCATTCTATTTGGAACTTGTCAGCTGAATATATCTGGATTCTAGAGTTGATGTTCATTCTAGAACTTGAAATCATTACCATTCGTTACAAAAGTAATCATTTCATTCATTTAGCTAATGTGTCCTGATAGCCATTTGCTTGTGTAATAGGGTGAAGTTTAAATTTACTTGATATTTAGGACTTCAACTGATCAGTCTCTTATTGATATATGCACATTCTGTGCAGAATGCCTAGATATTGCATATTCACAAGCATTATAAGCAAAGAAGAATAGTGGATATCAGTGGAATACAGAATGCGAGTCTCATCCCATTTAAGACTCGTCAAATATTTCATTAAACAGAACTATATCATCTGACTATTCTAGGTCAACAAGTGAATCTCCTAGTAAAGAATCAATTTATGAAGAGTTTGACGATCAAAATATTATCTTCTTCTGGAGGTACCAGAAAGTGAAATTGGATTAAAGGTGGTCATAGAAACCGAGTGCCCGAGGAACAACTACTCGAGGTCAGTCACACACGACCATTTTGTAAGTAATTTTCGTGTTAGCTCCGTACTTGTTGAGAACTTAACGCCGCAGACGGATATCCGTGGGATAAGGTGAGGTGTACATTTTTAGGGTCAACCTTTTCTAACCTCACCCCTCCCTTTGAGAACGCAACATCGCTGTTGTACTGGCTGTCTGAAGGAAACACTCTACCGCCGTCACACCTTTGTACAGTCAGCAGTATGACTTCGTCTTCAGACCTTGCGTTTGTTGCTTTCAGTCTTACCGTTCTTCAACCGACCTATCTGGTATGGTAGTACCTTGAGGAACGATTGTTCCAGGCAGTATCATGATTAGCAATTCCAACCACCACTTCAACGTAACAACAACGGACGAGAGAATGTTATCATCAAATTCATATCTATGACAAAATTAAATATCAATGTTTATGTATATAAATAAATAAATCAATAAACCACGATAATGATGATGCATTTCCTTACCTGAGATTACAATAATTCATGATGAAAAGATTGATGAGACTGAAAAATTATTTTTTTTTTAAAAAAAAAAAGTGAAAACAAAAAAACAGAAAACTAAATTTCTCATTTACATAGTAAACAATCAAGAGAAAAAGAAAAAGAAAAAAAGAAAAATATAAAAAAATTCAAAAAACGTTTTTCTAGTTTTGATGATGTTTTCTTCCTTTATGTCGATTAAATTAAGTTTTAATTAAAATGACAATATATGTTCAATGATTTCATTTATTTAGTCAGTCAGTAACAACATAGAACTTTGTACATACTTATGTAAGTACGTATGTACATCAGTTCGAGTTGACATACCACATTAGCACAAAGAGCTTTCATTGTTCTCCTAAACAACAACTTCATTATCAGCAGCAGCAGCAGTAGCACAAATTTCAAGTAGAAGTACAAATAGAAGCATAAACAATCTCTACAACTTTATACTCCAGTCAGTTGAAACATCGAACTTCGTACATACATACGTAAGTACGTATGTACATCAGTTCGAGTTGATATACCACATTATCACAAAGAGCTTTTATTGTTCTCCTAAACAACAACTTCATTATCAGCAGCAGCAGCAGCAGTAGCACAAATTTCAAGTAGAAGTACAAATAGAAGCGTAAACAATTTCTACAACCTTATACTCCAGTCAGTTGAAACATCGAACTTCGTACATACATACATAAGTACGTATGTACATCAGTTCGAGTTGACATACCACATTATCACAAAGAGCTTTCATTGTTCTCCTAAGCAGCAACATCATCATCATCAGCAGCAGCAGCAGTAGTACAAATTTCAAGTAGAAGTACAAATAGAAGCGTAAACAATTTCTACAACCTTATACTCCAGTCAGTTGAAACATCGAACTTCGTACGTACGTACGTACGTACATTAGTTCGAGTTGTCATATCCCATTAGAACAGAGATACAATTGTCAATTCAAATCCCATAGTGATAGAGGTAATAAAAGTATAAGCAGTAATTAGGGAGTTTACGGTTTGAAGATGTTATTCAAGGAGTATAATTCAGTAAAATCAATTTGGAAAGAGAAAAATTAGGCGACATGAAGAATTTAAAACATTAGAATTTAGGAGAACATAAAGAGTGGATGCACCTGAGCGCACCATTGCAAATGAATTTGAGCCATGTTATTCAAGGTCTATAACCATTGGTTGCTATCGTCTCATGGATCCCAACCAGGTAGTCTACACCTATCAATTTCTGATAAAGACACACACGTATCATCAACATAAAGCTTGGTACGGATGTGCGTTGGTTTAAGTTGCCGTAACTGATTAGCACAACGAGGTGGAAATGACATGAGAGATGGAAATAATGTAGTAATAAAAGAAAGGTTAAAATTTAGGAATCCGGTTTGAAAGGACAGAGTAGAAAGGTATGTATGAAAAAATATTGAAATTCAAAATCAAAAGGAAGTTAAAAACTGAATGCATCTATGTCACTAGAAATGATTCTCAGCCATGTCACATAAATCCATCAAACACTAATCGTGGTTATCAAGCGAAAAATAATCAGATGATCAGTAGCTTTTTTCCAACCTACTTCTTTGACTTATCACCTTTTCTAAGTACTAAATGTCTAACCTTAACATTGATGACACAGTTATCCCACTATGTATCGAATTTCTGAGTTTAAATACCATGTGAAGGCCACCAAGATCCATCTGGTTACATGAAGTCACTGCCAGAGAAATCCTACTCACTGCCTTTATTTTTACAAAATTGAAGGGAAGAAAAGCGAATCACGGGCACTTTACCTGGGTTGGCAGATATAGAGGATCCATCAAGAGGAGTTGAAAAATTCTGATTCCAAACCAATGGTGTATATCGGCTCCAGTATCCTCAAGGAACAGATGGCGTATGAATTTATTGTTGGTCACCGGTTTTCATGGAACTGTATCTCCCAACGTTGTTCCACTGCTTTGTGAATCAGATCTATAGGTCAAAGGCTCGGGGTGTGGCCCCCTGAAAAAACCACTTGAACATAAGCAAACAATATCATAAGGTTTGCTGATGAGATTTTGAATGGAGATCAGTTTAATTAACTAACTGATCTCAGTTGAGGTACTGATGGAAACCAAGGAGTAATGAACAGTAATTGAACTTTTCGGTTGTATGGATACATTATTTCACTAAGAAATCGAACACACAATTTTCAGATCTTACAAACTGTTAGATAACTAGTGGCACATTTTCAAATCTAATCAATTTGAGATATAATTCAACGATTATCAGAATCCCCTAGTGACGACTGCTTCATTACTGATATGTCTGAACTCTATTGAGCAAGATTTCAATTCATAGCTTAGAGAGTTAGTTTTGAAGTAAGCCAATGATGAGCACCATGATAATAATCTCATACTACGAGTAAAAAGATACATGTCCAATTTTCTAAGGTTTACAATGGTACTTCAACAGAGGTCAATCTTCGAAGCAGACTGCTTATAAATAGAATTATAGCTTTGAAAAGAGTTTACACTTACGTGTACTGATTTATTTGATGGATTCTGTGTTGCATATAATGAAACACCAGCAGAAGTAGTGGTAGTAGTAGCAGTGTTTGTAATAGCACTTAAATGATTTGTTCGTACACATGAATGTGAACGACTGTTTGTAGTCAATGACTGTTGTTGTTGGCGTTGAAAAGGACAATGACTGTGTTGTGATTGTTGCTGTGAGTTTACAGGTATCAATTGTCGACTAGATAACCATTTAGCAATTTCATCAGTTTCATCAGAATCATGAGATCTAGTTGTAGACTAGAGAAAAGGATAAAATGAAAAATAGATATATTTTAAACCACAAACTAATTTTAGCTAGACCACTAATTGAAAATCTAGAAGCACCAAACGGCTGTTTCGTCCTAGTAAGGAACTCATTAGCAGTGCACACTCACGATTTCACATCAGGGAATCGAACCGAGGACCTTTAGACTTGCGCGCGAAAGCTTAAACCCTAGATCATTGGGCCGGCATCCAGAGGTGCTAATGTTTAACTTCAATCAATTCACAATATAGCTCAACTTTTATTCATTGTCTGCAGTCGATAACTGTCTCATACACGTCACAGATTGAACTTCATCGGTCGTGGTTTCTCACTAGAACTCCATAAGTTGCATCTTGAAGCTAGTCACTAGTGAACAAATTATTATTATAAGAGATATTCGTTGATACACATTTGGTGAATTTAAGTAAGTTAGAAAACTATTAAAAACCAGTAATCATTAGGTAGTTGATTGGTCCTAGTATAGAACACCTCAGTATTGAGCATCCACGATGTCTCGTCGATGATCAAAAATCAAAATGTTCAAGCCGTGTGGAAAGTATTTACCCTTCAAACCATTAAATCAGCATCTAGTGGCTTTCAGTTACAACTAGAATTAAATATTAGTCTAGTAATTCTTGGATTTTAATAGTTGTGTATTTAAGGTTAGATCATAGTCTATAAGTTATAGAATTCAACAGTTTCCACAAAACTTCACCTAGGATTGTATTATAAGTTTAAAATCAATTGTTGAGTACACACGATTGTAGAGAATATATGCTGGTTAGCAAAAACAAAAAGTCAAATGTCTTCACTCGTAGAAATTAGTAATTCTCTTCGTAGAAACCAAGTCAATCAGTGGTCTTGAATGCCGTTAGAAGTATGAGGGCGTTTATCATTTCCCTGTCGCTCACACCGTGGAAGGGTTCTTCTGGAGGTAAATGAAAACGAAATCGGATTAAAGGTGGTCTTAGTGAACACAGAGCCCAAGGGACGACTACTTGAGGTCGGTCACTCACAACCTTTTTGTGAGTAATTTTCGTGTTAGCTCCGTACTTGTTGAGACCTCACCGCCCGAGACGGATATCCGTAGGATAAGGCGAGTTATGCATTTTTAGGGCCAACCTTTTATAACCCCACCCCCCTTGTGAGAAGGCAGCGTCGCTGTCAAACTGATTGTCTGAAGGAAACACCTTACTGCTGTCACACCTCTGTACAATCAACAGTATGACTTTGCTGTTTTTGATTTCACCACTCTTCGGACCTTATAATAAATAGTTAATTTGCAAAATATCAATCCCTCGTCTCAAACTTGACTATTCTATTTGCAAATATTAGTCATACCTCTGTACAATCAGCAGTATGACTTCGCTCTTGAACCTTGATATACTTAAAAATTTAAGATATCATCAGTTCCATGAAGACTATTGATACAAAATACATTAAGTACAAATCTATGGTGTCTTCAAAGAGTCCACTGCAATGTCGAGTGACTTAGCCTAACTTTTACATTGTAAGCTTCAGCGACAGCATTTAAACAAAGCTAAATATAACATTGGTTACACTTCATTCACTGGTTAAGATACAAAACGCTATGCTGAACATCAGGACTTTGTCAATATGTTCTTACACTAGAATATTAATGTATTTAGTGCAATAACCTTAAACAAAGTATAGAATTAAGTAAACTTGAAGACAACAGCTATTGGTAGTTGCTAAATTATGTGAAATAACACGATTAAACTATGTCTTATTTTTATTAATCCATTTTTACAGAACAAAATACGAGATATTGGTAGCTCAATTAATAAGCTAAAAATATATAAAGCTTATACCAGTTAAAATCGATTATAAGATCGGCTATAGGTAGAAGTTATGGTAAAGCAAGGACAATATTCCTACAATTGAAGAACAAATGGAACTCAAAACAACTGTTTGTCAACCAATAATCAAAGTCACAATCTTCAACACCAACATCAAGACAATTCTACTATAAGGAGCTGAAACGTAGAGAACTACTACAAACATCATCATGTAGGTACAACTACCTATAAATAGTTGTCTACGCAATATACTCAACATCCATTGGCCGGATACCATCAGAAACAGACTTTTGTGGGAGAGAACGAACCAGATTCCAATTGAAGAGGAAATCCGGGAAAGACGTTAAAATCGGATAGGACATATATTATGGAAATCACCAAACTGCATTACGAGACAAGTGCTAACTTGAAATCCTGAAGGGAATCAGAAAAGATGAAGGTCAAAGAACATTTTACGTCAGGAAATAGAAGCAGATATGAAAAGAATGAATAACAACAACTAGAAAGAACTGGAAAGGATTGCCCAAGACAGGTTTGAATGGCGAGTGATAGTGAGCAGCCTATGCTCTTCCACGAGAAGTAACAGGCATATGTAAGTAAATAAGTAATATGTAGAAGTTTAAACATCATAACTGCAATTCTCTAGACGATTTTAGGTTTTCATGTATCATGACACCAAATTCATAACAATTCAATAGATCTATCAAAGAATTTTATTGTATTTTATTTTATTTGAACACATAAATATTGGTACAAGGAGGCATCAAATATATATGCGCCACACGAATCTCATTTGATTTGTGTGAAAGCTTTGATACTACCCGGGTGCCCAAACCGAACCAGGTGGTTTTCTTAGGGGGCCACAACCCGAGCCTTCGACCTGAAGATCTGATCCACAAGGCAGTGGAGCATCGTAAGGAGATGCAGTCCCATGGTAGCCGGTGACTAAAGATTGGTTCATACGCCATTTGTTCCTTTAGGATACTGGAGCCCATGTGCACCATTGGTTTGGAATCAGGGTTTTCCAACTCCCCTAGGTGGACTCTACGTGTCCACCGACCCTATCAAAGAAAACTTTCTAATAAATGATCAAGATCAACATACTATTTGACTACATATCTATCTACATTTCTTCAATATCATTCCTTCTTCATAATCAAACGGTACAGTTATTTGAATTAACTTAGAATAATTTTGTTTGTAGCGTATCCTGTTGAAACTATTCATGACATGATCTATGATAAGGATCGTTTATCAATAAAATGAGATCTTACAATAACTAATCAGTAATATCCTTTATAGATGACATTCAATGATGATTAGTGACATAGTATTATTCGATATAACTCACGTAATTATGTCACCTAAATTTCATACATCAGTTTATCTCTCTTATCATGTTGATGTATAAGATGTACGATTAATATCGTATCAGTTTTCATTTAAAAATTTTAATGAACAAAATATATACCTGGGACTCGAACAAAATACCGTTCGCTTCAAACGCCATTGTGTTATCCACTTACCTACTGAGTCCTGATAGACACCTGCTTTTGCAATGGGATGAAGTTTTAAATTCATTTACTATTGTTTACTTGTATCATCCCATTGTTGTTTAGGACTGTAATTGATGAGTCTCTTGTTGGCATATGTGCATACTGTGAGGATTCCCTTGATATTGCCTTAGGTCATAAGCTTTATAAGCAAACATGAACAGTGGTTAGCGGAAGAATCCAGGATGCGCATTTCGTCCTATTTGAGACTCCATTGCCTAAGTAATTGGCCACCAACACTCAGTACCTGAGTGGATAACGCGATGGCGTACGAAGAGAATGGTACTGGTGTTCGAGTCCCGTAGTGAAAATCAACTATAGGATGCAGGTACATCCAACCGACGAGTCCCAAATAAAACGAAACGAGCGTTCTGGATTCTACTGCTAGTCACTATCCATCTTTGGAAAGTATAAAAGTTTACACTTGATCATTGACATAATTTGAAATATTGTGACGAAGAATTTCACTGTTAAGATGAACACTAATGTCGTTGAAATAAAAATAATTATCATTACATATTATTACTACCATTTATCAGAAACCAATTTGATAGGATAAAATTATTTTATGTCGAGGATATTCGTCGGAGAAAGCCCAGAGGGGTCGTGAAAACGCCGGGAAACATTTTGTTCAATCAGCATTGAATAGACTGTTTTCAGAAACATCTAAAAAGTAAAGAGTTACGTGTCACATTTCTGACTGGATGGTTACCTGTACTTCTACTATGTTTAGTAAGGTTCCAGAAAAACTAGGCCATCCGAAATGCGTTAAATACCCTCAATTTTCTGTTCATAAACTAACCTTGGAATAATGCGTTCTTTCCACCTTTCGAGCCTTTTCTCTCATGTTCAAGATTTCGTGTACGATGTGTTAGCCTGGATTTATAGAATAGCTTAAGAAATCAGTTCAAGCTTTCAGTTGGAAGATTTCTCATTTTATTTTTAATTAGAAAAACTATTGGATAACCGCTCAATAGCCTAAAGCTTAAGCACTCATTATGGATTCGACCGTTGGTCACCGGTTACCATGGGACTGCATCTCCTTACAATGCTCCACTGCCTTGTGGATCAGATCTTCAGGTTGAAGGCTCGGGGTGTTGCCCCTTAAGAAAACCACCTGCTTCAGTATGGGCACCCGAGCAGTATCACAGCCCTCACACATATCCAATGAGATCTGTGTGGCGCATATGTTATCGGTGCCGTTTTGTACCGATATTTATGTGTTAAAATAAATGATAAATAATGGATTCGACCCCTATTAAGGTAGTGGATGTGCACGGATGAGTTCTCTACTATAACGAGACAGCTGTTCAATGCTTCTTGAGTTACCAATAATTGTTCAACTAAAGTCAGTTTATGACTTAAACTACCAAAAAACAAACATTTCTTTAATCAAATACTCTTTAAATGTAACAATTCTATCTAAACAATGTGAAGTAGAGGTTACTTACACCACCACAAGGACCTTCACTTATATCCAACAAACTTTCATCGTCATCTTCATCCTCGTTAGTATTATGATGATTGTTGGTGATTGAAACAGCAGTACTATTACCGTTACCTGACTCTGTATGATTATAGTGTAAACTATTCATTCGACTACTAACAACTCCATTCATTGTAGACTCATTTACAGTTGCACGACGTAGAGATGATGGTCCAGCTGTAATTGCTAATTGTTGTTGATGTTGCTGCTGTTGGTGGTGATGATGATGATGATGATTCGATCGATGACGTCTTGAGTCAATATGGTCACTTGATGAAGCAGTTAAACATAGTTGTGGTCTAGAATCTGTTAAACATAATGCAGAATTTGTTTGTTGATTGTTTGAAGAATTATTATTATCGGAATTCTGTATTGCACGTTGATAATATCGTTCAAAACGATCGTAACTGTAAATAGTTAAGAAAGATCAGATAAACAAGCAGATATTAAGTTACTGGTTAAGATTTCGCGTACTCTTAATCATTCAAACAATGTCAGATGAAGAATTAGATAAAATAACTAAACGATGAGTGTGATGGAGTTTTGTTCTCTGAGCTGGATAGTTTAGTCGTGGGGCTTTCATCGTTCTTCTGAACGACATCATCAGCACAAAATTCAGGAAGAAGTGAAGTGTTCCAATTTGATTGTATCTGCCAGTAGTTTGATTTTTGCTGCTATGTTTGTGCGATGAGAGATACAACCAAAACAAAGATGTAAACAATGATAGGTTTAAAGTCAACAACAACCAATCAACATCGAGGTGTACAGGACAAGCTGTGAAACACGTTTGAAGGAATTCGAACACTTCACTTCTACCTGAAGTTTGTGCTGATGATGATGTCGTTCAGAATGACAATGAAAGCTCCACAACCAAACCATCTAGATCAGAACAAAACTTCATCAAAATCATCCACTTGAAATACAATTCTTCTCTACCATCTCAAAACGATGAGTGTCTTTGTATATCATATTATAATCAATTGGAACCATATCCTCAAAGATCACCAATTCAATGATTATCAAGAGGACATTTTATTGCCGATCGATAGTCATGAACTTCTTAGACTGATATTTAGTCATTTCATTTAGTCATCCCACTAAATTACTACTGTGTTAGTCATGATTTCATATATGCGCAATGCATGACTGGGAATATATAACACGAGAGTACCTTGAATAGATGAGTCTTTCATTAGTTAAATGATATGGATATATACGAGCATATCTATGAAAAGAATACATATAGATGGAGAGAGAGAGAGAGAGAGCAAGCGACCATAATAAATACTACTTAAAATAAACCATAATTAGAAATAAAAAGTAACAATCTGAAGAAAACACATTAATATGGAGATGGTAGTATTTTCACAGTTGAATTCACAAGTCAATTCAAGCTAAACTACCAATGAAAATTTGGAAGCATTGGATGGCCATTTCGTCGTAATATGGGACTCCTCAGCAGTGCACACACGAGATTCGAACTCATGATCTTCAGTGTCGTACGAATTAGTCTAGTCAATTCATACAGTCCATACAACTAAACCAATCTCAGATTAAAAACTATGTATTAATACAAGACATTAGATTTGATACCGTCAAACAATGTTAATAATTCAATAGCATGTTTTCAACATTCAATGTATGACTGTTCGCTGGGCAATTTCTAGGAAATCAACACATTCGCTGTTCAGTAATGATGATAATGTTGATAATAATAATAATGTTCGGACTCTTTCTGTCTATTTATAACTTGGTAAAAACTATTTTCTTTTGTAATTTTTCTCCTAAAAGGTTTTTTAATACATTTTTTCAACTAGTAAAATTGCTATAGTATCCACAAAACCCCATCTGATATTAATCGACATATGCTAATTAGTAACTGGCTTCAAGAGGTATATCCTGGAGTTCTAGTGAGAAACAGTGACCAGTGGAGTTCAACCAGGTCTGTTGTGAGATAGTAGCTCACCGAAGGCAACGGTAGATGTGTCACTCAATTTCGTGGAATAGTTGAAGTTAGACATTAACATCGTTGGATGCCGACAGTTTCAGTAATCTAATGGTTAAGCGCCTGGCACGAGACTAATAGATCCTGAGTTCGAATCACGCGAGGCGGTGTCGTGGATACGTACTGATGAGAAGTCCCACAGTAGGATGAAACAGTCATCCAGTGCTCCCAAGTTTTCCATGATGATCTAGCTTTAATGGACTCATGATCTTAACTATTAAAATCACTATAATATCCATAAAAACCTCTTCTAATACTAATAAATCTTCTCTGGGGAAAAAATGATGAAACTTGAAAATGAAAAATGATGATGATTTACAACAGGACAATATTAATTCATATTTATCTGTCTATGAATGTATTCGATACAAGTAACAGTAATAAACAAAAAACAAAAAAAAAAATTCAATCGAAACCAAGGGATCTACAAAGCAGTTAGTAGAATCGAAAATACAATAGAAAGCATAAAACGGTATACGATAAAGAAAGAGACAGTGAGAGTGAGAGCAAGAGAGAGAGAGAGAGAAAGAGAGAAAGAGAGAAATGAGGATTCAATGAATGATATGAAAATGAATATAGATGATTAAAAGTAGTTAGTATTACTATTATTATTATTATATGAAACATATGAATCGATTTAGAACAAAATGAAACGACACGGAAACCAATCTATTTACATGATATAATTTACGAGTTGTAATAAGAGAGAGAAAGAAATCATGTCTCTATGCCCGTGTGTATATGTGAATGTGGGTGTGTGTGTGTGTATGTGGGTGTGTGTGTCAGATAGATAGAAAGGGGAAAAAGATTAGTGTGATATCTCAAAGGAATAAATAAATAATGATAAAGAGAAGAAAACCAGTAAAAACACTATCAATAATTGTGGCAAATTATGATAAACAATAAATATCCAGTAACTAATAAGACATGGTTATAAAGAGAGAAGTGTGGAGAGAGAGAGAGAGAAGAAGAAGGAAAAAAACATTAAGTATACCCATAATTGAATTGGTAATAAATTATCTAGAAAGAAATGACTCGTAGATGTTTGAATTTTACACTAGAATGGTCAATCAACCATCGATTCAGTTACTGTTAACACAGGACAGTATCAAAAAGAAAGAGGTGGAATTATTAAAATAGAATCTGGAGAGATAGAGATAGATAGAGAGAGAGAGAGTGAGAGAGAGAGAGGAATACATAAGTTGGATGGTGATCAGTACCATCACTATTTATTCATGTTAAGAGTATTGAATGTTTCAATCTACGCATAGATATACATACCTAACAATAAAGAGTGGTTCTATTTTGGAATCTTCAAACGATTTTATCTAGATTTCAAGCTTGCCATGAATTCAGTATCTATCGCTAAACATTAACAGGATAATAATACATTATACACGATGAACAAATCAGTGACTGTCTAGATTCATTACAAAAAATAATATTCGTACGTATAATGAAATATACGCCGTCCGATTTGTGTGAGATTCATTAGTGATTAGAATTCCCGGCCGTTATCGCTATCATGATGTGGTGGTCGGGCTTACCTATCGTGATAAACCAATCAAGCTATACTGGCTGGAACAACCGTTTCTCAAAGTTCTACCATACCAAACAGGTCGGTTAAAGAACCGTAAGACTAAAAGCAACAAACTCAAATTCCGAAGACGAAGTCATACTACTGACTGTACAAAGGTGTGACAGCAGTAAGGTGTTCTCTTCAAACAACCAGCATAACAGCGATGCTGCCTTCCCACAAAGAGGGGTGGGGTTAGAAAAGGTCAACCCTAAAAATGCATAACTCGCCTTATCCTACGGATATCCATCTCCGGCGGTGAGGTTTGAACAATTATGGAGCTAACACCAAAATTACTCACAAAATGGTCGTGTGTGACCGATCTCAAGCAGCTGTCCCTTGGGCACTGCGGTCACGCTCTCAGGTCAGTAAGACCACCTTTAATCCTATTTCATTTTCAGGTACTTCCAGAAGAACCCTTCCATGGTGTGGGCAAGCGGAAAGTGATAACCACCGTCATACCTCTAACAGCACTCAAGACCATTGTATTCATAGTCAACCTCCTTCTTCAATTCCTATTATTCCTCCTACGTTGTCTGACTGAGTAATCAAAATTGACAAGTATGATATGCAATTGTAAATTATTTTGATTAGGATAACATTGTACACGTACCCTACTCTTTCATATATGCCATTTTGAAAATAGACAAGAAGTTCATACATCTGATTTATTGTTTAAGTATATGTGATAATCTAATTAATGAAAACAGTCTGTATCTAATAAAAGCCAGAATGATTTAAGTCAATAGATGTCATATTCAACATCATCATCAGATTAGTTAAATTATAAAACATATCGGTGTGAGAAGTTCTACTTTAGGTTTTGCAAATTTTGTTTCATCGAGTTGAGGATATTCTAAAACTCATTGTGTTTTGTAATCTTTTTCTATGAAGAGTCGCTTATATTCAATGGTTATACCGTGTAAATGAAACCAAGGCTGAGAATATATATCCTATGATAGTAAGTTGCAATCTTCTATAGACATATTCATACTGTGATACTACTTATGATGCTTTGAAAGTAAATTATGACAGTTTTTTTCAAAAAGCTTCAATACTAGGTATTATTTGCCAATTCTGAGACTGCATGAAAAAAACCAGATAAACGGTCATGATATGATTTCATGAAATAGAAAATAAGACTAGCAACTTTTATTCAGTAATGATTCCTTACATGTGAATTCCTGAAAATCCTAAAACTCAATTGTTTAAGACACTATCAGACATGTCATATTTATTTATTTAAATAATGATACAAAGTGGTACCGAATATAAAAATGCCACACAAGTCGTTTGATTTGTGTGAGATCTATGAAACTGCTTGGGTGTCCAAACTGAACCACGTGGTTTTCTTAGGATGCTACACCCGGAGACTTCGACCTAAAGGTCTGATACAAAGGCCAGTGGAGCGACGTCAGGAAATGCAGTCCCACGGTATCCGGTGACCAACGATTGGTTCGTACGCCATTTGTTCCCTCAGCATACTGGAGCCCATGTGCATTATTGGTTTGGAATGAAAGTTTTCCAACTCCTTTAGGTGGACTCTCCGTGTCCACCAAAGCCTTTCGTCTTCTCACTTTCGTAAACAACATCGAGAAGGCAGTGAGTACGAATTCCCTCGCAGAGGCTATATACGCGTGGCCATGTGAGAGCATTTGGAGAGGGAGAGCGGACTCTCCCCACTCTCGGCCGTACCAAGGCATTTGGGGGCAGACATGTCATATAGCAGAATTCAGTAAGGAGGGTGGTCCTATTATACTTTTTCATTAAAAGTAACATATACCTATGATGTAGTGTACTTATGTTTGTAGATACAAGTAGTATATAACACCAGTCGGATGTAGAATGTTTGCGATTAGAAAGTTTAAAAAGATTGAGATGAAGAGAAAAGAGAAAGAAACTGAAAGTAATCAAGATAACAACAGGAATGATGGAATAATAAAGCTTACAAAAGATAATTCAAGGAAGATGTACAATGTATGATGTAGGATTTCGACATTTTACTATGTGAATATACATTAAAACAATAAAGTAGGTTCTATCCATCTAAGTCTTCCTTCACTACAAACCTTTTTAATTGTAGTGTTTATGAAAAATTGATTCAAAATCTATTCTATTATAAACACTTATATAATAAACAATTAAGTTATATGACAATATTCCATGTTATAACTTATTAACATTCATATATCAATATCAACAAAACAGGAAGTGAAAATATGAAAAATTCAATTAAAACAAATTTACAATTGAAATCAATTTTCAGTATTGGGGTTGTGGAGATTATTAAGCTTTTGATTGAGATCATGAATCGACTGATGTTAGACCACCGCTGGAAACCTGGAAGCACTGGACGGCCGTTTCGTCCTAGTATGGGACTCCTCAGCAGTGCGCATCCACGATCCCGCTCGCGGGATTCGAACCCAGGGCCTTCAGTCTCGCGCGCGAACGCTTAACCTACTCGACCACTGAGCCAGCATCCAATGGTGTTAGTGTCTAACATCAACCAATCCACGAAATTGCGCGACCATCTTCCATTGTACTGAGGTAGATACCTGTCTCTGCCCGACACGGATTAGCTCCACTGGATGCGCACTGCTGAGGAGTCCCATACTAGGACGAAACGGCCGTCCAGTGCTTCCAGGTTTCCAACGGTGGTCTAACATCAGTCGATTCATGATCTCAATTGAAATCAATTTATAATATCATGTGAAATATGTTCAATGATTAAGCAAAGATGGATAATAGCTAGTAGTCAAATTCAAAATATGTCTTTCGTCTTATTCACAACTCATCAGTTAGATGTACCTGAGTCCTACGGTTGTTGTTCACTGTGGGACTCGAACACCATCACGTTATCTTGGATTGAACATCAACTCTGGGATGCAGGTACATTCAGATGATGAGTTTCAAATAGGACGAAACCAACGTCTTGAATTCCAATCCCAGCCATTATCCATCTTTGCTTGAAAAAGCTTGTGACTTAAGATTATATCGAGGCAATTCGCACAGGATGCATATATGCCAACAAGAAACTGATCAATTGAAGTCCTAAATAACAATTGAAAAATATAAGTAAAGCAACACCAAGTGCATTTTCAATTATCTAGAGATTCGTATTGAAGACTAAAAATCCTGGATTCAATCTCTGATGGATATGCACTGTTGAAGTCTTATACTTAGATGAAATAGCTACTCACTGTTTCCTGCCTTTCAATATTTGTGTGTAAATAAGATTATTCTGTGATGTTACCTAGGAAAATTTAACAATTTTCCAGGAACTTTGTTATATCCCCCCTCTCACCGAAACGACAATTGAATAAGACCTTACTTATCATCAAGAATAAAGACAACAAAGGATTTATCTCCGTTTACACAGAGAGTAAAAATAGGTTTGAAAAATTTTCTGATGTTTGAGAATAAATATCCATGACTTTAATAGTTATTGTACCCATGAACCTTCAGAAACCATGATGAACATTAAGCCATGTAGACATATGAGTTAGCACCTAATAATCTATATTGCTAACTATAGTCAATTCATGATATTGCTCAACCATCTTTCAATATTAATGGTTCAACAGCTTTCCGTTATTTGATCTCATATTATATTTTTTTAAGACATGATATTTCATGTCCAATCTTTTTTTCTCAATTCCTCAAATTATTGATTTTCTCTGAACCAATATGAATGTAAGGTGCAGTGACTTGAATGAATATGTATATTCATGTCAAGTTATATATTGTCTATTTGACAAATTCTTTTAGATCAAGAGATTATGAACCATGATCTTGCCCCTAAATGCCCTGGAACGGCCGAGAGTGCGGAGAGTCAGCTCTCCCTCTCCAAATGCTCTCACATGACCACGCGTATATAGCCTCTGCCAGGGAAGTCCTACTCACTGCCTTCCCATCAACGGGGTGTTGTTTACGAAAATGAGAGGACGAAAAGCGAATTTCCGGCGATTTAACTGGATCCCAAACCAATTTAGAAATAATCGATTTTATGGTATGTCTACTCACTTAAAGTTGGTTGAAATCTATCAACAAAGTGATATAATGAGGGAGGAATTGGTGTAGAAACCGATATATGAAGAATGCTTGGACTGTTGTACTTAACATTCGCCTATTTCTAAACTTTCGTTTGACTCATAAATATTTGTCATATTTATTATTCGTGGTTTATTGTTGATTATTGCGCATTGTTGAGAAGTCTCATAATGGGGTGATACGACAATCCAGGGCTTCCAGGTTTTTATTAGTTCATGATCTCAATGAAATTCAACAATCTCCACAAGCTCATACTGATTACTAATTAATCCCCCTATTAATCTGGTTTTGTATCACCTATGACTAAGTTATGTACTGACTATAATTGTCTAAATGTGTTGTTATGGGATCAGATATTTCAAATATACTGTTAGATAGTGGTTGGAGGTAGTCGAGAGGAAACCCTGAACACGGTTTTCGTGCTACTTGGCACTCGTCAGCAAGGTGTACCTGTAATCTTGAAGGAACTGATGCTCCCTGATGGATTCGACCTCGTGTCACCCAGCTTCACAGTCAGAGACGTTACCACTGAGTTATCCGAGCCCCGACCGACCTCTTGTAGGACTGAGATGTAATCACAATTGATTAATCACTGAGTGGTGACCAATCAATTGCAAATATATGGTTGTTAAAGTCTTGAGTTATAATTGAATTAATCAAAGTAGAGAATTGATCTGCTTTCTACTTTTTTTCTACTAACTGACCGATGGGTTAGAAGGAACTCCACGATAAAGAAGAGTCTACTTCCTGAATGTGATTCATTGGTCGATGTGTCAGTTGATACATAGAATTTATTATTATTTATTTTATTTATTTGAACACATAGACATTGGTACAAGGAGGCACCAAATAGATCATTCGATTTGTGTGAGGAATGGAATACAACCCGGACGCCCAAACTGAAGCGAGTGGTTTTTTCAAGGGGCCACATCCGAAGCCTCCGACCTAAAGCTCTGATCCACAAGGCAGTGGAGCAATTTCAGGAGATACAGTTCCATGGTAGCCTGTGACCAGCGATTGGTTCATACACCATTTGTCCCCTCAGCATCCTGGTGCCCATGTGCATCATTGGTTTGGAATGAGGGTTTTCCAACTTCCCTAGGTTGGTTCTTCATAACCACCAACAAGCTTCAAGCGCCGAACATTGTGTTTTCGTCCTCTCAATTTCGTAAACAACACGAGAAGGCAGTGAGTAGAACGTCCCTGGTAGTGACTGTATACACGTTTCCTTGTTAGAACATTTCCAGAAAGAAAGCTAACTCTCCCCACTTTTAGCCGTACCAGGGAATTCGGGTAGGGGACAGATACATAGAATGTTATCTATTCTATTATCAATATAAGTGAACCAACGGATAAATGGATATATCATACCATAAGCTTTCTTTTTTATTCCACATTACACACATAATGTATATAATACTAATATGAAAATATTTAATAAAATTAAACATATGATAAATATAAACTAAAGAAGGAACGAATCGAGCAGAGAAATTTCTTTTCAATTCATTCTTGAGTATCCACACTGTGGAAGGGTTTTTCTGACTCTACACTAACATGAAATAATACTCATTGAGTGGATACATTGCGTAATAATTCTATAATGAGAGAAACGGTAAGAGTAAGTAACCTTGACTAGACCCCGTCTAATGTTACTACCGGTTCCAAGCCCGGATAATAATGGAGGGTTGAACATGAGATCAACGATCCCATCCCGTAGAATATTAACTTGCTTTAAAAAGAAATACTTATCAGAAAAAAATAATGGCTTTATACACTAATGAAATACTACTCATTGAATAAATAAGTTACGTAATAATTATGCACATATAAACTAACCGTAAAAGTGTATTTGTTAAATTATCATTAACTTGAATTAAATTATTAGTTACTTCTTCATCGGATACTTGACTTAAAAATTCCATAACACGTTGATGCATAATACGACATGTACAATTTAATTCCTATAATAATAATAATAATAATAATAATAATAATAATAATAATAATAATAATAATAATAATAATAATAATAGAATTATAATATAATTGAATATCTATTAAATAACATCAATATATTGTACAATATTCAAAGATATAGTTCTAAATTGATTAGTTCTACATTCTCTAGATGAATGATCATTTGAGTAAAAATTGACATTTCTATGATGATGCCCCCCCCCAAATACACTAGTACGGCTGAGAGTGGGGATAGTCAGATCTTCTTCTCGAAATGCTCACACATGGCCAAGTGCATACAAGCGCTGACAGAGAAGTCCTAGTGATTACCTTCTTACGGCATTACTGTTGTTTACAAAATTCAGAGGATGAAAAGAGAATGTCCGACGCTTTAAACAGGTTGGTTGACACGGATAGTTCACCTAGGAAAGTTGGAAAACTCTCATTCCAAACCAATGATGCACATGGGATCCAAGATCCTAAACGAACGAATGTTGTATGTACCAATCGTTGGTCATCGGCCACCATGAAACTACATCTCCTGACGCTGCTCCACTATCTTGTGAATGAGACCTTTAGATCAGAGGCTCCAGGTGTGGTCCCTTAAAAAAACAACGTGGTTCAGTTTGGACACCCAGGTGGTATTCCAGCCCTCACATAAATGGTTCGATTTATGTGGCGCATATGTATTCGGTGTTTCTTTATACCAATATTTATGTTTACAAATAAATAAATAAGATTTCAAGACAATTTCAATTTTTTGACATAGTTGAAGTTTCTCAATATAATCAGGTGCACCTTTATACATTTTAAACATAGAGAGAGTGAAACTGACAACACACATTTACAACCAATTCATACTGTGAGGATGACCGACGGGTGAATTCGAGAAAGCTCAGAAAGAGACGAAGATATTCCATCCAATCATCTTTTTGGAAGAATATTTCAGAATCCTCAGGTGTAGCCTTCTTATTGGACAAATGCTTATAACCTTCTGTATGAGGATCGGAGGAATATAATGATGATTTCGTTTTTACTAAAAACTATAAATATCTGACAGTTTTGTTTTTGTACCATAATTGACATTGTTTTGGAATAGCATTCCTTTCACCAGTCTTCTTTCTCCTCATTTGAGACTTGAGAGGGTTCTAGCATTCGAGTGCCTTACACAGAACTAATTAGTTTCAAAATGTAAAATATAGTCTTCAATTCAAACTCATATTCTACAGTGACTTATATCCCTTGAGAAGATATTCATAGAACTACTAATTATGAGACCCTAAATATCTTCGATAACTACGCCCGGAGTCCCTCCGGGGGCTACTGCCGGTCTCAAGCTTAGATAGAGGATTAGGGTTGGGCATAGGGTTAGCGACCTCATCCTGCAGAAAACTAACTCGCTAAAAAAAGCTAACCGGAAAAAATTATTCAAACCATTTAAACTGCCCTGAGAGTCAGAAGGTCTTCATCTAGAAGAGTTATGACGCCTAATGATGAAAGCCGAGTTCCTTCGGAAGTCACGAGGACGATGCCCCTTCTGACAACCAGAGCAACCATTTATTTAGGTACATGGAATGCTCGTACAATGTGGGAGACTGCGAGAGTCTTTCGAATTGCTGAATTGTTGCTGTTGCAAATATATTTGACTCATTCATAGTTCATAACTGAACACAATTTAACTTTACCAATGAATATTCAATCATTAATGAGAGAGTTAGTCGACTATTAAGTAGTGACCAATTTCATTTTTCTCTAATCTTTTAGTGCTTATTGAATTCTATCTATTAAGTTGCAATGTCGCTACTAGTCTAAGTGATTCGATATTGAGCGTACTACGTTGAAGTATCAGATAGTTGTTGGAGTTAGTCGACTGCAAAATCAAGATCTAAGTTGCGTGCTATTCGACACTCACCAGTAAGGTATGTTTCGAAACTCGAGAAAACTGATGAGCCTTGGAGGTCTTAACCTTGTGTTACCCAGCTTCACAATCAGAGATTTTATTGCCGAGCTATTTGGGAAGAGACTAACTTTCTGTAGGACTAAGATATATTTGCATTTGGCTGATCACTGAGTAGCAGCTAATGACGTGTTTATTTAGTCCTATAATCCAGATTGAATCCCATAAATCAAATTATAATACATTAACCTTAGGTATAAGTTACTCAACATCATTTGCCCTACATTAAGATGTCAGATAATTCGAGACAGTCAGAAGGTTTTCCACAAACTACTCCCAATTACCAGAAATCACTACTTATATATAAATGTGAGAAAAATTCTAGTCATTAGTAATTTTCATAAATAATGATAATGCTATGGCTGGGATAATGTTGAAGAAAGTATGACTCTTGAGACTGATTTATAGATTACTATTATTATTTATATCAGAAGGGTTTTTGTGGATATTATAGTAATTTCAATGGTTGAGATGAGGAATCAATTGAAGCTAGATCACCATGGAAAACCTGGAAGCACTGAGACTCCTCAACAGTGTGCATCCACGACCGACTTCAAGATGTATTTCCTGCAGTTCTAGTGGGAAACAGTGACCAGTGGAGTTTAACCGGGTCTGCTGTAGAGGCAGTCACTCACTAAAGACAATAGTGAATGTGTCGCTCAATTTTGTGGACTAGTTGAAGTTATACATTAACACCGATTGATGCCCGTTCAGTGATTTAGAGATTAAGCACTCGCGTGCGAGAACAATAGATCCTGGGTTCGAATCTCGTGAGGTGGGATCGTAGATGCGCACTACTGAGAAGTCTTATACTAGGACGAAACAGCCGTTCAGTGCTTCCAGGTTTTCTATATGGACCTATTAACTAGTGACATAAGATTTATTATTCTTTATTAATTATATACTGCGTCGCTTCGTTCTTTGCCACAACTGGAATGATTGTTGAAGTATAATTATAGAAGCTTAGTTTCTAACATCTCCATTTAGACACTAGCCTTAATTCCGGAAATATAGACCTTTAATCTAGGAACAATCCTTAATCTAATGCCATCATATATTATAAATGAATTAATCAGATAGGCCATCTTCTATTTTCGTGCAAAATTCACTTACCCATATAACTATAGAGCATTTCTACATTATATTTGATATAAGTTCATGATAAAAACTGTAATTATTAATCTTTAACAGTTACTCTAAATACTTAACCCTAATTAGGAACAATATTGGGACTCTTATGGTTATCATCATAGATAATGTAAAAATCTTCTGTTGCTATATGGATAAGTGAATTTTGTACAAAGATATAGAAGAGGGTCTATCTGATGAATTCATTGTGATAATATAGTGACACTAAAATGAGGTTTATTCCTTAATAAAGAGTTTATAGTCAGGATTAAGGTATAGTATCGAATTGTTTGTTATTATACAATTTTGTTACATAATGAAACAGAACTATTCATTGAATGAGTCTAAAATTATGGTTATCAAACATTTTTTTATCACTATTATATGAGATAGATTAAAAAAAATATACAAAGGTAACTGCATCACAGAGTTGATATTCATTTCAGGACATCAGCCCAGTACTGTTCAGTTTAAATGCTATAGCATTATCTGATTAACTACTGACTAAGTGCAATATCGAGGCGATCCGCACAAGATGCCCATATGTCAATAACAGACTGATCCATTACAGTCTTAAACATCAATGAGAAGATTCAAACAACCAATACAAAAGTGAGTAGAAAATTTTTTTTCTGGGACTCGAACCCAGTTCCATTCGCTTCAAACGCCATGGCGTTATCCACTTACCTACTGAGTCGTGATAGCCGATTACTTGTGCAATGAGGTGAAATTTAACTCAGTATTGTTTTAATTGAATCTTCCCAATGTTATTTAGGAATTCAATTGATCAATCTATCTCATACTGGCATATATGCATATTGTGCGAACTGTCTTGATATTGCCTTAATTCACAAGCATTATAAGTAAAGATGGACAATCGATAGCACTGGAATCCAGGACGCACGTTTGATCCTACTCGATAGCTAAGTGAATGACGCCATGTCGTTTGAAGTGAAAGGTACTGGGTTCGAATCCAAAAGTGAAAATCAACTCTGAGATTCAGGTAGATCCAGCAGATGAGTCCTAAATAGGACAAAACACGAGTCCTCGATTCCCCTATTAGCCACTATCCATCTTTACTTATAATGCTCGTGAATTAATGCAATATCGAGGCAATACGCACAGTATGCACATATGCCAATATGAGATAGACTGATCAATTACAGTCCTAAACAACAATGGGAACAATCAAAGAAAAACAATACCAAGTGAATTTAAAATCTTTTGTTATTATTTCATTTGTTTTGTAGTTCATCTAAGGTCATGTCATTGGGGTTCAAACTATCACACTTAACCACCTCATAAACACGCACACACACACACACACACACACACACATACACACATACACATTCATATCCAAATTAAGTTAGAATAGAAGTTCAAGAATGGAAAAACCAATGAAAGGTGAATTATGATGAATAGAGGAGTTATAAAAATAAAATTATCATTAATCCTTTATTCTTGAACGAATCTTCAATCTTCAATATTTATCCATATGGAAAGATACATATATATATATACTTAAGGATAACGGACAACTACTTATCCTATAGTCAATTATAAATATTAATATCCATTTTTAGGTCAACAGAATTAATTCAAAGTCAATAAATCTAATAGAAAATAATATCAGATCTTTATTCGACTAGAAGTATAAATCAAATCAGTTTTGAAGTAATTATTCATAGATAATTCAATAAATCTTGAGATTTTTAATTGAGATCATGAACCGATTGATGTTAGACCACCGTTTGAAACCTGGAAACACTGGACGGCCGTGTCGTTCCATTGTGGGACTCCTTAGCAGTGCGCATCCACGTTCCCGCTCGCGGGATTTGGACCTAGGGCCTTTAGTCTCGCGTACGAACGTCCTGGGTACGAATCCTGCTAGTAAGATCGTGGATACGCACTGC
Organism: Schistosoma spindalis; assembly: GCA_946903255.1. Classification (NCBI taxonomy): domain Eukaryota; kingdom Metazoa; phylum Platyhelminthes; class Trematoda; order Strigeidida; family Schistosomatidae; genus Schistosoma; species Schistosoma spindalis. The sequence continues at coordinate 2,035,351 of OX336421.1, read as the reverse complement.
TGAGGAGTGACACAATAGGACGAAATGGCCATCCAGTGCTTCCAGATTTCCAACGGTGGTCTAACATCAATCGGTTCATGATCTCAATTAAAAACTTTACAATCTCCACAACTTCTATACTGGTAATATTTTGAGATGGAGAAGATTTGTAGCTCAGGTGGATGATTTTGATGAAGTTTTGTTCTGTGAGTTGGATGGTTTGATTGTGGAGCTTTCATCGGTCTTTTGAACGACATCATCATCAGCCCAAACTTCAGGTAGAAGTGAAGTGTTCGAACTTCTCCACATTATTTTTCCATAACATCGACGTCTACAGGATAAGCTGTGAACCATATATAGGGAAATTCGAAAACTTCACTTCTACCTGAAGTTTGTGTTGATGATGTCGTTGAGAAGAACGATGAAAATTCTATAACCAAACCATCTAGATCAGAGAACAAAACTCCATCAAAATTCAAAATTCATACTTGATGGAAAATGTGAGAACTTTCACGTATCTAGGAGGCATCATCGATGAACAAGGAGGATCTGATGCAGATGTGAATGCAAGGATTAACAAACCAAGTGCAGTATTCCTACAATTGAAGAACATATAGAACCTAAAATAATTGTCAACCAACAGCCAAGTAAGAATTGTCAATACGAACGTCAAGTCAGTTAGTCCTACAATACGGGGCTAAAAGTTAGAGAACTACTACAACCATCATCGAAGAGGTACAACTATTTATAAATAGTTGTCTACGCAAGATATTTAATACCCATTGGCCGGATACCATCAGCAACACCATTCTGTTGCAGAGGACAAATCAGCTTTCAGATGAAGATGAAATTAGGAAAACACGTTAAAAGCGGATAAGACATAGACTACGGAAACCACCAAACTGCATCACGAGCCCAGCCTGAAGGGAAATGGAAAAAAGGAAGACCGAAGGACACACTACGTCGAGAAATGAAAGCAGATATGAGAAAGATGAAAGAGCTGGAAAGGAATGATCAGGACACGGATGGATGGCGAGTGTTGGTGGGCGGCCTATGCTCTTCAATGAGGAATAACAGGAGTAAGTAAGTCAGTAATTGTTGTATACTAAAGTGTAATTTGTTTGATCCACAAAGCAGTGGAGCATCGTAAGGAGATGCAGTCCCATGGTAGCCGGTGACCAACGATTGGTTCATACGCCGTTTGTTCCTTTAGGATACTGGAGCCCATGTGCACCATTGGTTTGAGATCGGTTAAAGGGCCGGACATTCGCTTTTCGTCCTCTCATTATCGTAAACAACACCCCGTTGATGGGAAGGCAGTGAGTAGGACTTCCCTGGAAGAGGCTATATACGCGTGGCCATGTAAGAGCATTTGGAGAGGGAGAGTGGTCTCTCCCCACTCTCGACCGTACTAGAGAATTTGGGGGCAAAGTACGAAGCGCCCCCGGGTGTGCTCGAACCACCAACCTTTCGGTTAACAGCCGAACGCGCTAACCGCTTGCGCCACGGAGGCGATTGAGCATTCATTCGGCATATCAAATTGTACTACAATCGCATGTCCATTGTGTTTGAACTCTAGATGTTTAGAATGTAATCTTGAATGTAAAAATAAACTCGAATATGTAGTTTTCGTCCAATAAATAAATAAGAAATTGACAAAAAGTGATGCAACACATTTAATAATGTGGATAATCTCAAGGTAGAATCAATTACAAAACTTGAATATCCTAGGGGATACAATATCTTTAGTTCACTGAATAAGTTAGTCAATCAGTCAGTAACAACGTAGAACTTCGTACGTACGTACTAACATACATCATTTCGAATTGCCATACCATATTAGCACAGAGATACAATTGTCAATTCAAATCCCATGGTGGTAAAGATAGTAAAAGTATAAGCAGTAATCGGGAAGATCAAAGTCTGAAGATGTTATTCAAGAAGTATAATCCAGTGAAATAAATTTGGATCAGTGTCTAATGATTACTATTTACTATTTACTTTGATTCGATCCTGTCGTTAATGTTTCCTGTCTCATATTCAAAATGATTGAACATCAGTGATCACCAAAATTTTCAAATATTCATATTCAAACTAGTCACTACTGAGAATATCGAAGATCTTCAGAAACTATTAATGAAAGTACTTATTAGTCATGAAACTGTATTATTTTGTAAAACTTTAGCTTAATTCAGTCTGATCTTCTTCAAATAAACCCTATTCATATTAAACATTCAAACTCAATGCAACTAATTATTCATTACATTCTATTCATCAATTGCAACCCCTATATAGATAGTAGTGACTATTCAGAAGTTTCTGTTGTGTAATTTAACCACTACACTAAATTATCCACAATCTTCAACAAAAGTAGCTTCCTTAAAACACATCGTTATACTTCAAAATGTGAAGTGCTCATGGGTTTCGAGGAAGGACAATATTGGAACGATGTAGAGACTATGAACTATGAAACTATGGCAAAGCAACTAAAGAGTTTAACTTATAAAAGAATACCAATAAACATTTTGACTAACTGAAAACTAAGAAGAGGTAATTGCATATTACTACGTTTTCCAGCAAGTCACTCAGTCATAAACAACGCAAAATCTTGTACATATGATCATCAGTTCAACTTGCCACACCACTTTAGCAAAAAAGATGAAATTATTAAGATAAATCCAAAAACTAGTAGAAATAGTAACAGTATCAGCGGTAGTAGAAAGAATGATTAAGCATAAACAATACGATTAAAAAAGAGTGAATGGATCTGTTTTACTGAGTCATCTTACCACTACTGATCATGTCGTATAGACGTATTAACAGGGCTAAGATCAACAGTCAACAATTTCCTAGAATGATCCTACATTATAGTTTAATCATTGTCACATTTTCTTCAAATAATTGTTACACTAAACAACATCATGTACCAATAGCTTAATGACTTTAACAATCGAATTCATTTTAACATAAAATTACAGAACATCTTAGTAAAATCGGAGAACCATACAACAAATACTTCACTTAAAAAATGTCGATCAATCGTCTCATACTTCATTGTTTTTTCGTTTCCACACAAATCATTCTCGTTTCTTTGATCTTCTTAACCTTCTGCCTTCAGGCATTTCACTCTCGACTGATCATACATATTACTTATAACTATTGATATCAGTAGCATACATCACATCAATATCTTAACAGTGCATAAATTTCTGATTCAAAAACCCTTTGATCACAATCTTTTAACTATACTACCCCTAACTCTCGGTCTGAATTGTCGGAGAAATGAAAATCTCGCAAATCCAATGACTGTGATGATCTTGATGGTGTTGTAATAGTATTGCGACAGCAGACAATGGGTTTTAAGCGTTATTTAAGCAATAACACTTCAGGCTGGACTATTTCGTTTACTACCGTACATATGTGTTGTATGCAGTATAAGCTATATTGCTATGTTCAGATGAAGGTCTCACATGAGACTGGAGGTTCGCCAATGATATTGTGGATAATTCGGCATTACTTTGACAAGTTTTGCTGACTATTCATGCACAAAATTGGTTTGCTGGTTAACCGATTTCATACATACTGGTGGTTGCTTTTCAGTGCTCTCAAGGAAGATTGTCATTGGGACATTGTAAGGCATGTCGCCATTGTTAACATGAATGATTTAGACTGTCATGTAAGCGGAATAGGTCAACTTTGGCTTGTTCGTACTGTGCAGAATTGATTCACGCGATCATTGATCGGAATAATTATTATACAAGTGACGTGAATGTATATATGAATGATGCGAATGATTCATCGGGGTGCTTGGTACCTGTGTGGTTGAGTCACAGAATTGAACTGTACTATTCAGATTGTAGCGTTAAAGCCTATAGGGTATCTGGTTCTCCTATGAAGCGATATTGAGCTGTACTACTTGGGTTAAAAGACTTAAGTCTGAGAGGTATCTGGCTCTCCTGTTAAACGAGATTGAGCTGTATTGTTTAGGTTATCACGTAAAAGTCTGGCTGGTTTCTGAAACTCCTGAAAATCAATGTAAAATTACCATAGCCCACAAGTAAAATTCCTTTAAAACAAAGTATTCAGATTTTATTTGATACTTTTGTATTGAGCTACTGTTTACTTAATATACCTCACTGAATAATGCTCCAAGACCTATTCAAAAAGTGTTCAATTGGTTCGATTCATGTAATCTATCATTCAAGAACAAGTATACTTGCAGATATACATCAATCTGACCCAAAAAACCCTGAAGTTTATCTTTAACATATGAAGTTTATGGAGCTCCCAAAAGCCCTGGTACGAAAGAGAGTGGGGAGAGTCCGTTCTCCCTCTCCAAATGCTCTCACATGGCCAAGCGTATACAGCCTCTACAAGGAAAGTCCTACTCACTGCCTTCTCGTGGCGGGGGTGTTGTTTACGAAAATAAGAGGACGAAAAGTGTTGGGATGATCCAGAGAAGTTCTCACAAAAGACACTCAAGGATCAGGAGATATTAAGAAGCATTTCATCCAATCAGCGTTCACTTGGAGTTTAGCCAGAAAACGTCAAGGGGTGAGAAACGTCACATGTAGAGATTCTGATTGGTTGATTGTTATACTGCTACTATGTTTAATAGCATTCCAGAATCTTTGAGCAACCCAAGGACATTTAGAATATTTTCTGTATTAAGAGGAACCTTGGAGTAAAGTACTTTTCACAGACATTGTGCCTTCTCTCTCGTGTTTAGGTCGCTGTATAGTTCTAGCTTGGGGATTTCAGAATAGCTTAAGAATCAAGTATAACGTTCAAAATCGCAAGGCTTATCAATAAGCGAATATCCGGCCCTTTAACCGGATCTCAAACCAATGGTGCATATGGGCTAGTTCCAGTATCCTAAAGGAACAAATGGCGTATGAACCAATTTCTTGGTCACCGGCTACCAAGGAACTGCATCTCCTTACGATGCTCCACTGACTTGTGGATCAGATCTTCAGGTCAAAGGCTCGGGGTGTGGCCCCCCAAGAAAACCACCTGGTTCAGCTTGGGCACCCGGGTAGTATCACAGTCCTCACACATATCAAATGAGATTCGTGTGGCGCATATATATTTAATGCCTCCTTGTACCAATATCTATGTGTTAATATAAATAAATAAATAAATAAATAGAAGCTTATGCAAATCTACATGATATTTTTATATTACTTACCTTAAGTAAATTTAAATCATCTATTGTAACAGTATCTGGTCTTAATTCAGCTAATAAATCATTGAATACATGAATATTTGTTTCAACAATAGATAAATCTTCTGTTAATTTAATACGTTGTAATGTATTCAAATGACGTACAATACCTTCTTCATCAAATTCCATTTCATCATTATTATTAGAATTAGAATTAGAATTAGAATTCATTGAATAATTTATATTGATTGGTTGATATTTATTATTAGATGATGGTATAGAATGTAATTGAGATTGTTTTGGATAAATTAAACAAGATGGTTGATGATCTATTAAAAATTACAAACAATAGTAGTAATAATATACGTTCTTATTCATAATGATCATAAGGAAAGTGAATATTTGTAATATAAGAAAAAAAAATACTTCATTATATAATGTGATAATACTTACTGTAGAAACTTTATGATTGTGGATGATATTTCATAAGATATTTGTTGAAATCAAATTTCAGTAAACAGATTAACAATAGTATGGAGGTAGAGCTAACTGAAGAGTCTCATGTAGGACGAAACATGTGTGTCAGCAATTCCACTTACTTATTTGCTTCCTTACGCTTGTTACTCCAAATGGAACATAGACCACCGACCAGCATTCTCCAACCCACTCTGTTATGGGCCTTCTTTTCTAGTTCTATTCAATTGTTGTTCATTCTTCTCATATCTGTCTCCTTTCCTCGATGTAATGTGTTCTTTGGTCTTTCTCTTTCCCTTTGGCTTTGGGGATTCCATATGAGGGCTTGCGTTGGTGACGCAGTTAGTTACTTTCCTCAATGTGTGTCCTAACCACTTCTAGCGATTCTTTCTGGTTTCTTATTCCGCTGCAATCTAGATTGTTCTCTCCCACAGTAGGTTGCTGCTGATAGTGTCTGGTCAACAGATCCGAAATATTTTGCGTAAATAACTGATAATAAACAGTTTTATCTTCTGAATGATGGCTTTCGTAGTTCTTCAAGTTTCCGCCCCATTCAGTAGAACTGTCATGACATTTGTATTGAAAATTCTGACTTTGGTGTTGGCTGACAGACAGTTGTTTTGAGTTCCATATGTTCTTCAATTGTAGATATGCTGCTCATGCTTTGCAGCTTCGCTATTGACTATGTTATATCTAGTCCTTAGATTCATAATATACTACGTACAACTTGAGCACCCGAATGATAGAACTCTCTCGAATCTCAAATGAGAAGATAGAAGATAAATGAAAGGAATGCTATTCCAAAACAGTGTGAATTATAGTACAAAATTGTCAGGTATTTATAGTTTTTAGTAAAAATGAAATCATTATTATAGTCCTCCGATCCGCATACAGGAGGTTATTAGCATTTGTCCACCATGAGGGCTACACCTGAGGATCCTGGAATATTCTTCCAAAAAATGATTGGATGGAATTTCTTCGTCTCTTTCTGAGCTTCTTAGAGCTTTGTTGAGTTTATCCGTGGGTCATCCTCACAGACCATAATTCAAATTTACACCCAAAACTATTAATGAGTTAATTTTATTATTAAATTAAATGATTGTACTTTTGTATTCAACTGAGTGCGATGCATGAACTAATGCTATATATGGTTGAGTAATCAGTTCTTTACACTTATGGCGTAGATATCTCGTTATCATTGATATGTACTCATAATTTTACACCATCTTATTATATGAGTAAGTTAAATTTGGATTGTATAATTAAAGGTTATCTAATTTCTATGTTGTGTTCTTTTCTGACTACCGGTTGAATGAGCGTGGCAGAACTGTATTCTGGACTCAGATGTTAAGTAGATAACGTGATGGAGTTCGAAGTGAATGGTATTAGGCTCGAGTTTCGGAATGATTATCAACTCTAGGATGCAGGTACATCCAGCTGATAAGTTCCAAATGAAATGAGACGTGCATCCTAGATCTCACTGCTACCCATCATCCATTTTTGTTTATAATTATTATCTAGATTCTATTCCATTCTTGATTGGTAAATTCTATTACAATTTCCGTTTTTGTTGATTCATCAAGAATCAGATTTTGTAAAATGGATAAATTTACGACAGTAAATGAAACTATCAAAAAGAAATATTTTAATAGTTGAGATCATTAGTCGATTGAAGGTAGACCACTATGGAAAACCTGGAAGCATTGGACAGCTGTTTCGTTCTAGTGTAGGACTCCTCAGTAGTGGGCATCCACGACCTCGCCCCCTGCGACATTCGAACCCAGGACCTATGGGTCTCGCACGCCATTGCTTTAGCTCTAGACCACTAAGCCGGCATCTAACGGTGTTAACGTCTAACTTCAACTAATCCACGAAATTGAGCGACACATCCACCAGTGTCTTCAATGAGTAATTATCTCACAACAGACCCGGTTTAACTCCACTGGTCACTGCTTCTGACTAGAACTCCAGGAAATTTCCAGAAAATAATAATAATAGTCGGTCAAGAGGTTAATTATAATCAGCGTATAAATCTATAGTAATCTTAGTTGTCATACAATATTAGCAAAATGAAGTGAGAGTGATTAAACAAACACTATTATTCAAAATAAAGGTCTATATGAGGAAATAATAAAACATCTAGAAGGATGATAAAAAGTGAATAAACCTGAATCATTACGATATCATTCAATGTTTCTAACTATTTCATACGATAATCATGCAAAAAAACACAAACCAAGTAGTTTTGAATCTATTACCAGGGTTTAATATAATTGTTGATAATTTCATGAAGTGATATTGGAAGAAAGTTAGGGGCGGTCAAACCAAAACGTCGCATCAGTGCTTGAAGTCACTAACTTCTAGTTTTAGCCATGTTGGTAGATTCAGACTACTTGGTGTGGGTCGGTGTGACTATCGTAACCAATGGTTGGAGACTCTTGGTGATATAGCTCAGAATCGATCACAATGGCTTGAGTGTGTGTATACACTCTCTGTCTTCCTTTAAACTGAGAGATAAAAATCGCTTCATATCTTTGTTTCTACAAAATAATTGTTTAGTCCTGTACTATGTCCTTATATGCAATCTTTCTTTTATATATTACCACCACTGAATTAACTACTTCTATGAATCCGGTGTTCATCTTGTTGTACAAATGAGTGAGGTATAGCAACTTGGACCGATGCATATATGTGCCTGGTCCTACGTTGCAGCTGACTGACTGACTGACTGACTGACTGATATTGGATTATGGTTTAACCGTCATCACCTTTTTCTATTACCCATTAATAATATCATTATTAAATATTATCATGATGGTTTATAGTGTATAACTGACCCATTTATTTACAATATGCAAAAAGACATCAACTGAACTAATAATTCGATAGTACTGTAAGGATATTTTGTAAATGGGTTTGCATGTACATGTGTTAAAATCCAACCGTCATCTCCCTCCCCCCCCCATACATACACACACACATCAGTCAGTCAGTCAGTAACAACGTGGAACTTCGTACGTACGTACATCAGTTCGAGTTGCCATACCACATTAGCACAGAGATTCAGTTATCGATTCAAATCCCATAGTGGTAGAGGTACTGAAAGTATAAGTAGAGATAGGAGACATTAAGGTTTGATGATGTTATTAAAGGAGTATAGTCCAGTGGAATAAATTGGGAAAGAAAATAAACGACATGAAGAATTCAGAAGATTAGAGTTTGAGAGAATACAAAGAGTGGATGCACCTGCGCCATTGCAAACGATTTTGAGCCATGTCATTCAAGGTCTCTAACCATCGGTTGCTATCGTCTCGCGGTCCCCAACCAGGTAGTCTACACCTACCAACATGACTCAGTCCACTTGTCAGTGACTTCATGGATTTGTGCCATGTTTTGGTCTGGCCGCCCCTAGCTTTCTTCCAACCTACTCCTACACCATAAAACATCGCACGTCGTGGCAGTCGGTGGTCGGGCATGCGCAACACATGTCCCAGCCATCTCAAATGATTGAGTTTCACTACTTCCTCAATTGATTTTCCATCCTTACCTAGTACCCGTTTCCTAACAACTGAGTTACTTACTCGGTGGTCCCAGGATATACGAGCAATGCTTCGAAGACATCTATGGTCAAATACTAGTAACCTACGAATATCCTCTACTCTTACCGGCCATGTTTCACTGCCATAAAGTAGGACGGAACGAACTGCTGCGCAGTAAACACGTCCTTTGGTTGATAGACGGATATCTCGCCTACGCCACAAATGACGCAAGTTGGCAAAAGCTAGTCGAGCCTTTTGTATCCGTGCTGAGATTTCGTCACACACCAAACCACAAGGGCTGATGAGACTTCCGAGATAAGTGAAGCGGTCGACACGCTCAACTACTTCACTCCCTATCACTAGTTCGGGTGTCGACGCGACCCAATCCTGAAGCAACATTTTGCATTTCGAGGGAGAGAATCGCATGCCGAACATGCTTGCATTGTTGCTTAGAGTGGTCAGTAGACTCTGCATTCTGTCAGCGTCTTCACTAAATAGAACTATGTCATCGGCATATTCTAAGTCAACAAGTGGATCTCCCGGTAGAAGTTCAACACACACATACCTCTATGCACACATTTTATGTAACAGTAAACCTATGTCTTTACCCTTAAATCCAAAGTTATAATGATTAGCATCCTCATTCGTGAAGTCCACTTATACTTTGACCCAACAAGAAATTGTTTCTATTTATTTTAGTCTCAATTTTCTAGTGTGTCAACTTATTTGTAGGCTTTTTTTTGAATGACTATGTTTAATCTGTTTTGATTGCCTTCTATATTTGTTAGATGTATCTTTTTCAGTTGACAAGTAACTTGTATATTCATTTGAAGTTTAATTAATTGACGTTTTTACAGCACATAGTTCGTACAAAATGTCAGTCAGTCGGTAACAACGTAGTACTTCGTACGTACGTACATACCATACCACATTAGCATAGAGATGCAGTTGTCGATTCAAATCCCATAGTCAGTCAATCAGCTACAACGTAGGACCAGGCACATATATGCATCGGTCCAAGTTGCTATACCTCACTCATTTGTACAACAAGATGAACACCGGATTCATAGAAGTAGTTAATTCAGTGGTGGTAATATATAAAAGAAAGATTGCATATAAGGACATAGTACAGGACTAAACAATTATTTTGTAGAAACAAAGATATGAAGCGATTTTTATCTCTTAGTTTAAAGGAAGACAGAGAGTGTATACACACACTCAAGCCATTGTGATCGATTCTGAGCCATATTATGTGGACCCTAACCAAGTAGTCTGAATCTACCAACATGGCCCAGACCAGAAGTTAGTGGCATCAAGCACTGATGCCACGTCTTTGTTTGACCGCCTTTAACTTTCTTTCACTCATCCTCAAGGCCGGTTAGCATTACACATCGTGGTAGTCGGTGTTGAGGCCTACGCAACACATGGCCCAACCATCGCAGTCGATGAAGATTCACAACCTCATCAGAAAGTATAAGCAGTAATCGGAAACATTAAGGTTTAAAGATGTCATTCAAAGAGTATAATCCAGTGAAATAAATTTGGAAAGAAAAAACGGGATATAAAGAATTCAAAAGATTAGAATTTGGGAGAACACAAAGACTGGATGCACCTGCGTCATTGCAAACGATTATAAGCCATGTCATTCAAGGTCTCTGACCATCGGTTGCTATCGCCTCACGGATCCCAACCAGGGAGTCTACACCTATCAACATATCTCAATCCACTTGTCAGTGGTTCTGAAAGATCAAATTGTTTGATCGATACCTAACAGGATAACGTTCCTGATTTGTCGGGGATATATTTCTTCTTTTTAATAAGTAACTAATTACAACTTTTTTGATAATTTATTTCTTTGAAGTACCTTAAATTTGATAGTCCGTATTTTTTTGGTGGGACTACAACTTATACACAAACTAAATGTGTTCAAGGTATAAACTTTCAGATTTTAGAGCGAAATTCCGTCATTCATACAGTTAAATACCACTTATGCATTACAACTTATGTTAGTTCACGAAGAAAACCTTAATTCTAGATCTAAACCTTAGTTTTTAACTTCAATTCCCAATCCTTAATGGTTAGAGTTTCTCAAGAACACTTTAGGATCCCTAAAAGCGTATCGCAATTCGTCTTCAGTATTTCTGAAGACGATATAGCTTAGTTGTGCTATACGTTTGGGTGTTTTTATGTAACTCATATACACAGTGTTCATTATTAGAACCGTAGCCAACCCAACCATTGTTATGAAATTACCTGTTGGGATGTACAAGTGCCTAACGTTTCATCAAAAGGTATACAGAAATCAAACATCAGTTTGGAAGTTACAAATTTAACTTGTAAAATACGAAAATATACGTTTCTAATCAAAATTATTTCATAAAGAGCCTTAACAACTTACCTGAGTTAGCAACCATTACAGTACAATCATTTGGTATAGTACTACTCTGTGATCTATTTTGAACTGTACCATTAAAATGTACATTACGTGTTGAACGACTGTATGAGGATACAGAAGTACCAGTAGGATGAACATTAGGTCTTGAACCAACACTATGACAAGCTAATGATTGAATATTTGATTCATGTATACAATGACAAACAGAGCATGGATGTACTACACTTGAACTTGATGGATTTACAGATAAATGATTACGTACATGGATATCTGATTCTAAATATGTTTGAAAAAATAAATAATTCAAATCATACGCTTAGATAGGAGTAAATACAAGGCAATAAGAAACAAATTAATATGGCTCTATTGAATATCAACTCCGCCTGTAGCCCCCTCTTGGGATACTGCCGGTCTCAAGCCCGGATAAAGGAGGAGGATCGGGCATGGGGTTAGCGACCCTATCGCATAGAAAACTAACTCTCTAAGAAAACGCTCACCATTAAATATCAACACTTTTAGATGTTATTCAATCATTTCACATTTTAATCTAAAGATGAATATAATTAAAAACAAAGTCACATATCAATTGAAATCTTCCGATATCTTTACAGCTTAGTGTAATATAAGAGACAGAGAAGAAGAAATCGTCATTTTGTTCTACTTAACATAATTTCTTCATTATTAACATATTGATTCATTACTCATTCCCATCAATTAGCTGGATGTTGCTAAGAAATAATATTACTAACGCAAATAATCCTTGCTGAAGGATCACACATGGCAAGAAACCTGGACTAACTCTGTAGTGTTTAGTACAATGTCAAGACCGAACGGGTCATTCTAGCTTCTAGAAAGATCAATAAATTCTTCTTGAGTCACATTTTGACATAGTCAATTATTCACTTATAACCTTAGTTATTTTTATATGAGCGTATGTGTATGCATCGCTTACCCTATTCATCATATGTCTGGCTATAAATAGTGAGTAACACCTGATCGGATCGGGTTAGCACATATACCTTACCGCCTCTTATTCTTAATACCTGGCTGGATAAACGAGTGTATGAAATATACGTATCCAAAATTCATTCCCATATTTGATTTATTTCATACTTCTCTAACGAGAATTACGTCGATAATTATGAACGAGGGTAATCGGGGTGTATATTTTGTTAACAGCACTGTCAGATCAAACTGGGGTCAGATCAGTGGGCCACTAAAATCAGGGTTGTATATTTGCGATGTTTCCTCGTTTTACAAGTATAATTAATAAGCGAGTCCGATATAGCAATCAGCGACGACCAGAAATAACAATTGGAGACGGAGATTTGGAAAAGGTTTATTTAACCTTTTGACTTATATGCTCTGCTCCTTTGTTCAATATATATATATACGATTCTCCCTCCCTCACGAAATAATGTTGCATCTTCATGTACCCACGTTACAAATTATGTGACTTTATTGACCCGAACTGTCTCAACACTATTCGCATCTTCATTATATGTGTGTATTGGGGTGAGTGGGTATACACGAACGTTAAAGCATTCTTCTGCATAATCTTCACCTGTATGGGTAATATTATACGTGATTTTTACGACTTTCGTAACAAAAAATTCGATGCAATAATTTAATTTACAATACTTATAAGCACATTTTACATTTCGACCTGTCAGTAACAACGCATGTGATTTATATTGGCTCACTTTGCCTACAAAGCATTTGAACGCAACATTTGCATGTGCTTCATAATCATTAGGATCAGTAAGCAGCCGCATTCCACATACATGTATATTGCAATTGGACTGACTCTGAGTTATTGAAACAATGCTAACCTTTTTGTGTGTGGTATTCACTTTTTCCGACTACACAAAATAAGTATCATCAGATTCGGTGGATATTTGGAAATAATTCAAACTAATACTGAAACTTCGGATGACTGCACACCATACAATTTCCAAAAAAAACGCTGAGTGCTCTGTGTAAATACATTATATTCAATAGTTTTGGAGAGATGAAATTCGCAAGCTCTTTATCTTCATTAGACCTCAGCTCTCTAAGGTCACTGCATTCTCGTCTCTGTGCTGTTTACGAAATTGAGAGGGCGAAAAGCGAATGACTGGTGCTTTAACCGGGTTGGTGGATATGGGGAGTACACTTGGGGGAGTTGGAAAACCTTGATTGAAAACCAATGGTGCACATGGAATCCAGGATAAATAAATAAGCTTCCTGAGGTAAGTATGAACTTTCAAACCAGTGTCTGGTTCAACCACCTTTATCCTAAATATATTTTTATTTCTACCATAGCAGGCATCGAGCCTTGACCCAAATTTCAAACTATAAGACTTAGGGACTAAATTTAAGCTTTTCCACCGTACGAACGGCATTCTGGTTTCGAGACTGCTTCGCAAACACTTGCTCATCATAGAAGTTGAGTAGAGATTCTATGTGATACATATGGTGTGAGAGTATCCTACACCTGTTACAATGACATCTGAAATGTGACCAGATTGTGACTCATTTGAAACATAGTTCTCACACGATTAGGAGTGAATGGATTATGGGGATAAATAACATTTGATATGGGACGATCAGAGCTATAATAAGATTTAAACCCATTGAAAACTTGTGCTTCATACTGACTAAAGTTTTCACTAGAAACGAATGTACTGTGGGAACAAGAAATATTTATGATATCGCTAGAATTTGATTCATTTAGAATATTTTTCTCAAATACATTAAGAACTGCATTAAAACCAATAAATTATTAAGATAGTCAGCATCTGATATGATATCATTAGAAATTTGACCAAAAATTGATTCATTTGAAACATTTGTCTTACAATGATTATGAATGTCACTCGATATAACTGGATAGTAAGAATAAGAGGAATCTGATAAAGAAGACATTTAAACAGTGCCGAGAGTCAACATTATCAAAGAATTTGTTCACCTCTTCCTCAATAACTAAACTGTTCCTTATTGCAACAGGAAATGTGCCAGTTACCTCGTTAAATATATCTATGATTTTTGAATGCGATTTTGGGTTCGATTGCTTAAGCATGTGTTCATTCAATGCATCGATGAGCATTAAATGAGATTTATAATGAAGCAGTGCTTTTACTTTTGCAGCTAAAATTTACATGTTCTTACACTAGTAACCGTGTTGTTTGTTGTGACAGCTACTTGACAAAAAAACAGAAGTATAGCTGGAGAAATAAGATTTGGGGTTAGTTGGACTGACAACTGAGTTACAACTGGAACAAGACAGTTATATTGGAAACTGAAACTTGTAAATTGACCGGGTCAGTGATTGTTATGACTTTCTTCTTTTCCAAATCCTCGTCGCTAATATGTTGTGACTGAGTTGCCAACTGCTATATCTGGTCGTCGTTAATTGTTAGGTCGGAATCGCTTATTACTTATACTTGTAAAACGAAAAGCCATTGCAATATCAACTATCTAACATCTGATATATTGGACCGGGATTCCGAACCACCTCCAGTAATGACCTAGTTGGAATTTAGTTGATAGCGTTTGATCGATCCAAAAGACAAATATAACGCTAATAACTAACTAGTGATCAAATATTACAAATTAACACAAAACCTAAGATACTTATGTTCTCATGAATTACTTTTTGACAAAATAATCAACTCTGCATTTTTTTTCTACAAATTATGAACAACCAAGTTGACTTGCTTTCAGCGTAATCATACAAGGATTTAAGCTTTGATATATGACGTTAATCGAGCTTTGAGTGAGAAACCTTATCATTAACACTGAATAATTACTACGTTATAATCCGAAAAATTTGAAAATGTAAAGCGCATATTTGTCAGATGTTAAACTTATAGCATTGACTTGAAAATCCCAAGAATGATCCTATAAAACTACCGAGAAGCTTTGACCTGGGTAAAACCCTATTGCCCAAAGCTATTTAAGTTTGACATTCTTCTTAAGCAGAAATCAAGTTATAAACAAAAAACCTAAATTAATCTAATCACTGGTAAACACTTCATTGAACGAAATAAAACGACCTTACCTGTTCCAGAACTTTTAACTACTACAGATCTTCCAGTTAATTTATCATTTTCTTGTGAACTAGTTCGCGGAATAGTTACTCCAGTTTTAGATGTGAACAAATTATCACGTAGCTAAAATAGTTTTTAAAATAAAAAGAGAGTAAATCATTATATTTCCAATCTTCTATCTACGGAGATGATCTATTCATATTAATATTTGTTTATACGACTATTAAGTGGAAGATTACTCAGTACAGCTGTTAGAATGCAGATACTTTGATTAAGCAAGTGTAGAGATTCGATAAACACCACTCTCTGTGTACACCTTTGCATTGTGAGACTATATCGATTAAATGTTTCCAGATTATAGCGGTCAGATAGATGATGGAAGTCATCATACTTCGGTGTTTGTTATAGAAACATCTATAATGAGATTAAAAATCCTGTACAACTGGTTCAACTTATAAGTTTTAGTAAAGCCAAAACAACCACGACATTTAATAAATTCATTTACTTTTGGCTTAATCGTTATACAAATTTTATTTAAATAAAATTATAACTAGACGAAACAAAGTAACAGTGATGTCATGAGAGTAATGACACATTTATCGTCCTGTTGGAAAAAGTTTGCAATAGATCGGTATGAAATGATTCGGTTATATGTAAATAATATATGTTAATGCTTCTAAATATAATGGGTATCAATTTGTTTTAAAAAGGATCTTCTAAATTTCGTGGAGCGGAGATCATACGTTTAGTCACACCAAAAGTTTTAAATAAATAATTTCTGGAAGCAAAAATAACCAACTTCAGTATACTTGTTGCTGAATGGTTTTGATTCGATGCAATGATTCATACTCATTTGACTCCAACTGCACTCTTCTTGAATTATAATAAATGCATCATAATGTTGAAATAGGGCAGAGTACGTAATTATCATCATTGGCTTACATCTTATAAACGTCGTCTCAGTTACTTATGTATGGATCAATATTCACGACACTGAATCTGAACAAAAAACTAAGAAAATAAGTCCAAAAAATGAAGCCGTAAAGAGGAGATTGACCGTTACACTAGCATGTGTTGTTTTATCATGACTTTGTGGAAATGATCAAAGACTGTACAGTTAGTCACATGAGAAACCAAAAGATATGATTCGAGATGGAAAATAGTGTAGTGTCGGGTGCTACGTCAAGCCCACATAGCTTGTTCTATCTTCCAGACTGGCTAATATATTCACACTTCTTGAGTCGCAATTTTGACCTTGTTAATTATTAGCGTATTAATCTTGACTGTTTGTATATGATCGTATGTGTGTTTACTGCCTACCCTATTCATCACATGTCTGTAATTTATTTTGTCCAACTATAAATATAGATGAACACTTGATTAAATTGAGTTGGCTCACTCGTTTTCTCCACCGCGCATCACTTTGCTTCACTCTCTTCGCTTCGTTTTTCCGACCGTTTGTCTGGATCAATGGATGTATGAAATATGTGTGTTTGAAATCCATTCTTGTGTTTGACTTATTTAATTTTGTTATTTACCAACGCGAGTTAAGTTGGTAACTATATGCGAGGATTAGCAACATGCATGTTTTAGTGACAATAATACAACACTCAAACTTACGCCTCTTGACGGTTTTGCTACATAACAGTCAACTGGTGCAACCGTTGGGAATTGCACTCCTTTTTGTAAAAGCGAAGCATATATTTTTTCCAGATCCCGTTTACCAGCGACATCCCAGTTACTTGATATCCAACACTAGGAAGATCGTCAACAATTTCAAAGTAATTACCTTAAGCATGTACAAAACCTTCGTTTGTAGTTGTTGTGGAGGGTCATTTTTAGGTGATAAAAGTTTTAAAAACGCATGCAGAAACTCTTTGTTGGCAACCTGACTGTGAAATCGTTTCCCACAGTTCTTTATTAAAGTTTCCAGGAGTGTTAATGTGTACCATATTGAAACATTGTCTTTGCCTGCAGAAGTGACCAGACGCTTCTTTATCGCTCTTATAGCCTCCTTAGGCCTATAAAATTAAAATTATGCCTTTTCTAAAGGCTCACCCATCATCTGTTTCATTCACTGTGTCACATATTTCCAAAATTAAAGCCCAATCTTCTGATGGCTGACCACTATCAGTCGCTCTTTCTAAAAAAAAGTCTCTTCTACACAGAAAAATTATTAGTGCACCTGTCAGAGTCCCAATTGTTGTAGAAAACGGATGTGGCTGGAAAATATTTTGCATCTAACCTCAAGGCCAAATTACAAAAATGCGAACCATTCTCGACAGTTCATGAAACTTGAATTTAGTAAGTAAGAACGAAAATGGCTAGTGAAAGGAATGCACTCTTTTATAAATGCGGATTATCTGAAACTGTAATAATTTTATTATAATAGTATTTGCACATGCAAAAATGTTTTTATTATCACGTGGTAAACTCACAATTAGATTTTTTGCATTTGCCAATATCTAAATATCCGTCAAGTTTTTTGTGTCACTTCAAGTCAAGTTCTAGGCATTTTATATTTGACATATCCTACGTGACTTGGAAACAAATAACTGCTTTCTTTTGCCTACAGCTTAACATTATTGAGTGATTCTTGATATTTAATAGAGTCCCGGAAGGTGACACCAGGTTCTTATTTGTATAGCTTTACTCCTGCCTATGGATACTAATAATCATTTTCAGTAAAGAGCATGTGAGTTATCGTCTAGTTCAGAATATGGATGAGTACATGTTTGAATTGTTTCTACGATCAGCTTTCAGATCAGCATACTGTCTCCGAGTAGAAAAATATGTATATATATTGAGATGTCATCGAACTGTACCCAAGTAATCCGTCAAACTGAAGGCATCTAAACTATAGGAGACATCATTAGTCACCGACTCTTATTCCACATATAGTTCAGGTCACAGATGACAAGCGTGGATTGGTCAGTCATCAACATGACCAGAAGCATTCTGAAAAGGAGACAAAATATGTTTTCTTTAACTTACATCATTCTAGCAAGTCATTGTAAGTTCTCTTTGGTAGCAGAATAACTTGACTGTATTGAGAATATGTCAGGCTGAACAATCCTTGAGTGGTGTGATTCTGATGTAAAATTACGTAAGCTAAGCAATCCCACCATCTATGAGAACACGTATATTCTTTTCTATATATGGTTTTAGCCCATCTGCTAGATAGATATCACTGGTATCTCTACTTTACCTAGACAGGAATCTTGTTGAGAATGAACCTCGGTTCCGTAACTGAGTACCGATATGTTTTAACTGTTTAAAATTGTCTTCGGGACATATCTAAGAACTAAGTTATATCAACATCAACGTCATTTACATTACTGAGGGACATAAAATTTAATGGGTATACAGAGCCTGCCCGTAAAGTCTTGTTAAGCGTGGATTCCTAAACCGATGGATCCAGGATTCAGAAATGAGGAGGTCGGAATGTATATTCAGAAACTGGTTTATGAATAGAAAGTCAAATGGTATATGGCACACAAAACATGATATGCTACAAATGAATGACTGCAATTGATTAGTCCAATAAAATTATTGGGGTCAGCCTCTATGTCAAAGACCTAAAACACTTCACTCAACGGGCCTATTCACGACTAAAGACATATGCTACTCTTCTAAAGCTACTATGATGCACTGAAACCTAGAAGTATTTTGAAATCAATGATCAATCTTCCTGATTTTTGTTGATTTATCGCACTTATAACCCAATAATACTGCATTTGGAGAGACTAATGTTCACTTATTGCTTTTATAGCAAGGATAAAGTTGCATGAACTGCCTCTCTCAACTACCCCTTCCAGTTAGCAGGGGTTCAAATATATCTGTGTAAATGAGAGAATATTCGCAATCATTCGCAATTTCAAACTGCAAACCGTTTAATTACCCTCTAGTACATGTAGCGACGTGGCGTTCTTTAAGCTCTTTCAAAAGAAGGTTAACCTTTCCTCTTAATCTTGTAGGTACATAGGTTCTCTAATAACAATGTTATCCTAGACTGAAATATTCTATTATCAAATAATTTGATTCGCTCTTCACTTTTAGAACGGAATTAACGAAAATTACGCGTTTCATAATCAAGATAGTTTTCCTATTTCACAAATACAGATCTCTGAAGGTCAAACATTTTCCTAAATCAGTCTACCAGACTTTGAGATTTAAAGAGCTCGATTCAAACTTCTCAAGGTTGCGGTGATTGTTTGCTAAATTTTCGTTTCTTAGACAGAGAACCTCATTGGTTAATTTCTTCCAATATATTAAAACACAACTTTGTTTTTATTAAAAAACAAATACACTAGACTTATTGCTTTTCTACTACACTGATTGAGTCGTTTAACTATATGTATACATAAGTTAATGAGGCTTTAGAAAGTTTGCTTTAACATTTACGTAAAAATTTTTCCTAAAGAACTGGAATACACAGACATGCAGTGAACTGTTTTTTTGGGTTTAGTAGGACCATCATAGCGTATCAAAAAATGTAAATCATATAATTTACATGCTTTGCATCACATAGCTGTTTTTAGCATAATATTTTTCCGAATTCTCATACCTTGATAGCATTCGTTTGTGCTTATTTTATTACAGTCGATGTCAACGCTCTTGCCACTTCGCTGACTTGTGTGAACAGACGTTCCACCTTAAGTTACCAATACTTTAATGTTTCGTGCTAATTCGAGTGAACTTTTTGAATAAAATCCAAGTTCGAGAAAATTTTGGAGAAACTCCGCGGTAAGCAACCAGACTGATGTGGATTTAGAGAAAATAAAGGTTATTGTGATGATCACCTCCATTCGATTTTGTTAGAATTATTAAGACCATTGAAAATCCATTTTTAAGGCGATTCGCATATCCGATTTATTGGGTCTCAAAGTAAAAACCACGTAAAGGTTTGGTGTGGACTTCAAAATTCCTAAATTTTGAAGACATGAAGTGCCATTCTCTTAATAACGACATATCTATATGGGACATGTTTTATATTTTGTTATCACTAAAACAAAAAGCTCTTATTCTTTGTACCTAATGAAATAAATAGTTGTCTTGATCCATTTTCATAATAAAAATATTTTTTCCTCATTTTCAGCCCAACTGTCATTTAAAGCTTAGTTGTAGTGACAGTGTAATTGTTCTCGCTGCCCACTTAATTATATTAATTTCTTATGCCTCATCATTATATTAAGGTTAGTTGTTTTGTTAACCCTTTAATTCATGGTTAAAGGTTAAATCATCTTCATGTGTTAGTGATGAAAATGGAAATGAAAATTTAAAGTTAAAAGAACTTCAGCCACCAATATATAACATCGAAGTGGATGATGTACTATCCAAATTTTCAAAGCACATAATATTACTTCCACAATCGGATCATGTACGTGTCTTGCAAACAGTTATAAGGAATAAGTATGTTCTCTAACTAATAGTTTTGATATATTTTTGTAGAGATACTCCAAGAAACGAATTCTTATTCAATGCAGATTGTCTAGTATGTTTGTTCATCACTTTTACTGTTTCCTATTACTTACAGATACGTTTAGTAGTTGAAGAAGGCTTAAATCAACTTCCCTATGAAAACGTGTGCGTTACGACCCCAACAGGTAAATTTTTTGATCACGTGTACACGTCTGTGTTTATATTGAACTATCAATTATTCTGTAAACGCTCCCAAATGCCCTGGTACGGCCGAGAGTGGGGAGAGTCCGCTCTCCCTCCCGAAATGCTCTCACATGGCCACGCGTATATAGCCTCTGCCAGGGAAGTCCTACTCACTGCCTTCTCGTGGCGGGGGTGTTGTTTACGAAAA
This sequence comes from Schistosoma spindalis, assembly GCA_946903255.1. NCBI lineage: Eukaryota > Metazoa > Platyhelminthes > Trematoda > Strigeidida > Schistosomatidae > Schistosoma > Schistosoma spindalis. The sequence goes on along the minus strand of OX336421.1, from coordinate 2,013,957 downwards.
TGAGAGGACGAAAAGCGAATGTCCGGCGCTTTAACCGGATCCCCAAACCAATGGTGCACATGGGCTCCACTATCCTGAAAGAACAAATGGCGTATGAACCAATCGATGGTCACCGGCTACCATGGGACTGCATCTCCTTACGATGCTCCACTGCCTTGTGGGTTAGACCTTCAGGTCTAAGGCTCCGGGTGTGGTCCCCTAAGAAAACCACCTGCTTCGGTTTGGGCACCCGGGCAGTATCACAGCTCTCACACATATCCAATGAGATCTGTGTGGCGCATATGTATTTGTTGCCTCCTTGTACCAATATCTATGTGTTAAAATAAAATAAATAAATAAAACTGTAAACGCTAATGTTTAAATAAGGGTTTTAGTTTGATCGACTCTCATATCCAAGTGTGATGTCCATTCACCTATCAAAGGAAATACTTCATGTGCTTTGCTCTGTATTCCTTTTCGACCATAAAATACCGATGAAAGTAGAAAACATTTGTCTGTTGCGAAAATTTTATCTCGGGTTTTTTGTAGCATTACTCGTAGATGTTGTAGTTACGGAGTCAACGATGCCGAGAATAGCGTAAACCGTAGGTAAACGTGGTCAATCTGTTGATCATGATATAGGTTGTCTCCAACTTGCTTGGTTGGGACGTGTGTTACGGAAGCATAGCCTACTCTTACTCTGATTGTACTCTGAGTGCTATACGTATAAGTCCAAAGAATGGTAGGAGCAGATTTATTTTTATTTATTTATTTAAACACAAATACTGGTACAAGAGGGCACCAAATATATATATGCGCCACAACAAACAATGAAAATTTAAAGAGAAGGGAAAAAAAGGTAAGGAACGTAGGGAATTATAAAAAAAAGAGAACAATGATGGGGGAAACGAAAAGATACAATCAGAAGAAATCTTTCAGTTAAGGAAGATACAATCACGTTCTATGAAAAAAGTAAAAGGTTACAGCAGGATCGCCACTGGCTTCTATTCTGAGCCATATCTGATAACGTCTCTAGCCACTGTGTTACACCATCTCTCGGACCCCAGCCAGGGAGTCGTGAAGGACCAACAGAAGCTAGCCCTTTGCAGCTTTCTTTCATACCACGACACCATGTCATATACTGACCACCTCTCCGCTTTTTCCAACCAGTCCCACAGTCGGCAGATAATGCACGACGAGGAATTCTCTGGGACGACACTCGTAGAACATGTCCGAGCCACCTAAGTCGGTGTTTCAAGATGGTGACACCAATGGAATTATCGTCTCTGTGCCCGGAAACACGATGCCGAACCTCTGCATTACTAACTTGGTGTTGCCACTGAATGTCAGCAATCCTTCGGAGACAACGATGATCGAACACAGAGAGACGTCTAACATCCTCAACTCGGAGAGACCAGGTTTCACAAGCATAGAGCAAAACTGCTCTCACCGACGTGTTGTAGATCCGACCTTTTACAGCCAGACTAACATCACGAAGGCGCCATAGATGGCCCAGATTGGCATAAGCCGCTCTGGCTTTCAGTATACGTGCATTGATCTCATCACTCACACCACTACCAGCACTTATGCAGCTACCCAGATACACGAACTTCTCGACTACTTCTATCTGTTCACCATCCAGAGTGAGTACAGGATTAGAATCCTGCCAGTCTTGTAGAAGAACTTTGCACTTCGAAGGTGCGAAGCACATACCATACCTACGGACATTGATTGCCAACTGATTAAGTGCGGATTGCATAGCTTGGGCATTCTCGCACAGTAAGACAATATCATCCGCATATTCAAGGTCGAGAAGTCTTTCTCCAGGCAACAGATCCACACCACCATTACTTACATCTATCAGAACTGTTTCCAGAATGTCATCGATGGCAAAGTTGAAGAGGAATGGTGAGATTGGGCAACCCTGCCTAACCCCACTGCTCGAATGGAATAATGGAGAAAGGTGGTTGTATGCCCTCACTCTGCCTGAGGTGTTTGTGTATAGGGCTTTTAGGATGTTAATAATCTTCTCAGGCACACCCTTCTTCAATAGACAATCCCAGAGAACAGTTCTGTCCAACGAATCGAAGGCAGCCCTGATGTCAAGAAACACTACGATTGTTGGCCTTTGATAAATATGGCTGTGTTCTAAGAGATGATATCAGTCGATGAAGTTGTTAACTATTGCGCTGATACATTTTGAAACGTACGAATTTCCAGGTTAGAATCTACCCTATAACACTAATCTGTGTTTTAAGATATTAATTGACATTGCTTAAAATCTGTCTGGAGCAGTCACATTCATTCCTTATATCTATTGATCGTGACTTCATAGGACTTTGGGAATACATCAATCTGGGATTGCTATATATATCGCTTAGTACTGATCATTGTCACTTCCGTCTAATTATTTCGTACTGGTCAATTTTTATCAATAAAGTGACTAGTCAATGTACATATCCACATAAGAGGTCAATGGCTGCCAGAATAGCTTGGTGATATCGTCTCGGACTATGAATCTGAATGCACTGAACATTTTTATACTCCTTGCTGAAGAGTGCTAAATAGCACTAAACCTAGATCAAACGACCTACAATCACTTCTTATACAAACACTTTATATATATATATATATATATATATATATATATATATATATATATATATATATATATGATATAACTATTAACGAAACTAATTACTATCAATTTAATGGTAATCAACTTACACTGGACCTCTCTATAACAGAAGTAAGCGTATTATTCCAAGTTAGCATAGTTTATAACTGCTTTCAGTCAGGTAGGTCTGAGCAGTTATATCATATGATCTTACACAAAAAGGTATGTGTCTCAAGGCCCAACTGTATAAACCTCTGCACATCAAATTAAGTTACAGCGTTATTGTGAATCGAAACGTTTGATGAAGATTCGAGTTTCTAGCGCCACTTAATACTATCTAATATTATCGTTCGTGTGCCCCTTCATTTACACAGGACATTCATATCAAGGTATAAGTTTTCTTCGTGGAAATTGCGGTGTATCTGTTATGCGATCTGGGGAAGCGATGGAACGTGGCCTAAGAGATTGTTGTAGATCTATGCGTATCGGCAAGATATTGATACAAAAAGCCAAAGAAAACGATGATGATGCAAAAGTATATTATGCTAAATTTCCACCGAATATTGAAAATAGAAAGGTTCTGTTAATGTATCCCATTTTAGGTATGTTTCTTCTTTATTTATTCGCATTTCTTCCGATTTATTTTAATAATAGCCATAAAACTATGCAAAGTCACACTGTGCAGTAAAATTGCCCAGTTGTTTTATCCTAAGATCTTTCGACAATACTTGATTTATAATGTAAGCTTGTGAACCTCATAAATTTCGATCTCTACATTTATAGATTCCAATAATTCGTTGTCATTGTGTTCCCATTACATAACCATGGAAGTTGGTACTTTCTACTGTAACTTTAATGAATGGTTTAGTTATAGCGCTTAACTTAAATGATTGTGTTATAGATTTATAGCTCTCATTATTTATTTTGATCTGGATATCCTACCAGTATATTAAGATTTCCTAAGCAAAAACAAATCCAGCACATAAGTCTATGTAGAGATGTGTTTTACTGGTTAAAATATTCGGCTTTTGAGCGAAAAAAAATTACAGATTTCAACCCTAGTTCAATTACCTTTACAATCAAGTATTGTTACTAGTCCTCAAGTTAAAAACAATGTGATTCACTACCGATCACATTCACCTTCACTAATTATATAGATTGTATTAAAATTATCTCAAATAGTTATATTCTAGCTGATTAGTTACATTGCTTGAATAGATACCGTTAGCTCTCTTGAATTTACATCCTTTAGTTTGCGACGTCTCGATAAATGTTTGGAACGTAATCAAAATAGTAATAATAAAAAGAATAGAGGTATAAAGTGTAGAAATAGACCTAGTTGAGATCGATATACATTTATATGTTGGAAATTAATAATGAATAGTAGAACATGTGTTATAGTTACTAGGACTCGTAATCAAGAGGTTATGTAAGGTTAGTGAAATTAATAAGCGAGTAGTCGCTCAAAATGATAAAACAAATAAATTGTGTGACCATCACTAATATTATGTAGGAGATGGATATCCCAAGAAGTAATAATGACTATATTCAAAGTCCGAGGGAGGGGTTGAAAAAAGAGCTAAAATTTAAAATTAATAAAGGTGATTAGATAAACATCCAATCACCATAGCAGAGATAGGCTTGTCACACTTTCTGTATGCATAAGTCAAATCGAAAATGTTTGATAGCGATTTTCTCTTCAAAACGGAGTAAGATTGGTATTTTTCGTGCATAATTTATTTTGAATCTATTACTCGTATTCACTTCATCAATTACAACCATACTATTTTAATGAGCCATAAGATAAACTAAAGGGCTAACAGTTCATCTTTAAGTTGATTAATTTATTATAGGCTATCAAATCCCAGATTAGAAGAGAGAGAATATCTACTTTACAAGTGATCAATACCTTGTTGTATCGATAAACAAAATTGACTTAGTTGTTGTCCACAGTTTTATTCGCTTCATAATTAAACGATTCAACTTAGAGTATACAACATACTTTCAAAATCTTTCTTAACCTGTGAATATTCTTTATCACTATTCAGAAAAAAAATGAAATCCAATGGTCAAATATGACCACAGGATAAAGAAATATCTTCCTCCGTTGAGAAACATTTGGTTGATATCAAGTTAGCATTTGTAGTGTTGTATAAAAGCTTTCAAAAGCGTATACTATGGTTTATTAAAGCCTTGGCCATACGGAAACTGAAACCCCCTTTATGTGTTTTAAAACGATCTGTTCTTACCCTGGTAATACTGATTTATTACCCAGAGTGGTTTTTTATACTTTGTTTATTCTCCCAAGACGACTTTTACTTAACAAGTTAATCAGCGTGAACACTGACAGCGGGATAACCAACTGACTATGTTCCTACCTCTCTGGAAGAGAACATTACACTGTGTTTGGAGGAAAGTGTTCAACATCTCTACTGTCTCATGAAACTGTGCCACAAGGGGCTGTTCTTTCACCTCTTCTTTTCCCTTCTGCATGATCTGCCATCTTCCATAGAAAACACTTTTGTGAAATATGCGAACGATGTCATTGTATGTATGCCGATTTCTACCTCTTTACATCCCATAGAAATGGATGAGTTTTTGTCTCGTATTGAATGGTGGTCTGCTGTTAATTGTCTCATACTTAATCCTTCTAAATGTCAAGCTGTTAGCTTTAGCCTGAGACATGAACAGTACCTAAGCACCATGTTGGGATCCCATAATGCTTGTGTCATTGGAGACTCTGATAAGCACAATGTCGAAGATCAATTATCTCGATGCTACCTTTTCCTCTGATCTCTTTTGGTCTTCTCATATTTTACTGTTATCGAAGAAAGTTTTCTATCTGACTTACTACATAAAGAGGCTGCATGCTTTGCGGATTACTCGATATTTACTCTTACAGTTTGTCAATTCTTGCATGTTACCTATTATTCTTTCCTGGGCTTTTGAGAACAGATTGCTGTATTGCGAAGAGTGCTGAAGGCAATTATCAGAGTGTGTGGTGAATCTTTTGAGGTCATTATTAATATGGTTCTGGATAGACATCTAAAGTCTTGAAAACTCCTGGCAGGTATTATTTTATCAGATATTAATCATCCCCTTCATTCATATCTTTCTCCTTGTATATATTCTGGTAGAACGAAACATCAATACATTAAAATACATGGATGCAAGGAAAGGTATGAAAGTTCTATAATACTTTACCTAGCAAATATACTTTGTGTCAAATAGGTTGTTAAAGTTGACCTAGTCAATAACCTGTATTCTTAAACATGTTTCTAGTTGAAAAGACATATAGAATCAGATCTTTTTTTCACCTTTCTCTTTTCTCTTTTGTGTAAAAGTAACTTGTTGAAATACCTCGTGTTGAGAATTTTATATTGTACCAAAATATAATATTGAATAAAGCCATTCATAATAATAAGTTTTCTTTGTTACGGCTTACCTTTAATCTGATAATTACCATATGCTCGCTAGTAACTAGCATTGTGACGGAATTCTCAGAGTCCTGATGAAAAGCCGTGGCCAGTGGAGCTAATCCATGTCAGGTAGAGACAGATATCTACGTCAGTACAATGGAAGATGTTCGCGAAATTTCTTGGATCTGTTGAGGTTAGACATTAACACCGTTGGACTCCGGCTCAGTGGTCTATAGGTTAAGCGTTCGCACCCGAGACCGAACACCCTAAGTTCGAATCCCGAGGGTGGGATCGTGGATGCGCACTGCTGAAGAGTCCCGCAATAGGATGTAAAGGCCGTTTAGTGCTTCTAGGTTTTCAATGGTGGTCTAACATCAATTGGTTCATGATCTTAAGCAGAAAAATTAATCTATCCAGTTGACTTTTTAGTTTTCATATATAAATGTTCTTAACAAGTATATTATGTGTGATCAAATTGTTTGAAATGTATTGCACAAATATATCACATGATTCTGATAACTTTCGTCTTTTCATTGCACTATTTAAATTTATCAAAGTCAGTCAGTTAGTTACGGCGTAGCATCAGGCACATATATGCATCGGTCCAAGTTGCCATACCTCATTAGCACAGCAAGATGAACACCGGATTCATAGAAATAGTTAATTCAATGGTAGTAATATATAAAAGAAAGCTTGTATATAAGGATATAATACGAGAAGAAAGGGACTAATTGTTTTAAATATTCCAAATAATGTTAAAACCTTGGAAACAATTGAGTTTATTTTTCTCCTATACTATTCTATTGTAATCTTTTAGGTACTGGAATAACTGTTTTAAAAGCTCTGGATGTTTTAAGAACTTATAATGTTCCTATAGAAAATGTAATATTGCTTACTTTATTTGTATCACCACAAAGTAAGTTGAGTTCTTTTTTCTTTTATTTAATGATAGTTTCTTTGTTCCCTGAATGGTTCTAAATGTGTTAAATGTAAAGACGTTTTGACATGATCTGTTTATTCAATCATAAATTCCTCTTGGATTGTATATTGAAATCTACTTTCCTCAAACTTGATCTACCTCTTAGACCAATTCTTGATATGTGAGGATCCCCATACCATTCTATAGTAAAGTGGCTGGCATATATTTGATGAACTAGCTTGTTTGCCACAGGTTCGAATTGCTCTTTATATATATATATTGGTTTCATTAAACCAGATGGTACTTACTTAGCTTACTTACATAAAATACAACTCAATGTTAAGTAAGTAAACTATTACTTGGTGAATGAGTTGCAGTATGCTAATGATGTACTTCTTATATTAGTTATTTACACAGAGATTTCTAAGACTTCTAATGAAAGTTTGTAGTATTAACTAGGATACTTTTTAGAATGGAAACAAATCCATTCATTAACAAATTCAGGTATAATATAAAGTTTATGAACTATGAAAAGGTATATTAAACAAGATTCCGTTCATTCATTATCACTAGTATTGACTGTTAGTGTTTATCTACCATATGCACATAAAAATCTATTTATAGTTTTTTCCAAAGACAGTGCACTATAAAATGTACTTAAAGTTTGGTACATGTTCATTTCTAACGATAAGAGGTTGTAATGAATTAGATGGTGGTTGGAGGTAGTCGACAGAAAACCCTGAACCCAGGTTTCGTGCTACTTGGCACTCGTCAGCAAGGTGTACCTGTAATCTTTGGGTGAACTGATGCTCTCTGGCGGATTCGATCCCGTGTCATCCAGCTTCACAGTCAAAGGCGTTAACATTGAGCTATCCGGGCAGCGACTGAGATGTAATCACAATTGATTGGTCACTGGGTGGTGATCAATGTCATGTGTGTCAAGTCCTTATTAATGCAGATGGAATGCTATTGACCATGTTGCAATGTGGCAACCAGTCCAGGGTTTCCTTTCGATTACCTCCAACCACCATCTAATCTCAACATAGTGCACACAGTATCGAGTCACCTAGACTAGTGGCCACATCGCAACTTGGTCGATAGTATTCGATCTGCACTAAGAAGGACTTGACACATGACATTGGTTACCACCCAGTGATCAATCAATTGTGAGGTTGTAATGAAAAATAGTTTACTATCGCAAATGATGTACTCTGAAGATTTTGTTATGTTCTTATGCCCTGTCCGTTATCACGTGCCAAAATTGCTAATTAGAACACCGATTTTCTTATGCCGCATTATACTACTATGACATGATAATACGATCAATGACCAAGATCTATGCTAGCACTAAACTAGACACTTAATCAATACATTGTACACAAATTCGATCACATTATAACAAATGCACTATTCAGAAATGAATATAGATAACCATAATAAAGACTATATAATACTTTATTCTGCCCAAAAATGCCCTGGTACGGCCGAGAGTTGGCAGAGTCCGCTCTCCCTCTCCAAATGCTCTCACATGGCCACGCGTATACAGCCTCTGCCAGGGAAGTCCTACTCACTGCCTTCTCGTGGCATTACTGTTGTTTACGAAAATGAAAGGACAAAAAGCGAATTTCCGGCTCTTTAACCGGATCCCAAACCAATGATGCACATGGGCTGGCTCTAGGATCCTGAAGGAACAAATGGCGTATGAATCAATTTCTTGGTTACCGGCTACCATGAGACTGCATTTCCTTACGATGCTCCACTGCTTTGTGGATCACACCCTCAGGTTGAAGGCTCAGGGTGTGGACCCTTAAGAAAACCACCTGCTTCGGTCTGGGTACCCGGACAGTATCACAGCCCTCACACATACTAAATGAGGTCTGTGTAGCGCATATGTATTTGGTGCCTCCTTGTACCAATATCTGTGCTAAAACAAAATAAAAAATAATAATACTTTATTCTAAAAAAAATTTCAATCCGTCTACACTCAATGAGTTCAGAGTAGAACTATAGGGAATGAAATCACATATCAAATAGTTAATAAGATGTGTATCTGTTTACCGACGTTTGACTAAGCAATTATGTTCTACTTCTATTAGCACATTTATTTATTTATTCATTTAAACACAAAAAAACATTGGAACAAGGAGGCATCATATAAATATTTGCTATATAAATTACTCGATTTGTGTGAGGGCTGAGATACTACTCGGGTGCCCAAACTGAAACAGGTGGTTTTTCTAGGGGACCACACCCGAAGTCTTTGACCCAAAGGTCTGATCCACAAGACAGTAAATCAACGTGAGGAGATACAGTCCCATGGTAACCGGTGATAAACAATAGATTCATACGTCATTTGTTCATTCAGGATCCTGGAGTTCATATGCACCAACCCAGTTAGAATGGTAGATGTCCCCTCTTCGTCTTCTCAATTTTGTACATAACATCTATGGTGTGAGTAGGAAGCGAATAGAACTTCCCTGGCAATGGTTACATACACGTGTCCATGTGAAAGAGTATTTGGATAGGGAGATCTGACTCTCCCCACTCTCGACCGTACCAAGGCATTTGATAGTACATTAATAATCTCTATGCAATTATATATACATTATTCTTGTCTAAAATTATCATTTATATCAACAAGTTCATTTATTTATTTATTATTATTATGATTCCATAGGTCTTATCAATGTTTTAACACGTAATCCAGCATTAAGAATTGTTACATCAGAAATTCATCCAATTGTACCAAGTCATTTTGGTCAACGTTATTTTGGTACATTTTAATCTAAACTATTACTATATGATAATCTTTCTTTTTCCTTCTCAATCCTTCTATCTCTTCTTTCTTTTCTTTTCTTTCAATACTATTCAATCTTTTATCATATTAGGTTATATAATAACATTGTATTATTTTGTTTAAAAATGTTCTTTACTTCAATTTCAACATCCTTGCGGTAATATCACATATAATTTATGTAGGGTATATTATATTCTGTGTTGCCTATGCACGCACACACATACATACACATACACACACACCCATCTCCTCCCTCCTCTTTGTATCAATATTGATAGATTCAATGTCATATTGATTATTGAATAATAGATATCGATCATTGAATATTGTACATTTCTTTTATTTTTGTTTTCTTTTTAAATATTATTATTCTCTATTTGGTATTATTTCTATTACATAATGAGATCTTTTCTTTGTATACAATGCATGTAATAATGTCTTGGATTTCTGATGTTTAAGTATTACTGTCTCTTATTGCCCCCAAATGCCCTGGTACGGCTGAGAGCGGAGAGAGTCCGCTCTCCCTCTCGAAATGCTCTCACATGGTCATGCGTATATAGCCTCTGTCAGGGAAGTCCTACTCACTGCCTTCTCGTGGCATTACTGTTGTTTACGAAGTTCAGAGGACGAAAAGCGAATGTCCGGCTCTTTAACCGGACCCCAAACCAATGGTGCACATGGGCTAGCTCCAGTATCCTGCGGGAACAAATGGCGTATGAACCAATCGTTGGTCACCGGCTACCATGGGACTGCATCTCCTCACGATGCTCCACTGCCTTGTGGATCAGATCTTCAGGTCAAAGGCTCGGGGTGTGGCCCCCTAAGAAAACCACCTGGTTCGGTTTGGGCACCCGGGCAGTATCACAGCCCTCACACAAATCAATTGAGATTTGTGTGGCGCATATGTATTTGGTGCCTCCTTGAACCAATACAATAATTTCGTATATGCATATAAATATTACTGTATATTAGAGTAAAGCCTGATGAGGATCTAATCGAGAACAATATTGTTCGCTTATATATGTTGTTCCAATACATATGTGTTAAAAATAAATAAATAACTGTCTCTTATTGTTATAACGCTCGGTATTACTTCGTTTAATGTTATATAACGCTTAAATGATTATCTACACTAGATCCCTTCCAGTGTCTATTCTACAGGACTTCAACACAACTCAGATAATCAAGAACACGTAATCAGCCTGATCACAACGTGAATATATTTCCACACCCAATACCGACACAATCCAACAACAATGAACAATCAATAATAAGTGTGTGTTTGACAATAATAAGGATAAGGGAATATATAACTTATCTGACACCTATTAGACTAGATGGTGGTTGGAGGTAATCGACAGGAAGCCCTGGACCCGGGTTTCGTGCTACTTGGCATTCGTCAGCAAGGTGTACCTGTAATCTTTGAGGGAACTGGTGCTCCCTGGCTGATTCGATCCCGTGTCACCCAGCTTGACAGCCAGAGACGTTACCACTGAGCTATTCGGGCAGCGACTGACCTCCTGTAGGACTGAGTTGTAATCACAATTGATTAATCACAGAGTGACCAATGTCATGCATATCTAGTCCTTGCTATATGATCGATAGCATTCGATGTGCATTATTAATAAGGACTAGACACGCATGACATTGATCACCACCCAGTGATCAATCAATTGTGACCTATCAAACTGTCTACATGTCTGACTAAATAGACAACCCATCATGATCATTCTCGCCCACATATCACAATGATAGATAGTGCCAGAGTTTCGTGAATTGGTCGAAGTTAGACATTAACATTGCTGAATGCCAGTTAGTGATCTAGAGGGTAAGTGTTTATGCGCAAGACCAAAGGTCCTTAGTTCGAATCACGCCGTCTCCAAACGCCTTGGTACGTTCGAGGGTAGGGAGAATCAATTTTCCCTCTCGAAATACTTTCACATGGACACGCATATACAACAACTGTCAGGGAAGTCCGACTGGCGAAACTATAATTTATGGACTTACAAATCAGATTTTGAATTTTGGCGTAAAATTTAGACATCCGTTTGGCTAAATAGCGTTTTGACATTTTAGCTTATATCAGTTTGTGATGAAAACCTTAAATCTAATTTCTAACCATCAACTGTAAATTGCAATTCTTGTTCCTCACGCTAGTTCATAATCATCATCTAGTTCTAGTTAGTAAGTAGACATACTGCAGGTCACTTGAGCGTCACTAAAAGGTCGACAATGAAACATAGTCTTACCAGTCCTACATACTGCCTTCTCACAGCACATGTGTTGTTTACGAAATCGACAGGACGAAAAGCAAATGTTCGACGTTTTAACCAGGTTAGTAAACACAGAGCGCACTTAGGGGAGTTGAAAAACCCTCATTCCAAACCAATGGACTTCAGGATCTTGAAGTAACGGATGGCTCGCAAACCAATCGTCGGTCACCGGCTACCATGGGACCGCATCTCTTGACGTTGCTCCATTACCTTGTGGATGAGACCTTTAGGTCGAAGGCTCCGGGTGTGACCCCGTAAGAAAACCACCTGCTTCGGCTTGGGCACCCGGGCAGTATCATAGCCCTGACATAAATCGAATGATTTATTTGGCTCATATCTATTTGGTGCCTTCTTGTACCAATCTTCATGTGTTCAAATAAATAAATAAAACTGTTATATCCCGATTAGAATAATGAATGGTAACTGTTGAGATCTATTTCTGGGCTAACACTATACATATAATTTTACTGTTAAGTAACTAAACCATACATATTCATGTTCGTCCTATTATTTCGACACATAGACTGGAAATAGGGTAAGAAGAGATAAGGACCATTATTAACAGATGTGTTCATAAGAAATGTTGAAAAACTGGCTGATGACCTAATTGAAAACATGCCATTTTATAAGAGATATGTGGACGATGTCTTAGCTGTTTATGAAAGAAAAGAGGATATGTACTGTTTATTGAATAAATTTAACACTCTCCAAAACTATATCAGTCTCTTATGTGAAGAGGAGAAGAACGATCAACTCCGCTTCCTAGATATACTTCTGAGTAGATGAGAAGATGGCTCAGTCAAGCGGTTCATTTTTAGACAACCAACGTGGACAGGTCAATATCTTAATTATTATAGCTATTGCCCTGTACAATACAAACGTGGTTTCATAGGGTGCCTTTTCAATAGGCTTGATCGTATTTGTACAAATGAAGCCATTGATGATGATGTTAAGTTGCTAAACAAAACATTAATAGAGAATGGTTACCATCTGAAATTCATAAATAGATGGAAAGTCCACGGTACAATGAGACCTACTGTAGCCTTGGTAGAAAAAAAGCCTGTCTACATCACCTTACCATTCAGAGGTGATTCAAATAGCCTTTCATTAAAACAGACACTTAAATCAGTCATCAACAAAACGTATTGCACAGCAAAGGTCATTATCAAAGAAAGAACAATGTGCATGCTTCATCCAAAACGTAAAAGACATGAAAACGATTATGTCATATCATGTATGTATGTGGTCACACATAGATAGGGAGGAGCAATCGTGATCTCAACATTAGGGTGAGTGAACATGTACCCAAATGGCTGCAAAAACAAATACAATCAAGTGACCCAATAAGAACAGAAGATAAACATCCATCATCCTCTATTGCTAAACATATAATTGAAACAGGCCATAAGATTGATCTAAACTCGGCTTTTGTGGTATTTTATAAAAGTGTAAAAGAGCGTATACTAAGGTTTATTGAAGCCTTAGTCATACGAAAATCCAAACCCTCTTTGAGTATTCAAATATAATTTGTTCTTACCTTAAACCTACCCTGGTAACATTGACTTATTATCCAGAGTGATTAGGTCTCCTCTTATCCCCAGTTCCAGTCTAGTTGACCTTTTATTTTTATATATAAATGTTGTTAACAAGTATATGTGGTTGATCAGATTGTTTGAAATGTATTATGCTAATCTATCATTACATAGTACTGATAATCTCCGTCTTCTTATATTATATTATCGAAATGTATTAAAGGAACTATTTGAGATTTCTATGTTCCCGACTTAACTGGTAGATAGGGGTTAAGTAAGAGACAGAACCGAGAAGAACTTTACACCGCTCGTACAAGTTTACACATTATTGATCTGATCATTAAATCATTATTCTCTAATTGGCAATATCATTATGACGTCATATATATGTATTGATGATAGGGGGACAAGTTAAAGTATACACAACATAGTTACAATACACTTCTTAATCAAAGAAGAAAACAAAAGAAAAGAAAAACACTCATTAATATGATACAAATATTTAGTTGAAAATGTTCAATTCATTGAAAACAAAAGAGTCAATGATCTTTACAATACAAAAAAAGAAAATGATACTTTTGTTGATCACAATGATTACGTAATACTATGGTTACTATTGATCGATTCATCATTGAAATCAGTATCCATATCTAAAATGAAGAAAAAAAAATCCAATAAATATTGATTATTGTATTGATTATATTTGTATAAAAGTTTATTGATAAGATGTATATTGATTACGTAACAGAAATGAATAAGCTATAATTCATCATGTTAAATATAATTACTAAATAGTAATAGTGATCAGTATACTATTCTATTCATTCAGCCTGAAGACCCTCTAGGTCTACTGCCAGTCTCAAGCCTGAATAAAGGAGGGGGTTTGGGGTTGGGGTTACCGATCTCCTCGCGTAGAAAACGAACTCGCTAAAAAATTGTCCTTGGTACTAGTTGTATTCATTTAACCAAGATATAGTGTAATCACTACTTATTTGTCAAAGATAGGATAGCGCATTAGTTCGGCACGGTAAAAACGTTAGATCCTTTCAAAACGGTTTGACGTTTTGTTTCAACGACTTTGAACGGTTTGACAAGAGGTTTTTATTTCGTATTTTGAGATATTTTAGTTGTAAGAAAATAGCGTGACTATAATTGATGGACGAACTAATCAGGTAAAAGATAACAGGTTTCGGATTTTGGCCCCGAAATTCACTTATTCATTTGGATAAATAGAAAGTTTTGGCATTATAACTGATGTCGGTTCGTGATGAAACATCTGTAATGTAATTTCTAACTTTAATCATCAACTGGCAATCATAATTTTAATTCCTCACAAAGGTTTATAAACCTCATTCGATCCTGGCTATTAGGTGGACACTCTCAAATTCAGTCTGGCGTCGCTCAATGGTCATCCATAGATTATAGTCTCACCCAAGTAATTTTTCTGTAATAAATGACATTACTGTGTATGATCGAAGAAGTGTACTAATGATAAGTCTCGGGACTAGGACAAAATGCTTACTAATACACTCTCCCTCCCCCTCTTTTTGCACTCTGGTTTTTAGTTCTTCTATAGTTAAGTTGGTTTTGTAATGCAAAAAATTGGTTTACATGTTGACATAATAATGTTATAATCAATAGTACACTACTTTTTCTTCATGTCTAAAATCTAACGTAAAAGATTAGTTTGTCTTTTCTAGTAGAGATTACCATTTTCAAGAAGATAACATGTCAACGGAGACAAATTGAAGTCAATCTTTATTATGAATGATCCAAAAATATAATAATAATTGTACAAATCAAAAGCTTTCCTTACACGGTAGCTTAGAATAGAAGGCATATTCCAAGTCCCACTACTGGTTATATTCCAAAAGTATAACAACTACGATTGTTTTGCTCAGTTAGTTGATTTGAAACTTAATGAATCAGTTGTATCTGTTTCTAAACATTTAATAATAAAAATATATCATGCTATGTAGAACAATCAATTGAATAGAATTCATCACTCTACATCAACTTCATTTGATAGCGTGGACAGGACAACACTATGGAGGCTTCTTCTACACTACGGCATGCCTGAGAAGATAGTCAATATCATACGGAATCCCATTGGTGGATTGAACTGTAAAAGCGTGAATGGAGGACAGCTCACAGACTTGTTAGAAGTGAAGACCGCTGTCAGGAAAGGTTACTTTCTCTTTCTCTTCGTGTCCGACTGAATCATGAAGACATCAATATCTGAAGGAGGGATAGCATGGGACACAGTGGACAGCTAGTATGTTGCTGGATTATCTACATTTCACAGACGATCAGGCTCTTCTATCGCACACGCAACAACAAATGCAGGAGAAGACGACCAACGTGGCAGCAGTAAGTCTCAACATACACAAAGGGAAATACCAGATTCTTCGATACAACACAACATGCACCAATCAAAGCACACTTGATGGAGAAGCTTCGGAAGATGTAAAAACCTTTATATATCTGGGCAAAATCATTGATGAACACAATGGATGTGACGGCGCAGATTGGCAAAGCAAGAGCAACATATCTATAACTGAAGAACATCTGGAACTCAAAACAATTGTCAAACAACACCAAAGTCATAATTTTCAATACAAATGTCAAAACAGTTCTACTGTATGGGGCAGGAACCAGGAGAACTATGAAAGCCATCATCCAGAACATAAAAGTTTTTATTAAAATTTGTCTACGCAAAATACGTCAAGTCCATTGGATAGATACTATCAGTAAGAACCAACTATGGGAGAGAACAAACCGGATTGCAGCGGAGGAAAAAATTAGGAAGAAGCGCTAGAGTTCGATAGGATACATATTGAGGAAAACACCCAACTGCGTCACATGGCATGACCTCATTTAGAATCCTCAAAGCCAAAGGAAAAGAGGAAGACCAAAAAACACATTACGCTGAGAAATGGAAACAGACATGAAAAGAATGAACTACAATTGAATAGGACTAGAAAGAAAGGCCCAGGACAGAATGGATTAGAGAATGCTGATTGGCGGCCTATGTTCCATCGGGGGTAACAGGCGTAAGTAAGTAATGTTCACTTGATTAGACTTGTAATTACCATATTGCAATTTGATTGGGATACTAATCTGAATCTTAAAAACAATACTAATCATCCTAAGACTATCAATACTTCTAGTTGATGAATGGCAACGTGTAAAATGTCTAGGTCAAACAAGATTTTCTCGTATTTAAACTAATGACTATTACCATACAACTTAATCAACAATAATATTTTTATTATCAGAAGGGATTGTGTGGAGATTTTAGAAATTTCACTGGTTGAAATCATGAATCCATTGAAGCTAGACCACTATGGAAAACCTGGAAGCACTGGACGGCCGTTTCGTCCTAGTACGGGACTCCTCAGCAGTGCGCATCCACGATCCCGCTCCTCGCGAGATTCGAACCCAGGACCTATCAGTCTCGCGCCAGGCGCTTAACCAACTAGACCACTGATATATTTTTGATAGAGTTTTATTCTCTAAGTTGGATGGTTTGATCATGGAACTTTCATTATTCTTCTGAACGACAAACTTCATTTTGTCCTGATAATGTAATACAGAAGAACAATAAAAGCTCCACAACCAAACCATCTAAGCTTAGAGAATAAAACTCTATCAAAATCATTCAATTGAGTTATAAATTGTCTCCACCATCTCATAATCAATAATGTGTATCATGTCATATATCGCTGTATATCTAATATAAACCTTATTTATGTAATGACCTATAAAGATAATATCGATTGTTTACACTATTACATAATTGACCTAATACTTATGATTGAAATTTCTTGTTTATTAAAACTTTCATTCATTGACACAGTACTAAAGGAACTTTCTAAAAAACCAGAAAAAAAGGTACCATTTTCATTCCAATTTGTTTACTGAATAGAACGTAACTAGGATGTGTATTTTTAGCTTTAACTACACACACACACTTCATAATGTGGTGGTTCAATTTCGTAAATTGGTTAAAGTTAAACATTAACATTGTTGGATGTCGGCTCAGTGATCTAGGGCTTATGCGTTCGCACATGACACTGAAGGTCGTGGGTTCGAATCTTGCTAGACGGGATCGTGAATGTGCATTGCTGAGGAGTCTTACAATAGGACGAAATGGTCATCCAGTGATTACAGGTTTTCAATGGTGATCTAAAATCAATCGGTTCATGATCTCAATCAAAAATATAATGATCTCCACAATCATTTACTGATAATCATCATGTGCTCACTAGTGACTAGCTTTGTGAGGGAATTCTCGTAGATCTATTGAGAAGCGGTGATCAGTAGAGCTAATGCGTGTCAGGCAGTGAAAGGTATCTACCTCAGTACTATAGAAGATATTCGCGCTATTTCGTAGACTGGTTGAATTTAGACATTAACACCGTTAGATTCCGACTCAATGGTCCAGGGGTTAAGCGTTCGTGTGCGAGACTGATAGGTCATGGGTCCAAACCCAGCGAGTGGGATCATAGATACGCACTGCTGAGGAGTCCAATACTAAGACGGAACGGCCATCTAGTGATTCAAGGTTTTCTATGATAGTCTAGATTCAATCGATTGATGATTTCAACTATTAAATTTGTACTCACTGATCAAGCATAGTTTGTAATAAATGGAAATTAATTAACTTAAATGTCTGATTTACTAACACTGTCTTTTCCAAAGTAAAATATTGGATATATCTAAAGTATACACTAAAACATCTATTTATTATTATTTATTTATTTTAACACATAGATATTGGTACAAGGAAGCACCAAATATATATGCGCCACACAAATCTCATTTGATATACGTGAGGACTGTGATACTGCCCGGATGCCCAGATCGAAGCAGGTGGTTTTCTTAGGCGACCACACCCGGAGCCTTTGATCTGAAAATCTGATCCACATGGCAGTGGAGCATCGTAAGGAGATGCAGTCCCATGGTAGCCGGTGACCAACGACTGGTTCATACGCCATTTGTTCCTTTAGGATACTGGAGCCAGCCCATGTGCACCATTGGTTTGGGATCCGGGTAAATCGCCGGAAATTCGCTTTTCGTCCTTTCGTTTTCGTAAACAACAGTAATGCCACGAGAAGGCAGTGAGTAGGACTTCCCTGGTAGAGGCTATATACGCATGGCCATGTGAGAGCATTTGGAGCGGGAGAGCGGACTCTCCTCACTCTTGACCGTACCAGGGCATTTGGGGGCAACTTATTTCATTTCCAATACTTCATAACTGGATCTACAACTGAGAAATGTTCCACTCGACTTAGATGTTTTAGTAGCCAGTAATCATTAGTGGAAATTATTATATTGACAAAACATACTCTCTGTATGATTAAAATTATACATTAGACAGTGTTATAGCCTAAAACATTCCTACTCAATTATTCTGCAATTGATTAACTTTTACAGGACTGTAGCATTGACATGGATCATAGAATAAAAAATGACTAATTTAAATCCTATTGTTAGTTGAAATCAATATAAATGAAGTTGAAATATAAGATGGTGGTTGGAGTTAGACAATAGGAAACCTTGAAACCGGTTCCGGGTTACTTGGAAATCGTCAGCAAAGTCTACATATAATCTTTAGGGAACTAGTATTCCCTGATAGACCTGGTATATATGACATTGATCACTACCCAGTGATCCCACCTCGCGGAACTCGAACCCAGGACCCATCTTTTTCGTGTGCAAACACTTAACCTTTATACCACTGAAATTGCCACCGTCTAACCGTGTTAATGTCTAACTTCGACCAATCCACAAAATTGAGCCACCGATCACTAATGTTTTCAATGAGTTACCATCTAACAACAAACCCGGTTGAACTCCACTGGTCACTGAATCTCACTAGAACTCTAGGAAATACCTCTTGAAGCCAGTCACTAGTGAGAATAGACTGATTAGTATGAGATAGCACGTAACACATTCACTATCAACCCCACAAATTCATATCACAAATTGCATCACCAGGCAAGCCTTAACTTGGAATCCTGAAAAGAAGCGAAAAAGAGGAAGACCGAAGAACACAATACGTCGAGAAATGGAAGCAAATATGAAAAGTATAAATAACAACTAGAAAGAACTGCTCAGGACAGGGTTGGATGGAGAGTGTTTGTAGGCCACCTATGCTCCTCTACGAGGAGTGACAAGTGTAAGTAAGTACAGTAACGTGTTATACAGGATGATTTTGACAAAAAGTAGTCCAATACTGACATATTCTTACCTATTATGATATTCATTATATCATAAAGATTCTGCTTTGTTTCATTTGTACTATTTAAACTTGTGTTAATTTAATGTTCGCTTACTGGTTTATTTACTGTAAAGTAGTCATGAAACGTCAGCAATACAAATTTCTACATATTGCGATATCACATAAAATAAATACAGTATTTTAAGATGGAATAAATGAATTTAAGGTTAAGTGATCGCGCACAAGACTAACAAGTCTTCGGTTTGAAGCTCACTCAACAGGAACGTGAATGCACACAGCGGAGGAGTCCCAAACTAGGATGAAACAGCCATCTAATGTCTCTAAGTTTTCTATGGTAGTCTTACTTCAAGTGACTCATGAATTTCAACTATTAAAATTATCATAACATCCACAAAAACACCTTCGGATATTAATCAGTCTATGCTCATTAGTGATTGGCTTCAAGAGGTATTTCCTAGAGTTCTAGTGAGAAGCAGTGACCAGTGGAGTTCAATCGGGTTTGTTGTGAGATAGTAATTCACTGAAGACAATGGTGGATGTATTTCTCAATTTTGTAGATTGGTCCAAGTTAGACATTAATACGGCTGGATGGTTTCAAGTTCAGTGGTATAAAGGTTAAGCGTCCGTTCACGAGACCGATAGGTCCTGGGTTCGAGTTCCGCTAGGAAGGATTATGGATGTGTACTACTGAGGAGTCCTATACTAGGATAAAACGGCTGTTCAATGCTTTCAGGTTTTCCATAGTTGTCTAGCTTTAATTGAATTATGAATTCCAACGATTAAAATTACTACTATAGCAGATAGATTGAACGTAACAACATAACCTAATTCAATAGTCAATAACTTTATGGAATGATGTTTTAGTTTATTTTGGCTATGCTTAGTTTTATACTATTGAAACAATAAAACCTACTTTATTATAGCTGCTTAAAAGAATAAACCATAATGAGACTAATGTTTATGAATGACCTTTGAGCGACTCTAAAGTAACCATGAGAATGTCCACCTACTCACTAGACCTAGATAAGAGTCATAAATGTATGTGAAGAATAACAATTATGATTTACGGTTAATAGGGTTAAGATTAGAAATTAGATTTAGGATATTTCATCACGAATTGATATTAGTTATAATGCCAAATTTCTATTTAAACAAATGAATGAATGAATTTCGCGCCAAAATCTGAGACCTACAATCTTAAATCTGATTGGTTCATTTATAAATTATAATTTTACCGCTTATAATAATCGACTTGATTTACTGTGAATTATTCATTAGATCCTAATTTGTTTTATAATTTAATTACACTTACAATTACTTAGTTTGTTTTCATCTTCATGTATGTCTTAAATGTCTTTAACCATATTTGATACCTTCATACAACACCCCCAAATGCCCTGGTACGGTCGAGAGTGGGGAGAGTCCGCTCTCACATGGCCATGCGTAAATAGCCTCTGCCAGGAACGTCCTACTCACTGCCTTCTCGTGGCGCGGGTGTTGTTTACAAAAATGAGAGGACGAAAAGCGAATGTCCGGCCCTTTAACCGGACCCCAAACCAATGGTGCACATGGGCTGGCTCCAGTATCCTGCAGGAACAAATGACGTATGAACCAATCGTTGGTCACCGGCTATCATGGGACTGCATTTCCTCACGATGCTCCACTGCCTTGTGGGTCAGACGTCCAGGTCGAAGGCTCCGGGTGTGGTCGCCTAAGAAAACCACCTGCTTCAGTTTGGGCACCCGGGCAGTATCACAGCCCTCACACAAATCAATTGAGATTCGCGTGGCGCATATGTACTTGGTGCCTACCTGTACCTATACTTATGTGTTAAAATAAATAAATAAATAAATAACCTTCATATAACTAGATAATGATAATTGAATGTGTAAAGATTTAGTTTATCATCTAATTGTGAGTATTTTGACTGACTTTTGATCACTCTTAGTTGGTATATGTGTATCCCCTATTTAAAGCCTCGATATAGAGCTTATGAAGCAAGATTATATATAGAAGATGGAAGTTGATTAGCTCTGGAATTCAGTATGTATGTTTTGTCTTATTTTGAAATGATTAGGTCAGTCCATCTGTATTCCACAGTTTATGTTCTCTATGAAGTCAGTAACTGAGTGAATAATAATAATATATCGACGTTTTTAATGGTGGGTACTGGATTTTAATATCAAAGTGAATTTCAACTCTGGGATTCAATTACATTCAGCTGAGAAATTTTATATAGAATGAAATATGAGTGCTTGATTTCACTGATATTGCGGCAGTTCGTTCTGTTCTATTTCACGGCTGCGAAACGTGACCATTAAGTGTTGAAGATACATGTATTGCTCGCATCACCGGGTAAGTAATAGTGAGGTTAGACGAATGGTATCAGGGAATGATGGTAAGTCGGTTGATGGGGTCAGTCAGCTGCAACGTAGGACCAGGCATATATGTGCATCGGTCCAAGTTGCCACACCTCATTAGCACAACAAGATCAACACCGGATTCATAAAAGTAGTTAATTCAGTGGTGGTAATATATAGAAGAAAGATTGATGTGGTTGTAAATCTTCATTGACTGAGATGGTCGGGTCACGTGTTACGTATGCGTGAACACGGATTACCACGACGCGCAATCTTGACTAGTGTTGGGGATAATTGAAAGAAAGTCATTGAAGTTATTAACTTCTAGTCTGAATCATGTTGGTAGATGCAGACCACTTAGTTGCGGTCCACGTGACTATCGTAATCAATGGTTGAAGACTCTTGGTGACATGGTTTAGAATCGATCACAATGGCGTTGGTTTTTACTTTCTCTCTCTTCCCTCAAGCTGTGAAGTTAAAATCGCTTCATATCTTTACTTCTATGAATTAATTCTTTCTCTATATATCATATTCTTATATGCAATACTTCTTTTATATATTACCACCATGGAATTAACTACTTCTATGAATCCTGTGTTCAACTTGTTGTGCTAATGAGGTCTGGCAACTTGGACCGATGCACATATATGCCTGGTCCTATGTTTTAGCTGACTGACTGACTTCACAGTTAACCATATTTCATCTATTCTATGTAAACTATATAGTCAATCTTATATTTGCATCTCATTAATATAATAACACTTAAGGGATTTGAATGTGATCAACTTGGCCTCATATGCTGTTACGGGTATGAGGTCCGCGAGACGACAGCGACCGATGGTTAGAGACCTTGAATGACATGGCTAAAAATCGTTTGCAATGGCGCAGGTGCATTCAGTCTTTGTGTTCCCCCAAATTCTAATCTTCTGAATTCTTCATGTCCCCTATTTTATTCTCTTTCCAAATTTATTCCACTGGATTATACTCCTTAAATAACATCATTAAACCTTAACGTTCCCTGTCACTACTTATACTTTCACTACTCTACCACTACGGTATTTGAATGGATAACTGGTTCTCTGTGCTAATGTGGTATGGTAACTCGAACTGATGTACGTACGTACGAAGTTCCACATTGTTACTGACTGACTGACTGACTGACTGAATAACACTTAAAGTAACATATGAATTAATGTTAATCTCATAACTTAAGAAAGATCATTGAATTGCTTCAAATCCATTAGAAGAAATTACCTTATCAAGTTTTATCAAATTGAGTTTGAGTTTAAATTTAGTCTACTATAAGTAGTATGATTACTTTTACTAAATTTAATAAGGGATATATATATATATATATATATATATATATATATATATATATATATATATATATTTAGAACAACAAGTTATAGTAATATAACAGTCTATAGATGATATATTGATAATATCGCATAGAAAATAAAAGCATAAAACGATTTCACTATCACCCCCCAAAATGCCCTAGTACGTCCGAGAGTAAAGAAAGTTCGCTCACCCTCTCATGCATACAACCACTGACAGGGAAGTAACACTCACCGCTTTCTCACGATAGGGTTTTTTTTAACGAAATTGAGAGGGTGATAACCGAATGGCCGGCAGGGGCTTATACCGGGTTGGTGGACACGGAGACTCCACCTAGGGAAGTCGGAAAACCCTGATTCCAAACCAATGATGCACATGGACTTCAGGATCCTAAGAGAATCAATGGCATATCAACCAATTGTTGGTCATCGTCTATCATGGAACTGCATCTCTTGACGTTGCTCCACTGCCTTATGGATCAGACCTTTGGGTCGAAGGCTCTGGGTGTGGCCCTCCTACGAAAAACCACTTACTTCCATCTGGGCACGCGGGCATTATCACAGCGTTCACACAAATCAAATGACTAGTGTGGCGCATATATATTCGGTGACCCTATATACCAATATTTATATGTTCCAATAAATAACTAAATAAAACTTCATTATCTAAATGAATTGAATGAAACAATCAAACTATTATCATCTCAACAAGTTTCTAATTCAAAAATGATCACAACGTTTTTAGAAATGAACTGGTTAGTCGATAGTTTAGTCATTGGCATTCAACTCAGTCTACATCGTGTTGTTACATATCGGTTCAGTTCAAAATGTTAATGGTTGAGATTCATATTTAAATGGATTCAATATTCCAAAATAGATTACACGAAACAAACATATTCAATTCTACAACAGCTTTATTCACTGATATGTACCCTCTTGAATTGTATTAGGTTGTATATATTCTGGACATAACAATACAATATTGGATGTTTGGAGATAAGAAATCCAGTGGGACTCGAACCTACGTTACTCAACTTCATAATCTGGGAAGTTATTACTGACCTACTACAACTGTGACTGACTTCCGATACTTGTGATTCTTAAAATTAACTCCCTGTACAGTGGACTGAATTAATTATATCGAGACAATACGCACAGTATGCACATATGTCAACAAGTGACTGATCAATTGCAGTCCTAAATAACAATGGGAAGATTCAAGAAAACAATAACAAATGAATTTAAACTTCACCACATCGCATAAGCAGTTGGCTAACAGGACTCAGTATGTAAGTGGATAAAGCAATGATGTTTTTAAGTGAACGGTACCGTGTTCAAGTCCCAGAGTGAACACCAACTTTGAGATGCAGGCACATCCAGGTGACGAGTCCAAAAACAGGACGAAACGCGCATCCTGAACTACACTATTAGCCACTATCCATCTTTGCTTATAAAGCTTGTGATCTAAGGCAATATCAAGGCAATCGGCACAAGATACACATATACCAATAAAAGACTAATCAATTGAAGTCCTAAATATCAATAAGAAAATTTAAACAACCAATACAACAATGAATTCAACTTCACCTCATTATATAAGCTAATGGCTATCTAGACTCAATAGGTAAGTGGATAATATGATGACGTTTGAAGGGAACGGTACTGCGTTCGAGTCCAAGAGTGAACACTAAATCTAGGATGCAAGTACATCCAATCGATAATTCCCATATAGGACAAAACGCATATCCTAGATTCCCATGTCAGACATTATCCATCTTTGCTTATAAAGCTTGTGACCTAAGGCAATATCAAGGCAATCGGCACAAGATACACATATACCAATAAAAGACTAATCAATTGAAGTCCTAAATATCAATAAGAAAATTTAAACAACCAATACAACAATGAATTCAACTTCACCTCATTATATAAGCTAATGGCTATGAAGAATCAATAGGTAAGTGAATAACGTGATGTTTGAAGCGAACGGTACTGGGTTTGATTCCCAGATTGAACAACTATGTTCAACTGATGAGTCTCATATAGGACGAAACGTACACCATAGATTCCACTGTCAGCCATTATCCATCTTTGCTTTGAATGCTTATATTACCAACAAGAGACTAATCAATTCTAGTTCAGAACAACAACAACAACAACAACAATTAAACTAATCTATTATTTCAATCATTAAAATCATGAGTCCATTGAAGTTAGACCCCACCATTGGAAAACCTAGAAGCACTAGACGGTCGTCTCATTCTATTGTAGGACTCCTCAGAATGAAATGACCATCAAACAATGTTTCCAAGTTTTTCAATGTTAGGGTCTAACTTCAATGGATTCATGATCTTAATGATTGAAATTATTATAATCTTAACAAAATCTCTTCTAATCATTAAACTATTATTAATAAAACTTACTTATTGAATTTTTAATACACCAATATTTTTCTAGAATCATTTTAAAACATAACCATTTTTGTAAATAACATAATGTAATTAATATTAAAAGAAATAATATACCAGTAATACATAAATAATACCATGCCCATAATGGTAAATAATAATAAGTAATCATTTCTTCTTCATTGAACATTGAACAATATTTCAATATGGATTATGTAAGAGGTAAAATAGATTAAAACTTGAATATGATATATTATTATGATTATGATTATTATTATTATTATACACACCATTAATATGTAATCATTTAGTCTATACTATAATATTACTGATTACAATCCAAGTACACATGGATCGATAATTCAAATCATTTCATGTCAATGTAGAAATAGTACTTATGGACAAGGGGGGGAGAAGTGGAGTAAGTGAGTGAGTGGGTGGTTTGTTGGTTGGTGGGGTAAGTAAATGAGTACTTTCCCTCCCTTCCTCCCCCCCCCCTTCATCTTAACGACAAACATGTATATTTTATATAGTTTTTTAAAAGGATATAGTTGTAGAATTTGACTTTGTTTTTGATTGGTTCTTATTAAGAGTTAGAGAATCCTGTTGGTTATTCCCCATTTACACATAAAACATTCAGTTATGAGAAATAGATATATATGGTAAATTACAGTACAAAACCATAAGGTGGTTATTTTCTAATCTAATACTTACTTACAATCCGTCATTTACTAATCAATTTTTATCTTAACACTTATTGGTTATTAATTACTTCCTTACTTACTTACGCCTGTTACTCCCAATGGAGCATAGGCCGCCGACCAGCATTCTCCAACCCACTCTGTCCTGGGCCTTCTTTTCCAGTTCCATCCAATTCTTGTTCATTTTTCTCATATCTATCTCCATTTCTCGGCGTAATATATTCTTTGGTCTTCCTCTCTTCCTTCGACCTTGAGGATTCCATATGAGGGCTTGTCTTGTGACGCCATTGGGTGCTTCCCTCAATGTGTGTCCTCTCTTCTTCCAGCGCTTCTTCCTCCACTGGGATCTGATTTGTTCTCTCTCACAGTGGGTTGTTACTGATAGTGTCTGGTCAACGAATCCGGAGTATTTTGCGTAGACAATTGTTAATAAACACCTGTATCTTCTGGATGATGGATTTCGTAGTTTTCCAAGTTTCTGCCCCATACAGTAGAACTGTCTTGACATTTGTATTGAAAATTCTGACTTTGGTGTTGGCTGCCAATTGTTTTGAGTTCCAGATGTTCTTCAGTTGTAAATATGCTGCTCTTGCTTTGCCAATCCATGCCTTCACATCTGCATCAGATCCACCGTGTTCATCGATGATACTGCCCAGATATGTAAAGGTTTTTACATCTTCCAAAGCTTCTCCGTCAATTGTGATTGGATTGGTGCATGCTGTGTTGTATCGAAGAATCTTGCTTTTCCCTTTGTGTATATTGAGACCTATTGCTGCTGAGGCTGCAGCTACACTGATTGTCTTCTCCTGCATTTGTTGTTGCGTATGCGATAGAAGAGCCAGATCATCTGCGAAGTCTAGATCATCCAATTGCATCCTAGATGTCCACTGTATCCAGTGCTTCCCTTCAGATGTTGACGTTTTCATGATCCAGTCGATCACCAGAAAGAGAAAGGGTGAGAGTAAGCAACCTTGCCTGACACCGGTCTTTACTTCGAACGACTTTGTCAACTGTCCTCCATGAACGATTTTACAGTGTAATCCATCGTAGGAATTCCGTATGATATTGACTATCTTCTGAGGCACGCCGTAGTGTCGAAGAAGCTTCCATAGGGTTGTTCTGTCCACGCTATCAAATGCTTTTTCGTAGTCAATGAAGTTGATATAGAGTGATGAATTCCATTCAATTGATTGTTCCACATTGGTTATTAATTACTAACCAATATTGTAATGTGTAGTTACTTCTTTTAGACCTGTTATTCTTCATGGAGGAGAATAGGCCGATCACCAGCATTCTCTATTCAACTCGGTCTTGGACAATCCTTTCCAGTTGGCTAATTTAATTCTTAACAATCACAAATTTGACTATGAAACAGAAGGAAATCAATTCGAACATGCGTAGACATTACTGATGATGAGAAGTAAAAAATAGATTCATGATTGTCTGCCAATCAATATTAACTAGTGGTTATCGAAATAGGAGTACCAATGTATTCGATAACTTAGTGCAGTGGTCCTACTATAATTTGTACGTAAAACGATGTAGATACTGCTGAGTTTTACTCAAATCGTAGGACGACCGGAAGTATTGGGCATCCGTTTCCTTCTAATATGAGACTCCTCAGTAGTGTGTACCCAGGTCTCCAATGGTGATCTAACTTGTACTTTATCGTTTAAATGATGAACTGACTTTAGTTAGATAACCACTGAGAATAGAAGGCTCTGGAAATCTATTTTTTCCTAAATAGCGTATACCCAAGACTAAACCGCCGTGAGTACTGGTTTCCATCATTGATGTATTTCTAAACCCTCATCAGTGAGAAGTTCCATATTAGGACAAAACAGTTGTCTACCGCTTCATTGATCCTAATGGTTGACTAAGACCACGTCTTGTAATGTAAAACTTGTGAACAAATAAGGACAGCCAATATTACCCAATGATTTCTTAATTGTTAACTCCTTTATAATCGGATTCACCCACATGTCTTTCATGAAACTTCTGGTATATATATGCATTACACTGCCATGTTCATAGAAGACATGTATAGACAACGTTGGATGACTGAAATCCCAAATAAAAATTACACTCTTATACGCAGCAATAATACACGAAATGAATGGGATAACGCTAGAAATTGCATTTTCATTAAGATGGTCATCTTTATACCTACATAAGTTTCTTGCATTATACCTGATGTCATTTTGTGATAAAAACCCTAACTTCGTATCTTGACTATTAGTCCTTAACATCAGTTCATAAACCCATTTCGAACTAAGTGGCTGGTGATGAGTAAGGCAACATTGGGGACCATTTCTCAGATTTAGCCCAACCAAGTAATCAATATATCCTACGCTGCAGAGTTAAAGAATTTGTAATTGAAAGCACAATTTGAGACTAGACTCTTACGGTTCATTTCAATATACGTGAACATCAATTGTGCTTCACTGACAACTACTAAGTGTATGTCAATAAGGTATTTGCATAGTGTGTTAACTATAAAGTAGGTCCAAACTAGAGAAGCTGGAGTTCCGAAATTGTGGGGAAAAAAAACAAATAAATTGTTGTCATTGACATCGTAAACATATTCCTGAACCTCAGTATTACTAGTATGGTGTTGCTACCAGATATAAGATATTCTTTTGAAGTAATGTTAAAAGAACGTAGAATCACCGAACATTTTCAGGAAGGAACGGCCTAGTTTAATAAACGCAAAAGTCGATCCTTTATATCTATCACGACAGAATCAAATGTGTCAAGTAACCAACCATGTGGAGCATACCATGAGTGCGCACTCTGCTGAGGAATACCTAAAAGAAACAAACTAACTGTCCAGTACTGCACAGTTCAGCCAGCCACAATGTAGGAACAGGTATATATATGCGTCGGTCCAAGTTGCCACACATCATTAGCACAACAAGATGAACACCAGATTCGTAGTAGTTAATTCAATGATGGTAATATATTTAAAAAAAAGATAGTGTATAAGACTATAGTACAGTAAGAAAGAATTGGTTGGTAGAAAGAAAGATATGAAGCGATTTTAATCTTATGGTCAAGAGAAGACAGAAAGTGTATACACCGACACCATTGTGATCAATTCTGAGCCATGTCATACAGAGTCTCCAACCATTGGTTATGATAGTCACGCGGACGCCAACCAAGTAGTCTGAATCTACCAATAAGGTTCACACTAGAAGTTATTGACTTCAATGACTGATATCACGTTTTGGTTTAGCTATCCCTAACTTTCTTCCAATCATCTCCAACACTAGTCAACATTGCGTGTCATCGTAATCGGTATTCAAACATACGTAACACGTAGATCAAACATCTTAATCGATAAAGATTTACAACCCAATCAACTGATTTACCATCATTCCCTAATACACTGAATAGCTTTCTCTAGTTGATATGATTTTGCATTAAAAAACAACCATCATCACCCTCCACCTATCAAAGACTTATCTAACATAAACAAAATCAATAATTTAGTAAATCATCTCAACATAACAAACATTCCAATATCACAATTTTATGTACAAAGTCAAACTGTCCATAGATCAGTGGATCAAAGGGTATAGTAATAATTATTAATTGGATGATTGAATAATATTATTTTCATCTGTATATTGTATTGGTAAACCCATACGACCATCTTTTATTTGGGCTATAGGTGTTTGACCAATTTTTGGATCTAAACCATACCATGTCCGATGAACACGATTAGCATATAAATTCCATTGATTATAGTCAATTAATTCACTTGATGATTGAGCAATTAAAGATTGAGCATTATTTTCATTATGAATCTTATTCTCTGGAATAAAACGACTATGTCCATTAATTAATGAAACCATAGCAAATGATTCAGTTATTTGTGGAATCACATTCTCTACAGGGATATAAGCTTGACCACCTGAAAAAAAATTTTTTTTTTAAAAACATTTTCACATATGTTGAAAGATAAAAGAAAAAGTATGCAGTGACTAAGTTACAATTCATGGATCAATGAGAAGTGATTAATGTGTTGTGTTTGTCAGATCATTTAGTGCAGATCAAAACTTATCATTTAAGTTTAAACTTGCCCCCCAAATGCCCTGGTACGGCCGAGAGTGAGGAGAGTCCGCTCTCCCTCTCGAAATGCTCTCACATGGCCATGCGTACATAGCCCCTGCCAGGGAAGTCCTACTCACTGCCTTCTCGTGACATTACTGTTGTTTACGAAAATGAGAGGACGAAAAGCGAATGTCTGGCGCTTTAACCGGACCCCAAACCAATGGTGCACATGGGCTCCAGTATCCTGAAGGAACAAATGGCGTATGAACCAATCGTTGGTCACCGGCTACCATGGGACTGCATCTCCTCACGATGCTCCACTGACTTGTGGGTCAGACGTTCAGGTCAAAGGCTCAGGGTGTGGCCCCCTAAGAAAACCACCTGCTTCGGTTTGGGCA
This sequence comes from Schistosoma spindalis, assembly GCA_946903255.1. NCBI lineage: Eukaryota > Metazoa > Platyhelminthes > Trematoda > Strigeidida > Schistosomatidae > Schistosoma > Schistosoma spindalis. The sequence continues at coordinate 1,982,911 of OX336421.1, read as the reverse complement.
CCCGGACAGTACCACAACCCTCACACATATCAAATGAGATTTGTGTGGAGCATATATATTTGGTGCCTCCTTGTACCAATATCTATGTGTTAAAATAAATAAATAAATACACTAGTCAAAGTGACTTGACATCACGAGTATTATGCTTAGATATTAGGTGGATGAAAGTAGTCAATAGGAAACCTTGTTTATTTTAGATTTTGTAATAATTACTACTTTTCAACAAAGGGTATTTGTAATCTTTAAGGGGTTGATACTTTCAATAGTATTCGAACCTATATCAGAAAGCTTCGTTGCTTAAGATAGTAACCATTGATCTATTTCGATGATAATGTCATAGTTCTACTGTAAATGAAGAACAAAAAATTTAACAATGTAAGATATTTACTTGGTGTTGTTTTACTTGTATCTTTCCATTGTTATTTAGGACTGCAATTGATCAGTCACTTGTTGGCATATGTGCATCCTATACGGACTGCCTCGATATTTCCTTAGGTCACAAGCTTTATAAGCAAACATGGATAATGGGTATCAGTGTAATCCAGGATTCCTGGATCCAACAAGAGATTGATTAATTGAAGTCTTAAATAACAATAGAAAGATACAAATAAACAACACTAAGTGAATTTAGAATGTAGGATATAGTTTAAACAAGTTCCAAATGGGTAAAACTATAACATCACCACAAAGTTTAGTATCCTAAACATAAATTATCACTTGTTAATCAAATAAATTGGAGATTTAGCATATAGCTCCCAAATGCCCTGATATGGCCAAGAGTAGAAAGAGTCAGCTCTCACTCTAGAAATGCTCTCACATGGCCATGTGCACACAACCACTGACAACGAAGTCCTACTCACCACCTTCTTACGGCATTACTGTTGTTTACGAAATTAAGAGGACGAAAAGTGAATATCCGACGCTTTAACCGGGTTGATAGATATGGAGAGTTCACCTAGGTGATTTGGAAAACCCTCATTCCAAATCAATGGTGTATATCGCGTCCAAGATTCTGATGGAATCAACTATTGGTTACCAGTTACCATGGGACTGCATCTACTGACATCGATCCACTACTTTGTGGATTAGACCTCTAAATCAAAGGCTCGGGGTGTGGCCCCCCAACATAACCACCTATTTCGGTTTGAGCACTCTGGCAATATCACAGCTCACACACAAATCGAATGTTTTTAATAAATAAATTTAACATATGAGTACTCAAGTAACTTGTGAAAAAGTAAACAAACAAACAATCGAAATTCCATTTACCTGGTAATAAATCATGAAAATCTATTAAAAATTTCTCTGTTGTCCATGTACGTTCATCATTTAATGTATAATCATTTATATAACATGAATGTAAAGCACATTCCATTTCATATGGTGTTATAATTGGAATATGAAAATTATATGAATCTAATAAACTTGTCTCAGGACAAGCTATTATAATTAATAATTGTAATTCAGGTAAATTAGCTAATTTTTCTGGATTTAATCGACCAACAATTAATGTGATACATGAACGTTTTGCATATTTTATTAATAATTTTATACGATCAATAATATGTTGATAATGTTTAATCGATAATGTACAAACCTTTGGGGGGGAGTTAAAGGGGAAAAAAGAACAACATTTAAGAGAAGAACATCAAAGGATACAAGTATCTTTTGTGCCCCAAAATGCCCTGATATGGCCGAGAGTGGAGGGAGACCGCTCTCCCTCTCCAAATGCTCTCACATGGCCACGTGCATACAATCATTGAGTAGGAAGTCCTACTCACTGCCTTCCCATCAACGGGGTGTTGTTTACGAAAATGAGAAGACGAAAAGCGAGTGTCCGGCACTTTAGCCGGATAACAAATCAATAGTGCACATAGGTTCAAGGATCCTGAAGGAACAAATGGCGTATGAACCAATCGTTGGTCACCGGCTACCATGGGACTGCATCTCCTTACGATGCTCAACTGCCTTGTGGATCAGACCTTCAGGTCGAAGGCTCGGTGTGTAGCCCCCCAAGAAAACCACCTGCTTCGGTTTGGGCACCCGAACAGTATCATAGTCCTCACATATATCAAATGAGATTTGTGTGGCGCATATATATTTGGTGCCTCCTTGTACCAATATATATGTGTCAAAATAAATAAAATAATAAATAAGTATCTTTTGTAGAAAACAAAACTAACTAACAAGGTTTGGCCCACCGCCTGAAATTCCGTCGTACAATTATGTGTATATAGCATCTGACATGGAAATTCAATCTATTACCTTTACGCAGTAGTTATTTTTTTACTTGTTTGAACATATAATTATTGGTACAAAGGGACACCGAATACATATACACCATAAAAGTCATTTGATTTGTGTGTACGCCGTGATAACACCCGCGTGTTCAAACCGAAGCAGATGGTTTTCTTAGAGGGTCACACTCGGAGCCTTCGATCTAAAGGTCTGATCCACAATGCAGTGGAGCAACGTAAGGAGATGCAGTTAGATGATAGCTAGTGATCAACAATTGGTTGATACACCATTGGTTTGGAATCAGGGTTTTCCAACTCCCCTAGGTGAGCCTTCAGTATCCATCGGCCCGGTTGAAGTACCGGACATTCGCCTTTTATCCTCTCAATTTCGTAAACAACAAACGTGGTGCGAGAAGAAAGTGATTAGGACTTCCCTGTCAGTGGTTGTATGTACGTGATTATTTGAGAGTATTTGGAGAGGGAGAGCTGACTCTCTTCACCCTCGGCCGTACCAGGGCATTTGGGGGCCCATATAGTAGTATTTTTTACGAATTCGCAAGAATGGAAAACTTAAACTGAACAGTTGAATAAGAAGGGCCTATATGGTAAAGTTGGTAATCCCTGGTTTAAAATCAATGGTGTAAACGAATGCAAAGATCTTGATTAAACGAATAGCATATGGACCCATCTCGGTTACTGCTTTGTAGATTAGATCTCTAATTCAAAGACTCGTGCAGTTATGTTCTTATAAAACCACCTGCTTTGGTCTGGGAACCCAAGCAGTATCTTAGCCAACACACAAATAATAATATGGCCAATAATGAAGGAAATGTTTTCGTCTTGATTCGTTAATTCTATAGATAATGATAGTAGCCATATGGCTACATAAACATTGTTCAAACTACATCATCTTTTAGGACCTCTTTATACCCAATTTGTGTATAAATTTACTTTTATACTCGATCAGCAACACTATGTGGATTGACCAGTGGTTATATATTTTATGTATATTACAAAAAATAAGCAAAAAAAAATAGTCTTGGTGAAAAATTTTACTTTTATACTACTCATAGACCTAAATCGAAGCAAGTGGAAGTTCTAAACCCGTATTCCAGTGACAGAAACTTAAGTACTTCAACGACTGAGATAGTATCCACCTCCGTTTATAAATTGTTGTACTTTGGCTTCATGAACTAAACATTATTGTAGTTTCAATTTGATCTTTAAAATACATAGTTTTGTAAAATGTTTACTAACATTTCACTTGACAGTTTACATCTCGAATTAGAAGATAAGATTTATCAGTGAGCCAACCAAAAGACGACTATACTGTGCAATATTTCGTTCTCTTCTATTCTAGATGTAGATCCTGACCTTTAACTATAAAAGACATGCGTAGGTTGCCAGTATTTAATCACAGACCCCTTCAAAGTTTTACTTGTTTATGTTGAAACCATAGAGTGTGCAACGTTAATGTCAAACCCAAGGTACTAGGTAAAAGTGGCAAACAGGTTAATGAAGTAAAGTCTTCACTGAACAAGGTAGTTATGGCATGTTATGCCCACCCCCCAACGCACCATCTGCTACGATGTGAGATTTTAGCTCGTGTAAGAGTTTGTTAGAAGATAAGGGGCATCTACAAATCCACCGACTGTTAGATTGAATCATGGTGATAGATGAGATATAGACTACTTGATTGGGGTCAATGTGATTTCGTAACTAAGAATTAGGGACGATGGATAACAAGGCTCAGAAGATCAAGTCGTACTGCTGACTGTACAGAGGTGTGATGGCACTAAAATGTATCCTTCAGACAACCAGCATAACAGCGATGCTGTATTCCCACAAGGAAGGGTAGGGTTAGAAAAGGTTCACCCTAGAAATGCACACCTCCCCTTATCCCACGAATTTCCATCTTCGGCGGTGAGGTCTCAAGAAGTACAGAGCTAACACGAAAATTACTCACAAAAAGGTCGTGTGTGACTGACCTCAGACGGTTGTCCCTAGGGGATCGCGGTCACGCTCTCTGGTCACTAAGACCACCCCTAATCCAATTTCCCTTTCATGTACCTCCAGAAGAACTCTTTCACAGTGTGGGCAACCTGAAAATGATAACCGCCCTCATACCTCTAACAGCACTCAAGACCACTGTGATCTATATTACCTATGCTACCACTTATACTACTACAAGTGATCTGGCTATGTTGACAAGATATGGTGACTTGAATTAGTTCATATACCAACTGTTAAAAGATGAACTTTCAGAAAAGAAAAAAAAAACTAATTAACAACTTACCAAAATTCCAATATATTGTGCATCTTTTGCTTTTTCAATTAAATATGTTCTTCTTTTTAATAATCTATTCACTTGTAAACCAGATAAATCTAAATCACAAGTAAGTGGATCAAATAATATTGTTTTTGATGGATCAATTTCAGGGATACAAAGTAGAATACGATAAATTGAATATAAATCTGTATCATTTTCTTTAGTATGTCCAATATATAACATCCTCCAACTATGTTTATTATTATTATTATCAATACTACTTAAAGTATCTAAATCAAATTGATAAGGAATTAATAATCGTCCACAACGAATTAATTGATTTTTATGATTATTCATATCATCTTTCTTATTGGTTTCTATGACTGAATGATCTAATATATTCATATATGGCATAGACCATATTAGTTTTGGTAATAATTTAAGATTATATGAACTTGAATCATTACTATGCATTGATATTAATTCATTATAAATATATTGAGCAATATCTTTAAAACGAAAATCATACATAATGAGAAGAATTGAAGGTGTAATAGTTTCTGATGAATAACCAATAATATTCTGTATAAATTGATGTGAAATTTGTTTATATGATTGAATTTCATGATTCAATTGATAAGGTGAATATTTACCAAATACATAATAAATAGGTAAATAACCAGTTGTTATAGATAAACATGCTCGACCATAATGAATTAATGCATCAATTTTCATATGTTGACCAGCTATTTCATCAACACAACAACTAAAGTGTATTAAATTAATACAAATTAATTACAAGGTGATAGAAGTGACAGTAGTAGTATAAATGGTAGTGAAAAAACATTAAGTATAGATAATATAATACACAAAGAAATATATTCACGGAATAAAGAGTATAAGGTAACATTAAAACTGAAGTTGTAAAGGAAAATAGAAGTGAATCCACCACTGCCTGAGAAAGTCCTACTTAGTGCTTTCTCGCACCACGGGTGTTGTTTAGCAGATTGAGAGAACGAAAACCGAATGTCTAACGCTTTAACCGGATTGGTGGATAAGGAAAGTCCACCTAGGGAAGTTGGAAAACCCTCATTCCAAACTAATGATGAACATGGACTACAGTATCTTGAAGGAACGAATGGCGTATGAACCAGCTACCATGGAACTGCATCTCCTGACATTGAGCCACTGTCTTGTGGATTAGACCTTTTTCTCAAAGGCTCGGGGTGCGGTTCCCTAAGAAAACCACCTGCTTCGATTTAAGCACACGGGCAGTATCGCAGCTTTCACATAAATCGAATGATTTATGTGGCGCATATCTGTTTGGCGTCTCCTAGTACCAATGTTTATGTATTTAAATAAAATAAATAGTAAATAGGTAGACATCTGGTTGTTACAGATAAATATGCTCGACCATAATGAATTAATGCATCAATTTTCATATGTTGATCAGCTGTTTCATCAACATAACAACTGAAGTGTACCAAATCAATAAATTTCGTAAGTTGGCGTTTTCAATAATTTACAATGAGAATGAGGAAAAAAGTCAATAAACGATAACAATATATGTACATATGATTTTACAGGTGAGAAACAGAGGAATCGTATACAGCTTGTTTTATTCCCGATTGACAGAACGTTCAGTCAGTCAGTCAACAACGTAGAACTTCGTAAGTTCGTACATCACTCCAAGTTGTCATACCACATTAGCAAATAGATACAATTGTCAATTCAAATTCCATAGTGGTAGAGGTAGTAAAAGTACAAGCACTAATCGGAAACATTAGGGTTTAAAGATGTTATCTAAGGATTATAGTCCAGTGTGAAATAAATTTGGGAAGCGAAAAAAAGAAAGGGACATGAAGAATTCAGAAGATTAGCATTCGGGAGAATACAAAGAGTGGATGCATCTGCGCCACTGAAAACGATTTCGAGCCATGTCATTCAAGGTCTCTAACCATTGGTTGCTATTGTCTCGCGGATCCCAACTAGATAGACAGAACGTTAACGATGTTAGTAGGTAGAAAGTTATATATAGTAAAAATTCATACATTACAGGAGAAAACCGTTCATTAACTTACACCCTCGACTGATAATTACTAAGATGTAGAGTTGCAACAGTGTATCTCCATTAATGATGTATATAGAAAAGTACATGAGACTTTAAAAGATTCTTTACACTTGAAAACCAATGATCGTGAAGGTTCTTTGGTCGAACTATCACGAAGAGTGATGCTCGCGGATTTTTATCATTTTCACTGAACTGCGTCAGAGATATTCTTTTACAAGTAATGCTTATATTCTCTGACCTTCCAGATATCTGTTTCTTACCAGGAGATTCTCTTATCGACTAAAACACTCAGATGATACATTACTAGTTAGTGACGACTGACAGGATACACTCTTTTAACTTCCTTGAGAAAAATTCAAGCATGTTTGGGATGTGATTCTCCTTTCAAATGCAAAATGTTGCATCAAAACCAATCTATATCATCATTTAAATTAACCATAAGGAGTGAAGTAGTTAAGTACTTCAGGCAATTCCCTTATCCTGGTAGTCTCATCAGCCATAAACGGTTGGTATCTGACGAAATTTGGAAACGGTTTTCGTCAATTCTCATCACTTATAGTGGTATCTCTGATAGTGTTATCACTTGTAGAGATACCCTTCCGTCATTCAAAGGATGGATAGGAAAAATGGAATAAGAAACGCGACCGAGACTCTTACCTATACCTCTAGAGACTTAGGCAAAACGGTTGTAAGAACAGACATTTTAGGGACTACATTGCTCAAAATGTTCCTGACATATTAACTGACATTTTTGGCACTGCAACAGGCGCATAGGTAAGATCTAATACATTAAATAGCTGTCACTCAAAGTTTAGAATAAAATGAATCAGTGGTTTTGATAGCTGACAGTTCAGTTGTTTATGAACCTGAGAACAATCACAAAAGTTTAACGAATACAATAGTCTATGATTTAAAAAGTCTTTTCCCTCCTATTGGTTTTAACAAACACATAACTTATTTGATAGAGAAATTCAAACGGAATAGTGAAAAATGCCCGAAATATAATTAGGGATTTTAAGTATTAATCATTTTCATTACTAAAATATCCCTCAAATAATCAAATGGCTTCATAAAAAACCCACTCACCTTGCAAACGAGCTATCTCCAAGAATAACACACAAGCAATCAGTAACAATAGAATTCAACTGCCTACATATGACAATTGATATACCCAAAAGTTCATCTGGAAATTGTAATCCAACCTATAAAACACTTAGATAACATACAATTTAATTACCTTAGTAAATTTATTTTTTTTAATCCAATTCGCTGTTTCATTTATTTCAAAAACAATGGGAATATCAGGAGAATTTGCGTTCCATCTTTCAACCATTTTTTCCTTTTCGTTTTAATGTCAAAATATACTTTTAAATTTGAAATGAATATCTTTCAGACTAATCTATATTATCTAACACAATCAGTACGTAACCACCAGATTGATGCAAGGATCTAAATATAACGAGAAAATGTAATTTACCGAAAAAGTTAGAATATACATACATCACATCTATTTGAAATGGAATTATCAATTATTTTATCCTCAAATGCCCTAGTTGAACCAATATAAATGCTGAATGTGTAGCTCGAAAATGGCGTTTCAGAACGTCAGTAATGACGTCTGCGAATTTCTAAACATGTAATAACTGTGTAGTTACGAAAAAGCAGCTAATTACACGCGTACTTTGCAATACAATACTCTTATGTTCAACAAATATTCTCAGATTTATGGTTCTATGACAACAAAATTTATAGAAATTCAAATCATTGAACAATCCCATCATAAAGATGACGAGAGAAACGAATGGAAGTGAAAAATTGGGGGTGAAAGTGAGATCGTCTTCATAATTGTTGAAAACAGAACTTGATAAAAACGCTCACCCAAAATCTAATAAGCATGTGTGTAGCGAACCCAATCAGAAGCAGCGGTTAAATTGTTCAAATGGTTGTGGACGGAATAGAAGAAGCTTTCGCTTAACAGGCTTCCGTGTCTAGTAGCAGAAGATCACCAATACCTCCAGGCAAAAACCTAGGTATATTAATGATAAAAGAGAAAAAAAAGAAATTGGTAAATCATAGGAAGATACTATCCTTAGTCCTTAAGAATAGATCAAGTTGCCTCTTAAAGGACCCCTGGAAAGTCACTTGGACTAGCTCAGCTGGCAGCGAATTCCAGCATTTGATAACTCTTAAGGAGTAGAAGTTGTGCCTTCAGTCCATTCTACTATGTTGTGTCTCTAATTTCTGGGTGTTACCCCTTAGGTTAGTGTTGGGACTAAGCTTGAGTAGGTGTTTAAGAGGATGTCCAGAAGTGTTAAGAATACTGTAAGCCATTAGAAGGTCACCTCTAAGACGTCTATACTCTAATGGGTAAAGTTCGAGTGATTGGAGACGCTAATCGAAAGGTTTAAATTTGAGTCCCTGAACTGATTTCGTGGCTCGCCGTTTTATACGCTCCAGAGTGTCCTTATCCTTTTGGAGTGTAGGAGGGAATACTATGTTTTCGTACTTTAAATGGGGACGAATGAAACGATTGAAGATTATGTGGAATGTTCTCCCATCAAACTGACCAAAAATGCGCTTCAATCTTACCAGTGCAAGGTTTGCTCGAAAGGCATTTCTGTCACATTTGGAGTAAGACTTTAAGTCGTAGGGCACCAGGACTCATAAATCCTTTTCGACTCGAGGTACTACTAGAGAGAAGTTTCCTAAGTTGTAACTGTAATCTGCGACGTGTCGCAGATGGACTACTTTGCACTTTGAAGTGTTAAAGGTAAGTCCGTTATCATCTGCCCAACTTTGAAGTCGAGTCAGATCCTCTTGAAGTGCCTGTATATCCTCATGGTTGCGTATCTCTCTCCAAAGTTTCACACCATCGGCAAAAAGTAATAAGTCTGACGTTACCTGTTGAGGAAGATCATTTATATAAATCAGGAAGAGAAGAGGTCCCAGTACGGAGCTCTGGGGGACCCCACTAGGACATTCCATAGCGTGTGAGAAATTGAAGTTTACCCTGACCTTAAAATATCGATTTGTCAGACATGAATTGAGCCAGTCAATTAAAGGTGGTTTGATACTCAATTGTCTGAGCTTATTGATAAGACATATGTGATTAACCCTATCAAAAGCTCTAGAGAAATCAAGGTAAATTATATCCACATTCCCCTTGCAATCAAGGATGCTTGTCAATCTGTCCACCGCAGTCAGCAGGTTTGTCGTACATGAGACCCCATGCCGCTGGGTCGAGAAGAAATTTAAGGACAGCCGATAGTCGTAGATTTATAATTAGCTCAGGCAAGAGTAAATAAAGAACAAACAATTTATTCATGGTCTCCCCTTGATATTTGATATATAGCACGGTAAAAGCTTGGGAACAACGAATTAATAAGAACAGCATCGGCTCAAGTTAGGCGACTCCAGTAAGACGTACACTTAATCAAGTCTGGGACACTAAGTTAAAGAAATAGTGGAATTGTAAAGGATCAAGACTCCTATTGTAATTGGGACGTTCTTTTTCTTTTGTGTATGTTGAGTCCTACTACCGCAGAGACTGCTGCCATACTGTCTGTTTTCATCTGCATTGGTTCGTGTTAGGGATGGAAAGATCAGGTTATGCGCGAAGTCCAAGTCATCCAGCTGCATCCAACTGTCTACTGTACACCGCACTTCCCCTTAGATATTCAGGTCTACATAATCCAGTCAACCATCAAAAAAGAAAAAGCATAAAGTAATTATTCTTACTTGACACCGGTCCTCAATTAGAATGCATCTTATAGCTGTCCTCCACAGACGTCTTCGGTGTGTGATCCGTAGTATGAATTTCGCATGACGTTGACTATCTTCTCATGTACATCATAGTGTCGAAGATGGTCCAATGAGGTTCTCTCATCCATACGGTCAAGTGCTTTTTCATAACCAAAGAAGTTGACATTTGATGACGAATTCTATTCAGTTGATTATTCAATGATGATCCGTATTGACACGATTTGGTCTGTGAACGACCGATCCTTATGGAATTCGTTCTGTTGATCTCAAATCTGAGCGTCTACTAGGTCTTTCATCCGGTTCCACAGCACTCTGTTGTAATCCTTTCCTGGTACTAATGCTTCTGTGGTTCTCACACTTGCTCAAATCCCCTTTTTAGTATACTGAAGGGATGTCCTCCTTTCCGGTCCATCAAGACTTGTTTTTTCCTCCCAAATCATCCGGAATAAAATATGGAGCATTTTCTCACTTCTGTGTTTCGCTTCAGTGCTTCAGCTGCTATACCATCTTGTCCTGATGCTTTTTCACCCCTAATTTTTCTGATGGCCATCCTGACTTCCTCGGTCGCTGGTGCAGTGACATTTATAGGAAGGTCTGTAGTGGGATGGGACCCTAACCGCACGACCTTTGAGGCCGATCATATAATTACTGAAATGACTTATATTTGACAATTGATATGAACAGAAGGTTGAGTATTGAGAACTCGGGAATATTAATTTGAGTCAATGGAGGGCATGGCTCAGCATTGCAAGCGAGGTCATTCTTGTGTGACTTGAACTTCAGTGATTGACTTTCCTTTTTGCCCTTGAAGAGTCTTCCTGGTTGACTATATGTCCTCGTGTCTTATAGTTGCTTCATATTTCCCTTCCTTTCAGCTTTTCTACTATTGTTACCGAGTCTTGCACATATTTCCGCTTGTCATTTCTAATGCTGCTCTTCACCTGCTTGATTGCTTTTGTGTATTCAGCTTGTGCCATGACTCTCTTTGTTCTTTTCCGCCTGTTATTTATTGCTGTCACATGACCGCGAGACAGTGTAATTTGCTTATTTAATCCACAAGATTATAGGCTAACAACCGATAGGTATACGAGTCTGACACACTGCGCTGTCAACATATTAAAACATGTTCTCACATGTTATTGAGCCGAAACAGAATTAATTGCAAACTGTGATAGGTAGATTTTTATCTAATGGGTTTGAGATTGTGTCAAGGTATGATATATTCTCATAAAAATGTGCTTATATGTATATAAAGGAGGAAAATTGAAAATTGGTGTTTAAGGAATTATGTCAGATTAGAAAAGTACTTCCTGGATAGATATTAGGAGTACATATCACGAACGTAATAAGACTAGGAAAATAGGTTGCACGCAAAACATAACCAAGAATGGTCTTGAAATTGGTACTCGGGAATTTACATGAAAGAGATGTTATATTGAATAACGCATACAAAACTTGTAATGTGAGGCAGCATGTTTTACAATTAAGTCTAGAAACGGCTTAGTGATTAGGAAGGATATACGATAGTCCGCGTTATCTTGTTGACAAATTCATCTTAAGATATATCTGATATTGGAGTAAGGCAGAATGTTGTCTTATCATTTGATATTTCGACGCATCGCATATCTACTGGATAGAGCTTACAACTCCAGGTGGGGGGCTTGATAGCGACGTTCTATCAACCATTATTCAGTATGCACTTGTACAATGTATCGCAAAACCGACACATATTGACTTGCATCATGATCCGTCATTGCTAGACCCTGTTCTCCCACACCAATGTGAGAACGTCATCGACATTTAGCAAATAGCGAATAATGGTCACATTGTGTTTTAATTTAAATTTCGGACACACGGTATACAATTTGTATCTGCTCCAATCCGCTCCAATATCTGGGGAGCTAATATTCCGGCAATCAGTGACTGTGCTATCTTGATCGACTGGTCGGTCGATACGGATGGAGCTCTCTCATTGCCCTCCATGGATTAGTAAGAAAACTCGAAAGCTGTTGAAGCATAAGACACACTTCTGTGAATTATTCTTGTCAACAGGATACAAATCATTTAAGTGAAAATTCCGAAAAATCCGCAGTATATATAAGAAGACCATAGCCAGATGCCATATTATTTACGAAAGACAGTAGGCACGTGATAGCCGTACTTGTCCGAAACGATTATTTATGTACGTTAAACGGGGAATAAAACGTAGTGATGGTATTCTCCCATTACTGTTACAAGAAAATTCGAATTTACTGGCTGAATCAAATCTGGAAAAAGCCAAAATTTCAGCAGACTATTTTAGCGAAGACTACTCTGCATGTATTGTTAAAAAAATGCTTGTCATAATCACACCGATATATCAGTCATTAAAACTGCACATGTGACTAAGGAAACTATTATTTCATTGATCGCTGGCTTTAAACCTTGTAAGATACCGATCCCTGATGGGTTACATCCACGACTACCGTAATCTCTTGAGAACATTATTTGAAGACCACACGCGACGCTCTTCAAAATGTCCCTTTGACTCGCTCAACCCCTAGATTGGAGGGATACTATAGTCGGTTCTATATTTATTGATGGTCAAGGACAAGTCATATCTAATTGCCGACATGTCAATCTAACCAGCATAGTCATTAAATTATTTGTAAAAATAATTTGGGTTAAGGTATTATGTCACAAATATTCGTACAGTTTGCTGACAGCCGAGCAACATGGGTTTCGATAAAAGCACTCATGCGCGACTAACTTGCTTAATGCGAGAGAATACTGGACAGGAGCTCTACATAGAGGTCTGTCTGTCGATGTGACATTCATAGACTTTAGCAAAGCGTTTGACAAGTTTTCATACTTAGGTCTTATACGGAAGCTCTCGAGCTTCGGAACAACAGGTGCTATACAGGAATGGATAGGAAACTTCCTATGTGGCCGTAGAAAGGTGTGAGGTTTAACGGAACGTTATCCGAATGGAAGCCTGTCAAAAGTGGTGCAACCAATCTTTAATACTGAGGGCTAGACTGCGGAGTTTTTAATCTGAAGGTCATTGTTTACAAAATGGCAAGTGCACTTGACACTAACCAGGCTGATGTCAAGCAGAATCCAGAAGAAATTCAAGACTTGACTGCATCTGTAAAAATTATTATTTACCTAACATAAATTAGATTTCAGTTATGCTCAAAAATATCCAGGAATCATTTAATACAATGAGTGAACAGCTCCTAGAAAAAAATATCCTTTTCCTAAGAAGTTTCACTTTGAACTACTTTATAATATCTATCTGTTAAAACTTTTTTTAGTTTTCGTATCGATTTAAGCAACATGAATTGTCTTTTAATCAGCATATAGTACAAACTAATCAGCTTGGTTATTATTATTGAACAAGACCTGTTTGTATCTTCGTATCTTTCACGAATTGATTGTATAAAGAAAAAAAATCCACTCAAGCTACTAGCAATGTTTAGTGACAATGGCTAATTAGTGCAGACTTATTCCTTTATTTTGTTGTCTACCTAGCTTCTGTAGTTTGAGAAATTCACTTATATCATTACACAATGAAGACTGGTGTTTCTTTTCAAACCATACAAAAGACATAATTTGACGTAACGATCGCACCTCAGATGAGAGGGGAAATTGTTGACACTGCTAAATATCAGTGAACAGCGGAACGTATGATTTACTGGCTTAAATTCAAGCATCTGATCAAAATATGTTCATAAGCCTGCTCCTAATATTATGCCATTTCGAATACTGGCCTGAGGTCGAAAACAAACAGTTCATATTTGCCTTACAAATCTCTGTCACCCTTACTGAACTTAATTTCCGTGACATTCCAGTATATTCTGCAGAAGAGTGTTAAACGTAAACCACTAACTTGAAAATCTGCTCCCCACTGAGTCTACTTTGGTCTTGTCAGTAGAGTACCATCGCCAGCTGGTACATATTAAATTTATTTCAACGTTAAGTACATATTACTTACATCTATATCAAGTCAATTACTTCCTACCAACCCTAATTTTTTTATGAAACAGAAACAGTCGGGGAGTAATTTGATTCACGTTCAAAATTGCTAGGACACTTTTCTTGTTATCACAGAGAAAAATGACACTTAAGCGTATTAGGTGCTCAATTTCTTATATAATATGTAAGCAGTCAGTTCTAATCTTAGTTAACTTTTTTTCTCAAAGTCATTTCGTTAGTGGTTCATTGAATAATACGTGAGCCAATGAATTAGAAATGCTAGAACAAACGATTTTCGCGAGGGGCTTCTTCCTGTTAGTACGGTAGCGAAAATAATTGCATAGGTCCACAGTGAACTTACTATATAAATATTTTGGTAGGGAATGGTAAATTTGCTATAAAACCATTTATGGTTTGTGAGAAAGATTCTCAATACTCCATTTAACGTAAATATATTTGTATCCAGAATCCATTTTGTGTATCTATATTTCTACAACATTAAGATTGAAAAAGTGATAATAAGCCCTAAAAATCTGATTAAGTTCGAAAAACAACTAGTGGGCTCCATCATACCTATAGCCAAATACTCGATTTGTAAAGACTACTCACTAGATAAAAAGTGGGGTCGGAATTCTAAAAATATCTCAACGTTATTGCAATATCAGACGTTTACTGTCAGCAGTCCTTGGGTGTAGTGACGTTAATCCACGTGATGTCACCAGCTTTGATAGCTTGTATATGTGCTATGAACGTTGTTGCGACAAATCCCACACTGCATTATTTTCCGACTCTGGGACTGGCTGGAAAAAATCGAGATGGTCAGTTTATGATATTGTTCGAAGGAAAGCTCTATAGAACTGATATTTGTCGACCCTTCACGACTCTGGTCGGGGTTCTAGATATAGTTCAATCCAATGGGATGTTGTCATGCACGGTTCAGAATAAAAGCTAGTGGATGTCCCGTTGTATTTTTCTGTTGCTTCATAAAAATGAAACTCTTCAACTGAAAGAATTTGTTCTTGTATTTTTCTTAATTGAACTGCATCTTCCACTTATTTTTGTCTCTCATTTACTAATTTTATATATTTACTGTTTCTCATAATCCTCACGCTCATATCTCCATAATCTCATTTTCTTTTTGTATGGCGCATGTTTATTCCGGTATTCATTCACACCAAAAAATAAATTATTATTAGTATTAATAACCATCGTCTAATTAGGGTATGATTCGAAGCTAAGTAATTGAACTTAAACTAAGGAAATAAGTTACATTCCATCTGGATGTATATATAGTAATTATTACATTATTGTTAGGCACAGATTCGTGTACTCGACTTAAGACTTTACTTTATTTCTGAAAGCCAATGTTTATAATTGGTTGTCAAACTGACTTAGATGGAGTGGCATCATTCAAACTTGCAATAGTGATTAAAAGTCCAACATCTATCACTGAACCACCTCTCTATAGTCAAGTATTAACTATTCGTATATATCTATTTCAATAACACACAATGATTTGTTTGTTGAATATCAATTATATATAATAATAATAATAATAATAATCATCTCATAATAGAATTATTTTCTTAACTAATTCAATACTAGATGATTTATCAAAGAGAGTAGATGATGTTGAAAAGAATATTGGTGATATTATCAATAGTCTTGATGATGATAATAGTAATGAATAATGATAAACATTTATTCAATAAATTTCTTTAATTTGATCAAATTGTAAATGATCATTATTGTTGTTATTTTCAAATTCTTGTATATGTTGTGAGGAATTTATCTTTATTTTCAATGATATAATATTATTTATATTAAAAATTATAAGTATTTTATTGATTTATTTGAATATATTAATATTAATACAAAGGGGTACCGGATACATATGAGAATGGGAGGAAATAAAGAATGTAAGGTGTGTATAGAAAAGAAAAAAGAAAAATAACGACCACAAATTATTGTATGTTAATGATGTAACAATAAGAACGGGGAAACAGAATGGTACAATCAGAAAGAATTCTTTCAGTTAAAGAGGTTACAGCAGGATCGACACTGGCTTCTATTCTGAGTCATATCTGATAACGTCTCTAGCCACTGTATTACACCATCTCTGGGACCTCAACTAGGGAGTCGTAAAAGACCGACAGAGGCCAGCCCTTTGCAACTTTCATATCATGACACCATGCCATACACTGACCACCTACGCTTTTTCCAACCAATCCCAGCGTCGGCAAATTATGCACGACGAGGTATTCTCTGGGATGACATTCATAGAATATGTACAAAATTTGTGTGATATATTTATTTGAACACATAAATATTGGTACACAGGGCACCGGATGCATATGCACCACACAAGCTACCTGACTTGTGAGCTGTGGTACTGCAGGGTAGCCCAGACCAAGGTAGATGGTTTCCTTGCTGGGCCATGCCCGGAACCTTCAACCTAAAGGTCTAATCCACAATGCAGTGGAGCAACGTAAGGAGATCCAGTCCCACGGTTGCTAGTGACCAACAATAGGTTCATACACCATTTGTTTCCTTAGGATTGTGAAGCCCATGTGCACCACTGGTTTGGAATAAGGGTTTTCCAACTCCCCTAGGTGGATGCTTCATATTCACTAACACGGTTAAAGCGTCGGACATTGGCTTTTCATTCTCTCAATTTCGTAAACAATACCACCACAGTGGCCAGAAAGCAATGAGTACGACTTTCCTGACAGCAGCTGTATACACGTACCAGGGGATTTGAAGGCTTATGTGAAATTCAAAAGTTAACACTTTAATTGAACTAAAAAGAAGAAAAACAAGCTTTCTTTTATATACGTGTTTGTTTTTTGAGTCATTTTATTTAAAGGATCACTGTACATGGTTTTTAAGTAGCAAAAATTTAGATTAAATATGAAAAGTTTCATATGGAGTTGATTATAGTCATGCAGAAGAATGATCGTTATCAACTTGCGTAGCTTTTGTTTGCTCTTCAAAGGTTTAAACCTAAAAAAAAAGTTCAATGTGTTTGCTGACCTTACTCTATGATTAACCTTAATAATTGGATAATTAGAGTAAATCGTTTGATGTTTTTAAGAAAATTCACCAACTCTAGTTACTGAAAGCTACTTTATACATAAATCATCGACCGATGTCTTGTATTTCCTGATATGAGAGCAGGTTGGTAACTAGATCAAAGAGTGGTCATTTTGGTTGGTGGGGATTTATTGCTTGTGATTCCCAAGATAAGCATAATATATAGTTAGATATTTCGGTTGAAGCAGCTTACAGACGGTTCCTGTACTGTAGGTATATTTAGTTATGTAGCTTCATCTACGTTGCATTCGTTGCCGTCAAGTTGTATTCATCTCGTTAAAAGATAGTTTGTATGAAGGACTAACTGTTACTGAACAACGAAGGAACACGAAACAAACGTCTTGCCCTAGTTTAAAATTTATCAGGAGGGTTTGTGACCTCGTAACCTTCAGAGGCCCTAGCGAGCACCACAACGAGTCGTACTGCAACTTGATTAATACGGTCCGGTCAGGGGCATAAGCTATGTAAACGTGACATTGATTATTACGCAACCACCAATCAATATAAGTATTTTAGTTTTACAAAAACCGAGTGTGGCCCGAGTAACTCAGTTGTAATGTCTCTATGGGACTGGATGACATAGGCTCGAATTCGATGAAACATATGACAGACTTGTGCCCACCATCACGAAACTCATGTCGAATCATTTAGGCAAATGACCACAATGCCGACGTGTGGTCAAAAAGATTTGATTTGCAATAAGGAGAAGACAGTGACATTAGTTACCACTCATTCAATGTTTATGCTTCTGTTTTATCTATTTTGTCGTGTACCATACAAGTTGGGAGTTATAAAAGAGAATTACTAACCTAATTGGATGTCTGTAAGAGTTCAACAATAGGAATCGGATCTGACTGTTAACTAAAGTGTATCTACCAAAAATTATGTAAACAATTGTTCTATGTAAATTTACATCTTAGTGAATAATTTATAACCCGAAGGGGTTTTGTAGAGATTTTGGTAAATTTATAGTTGAATTCATGATTCAAGTGAAGCTAGACAGGCATGGAAAACCTGAAAACACCGTTGGGTGCCGGTTCAATGGTCTAGAGGTTAAGCGTTCGCGTGCGAGACTGATAGGTCCTGGTTCCGAATCTCGCAGCGCAAGATCATGTACGAGCACTGCTGAGGCGTCCCATATTAAAACGGAACGGCCGTCCAGTGCTCCCAGGCTTTTTATGGTGATTCAGCTTCTATTGCCTCATGAATTCAACGATAAAATAATTTATAAATTGAGTTATTAATTCTCATTTCTTGAAATAATGACTTAAATCGATGTTTAAAACAAGACACCACTGTATCAATTACCATAATCAATTCGTCAGCAACAACGTAGAACTTCGTAGGTTCGTACATCAGTTCAAGTTGTCATACTACATTAACACACACACAATTGTCGATTCAAATCCCATAGTAGTAGAGGTAGTAAAAGTATAAGCAATAATCGGTAAGACCAAAGTTTCAAAATGTTATTCAAGAAGTATAATCCAGTGAAATAAATTTGGAAAGAGAATAAAATAGGGGAAATGAAGAATTCAAAAGATTAGAATTCGGGGGAACACAAAGACTGAATGCACCTGCGCCATCGCAAACAATTTTAAGCCATGTCATTCAACATCTCTAACCATCGGTTGATATCATCTCGCCGATCGCAACCAGGTAGTAGGTGTAGACCCACCAACATGTCTCAGCCCACTTGTCAGTGACTTCATGGATTTTTGCTCCTAACTTTCTTCCAACTTACTCGTACACCATCGAACACCGCACATCAGGGCAGTCGGTGGTTTGGCACACGTAACACATGTACCAGCCATCTCAACTAATGATATTTCACTACTTCAATTGATTTGCTATCCTTATCTAGTACCCGTATCCTAACAACGAGCAATGCTTCGAAGACACCTATAATCGAATACTGGCAACCTACGAATATCTTCTACTCTTACCATCCATGTTTCACTGTCATAAAGTAGGACGAAATAGACTGCTGCACATTGACATATTGAGTCATTTCAAACATAATTTATTTGAAACGTATCCATATACTATTGATTACATAACAATTGAGTAACATCTATTCATTCATAGTTTTATTCATTTGTCTACATGTTATACATTTACATCTAGATACTTTATATGACTGAACTGCGTCACAAGACAAGCCCTCACATAGAATACTCAAGGTCGAAGGAGGAGTGGAAGATCGAAGAACACATTACGCCGGGAAATGGAGACAGACATGAGAAAAATGAACAAGAATTGGATGGAACTAAAAAAGAAGGCCCAAGACAGAGTGGATTGGAGAATGCTGGTCGGCAGCCTATGCTCCATTAGAAGTAACAGGCTTAAGTAAGTAAGTAAGTAACTTTATATGACTTACTAAT
Source organism: Schistosoma spindalis (assembly GCA_946903255.1). Classification (NCBI taxonomy): domain Eukaryota; kingdom Metazoa; phylum Platyhelminthes; class Trematoda; order Strigeidida; family Schistosomatidae; genus Schistosoma; species Schistosoma spindalis. The sequence continues at coordinate 1,963,138 of OX336421.1, read as the reverse complement.
TGAAATTAAACAAAATTTACTTCATAAATCAAATCATAAACAAAAAAAATGAAAGAAAAAATCATTATTATTATTATTATTTTTATAATCAATTCTTAAATAATTAAAAAATGTGTAAATAAAGGATACCTGTTAGAATAAAATAAAGTTGTCATAGTAACTAATTGATTTAAGAGGATAACATGTTCTGTATCTATTTTTATTCAATGTTTGTAACTATGGTGTATTAATTAGATAAACATTCAAAAAAAAGAAGAAAAGAAAAAAGAAAGAAATGATTATATCCTTCATATGAATAAGTTGGTAGAAACATGGAAAAAGCCAACAACAAAACTCAAAAACCCCGAGGTTTTCGAGTTTTGTTTTTCACTATGGTACATAAAATGGAGATTCGAATTAATTGATTGAATATACGAATCAATAAATTTCAATGAAATAATTAAATAGTTACAAAAAAAAAATTTAGTTTCTGTTGTCATCACTACTATCACCGCCCACCCACCCACCACCACCACCACACCACTTATTTATTTATTTATTTTTTTCCTTTCATTAAACATCTTGAAATATAATTGCTAATCGACGCATAACAATAATCAATAAAGCAATAGCTACACCAACAGCACATACTGTTGCTGGATGATATGGAACAAATAATAATGTAGATTGTCTATTATTCTGTTGATTGGATTGATTTATTAATCTATGATGTAATCTATCTATTTGTTGTATTTCATTATTATTCTTTGAACAGGATTCATGAATAGTTTCTATAGTGTTATTAGTGCTAATAGTTTTTGGCAATGTATTATCAATTAATGAACTATTTGAATTAGATGATATATCATATTCATTTGAGTTTGTTTGTTTCATTGAATTATATTCGGATGGTTTATCAATGAAATTAGATGAAGATAACTGTTTAGTAACTGACTCATTTTTGGATTGTGAAGAAATTGTTCCAGTTATTGGATGAACTTGATTTTCTGATGAATCAATCCCCTCTTTACTTTGATTTGCTGATGATAATGTTTTTGAAGTTGTTGGTTTAATGTTTTCATTGCTATGTGATATATAAGTAATTTGAGTAGTATCAATAATGGTAGTAGTAGTAGTAGTAGTAGAAGAAGAAGAAGAAGAGGAAGAAGGAGATACTGTATCTTGAACAGAAGTACTAGAAGATTTTTCTTTCTATTAAACGAAAACAAAAATCAAATTAATTAGTAATGAATACAGTTTGATTGGTATCTATCTCAGTACAATGAAAGATGGTTGCGTAATTTCGTGGATTGGTTGAGGTTAGACACTAACACTATTGGATACCGGCCGGCTCAGTGGTCCAGTAGGTTAAGCATTCGCGCATGAGGCTGAAAACCCTGGGTTCGAATCCCACGAGCGAGATTGTGGATGCGTACCGCTGAAGAGTCCCACAATAGGACGAAACGGCCATCCAGTGCTTTTAGGTTTCTAACGGTGGTCTAACATTAATCGGTTCATGATCTTAATCAAAAACTTAATAATCTCCACAACCTCTATACTGACTTCTGTACAATTGTTCTCTTCACCCTGACTATTGAAATAGCCAACAATAGAATGCGTACTGAATGAGGTTACTCTCTTTTTCCTGTCAATGTACTTCTTTTAGACAGAAGTTTTTCCCCATCCTTTTTTTATTGTTGCATAACTGTTATTAATATTCGACTACTTATTAAGTTATCTTTTTTTCATTTCGTTAGTCCTATCATATTATGCAATAGATATATTATATAATGATATACTGCGATTCATTCATTTACCAAGTTATTTAGATATATTCAATGTAACGATCGAGGATACTCTCCATTCTTGTTTAACTTTATCGTTGACGTGCTTTTAGAGATAACAATCTCCTCATCTAAGTTTCTAGGATTTGAACTTTTACCGGGAATCTCACTTGTTAACTTAGAATATTCCGATAACATAGTTCTATTTGGTGAAGACGCTGACAAAATCCAGGATCTTCTGACCACTCTCAGCAACAATGCAGGCATGTTCGGCATGCGATTCTCCCCCCTCGAGATGCGAAATGTTGTTTCAGGATAGGGTTGAACTGACACCTGAACTAATGATAGGAAGTGAAGTAGTTTAGCGCGTCGACCGTTTCACTTATCTCGGGAGTCCCATCAACCCTTGTAGTCTAGTGTCTGACGAAATCTCAGCACGGATACAGAAGGCTCAACTAGCTTTTGCCAACTTGCGTCATTTATGGTGAAGGACAGGTTTACTGCGCAGCAGTTCGTTCCGTCCTACTTTATGGCAGTGAAACATGGCCGGTAAGAGTAGAATATATTCGTAGGTTACTAGTATTCGACCACATGTGCTTTTGAAGCATTGTTCGTATATCCTGGGACCACCAAGTAAGCAACTCAGTTGTTAGGAAACGGGTACTAGGTAAGGATGGCAAATCAATTGATGAAGTAGTGAAACTTAATCAGTTGAGATGGCTGGAACATGTGTTACGTGTGCCCGACTACCGACTGCCCCGACGTGCGATGTTTTATGGTGTAGGAGTAGGATGGAAGAAAGTTAGGAGCAGCCTGACCAAAACATGGCACAAATCTATGAAGTCACTGACAAGTGGACTGAGACATATTGGTAGGTTTACACCTACTACCTGGTTGGGATCCGCGAGATGATAGCAACCGATGGTTAGAGACCTTGAATGACATGGCTCAAAATCGATTGCAATGGCGCAGGTGCATTCAGTCTTCGTGTTCCTCCGAATTCTAATCTTCTGAATTCTTCATGTCCCCTTTTTTTTTCTTTTTCCAAATTTATTCCACTGGATTATACTCCTTAAATAACATCATCAAACCCTAATGTTCCTGATTACTGCCTGTACTTATACTATCTCTACCAATACTGGATTTGAATGGATAACTGCATCTTTGTGCCAATGTGGTACGGCAACTCGAACTAATGTACGAACGTACGGAGTTCTACGTTGTTACTGACTGAGGGTCTAGAACCTATGTGCATCGGTTCAAGTTGCCACACTACATCACAACACCAAGATGAAATTATCAAGATAAGGGTCAGAGTATTAGTAAGAGTATCGATGGTAGCAGAAAATAATATGGATAGACAATATTCTTTGAGAAGAATCAATTTATGTACCCTACCTTTTAATCATTTGTAATTACTTTCATAAACGCTTCTGAGTTATAATTCAAAACTAAATGAAAAGAATTACTTCTCGCTTCGCTTTCTAAGTATCATAATGCAACAGTCTGCTCTGTTCTACTTTATGACTTTGAAACAGTCTATGAAAGTAGGAGACACAAGCAGGTTACATATTTTTGATCATAATGATCTTTAAAGTATTACTCCAGTTTCTTGGAACGACCGACTGAGTAATGCTGAGGTTAGGCGGAGAATACTTGGCAAATGTGGCAAATCGGTTGGTGAGGTGATACATCACTGAATGAGGTAGTCGAAATGTCTGTTAAGTATACCTAACTACCGCTTACTTCGAAGTGGGATGTTTGTGAGTACAGGAGCAGATGGTCAAAAAAGATGTGATCATTACGTGAAGCCGTTGACTGTTGGTTTCAGAGATAACGGGAGTTGTAGACTAGTCGGCTGGAGAAGGTGCGATTACCGTGATTAATAGATGAAGATGTTGAGTAACATAGCTTATAATTAGTCACAATGACGCATATTTAATCACTATTTACCGTCTTGTCACTTTTGAATTACAGTATCCCTCCATATATGTGTTTCAACTCTGCCTATTCACATCACATTGTCACGGTTTAGTCTCTCCCAACTTTGATAGTACCTTGACGCGATGGTCCGTCTGCCTATCGTGATGAACCAATCGAGCAATATTGGCTGGAACAATCGTTTCTCAAGGTTCTACCATACCAGACACGTTGGTTGAAGAGCGGTAAGACTACAAACAGCACGCCCAAGGTCCGAGGGCGAAGTCGTACTGCTGACTGTACAGAGGTGACAGCATTAAGGTGTTTCTTTGAGAAAACCAGCATAACAGCGATGCTACATTCCTACAAGGAAAGGTTGACCCTAAAAATACCCACTTCCTCTTATCCCACGGATTTTCGTCTACGGCGGTAAGGTCTCAACAATTACGGAACTAACATGAAAATTACTCACAAAAATGTAATGTGTGACCGACCTCAAGCAGTTGTCCCTTAGGTACTGTGGTCACGCTCTCAGATCACTAAGGCCACCCCTAAACCCATCTCCCTTTCAGGTACCTCCAGAAGAACCCTTCCACGGTGTAGACAACCGGGAAGTGATAAACGCCTTTATACCTCTAACAGCACTCAAAACCGTTATATTCTTAGTTTAGTCTCTATACTTATAATCTATTTTGCTATATTTATCACACAATACTGATCAAATATTGTAAATTGAACCGATGCACGCTTGCACTAAGTTCTATATTGATGACGTGAGATTGTCTTTTCTTTTCGCCTTTTTCCTACATATCTGGATGGGAATTTTCGCCCTACTGAATTTCGAGTTTTATTCCATTTACCGGAGTTTGGAAACAACCGGATCGACAGCTCTTGGACTAATAATATGAGGCCTAAACTCCAGCATATAAAAAACTGAATTTAGTTAAATAAGTTATTGCTTCACATAGTAAATTACTCAAACTAAAACTAGTTTGGAAATTCGATTAAATTAAAATACGTGTATAAATAACAATAGTGAATTCAATCAGCACATTACATTCGATGGTATGATACTACGGTCACTAAACAATAATCAATGTAAACATCTTGAAAGTAACAATGTCTGTAACCATGATATTAGAAAACATGTGTTCATATCCTGTGAATGCTTCTTCATGATTCAAATACCCTGCCTGATAATGAGTGATAGTTATTGTGAACCTAAAGGTCTTGATGTTCAGAAAGACTAAGTTGCAAGAAATTTGAAAAAAAATTTACAATATTATGATTGATTTTGACATTTTCTCAGCTCTCCCTCTCGAAATGCTCTCACATGACCACGTGCATACAACCACTGACAGAAAAGTCCTACTCACGACCTTCTCCTAGATCAGGTGTTGTTTACGAGATTGAGAGGACGAAAAGAGAATGTCCGGCGCTTTAATCAGGTTGTTGGACACGGAAAGTCCATCTAGAGGAGTTGGAAAACCCTCATTCTAAACCAATGATGCACATAGGCTCCAGGATACTAAGAAAACAAATGGTGTATGAACCTATTATTAGTCACAGGCTACCATGAGACGCTGTTCTACTGCCTTGTGGATTAGACCTTTAGGTCGAAGGCCCCGAGTGTGAGCCCCTAAGATAACCACACGGGCAGTATCATAGCCCTGACACAAATCGAATGGTTTATGTGGCGCATATGTATTTGGTGCTTCCTTTTATCAATGTTTATGTGTTTAAATAAATAAATGTCTATATGACAATTATTTTAGTCAATATCTAAGATCAATCAACTAAAGTTGTGATAACCGGATTAAAGAAAGTATTTCGTCCTGTATGTACTTCAGACCCATCATTTAGATATATTACAGTAAAACAACTATTCCAACTAAATAGTGCATATCCACTAGAGATTGAATCCAGGATTTTTAGTTTTCAATACGAATGCCCAATCTCTAAATAATTGGAAATTCATTTGGTATTGTTTCACTTGAATCTTTCGATTGATGTTTAGGACTACAATATATCAGCTTCTTATTGACATATGTGCATACCGCCTTAATATTGTCTTAAGCCACATGCATTATAAGCAAAAATGAATAATACTTAGCAGTGGAATCCATGAAGCTCGTTTCGTTCAATCGACGACTTGTCAGCTAGATGTACTGGCATCTGAGAATTGATATTCACCCTGAGGATTCGAATCCTGTACCATTCGTGTCATACACCTATCACATTATCCACTTAGCTTAGGAAGATTCAAGTAAAGCAATATCAAGTTAAAATTCATCCATCCAGTTGTGAAAACAACAACAACAACAACAGCAACAATCAAATTTACTAACAATAACTTACTATTATTATGGATGTATCATATTGTATTCTATCTATTTTCACTTTCATATCTAATACATCATTATCATCATCATCATCATTATTAAACTTTGCATTGAATTGAAACATTCTACACTTAGTAGTGTAAAATGATGGAATGATATTTATTTCAGTTATATAAGTAAATTTAAGTAGTATATGTATATATATTGATCCTTGAACTAAACTGGCTTTTTTCATCAATTCACGTGACTTGATATCAATTTTACAGTTTTTAAACGAAGAAACAATAAACTGATCAATATCTCTCTATTACACACTTGGAGCCTTCGACTTAGAGATTTAATCATGTATAGTGAAAGCCAGAGCGACTTATGCTAATCCAGGGTATCTTTAGCGCCTTCGTGATGTTAGTTTGGCTATGAAAAGGTTGGATTTACAATGTGTCAGTGAGAGCAGTTTTGTTCTATAATTGTGAAATCTAGCCTCTCTAAGTTGAGAATGTTAGACGACTGACTAACTGTGTTTGATCATTATTGTTTCCGAAGAATTGCTAACATCCAGTGGTAACACTATGTTAGTAATACAGAGGTTTGGCATTGTGTGTTCGAGCACACAGACCATAATTCAATTGGTGTCACTATCTAGAAACATCGACTTCGACGGCTTGGTTATGTCTTATGAATGCCATTCCGGAAAATTCCAAGTTGTGCATTATTTGCCGACGCTGGGACTGGTTGGGAAAAGCGGAGAGATGGTCGCTGTATGACATAGTGTTGTTGTATGAAAGAAAGATGCACAGTACTGGCCTCTGTTGGTCCTTTACGACTCCTTGGTTGGGGTCCTAGAGATGGTGTAACACAGTGGCTAGTGACGTTATCAGATAGGGTTCAAAATAGAAGCCAGTGGCGATCATGTTGTAACTTTACTCCTATAAGTGGAAGAATTCTCTGTGGTTTTACTTTTGCTAATTGAACTACCTCTCCCATTAATATTATTTCACTACCATACACTAATTTCTGTTGATTGTTGTACATCTTTTTTCTTACATTCTTTATCTCTCTACATTTTCGTCATTATTGTATGGCCGATGCGTATCTGGTGCCACTTTTTACCAATATTTATGTGTTGAAATAAATAAATAAAGAGGTCTAATCCACAAGGTAGTGGAGCAACGTAACGAGACGCAGTCCCATGCTAGCCAGTCACCAACGATTGGATTCATGCGCTATTGCTTCCCTTAGAATACTGGAACTCATGTGCACGGTTGGTCTGGAATCAGTGTTTTCCCACTCCCCTAGGTGGACCCGGTTAAAGAGCCGGATATTCGCTTTTCGTTCTCTCAATTTCGTAAACAACACCCCAGAGGCGAGAAGGAAGTGAGTAAGACTCTTGACAATGACTGTATTCGCGTGGCTTTGTAAGAGCATTTCGAGAGGAAGGGCGGACTCTTCCCACCCTCGGTCGTACCAGGGCATATTCTTATTTAAATAAGACAAAATAGAAAGTATGGTAGGATTATTTTGAGTCCCTCAGCTTAGTGGTTACCTACCGTTTTATAATCCAATCGATAGGACTTGATTATTAGTCAAGAACTAGATTTGTGCCAAAACATGGCACAAATCTATGAAGTCACTGACAAGTGGACTGAGCCATGTTGGTAGGTGTAGACTACCTGGTTGGGGACCGCGAGATGATAGCAACCGATGGTTAGAGACCTTGAATGACATGGCTCAAAATCGTTTGCAATGGCGCAGGTGCATTCACTCTCTATGTTCTCCAAAATTCTAATCTTCTGAATTCTACATGTCCCTTTCTTTTTTTCTCTTTCCAAATTTATTTCACTGGAATTCACTCCTTGAATAACATCTTCAAACCCTAGTCTTTCCGATTTCTGCTTATACTCTTACCACCTCTACCACTATGGGATTTGAATCGATAACTACATCTCTGTGCCAATGTGGTATGGCAACTCGAACTGATGTACGTACGTACGAAGTTCTACGTTGTTACTGACTGACTAGACAGCAGTTAGTCAATCTAGGCATCTCAGTCCTACAAGAAATCACTCAAGAGTCGAATAACTCAGTAGTAACGTCTCAGATTGTGTGTGATTGGACAATACAAACTCTATTTCTATACATAGCGTCAGTTACCTAAAAGCTTCAGGTACACTTCGCTGATTAGTGTCAACTAGGAAAAAGTTATATACATGCACTTATTTATCGTCTAGGAATGACGAATAATAACGAATAGTGTACATTAACTGAATTCAGTTTACTGTAAGGGTGAATACAACTGGTGAAAATGAATTATTGTATTTCATTTTAATGATTATGTAAGTATTTGTTTACATTACTTCAGTCATGACTGATGATAGCCTTAAATTTTCTGTATAACAATGTTCTGAAGTATCTAGATCCCGAAATTTAAGATTTGTGAAGAAAAATTGTAATTAGACTATAGCTATCATAGGAGTACAAAATGCATGTTTCATCCTGTTTGTGACTTAGCGACTAGATGTACTTACTGATAGCATAGTGTTAATATTAACCAGAAAACTAGAATCGATCTGACAAGTCCCATGTAGGAAAAAAAAATGGTGTGTATTCTAGACCCCAATGTTAGCTGAAATCCACCTTTCCTACTCACTGCCTTCTCGTGGCGGGGGTGTTGTTTACAAAAATGAGAGGAAGAAAAGCGAATGTCTGGCGCTTTAACCGGACCCCAAACCAATGGTGCACATGGGCTCCAGTATCCTGAAGGAACAAATGGCGTATGAACCAATCGTTGGTCACCGGCTACCATGGGACTGCATCTCCTCACGATGCTCCACTGCCTTGTGGATCAGACGTTCAGGTCGAAGGCTCAGAGTGTGGCCCCCTAAGACAACCACCTGCTTCGGTTTGGGCACCCGGGCAGTATCACAGCCCTCACACAAATCAAATGAGATTTGTGTGGCGCATATGTACTTGGTGCCTCCCTGTACCTATACTTATGTGTTAAAATAAAATAAATAAAAAAATAGTAATATCAACGGCAACCAAATCAAGAAATAAATATTCACACAGAGACTGATCGTTTGCAATCCTTACACATAAACTTGTCCTAGTGATTAGGGGATAACTGGTGAATAGTGAATAATACTAAGTTTTTATAACATTTGTAGCATATTTAATTGAGATAGGGTTTTATCAACAAAAAAATCAATAAAGCACAAAGATAAGCACACTTGAAGAGATTGAGTATGTTACTACTGCTAATTGCTTATGATAATTGAAAAAAGTGCTCAATATTTATTAATTAATTAGTTTAAGGTCATTGAATTCTTTCTACATAAGGCCTCTTTCTCCTAATAGTTGTTTAATATCTATGCTATGATGAAGACACAACAATACTTACTCGCTTACTTACGCCTGTTACTCGTCGTGGAGGAGCATAGGCCGCCCACCAGCAATCTCCATCCAACACCGTCCTGGGCAATCCCTTACAGCTCTTTCCAGTTGTTATTCATCCTTTTCATATCTGCTTCTAGTTTCTGACGTAGTGTGCTCTTTGGCCTTCCTCTTTTCCACTTCCGTTCAAGTTAGGTCTTGCCTCGTGATGCAGTTTGATGATTTGAGTAATGTATGTCCTATCCCATTTCCATCGTCCTTTCCTAATTTTCTCCTTAGATGGAAGCTGGTTAGTCCTCTCCCACAGAATGGTGTTGCCGATGGTATCCGGCTAATGGATTTTGAGTATCTTGAGTGGACAACTATTTATAAATACTTGCACCTTCCTGAGGATGGTTGTAGTAGTTCTCCGAGTTTCAGCTCCGTACAGTAGAACTGCCTTGACGTTCGTGTTGAAGATTTTTGACTTTGATATTGGTTGACAGTTGTTCTGAGTTCCATATGTTCTTCAATTGTAAGAATGCGGCCCTTGCTTTGCCAATCCTTCCTTTTGCGTCTGCGTTTGATCCTTCTTGTTCATAGATGCTTCCCAGATACGTGAAGAATTCTACATCCTCCAATGTTTCACCATCAAGTGTGATTGGATTTGTGTTTTCCGTGTTGTATTTGAGGACCTTGGTTTTCCCCTTGTTATGTTGAGGCAGAGCCACAACAACATATAAATGAAAATGGAGATTTACAGTGTGTAGTCTTTCCCTGTATGCATGTGTTAATGTGAGGGAATTTCGAAGAGAACTAACTTTCGCCATCCCCGGCCGTACCAGGGCATTTGGGGGCAAAACAAGAAAGGGATTATATTCATAAAAGTTTTAGAGATAGAAATTAGAAATGATTCCAGCATTTCGTTTGTTAGGCTGCTATGAGAATCACTGAGATTTTCATATATATATAAAAAATCCCTTTTCTAAATATTGATCACAACTGATAAGTTCATTCTTGTAGGAAGATTATAGATATCCATAATTTACAACTATCTTAAGCTAAGAATATTCATGTGTTCACTAATGACTGATCTCTAGAGGTAATTGACGGATTTCTGTCGAGAAGTGACCAATGGAGTCCACGCATATCTGCTGCAAGGTAGTTACCCATCAACGGCATTGAAGACTGATTGCAAGAAATTAAAGATGTATTCTACTGGATGCTCACCCAGTTTTCTATAGATTAGGTACTTGCCATGAGAATTGGAGGTTTTGCGTTCAATCTCAGGTAGGGTTGTGAATATACATTACTTAAGTTTTCCGTGTTAAAATCAAACAGTTGTTTAGCATTCAATGGTTACAGAACTAAAGTCACTTTAAAATGTGAAGCATAATATTAATAATTAAAAGACATTATCAATTCAACTCACTTGTCGAATTTCCTTTAACCATTCACCAAAGCTTAAAGGTACACGTTCCCCACTAGCTGTACCATTATCAATTGTTGAATTCAATCCAGTCGCTACTGATGATGAAGAGTTTGTATTCATAGGAAATGGTGATACAGGGTAATATACTGGAAAACATAACCAATATGCAATTTGTGGTGTTATATTTTCATTTCGATAAGGATACATATATGATGGAAAACCAGTCCATAGATATGAATTCATATTTTCAGTAATGTTATCAGTATTACTTTGAGTAGGAGAAGATAAAGAAGGCATTGTAAATGGAGTAGTATATGAAGAAGTAGACGGTGTTAATGATGGATTAACTAAATTCCCAGATGATAAGTTCGATTGTGATGTAATGCCCGAGAGAGACTTTGTTCGATGATCATTATTGCTAGCAATAGTAGTAGTAGTACTAGTAGTGGTAGGTGTATTTGAATTAGTAAATGCTTTTTTATTCCTAAATTCTTCCTCACTCTAAAAGTGGAACCAAGGAAACAAAAAAGAAGAAGCAAGAATAATCATTAATGAAAGTGAACGGATCAAATTCATTCAGACTTAATATATTCAATTGAGTACATTATCGGACAAATGATATTAGCTAATTAACATAGAACTAGGAGGAAATGAAGCTGGAGTTGACTAAATGACAACGTAACATTAAACCATAAAATCATTAGTTACTGTTGAAGTAACCTTTGTTGATATATTGAAACTTCTTGATTTAAATTTACGGGATATTCTTCATGAAGTAAGCAATGACAATGTTTTCTAAAATGACAATAAACGTACTGCAATTAAACCGTTTAGAACAACAAACTCGACATTATAAGGATACATTTGAGCAGTAGAATTATTGATCATCATGTACTTCAGGAGATCTCTGAGTACTTTCCTGATATTTTTTCTCAGTTGACCGTAATATCATTTCGCTTAATATTTCGTAATGTTGTCAGGTGGTCTTTGGATATAAGGTTAGACTGTGGTGTGAGTGAAACGAGATATTGGTTCGTGATATCAACTAGTTTATATTAAAACTAGTCTTTCTTCCCTTCACTAACTCTTTAATTTGATCAAATAAATTCGGAATTTGAGTGTCTGTGTAGATTCTGAAGAACATGATGATCAATAATTCTACTTACAATAACCTACGACCTCATGGGTCCCGTTTGCCCCACATGTGTGGTTTACCAGAAATACATAAACAAGGTATTCCTCTTAGACCTATTCTGTCAATGGTCAATTCACCCTATCACAAAGTTGTACGATGGTTAGCAAATAAGTTAGAATCAGTTCGATGATGTAGCAATGGGAAGTCCGTTAAGTCCTGTCCTAGCAGATATTTTCATGGCTAACCTCGAAAAAACCAAGCTCAAAGGAGCGATTGATGAAATGATGTATTATTCGAGGTATGTTGATGATACCTTCATCGTATATGATAATAAACAACATTGACCATTGACAGAATAGGTCTAAGAGGAATACCTTGTTTATGTATTTCTGGTAAACCACACATGTGGGGCAAACGGGACCCATGAGGTCGTAAGTTATTGTAAGTAGAATTATAAAAAGGCACTTGTTAAGACACTGCTTCATATAACAGAAAGAATATGTACTGCTGATATATTAGAAGGGGAAGTAATGGATGTGAAAAGATGTTTAAAGGATAACGGATACCCATTGAAGTTTATTGTGATAAATGGAATGCGTGAAGATAAAAGAGACCCAAAGAATTTACAGTAACTAAAGCAAAACCTATTTTTATTCAACTTAAATTCAAAGATGATGATGTCACAGGGTCAATCAATATGAGACTAAAAACTGCATTGACAAGAACTTATCCTGAAGCTAAACTGATTGTCCTGTCCAAAACAGCATGTTCTTTAACACAACTGAAGGTCGATTGGTATCCTTTTCATGTTACCATCAACAATGTATACGAATTCACATGTATCTGCCAAGACAGTTACATTGGTATAACAGAGATGAGAACCTACGTCCGATTCAAAGGACATATTCCGAAAAGTTTAATGTCAAATGAATTAAAAGCATTCAGCAATGCCATCACGAGACATCTCCTTGTCACAGGACATGAAGTCGATACACTGAAGTCTTTCGAAATGATTCATAAACAATCAAACTTCAATCTTTTGAAATTTGCCGAAGCGATTGCAATCATATGTCTAAAACCAGATCCATGTATCCGGAAGGAGAAATCTTTCTTTGCCCTGGTAACATCACAGTCTTTCTGATGTTTGACTACATCATTGTCACTTTTCTTCAATTCATATCTTTTTTCATTACCATTAATCTATTTTCAGTTATTTCATTACATAATCATCTAATGTTTGTTAATTCCATGAATTCTAATCACTAGTTAGTTGTTCTGGTAGTTTCCTTCCCAAACTTTATTTATCTAAAACAAACAATTTCTTATGACCTTATTGACCCTAATCGAATCATTCTTACATCATGATACATATAATCATCTTTAATCACCCTTCTATGTGTAATTATGTCAATATATGTAATAACATTGATTAAATAGTTTGTAAGCAATTGATAAAAATTCAAAGTTTTGCTAATAGTCGGTTGGCTATCTTGTTAAGCGTAATTTTGTAATAAAACCTTGATCTAAACCATTAATATAATTATTGTACTTTTTTTTTAGTCAAGCACAGTGTAGAACCTAATGGGTGTATACATTGGTTCAAGTTGCCATACCTTATTGGCACAACGAGATGAAATTGTCAGGGTAAGTTCCAGAGTAGTTGGGATAGTAGAAGTATTAACAACGATAGAATAGACAATGAAGATACGATCCGAGAAGTAAATGTAAATTAGTGAAATAAAAAAACTTTGCAAGGAATTAATAACTTAGGATCTAAGGGAAGATAGTGAGTGAAAACACCTGCGCCATAGTGAATGGTGTTACACAAAATCTCTAATCGTTGATTGCGGTAGTCCTGCGGACACTAATCACGTAGTCTACATCTCTTAATATGGCCCCAGGCCAGTTGTTAATGACTTCATAGTTCAGTGCCACATCTTGGTCTAGCCGTCCATAGCTTTATCACAATCTACTCCTACACACGACGACATCGCTCATCATGATGGGCGATAATTGGCTATACGTGACACCATAGCTGGTGAAGACTTACTACCTCATCAATCGATTTTCTATCTTTGTATATTGACCTATCTCTAGTGCTGGCTAGTGTTTACACGGTGGTCTCAAAGTACACAAGCGATGCTTTGAAGGTGTACTTTATGTAGGTAAAACAAATAGATGACTATGAAAATTATGTAACAAAAATATGCATAACAACAACTTAAAAAACAGTCCCAAAAGTTTCAACCTTTTTAATATTTGTCCCGTTATAATAAAAACAAATGAATGATGAAGAAAGAAGCAAAGAAATTACCATTATAGATATTTGAGCAGCAGCCTCACTGGCTTCTTTATTCATTGATGATGAAGCGGTAGTTAAGGGCAGAAGTAAATTGTTAGTTGGTCCACATATACTGCAAACATAACTCAGTGATCTGGAGTAAAATTAAGCGAAGTAAAATAATAACAATATTATCTATGATAATACCAATTAATATGAGATATTACAAAGCTGTGAGTAATTTATTTGTTTACTGAATATAAGTTTAAGCATTTCTCCAACAGTGTTCAACGTTTTTCAATATGAGAGCCGCGATGTTACTATTCTTTTGTACAAGATAAAATGAAGTGAAGTGGGTATTAAACTTGAGTCAAATGGTTAAAGATTGAGTGCTATGATTGCTAAGCCGATGCTGATAGCCAGAGGGATTTTGGACATACTAAGTGTCTGCGCTAACAGGTTATCTCAAGGTCGAACAGCAGGTTAGAAATTGAAAATGAGACACGTTATTAGGGCTAGTCGTTTATACACTTGCTTAAGGTCTTAGCCCATATGTCATTGTCTGGGTCGGAAGTACAAATGTACGTACAACAATGACTTGTGAATTGTCAATTACAGTTTCTGAAACACACGTCAGTTTCCTCACTCATATTACCGGCTTCACAGGAGAATAGAAAGCGTGTATATTTGGACTTGTTATTTATTATTATTCAAGCACATAAATATTGGTACAAGGAAGCATTAAATACATATGCACCACATAAATCACTTGATTTATTTGAAGGCTGGGATACTGCCTGAGAGCCCAAACCAAAACATGTTTCCTTAGGAGGCCACACCCGGAGAATTTGA
Source organism: Schistosoma spindalis (assembly GCA_946903255.1). Classification (NCBI taxonomy): domain Eukaryota; kingdom Metazoa; phylum Platyhelminthes; class Trematoda; order Strigeidida; family Schistosomatidae; genus Schistosoma; species Schistosoma spindalis. The sequence continues at coordinate 1,948,044 of OX336421.1, read as the reverse complement.
TCTAAAAGTCTAATCTACAAGGCAGTGGAACAACGTCAAGATCCAGTTCCATGGTAGCTGGTGACCAACGATTGGTTCATACGCCATTTGTTCCATCAGGATCCTGGAGCCCATGTACACCATTGGTTTAGAATCAGAGTTTTCCAACTCGCCTAGGTGGATCTTCCGTATCTACCAACCCGGTTAAAGCACCGGATATTCGCTTTTTGTCCTCTCAGTTTCATAAGCAACACCACCGTCATGTCAAGGCAGTGAGTAGGATTTCCCTGGCAGTGGTTGTATGCAAGTGTCCATGTGAGAACATTTGGAGAGGGAGAGTTGACTCTCTTCACTCTCGGCCGTACCAGGGCATTTGGGGGGCTATATTTAATTAGAACGTCGTGGATGGTAGGACAGGCTTTACACAGCTTCATGAAAGCTGAATGTGATGTAATTAGGATATTAGCTACATATGTCACAATATGATAAAAGAGTACGATGTTTGACATATATCAGTTCGAGTTTTGTACAATCCAATCATAAAGTACAGCTTTGTCCACGCCGATTAGGGACATAGGTTTTGTGTGTTAGTGAAACTGTTTGGCTCACCAAAGTAAATAGATATAAATAGATTTCTGCAGAGATCCGCTTCATGATCATGAAAAAGTCACCTAAGGTGGTATCAAATATATAATCCACCCGAAGTTTGCATTGCCATTAACTGGGACATTTCAAATAATACTTTAACTAATCTTCTGGAACAACCGGATTGGCATAAACCCCTCAAATTTTAGTGAATTTTGAAAACCTGTAGCTAAAGGGTCCTACATTTCTTGAGTCACATTTAGTAAAGCTCCAACTGGTTGTTCAAAGTAAAGTAGAGAGAAAGTTTTGACCTGTAATCCAATGGTTGAAAATCGACTCTTTCAACCACGAAGCTAAAAGTGCTTACATAATATTATTTGAGTTACCCTTTACTGACAAATTAATATTCAGAGTATATACTATCTGAGACATCAAAATGATTTCCTTTCCTAGAAATCAACAATAATAAATCTTGCTAACTTATATCCACAAAATATACTGGTTACTTAGTATACTGCTGTGGCCCAGAAGACTCTACTCATTGAATTTAGTAAAAGTTAGCTACGAATTAATATTCGTTATGATCACGGAATAAAGACAGTGGTTTAGCAAAGTTATACAAATTTGAATAACAGATTTATAATCCCGAAGAAATTCTCTGACAACAATATTAAATATCTATATGTGATTATACAATTGAGTTATATCAGAGTAACATCTTTTACACTTCAATGTCCAGTAAAGAATAATGTTATGGATAGATCTCCATTTTATTATGGATTTTGTTAAATACTTTCATACTTCTACAGTACGTGTGTCTTAGTCACATACAACATGCTTTGGTAACTACTTCTATAAACAGCTACCTATCAGGTTCCTTTAAAAAAAAAACTCATGTTTTCCAGAAGAACACCAACCTAGAACAGGATTTAAAATCTTAAAGCTGATCCATTATTTTGTGATAAATTGCTGAAGAGATTCGCCTTCAGGTTATGATGAACTTACCTAAATTGAAAATAAATTCTTAACATACTTGAAGTATATATTAACATTAACTAAAAGGTGTGAGTTTTTAACTAGAAACCACAGCAGCAATGGTCTTGTAATTCACCTATGTTTTTAAGTAAAAATTCTAGAATCTACAAAATATTCCGAACCTAATTGTAACTCATTTTTATATTGGTCGTTTGATTCCATTCATTTATTTCTAGGATTACAACTGATCAGTCTCTTATTGGCATACAAGCATCCTATGAGAATTGCCCCGATATTTCCTGAAGTCACAAACATTATAAGCAGAGATGGATGGTGGCCGGCAGTGGAACCCAGGACGCGCGCTTCGTTCTATTTGTGACTCGTCAGCCGGATCTACCTGCATCCCAGAGTTGATGTTCACACCGGAACGCGCGTCCTGGATTCCACTGCTAGCTACCATCCATTTCTATTTATAACTGTTAAAGACAGAGGTTTTGTCTTGGACAGTACATTAACTGAAGTGCTGCTATGCGGTTCACAGACAGTTGACGTCACCCTGTTGGTTACGCTATATATTTTTAGACTAATTCGCTACGTAGAGTCCAGCGGGCTTGACCTTAAATGTAAGGATTTGAGATACTAACTGTTTGTTCAAACAGAAGTAGATGGGTTAGGGTACGAACCCGCGATTTGTTCGTTGGTATTCAAACACCCAAACAATTGAAATACCGCTCCACTTTACATAATGTAAGATTTCCTCGTAAGAGACATGAAGGAAAAATCGCATTAAGAGTGAAAGTTTTGTTAGGCTAAGTGCATGAGTGCAGAGCCCAAAAGACAAGTGCTTGAGATTATTAATATTTGATGAGGCAAGCAATCAATGCAAATTATCCTACACACAATCACAAACGTAAGATCCACTTGACAAATGAGCAAAAGAATATGACACACTTGCGAGCTAATAATTGACGTTCTTCTTTTGGTTGATTAAGAGAACCGATTGCACCGACACCATGAGTAGGCATGAATCCAATCAACGCTAACAATGCAGTACGAATAGACCATGATGGTCTCCATGATTCGGGATGATATCCTGAAATACTTAAACATATTTTTCGATGTATTTCAAAACGTCCATTTGGCTGAAGAAAAAAAAATGGTGTGCAAATAAATATTTAGGAAAACTTTATATGTACTTAAGAGAACCACAATGCTATCGTAACAAAAAATGCTTGATAAAATAATATATCAAGAAATGTATCACAAGAGATAAAACAATAATGTGAGGAAATAAAGAACAAAAGTCAAAATCATACCAAAGAAGATAGTTTAAATAAAAGCATTCATCTTAAATTTACTATGTATAGTGTTGGAAAACACAAAATTAAATTACAGCACGTTCGCTACTGACCTCTACTACGAGCTATATTTACAACATTTCAGGATATTGAATTATATACTTTATAATTCAAACGAGGCTGTTATTCGAGCTAAAAATGTCGGTTGGAGAAAATTATTTGTTACAATGCTACACCACTAATAAGCTGTATTTCTACCTTTTCAACTAAGTTATATCGTCAAAAAACAGTGCCTGATAATGAGAGCTACTGAGAAGTCACCCGAAAAACGTTTCCAGGCCACCGAAGACCATGTTTTGAATCGATCTGAATGATTGACGAGTAGTTCTCACTACGCCCAACTACAAGCTGTTGAACTTTAACATCATTTACATAGTGCTGCTGTTGAGTTTAAGTAATGTTGCGATAACTTAATCTATCCTGTTACTATGGGATGTCGTGAAAATAGTTAAGCTGCATAGTTTAAATAATGGACGGGTCACAGTTACATAATCACGGGGTTGATGGTGGTTATGATGACCTGAGGCGTGATCGCAGTGCCCAAGGTAAAACTGCTTGAAACTGGTTGCAGAGTGCTTTTGTAGGTAGTTTTCGATGTGCAAGCTCAATACTTTCCACGCTTATCATCAACACTACAAATTCGTGGAACAAGGTGAGGTGTGAAACTTTTAGGGTCGACCATCTTTTGATCCCTTTACTTTGAGATAAAACCACTGGAGGTGCCGGCTATCCGTTTTAAATACCCTACTGCTATCAAATGTTAGCATGTTTAACGGTATGACTTAGTCCTCCAAATGCCCTGGTACGGCCGAGAGTGAAGAGAGTCCGCTCTCCCTCTCCAAATGCTCTCACATGGCGGGGGTGTTGTTTACAAAAATAAGAGGAAGAAAAGGAAATGTCCGGCCCTTTAACCGGATCCCAAACCAATGGTGCACATGGGCTCAAGGATCCTGAAGGAACAAATGGCGTATGAACCAATCGTTGGTCACCGGCTACAATGGGACTGCATCTCCTTACGATGCTCCACTACCATGTGGATCAGACCTTCAGGTTGAAGGCTTCGGGTGTGGTCCCCTAAGAAAACCACCTGCTTCGGTTTGCGAACCCGGGCAGTATCACAGCCCTCACACAAATTAAATGAGATTTGTGTGGCGCATATGTATTTGGTGCCTCCTTGTACCAATATCTATGTGTTAAAATAAAATAAATAATAAAGATTTGCCATTTTCTAGCTTACGGCTATTCAAGAGACAAATTAAGGTCGACAAGACGTACTCTATCCAAAGATACTGCTCAAATTCTTTTGAAGGTAAAATGAAAGTAGTGCACTGATACTGAGTATCTATAAGTAACTTTACTGATGGTTTAAGGGAACAGAGAGAAATATAGTATCTCCGTACTCATAGTTAGGGAATAAAAACATAATCAATGAACCTAAAATGGCACCAAAACTTGGACATTCTGTGAATCAGTCCTCTAGGTTTTGTACAATTTTTGCAACATGATAGAAGCCAAATAATCTGTGGATAACGGGTACTAGACTTGCACCAAAATGATTAAGACATTGATTGAGTATGCCCTTCTTAAGATGGGTACTACAACTAACGGTACATAGTGGAACAAAAATTTCAGGTCAAATTCAGTAGAAAAACTAAGCGACCGATAAACCGAACAACCGTGGAGACCGACAACTATACTGTTCGTTGGTTTATGAAGCCACAACTAGAGCGTTTCTACTTATTTATATACTACTTATACACTCGTTTATAAAATTAGAATATGTCCTGGTACGACCAATGATGGGGAGAGTCAGCTCTCCCTATCAAATGCTCTTACATGGCCACGTGCAAAAAACCACATCATGAGAAGTACTATTCAATGCGTTCTCGCGGCCGGAGTGTTGCTTACGAAATTGAAAGGACGAAAATAGAATGTCCGGAGCTTTAACCGGGATGGTGGACATGAAGGGTTTACCTAAGGCGGCTGGAAAACCTTCATTCCAAACCAATGGTGCACATAGGCTCCAGGATCCTGAAGGACCAAGCGGCGTATGAACCAATTAATGGGACTGAATCTCCTAACGTTGCTCCACTTCCTTGTGGATTGGACCTTTAGGTCGAAGGCTCGGCGTATGGCCCAGTAAGAGATCACCTTCTTCGATTTGGCGATCCGGGCAGTATTCCAGCTTTTGAACAAACCGAATGCTTTGTGTGAAGCATATCTATTTGGTGCCTTCTTGTACCAATGTTTATGAGTTTAAATAAAAAAACAAAAGTTAGCATATACATGCACGTGGTTTTGAAAATAAGCTCAGTGGCCACTCGATTAAACCTTGAAACGCTAGAAGGAAGAGTGGACATAGTTATGAAGTCACTAAAATATCTAAAACAAACGTGCAAGTAAACGATGGTTTGAGGATACCTACAGTTAATAACACAATATTTGGAGGCTTCATTGGGTATTCTGAGGGCAAAAGAATTCTTCCATGATATAAACCGCCCTGAAAGTCAGAATCTTCAGGACCTCTTATCGTGAAGTGCCATTCGAACAGATTATCCTAAAAATTGTTTTAGAAAATACGGTGTCGAACCTCTAGAGGCTTCGCAAAGTATAGTTCTGTGGGCTCTGATAGTTCTTGTGCTTCTTTCATCAACCGTTTGACAGCTAATAACATAAAAATGATAAATAATTGCAGACTAACCTGGGTTTCGCGAATTATACGTCACAACCATGTTTTTAAAATTTTGTGTCGATTGTGACCTTGCATTTTATAACAGTTAAAAAAATTGTCCTGGGCCTTTTGAATTTGACCTAATAATTTAATAATAATCATGGAAAAATAGTTTTACTTAGTATTAAAAGCACGAAATTTGAGATCAAGGTTACTGTCCTTTTAGCAGACGTGTAAATAGTTAAATAATTTTGCTAATGACTATTGTAAACTTGTTTATGGTTTTGTGTTCTTGTCTCAACAATACAAGGCGGTTGCAGGTGTTTCGTATCATTAGATATGACAACTTCAGCCCCTGTCTGTAATAATCTGATTGAATATGAGAGTTAACGAAGGTTGGGATATTTTGATGTTAAGTACATTTATCCAAGCCGTTGGAATCATCGGAAGTAGTAACTGTCACGTCATTAGACAGAGCTTTTATGTCTCAAATCGATGACAAAAGGGGTGAGGCAAAATAAATGAGGAAAAGCGTTGGAGAAATACAGGCAAATAAATAACTTTACAATGATGTTTTAGTAAATGGAAAGGATGACAGAAAATATAGAGGACAAGAAGTATTGAGATGCTCCGAAACGAAGTTGAAGTAACATTACTAAAAGTCATAATAGCTTCACTTTATACACGCAAGTACCAGTTAGTCATTCACGAATAAAGAAAATGGTCTGTAACTGTATATATGATTGTGATGCTTCAATTAGAACCACTCAACTGAGAAGTCTTTTGTCTCATCAAATGAAAAAGATATGGACTGAGCACTTGATATGATTTTCATTGTTCCGGATGAACCCTCTTTAACGTAAAAATGGATTTCAAAGCTGGCGAAATCAGTTCACATTTTTCTTGTTTATTGAGCTTTCCGACTATTTTCTTCCTCATACCACGGCAGGAGTCAGCAGCGCGTATTTCTAGGACAACTTCGAGACCCGAAGCGGTAAATAAATCCTAAAAATACATAGCTCCGTAAGTCTTCGGCGTCTAGCTGAAGACAGTCGGTAATATTTATGCCATGCTTTGCATCTCATACAACCGTTTGCCAGCTTAGATTAAACGCATCTCGATAATATTAATAACCTTTAAAGTATATCTTCGAACATCTTGGCTTCCGACTTCTGAATTGACTGGGTTGGCACACTTCAGTTACAAAGGTGTTATGTGTGAAGGAGTTTTCGAAATCTGAATACTTGTGAAACATTTAGTATCTTGTGTTTTAGTAACCATATCTGCCAGTACTGCTAAAATATGGAAATGAGATTATTGTGAAGTGATTTATTTTCCATGACTGAAATTGAACACTATGTATAGAAACCGTTTTATGAAATCGGTTTCGGACTCCGTTTTGCTTTAATGACGAAGCTTCGTTCTAAACAGTATTCTGTCAGACAACTTACTAGGATAAAAGGCTTATATTTGAGGATTTAGAACATCGTTTCAAAGGTTTCCATTGGTCTTCAGAGACGTGGACGAGTTGTATTACTTCGAATACTATTTCCTTAATATTACTGAGTCATTACATATTGCTTTTTAATTCGTTGATAAAATCTGTTTATTTAAACTTAATGATGACGAAGAGACTAATAACCGCTTATTTGAAACATTAAAGTGATCCAGTCAAATTCCTAGAAAAAACTCCACTTTTTTAACGATATTTCAGAAATCGCGCACATTTATCTAAGATACTTATTATAGTCCCATGATTCCATTCCTAATTTGATGATGGCATAAATTCAAGTTTTGCAAGCTAACTGGAATCTCAATTAGTTTATTACTACATCTGGTAACATGCCCAGTAAATTAGCTAAAACAAAGGGTTCTCTGGTGATAAAATCGTACTACGCCAATGGTTCCTTTAATGAAATAATAGAAATCGCTCTATTACGCCTGGATCTGTCTTCTCAAAGTGTAATAAATATATTTTCATTACGTAATGAGGACTTAAGTGATATAAAGTTCCATTTCCTTCATTTGCCTTGGCCTGCTAAATAAATGACACACGTTTTCTCCATATGCTTTATTGGTCACGTCACCTGCTCCATATATTTACAGCGCTATATGATGTCCACTGTTGTCCTAAGTTTGTTTCGCTACAATAGAATTGTTGGATAGTCTATCACCAGTGTTACGTATAGTCGAGTACAATTTCTGGTGAGTCCTAAGTACCAGTGACAATACAAGTACAACCCAGTTACACAAAGGACTTGTTCTGATGTTATTTCGATTTTACTATTATGTCAGTTTATATGTTTCGACACAGTCTTATTATGACTTGAGTGGTTAATACTACCGTATACGACTTATCAGGCAGGGCATTGTCATCGACGTGGTTACTTTGGATGTAGACTGTAAGTATTTCAAGTTTAACCAACGTCCTAGAGACTTTCACCATGATGTGGAAAGGTTTTGTAGCTTTTACATATGCATCATATTTAGTGGTTTCAAAAATGTCTATTTAAAAATGATACTAATGCGAGAACCGTCCAGACGATAATGACAATAATAGCACGTTGTTCAATGGTATAACGTCAAAATTATATTCACATTATGATTATCTTCAGAGTGCGTTTCAGCATCATTGCAGAGTTATGATGAATTTATGGAATATAACAATCGTATAGCACATCGATTGCCGATGGCAACAAATATAGAAATATAGGTCAACACTTTATGATTAATTGATCAAGATTTACATTTTACGTAAATATCAGGCTTTCAAAGATATTTGTGACACTCCAAATACACAAAGTCAGGAATGAAAAATACAAAGTGAGTGGCAGAATAATAACATTGGAAATTCTAATGTTTATAAATGAACACCTACTCTCAGTGAACGGAAAGATGTAAAATTTACCCAACAATGATACTGAACGTTGATTAGATATGAAAGCCATCGAAATTGCGTAGTTAGTCTACAGTTTGTTGGTTTGTTCTAATAGAGTCAACACTTATTCAAAAGGCATTTTATACTATTATGATCGAAACACAAATAAAATTACCCTTATGACCCACTTACAATCTTTTTAGTAGTTAATTGAAAAATTTGTGGTATTTGTACAGACTAGTGATTGTTTTGAACTTGATTGCCCGCTGATTATGAATTCAAAATATGATACTTTTATTTATGCTCATCTAATTCCACATTAATTTGAATTCTTTTAGTAATCATATTGGTAGAGAGATAAAGCCTGTGATGGAACGTTAGATATATATATATTCAAGTTTTGAAAGTTTCGGAGATTACATGAAAACATTTGTTATCTCGAATATGATCATTGAAAATGTCAAGAGTGGTAAAATTGTATCCCATTTCCTTACACTCACTGGAAAGGGTGCTTACAGTTTACTATAATCTTGAGCAAGATAAGCCTATTTCACCTTCTTACGCAACTCTTAAAGTACCACTACTAAATCATGTGAAGTGTGTCAATTTGAAAGGTTTCATAAAATGAATCGTCAGAACGCTGAAAAGGTTGAAAAACCTATCCTTGAATCGTAGAAACAATCCACCGAGTGTAATTTTGATGATAAACGTCAGCTACGTGATCGGTTGATTTATGGAATAAATATTCTAAATTGTAGAAAAGAATTAACTCAGAAGCTCAAAGATTCATTCCAAGAAGTTAAAATCACATGTCTTTATTTATAAGGTTATAAATGAGCTTAATTTTCAATCGGTGAAAATTTCTCATACGTTGCTTAGTCGCTCGAACTCGCGTTTGGTTATTAATGGTTTTTGTTCTCATGGAAATATGAAGGGTGATTTACTAAAGAATAGCAAGGCAGATCACAGAGCAGAGCACAGGTTTTGCAAATGTTCATCTTGTGCCACTTTTCACTCACACAGTTCATGTACCTTTGATTATGACAAATTCTTCCAGCATGGTGAAACGAAATACATCAAGACGGACTGTAGAGCTACCGTTTGTTTTGCTACTAGTTGTGGTCAGTCCTCTAGTTTATTTTTTATTTATTTAAATGTAAAGGTGCCGGAGTTTGACAGCACCTTAACCATTAGCACTTTTATGATCTAAATGTGCCAATCAGAATTGAAAAATAAAGATGTTTGAATATATATTTAGTAAAATATCGATCTATCTAAAAGTGAACAATGTGAGGTAACTAGCGGTTGTAGGAGCTGTGTAGAATGACGAACCCACTCATGGTCTGGTGTGGATGCGTGGATGAGAGCATTAGGCTAGGTGAGTTCATTAAAACTAATGAGATTATCACCGAATGTTGAAGACGTACGGAGCTCTTGATTTTGAGGATTTATTTTCCGCTACAAAAATATGCTCAGATGGCATCACAAACAAACAACTGTAGTTTATTCATAATATACTAATTAAACTGGGTTACACACAAGGTTTTCCGAAGTAAAGCGTTCATACAATGAACAGAGAAGTAATGAAGTCGATGGTTATTAGGAAAACTATTTTTATCGGCCTACAATTCAACGGAGATATATCTAGTGATTCAACACGAGATTGCTTAAACCAACCAAGAAGAAGTTTATTACCTCTGACCTCTATCTACTACTTTCTAGCCTAATTACGATGATCCTTCAACAAAAGGTTGAGTTAACTGATATCTTAACAGTCTTATGAATCTAGAATTTCAGCTGGTTCTGTGATAAAAGCTATTTTGGGATAACAACCAGAAAAATTAGCCGACGAGTCAGTGTACACCCTCATTCGTGATTGGAAAAGAAAATGACAAAACAATACGCAGCTCTGTTCCATTACACCTCGTTGATAGAGGTCGTATGTTAGATAGAAACAAATGATTCTAATTAATTTATCACATACCTTCTCTCTCTTCCTGGTCTGAATTAGCTTTAAGATCTAGTTTTGTTCTTTATGATTCTTCATATCCTTTTTTCACTTGTTTTCATCCACCACATCATATCAAGTAGATGCTTTGCTTTCTAATTATTGAACAATCCTTATAATGCAATTCTAGTTTTATTTTAACATTATTTCAATGTCTATTTCTCCAAGCTCTTGACCCATTTTCTGTTATTAAACATTAACCTGATCTCTTACTATTCTTCTTACAATTAGTAAACCTGTCACCATATTATCAATTTGTACAGGTTACTTATTTTTTCTATTTATGTTACCTAGTCTACTGTTATCACTGACTTATAAACTGCTTTGATTGATTTCAGGATTCCGTATATGCATATATATATATATTGGAGTATATTGGAGTAAAGTCTGGTGAGTATCTAAGTGAAAACAACAGTGTTCTCATATATGTTGTTCTAACTCAAAATCAGATATAGTTGAAAAGATAAGCACACACATTTAACCACGATTTGACCTCAAACTCTAAATAAAGATAAGACACTAGTTTGGAATGTGGCTTTATATTCCAAATCATAAAAATGCATATTTGTGCGTAGCTGTGCATATTTATTTGATTCAGTTTTTGTCAATATAGTTTTCATTATACACTGTAGATCTTCTAAATCAAGTATTTGGTTTGGTCACACGTATTGAATGGTGGTCTATCAGTAGCTGATTAATAAACTGAAGAGAGACTCGTTGTATTAACTGAACCGCATATTTCTTTCAAAGATTATTGTCTTGGTGTTTACTTCAATCAGTCAGTTCTAACTCGAACTTAGCGAGGACATTATAATCGACAAAGAAGTGAACTTATCAACTGATGACAATCCAAAACCTATTCATGTTTCACATTCGTTTCATATAAAACAGTGTAGTATTAATTTCAAGTATCGAAGTTTAAAGACTAATTTAGATACCGTTCAGGAATATCGAACGTCTACATTTTTGTCCTCAGAAGAATTTACCAGGGACAGTAGTTGAGATTGAAAAGTCAAAGACCATTAATTTCACTGAAGCCCCTGATCACACCATACCTTACAACATCATAATAGTGGTTAAATATTTCATTTTGTAATTAAATGTTTTAATTTTTTAAACTTGTACTTAGTCATTTGGCCAGTGATTCTGTCCAGTTGTAATCCAGTGATAAGTTTGATTATAAAACTATCAGTTTAGCTAGCCCAGTTGGCACCTATTTATTTGGCGATTCGATCATTTATTTAAAATACAACTCGTCTACTTCTCAAAATATTTTGCGTTACTACCTTACGCTTGTCACCTCTTATGGAGGAACAGAGACTGCAAAATAGGATTCTCTAACCAGAAGTATCTTTGGCAACTCTTTCCGGTTTTTTACAGTTGCTATACATTCTTTTGATGTTCGCTTCTAATTCTCGACGTAGTGTGTTTTTCGGCCTACCTCTTTTCTAGTTCCTTTCAGGATTCCAAGTTAGCACTTGACTCGTGATGCAATCTGATTACTTCTTCAATCTCTGTTTTATCCACTTTCACTGTCTTTTCCTTATTTCCTCTGATTTGTCCTCTCACATAGAAGGCTGTCGCTGATGGTATCCGACCGACAAATTTGGACCATCTTGAGTAAACAATTGTTTATAATTACTTATACCTTTTTGATGATGGTTGTAGTAGTTCTCGAAGTTTCAGCTCGATACAGTACAACCATCTTGATGTACGTGTTGAAAAGTTTACTTTGATGTTTGATGACAATGGTTTTGATTTCCATATGCTCTTCAATTGTAGGAGTACTGCTCTTATTTGGCGATCCTTGAATTCACATCTACATTAAATCCTCTTCGTACGTCGATGTTGTTGCCCATGTACCTGAAAGTTCTCGCATCTTCCGGAGTTTCGCCACCAAGTGTGATTGGGTTGATGTTCTATGTGTTGTATTTTAGGATCTGGCTTTCTCATACTCTAAGAAGCTGATATATAGTGACAAATTCCACTCAATTCATTGCTCGATAATGGTTCGTAGTGTCGCGATATGGTTTTGCTCTACCAGTCTTTAAGTAATCCACCCTGTTGCTCTCGAAATAGAGTGTCTGCTGGATCTTCCGACCGGTTCAGAAACACTTTGTTATAAACTTTTCATAGTACCGATGGTTGCATGATTCGTCTACAGTTCTTATATTTGCTGAAATCTGTTTTTGGAATCTCGATAAGGTATTCCCCTTTCTTCATCCTAAATCTTCTTGAATAGAACATGGAGCTTGTTTGCATTTACCTCTATATCTGACTTCATTACTTCAGCTGATATACTATCATGTCCTGCTGCTTTGTTAGACTCAATTTTTCCAATGGCTATCCTGATTCCCCAAAAAGTTGATAGAGTGAAGTTGGTAGGAATGTCCGTGTGTTCTGCTTCGACTTATTACGGATGCAGCGGAGCTGGTCCACTCAAGATTTTTTTCAAAGTGTTCCACTTTTCTCTGCTCTTTGAATGTCGGCGATTGTCTTGCCTTGTTTGTACCTGACTGGTAGTTCTGGTTTACTATGTTTCTCTGTCCATTTCTTCGTTGTGTCATATAATTGTTTCATATATCCATTTTTTGCAACTTTATCCTCAGTCCTTGCTAAGTTTTCTACGTTTTTCTGCACATCGAGACTTAATGCTCTTCTCAACTTGCTTGTTCGCCACTGTTTATTCAGTTTGTGCTCTGACTTTCTTTGTTTTTGTTCGGCTGGCTACTGATCTTTGTCGTCGTCACTTCTATAATTGATGGGTGCATAACATCAGTTAAAAGTAATTGTGATTTCCTTGTTCTTTGTTTTGAAAGATGATCTTAGAACCATGAGATTCTCATTCTAAAAGTACTTTGCGTGCTTCTTTGAACACTCTCAGAGCGGCCCTCACAGTGTGTGAAGCAATTTCCTCTTCCTGACCAGAGTACAGAAACAACTTTCCCTAATCCAACATTCTTTGTTCTGCTTGGATCCACTGTGTTTCGCTGATTCCGAGTACCGTCAAGTTGTATCTCGTCACTTTCGTAGCTAATTGACTGGTTTTATCAGTCTCCCTCACTGTCCGGACACTCTGATAGTTAGAAGAGACATAGGCCTCGTGACTTTTTCATGAAGATCTTGAAGCTCTTAGGACAGAGTTTAAATGGTGTAGATTGTTTATTCTGATGAATAATTATGCAAGTTTAATTCTACGGGCTAAGGTTGTTAACTACGTATCCAGCTTTCCACGTTTACCTGAGCTTAGGATAGGCGGTAACCGTAGAAAAGCTACAGGGAGAGTTATAATTCGTATAGTCGTTCAAATATTTGCTCAAAATTGAAATTCAAATCTTCATAATCAGAAATAGTAGCATATTATGGTGATTAACCATTGGGTTTTCTGTACTGTCAAATATTTTATGTTGTGTTTATCATAATCATACAATACAATTTCATACTGAGTTCTTCAAATTTCATGTCGTGATTGTATCTTGTGGAAGTTCTAGACTTATTGGAATTCGTTCTATTTCGTTTTTATTATTTCAAATCCACACATGAACCATAAGAGTATGCTTACAAGGACTTGTTTTGACAAGCAAAGTTAAAAAACTCTTTTTTAAATCTATGTATATGTAATTGTTGTACTTGATATCAAGTTCATTTTCCAATCTCTTTATTTTGAAGGGAATTGTATGTGTTTTGGATAAAGTTCAAGTAGGCTGCAATAAAAAACTTTTTGGAAATTTTTTGGGGTTTTCGTGTCATTTCCTCAAAATTTCCCCCAGGTTTTCGGAAAATCCCCAAAATGTTTGGTTTTCCCTAATATTTCCCCAGAATCTTATAACACTTTGAGATTTTAACCCAAAATT